>BKCH01000004.1:6670000-7284951 GCA_008635985.1 Ficus erecta
GGATTTATGACAATATGTTTTCTTCGACATCATGAGAATGTTACATACTACAATGAGGTCTAGTATTAATATGTTGTTATATGTGTATATGCGTATGTATAGGAGTTACTATCGTTGCACTAGCGCGTCATGTAATGTGAAGAAGCGAGTGGAGAGATCTTTCAGCGATCCAAGTGTGGTGATGACCACCTATGAAGGCCAACACACTCATCCGAGTCCACTCACTTCTCGTCAATTTACTCACGGCGGCGCTCCGCCGACACCGGCCGTGGGAGGGGCCGCTTTTGCCTTGCCATTTGCAAGAACATCTCTGCTACCTCCTCACTATCAATTCCTCCAACATCAACAACATTTTGCTGAGGGCTTATCACCAATATTGCTTTCAAATAATTTTGGTAATAATAATAATGATAATATAATTGGTTCTGGTTTTCTTAACGAGAGGCGCTTTTGCACCCCCACAGGGCCTGCTAATTTGCTTATACCAGACCATGGCCTTCTTCAAGACATTGTCCCTTCGCATATGCTCAGGCAAAAGTAGAGAGAAGAAGAAGAAGAAGAACAACAAAGAGAAGATAAAAGAGAAGAAGAAGAAGAAGAAGAAAGTCAAATATTGCTAGCTATAATGTAATTTAGGTTACTTCTTTTTTTTTTTGTCTTGTTTTTTTGTTTTGTTTTTTTAGAGGAGAGGTGAAGATAATACTGCTACTACTACTACAAAACCCCCCATTTCTGGTATGTAATTTTCATGCTGACCTGGTGGTGACTTTTTCTTTTTTCTTCCCCCCCCCCCCCCCCCCCCCTCTCTCTCTCAAAGAATCCACTTCTTTTTCATGCCCAAACCCTGATCATGGATTCATGATATGATTACTTCTTTAGCTTTTTTTTTTTTTTTTTTTGGTTTTTTTAAATTCTGATATCCACCGCAAGAAGTGGCTAGTTTCTTGGTTGGCTACTTTTTTAATTTTTAATTAATTTATTTTTTCTTTTAGTGGGATGGGAGGGTGTAGAAGTGGTAGAGCGGTTGGGTAAGTGTAACTAAGGATAAAAAAGAGGAAGGAGAGAGAGAGAGTAAAATTGGGGGTGGGGGAAGGGGGCGGGGGAGGGTTTCTTAAATTCTTCTGACCCCTCATTTGTCCTTATATCTTTGTTTTTGTCGATGAAGGAATGTGCATTGATTTCATTGAGAGGACTGCAGTCATGATTTTGAGGGTTGGAGTTTCTCCGTCAGTGCCACACAATTAATATGTATATATATGTATATATGTATATATAGGACCCCAAACTCCCCTTCTTTTCATTTTGAACTTTTCCTCTTTCAAGGCAAATCCAAGAAAAGAGTAGGAAAACAACAATTCCAAAGAAAGAGGCTGCAACATTGAGGATTTTTGGTGTGAGAGAATTCAATGCGTTTGTGCCAAAAAAAAAAAAAAAAACGGAGAGAGAGAAAAAGAAAATCAAATCACTGCCGACTCACCTTAAAGCATAAGAAGGGGGGGGGGGGGGGGGGGGGGGGGGGGGGGGGGGGTAAAAATGGCTTGTATTTTCCGTTTATAGCATTGGATTCATTAGTGGATTTGGTTCATTGAATAAGGAGGAGAATATGGCAAGGAAAACCAACATTTCACCGACTCTTTTCACATTAAAAAAGACGTAGGATACATAAATGAAACTCCATATATGTAATGAATAAATATGACCCATTAAGATTTTTGATGGGGACATGGGAACCTTATTAAGTTGTAATTTTCTATGGTTCAAAAATCCCCTACCCTCCCCAATTAGTATTGTTCGGTCGCCATGTCAAATTGTCTTAACACTAAATGAGCATCTTGCACTGAGGATCGATCCTTGCTATGGGAACAAAAATAATTCCTATTAAAATGCCTCATTAGGGCGGGTATGTCACAGTAACTCAATATAACTGTAGATTCGACTCTCATGTCTTATCTTTTCCTGATCCATAATATATAACATCTACTAAAATTTTATATCGTGTCAGTTAAAACATTTTAATTGACGTAGCAAAATATTATGAAGGAATACGAGATCTTGATCCAAGAGCTACACTTGATTAAAGAGCAAAAGGCACCTACTTTTTTTTTTTTTTTTGGGTGACCGAAAGAATTTTGGAGCAATTTTTGCTCAGCAGGGCATGTTAACCTCAGGAGGACAGTTTTTCTTTACCTCCAAATCGCATAATTTCACTTTAGTATAACCAATCAGCTCATCCCTTTGGCATAATGATGGCTATAATTTTAAGCCAAACAAGTGTAACCTCCAGAAGGATGGGTTAGGTTAGTTAGTAATGCAATAATTGTAAAACAATCATAGCAACGGGTATAACATCATAAAGTTCACCAAGCACAACGACATGAGAACTTGAGAATTGCTCGATTTTATTTATTATTTTTTGATAATGGAGAGTTGTTTGTTCTGACGTAATAAGCATTCTACATGTTGGCTCAGCCCAATAGGAGCATCGGTGCCTCTATATTGTTGCTCATCAAATCAAATTCAAAATCCATCACATAACCCAATTTTACCCGCAAAATGTTATTTATTAGGGATTTATGGCCAAATAGTCTTTTTTTTTTTTTTAATAATTACTCAATTTTCTTAAATGGTCAATCAATGATTGACCATATAAAAGTCAATCGGTGATTAACTTATGGTCAACATTGATTAAACATAACGTAAATTACTAAATTTCATATTCAATTACTGATTGATCATTATTCAATCACCAATTTTCATAATCAATCACTGTGAAAAATGACGAACGGTCATTTTCATAAATAAAAAAAGATCGGGTCATCTATTAGATTAGATGATTAAAAAAGATCACCCAGCCTAATTTTCTTATTTATTATCATTATAGGATGCAATCATCATGTATGTATGCATTAAAATTGTGATATAATAAAAGTGAGACTCAATTCTTTCACTTTTTATCATTTAACCTTCTCTCTTTTACTAACACACAGTATCGTAAAGAAACATAGCTTACGAAATAGGTAAATAGCATTTCATAGAAAGGGCCATATTTTTCAACCTGGATCTTATTCGCATGCGTGTTCAAGCTTCCTCCACAGTTCAACATCGGGATGCCGCTCAAGCACCTGTCCCTGATTCAAGAACTAGAAGGAATAAATAACAGAAACCAAAAACATAAGTGTAGGGTCTCTTTACATCCCTTATGAGCCTACTAGAAGTTTAAAATGAAAGTTGAAATTAGAAAAGTCGACATGTGAGTTTTTATGTTGTATGTGTAAGCACATATATATATATATATGTGTGTGTGTGTGTGTGTGTGCGTGTGTGTCTAGAGATGTATTGCACGTTAATGTACCGGCAAAGATCCCACATACATTGATGAGTGATTTATAAGATTGCCCCTCAATAACCACATCTCTAGATTATTGTCCTAACTATTATAGTTTCAGTTTTTTCGACCTCTAATTAGATAAGTACGGAGGGTCAAAAATCCAAACAAGTATTAAAGAAGGGAAAAAAAACATAAACGTATCTATTTAACGGGTTATCTCCACAATTTTCTCTACATTTAGATTAGATTTGTCTTACAATAATCACCCCTTGTCAAAACTTACCCCGAAAGCCTTCAATCCAAAAGTCTTAACTGAAAAATGAAGGGGTAAAAAAGTAAAACAACTATATTTTGGAGGCAAGAAGGTAAAACTGAATAAAGTACTCTAGCGGCAACTGTTTGTCTGTTTACGGATAAGTAACGGGCCAGCGAAGATAATGTTGTGGAGATCCCGGACTGAGATCGGAGATCAGCTAATGACCATTCTGCAAGTATTAAAAAGAGCAAGAATGACCAAGTCTTCAAAATTTAGTTTAAGAAAACACTGATGCAAAGCCATCGCAATACTCGCGTAAAAGATGCTTCATCCAGATTCATGATACCCATAACTTCAGATGCAAAAATAGCAGGGACCTTTCCCTCATTGCACTTACAAAATTACACTCACAATAATGAAGCAACTCCTACCTCAGAAAAATAACATTAAGAATGAAAGTCAAACCCAATGCAAGAGTTATTAATTACAGGCGTTCAACTTGGGAGTAAAACCAAAATCAACACTTCCAATACATTAAATCTCTCTCTTTTTTTTCTTTTTCTTTTTTTTTTTTTTTGGGAGGGGGGTGGTGGACACACTTCTTCTGACTTTGATTTATTGGCAAGCAGAAATGAGAATGCAATCAAAACAGCGTGTGAGGGAATTAATGCAGTCACACAACTAGACAGAAATTACGTCGCTAACTAATCATAGAATTTGAAAAACGAAGCCCGCGTATAGAAACTTCTAGGCATTTCCAGTTCAACTATTGTCAACTGGAACAGAGACCATCAACAATGGGATACTTGTGAATAGCAATTTATAACGAGGATTGGTTATGTCAAACTCTGTAACAACTCTTCATGTAGGACACGCCAAAGTTTATGGGACATCAAGTATTTTGTGAAAATGAAAGACTAGGAAAAAATGAATCCACACCGGTGCAGACAAGGAAGGTTTTTCGAGTTGAAGTTTCTGATGAAGAACATCAGTCTGATTTTGGATTTCTTGTGGTTGAGCAGGTTGTTGGGTAGAGAGAACGGGTGACTGGGACTGGGGCTGGTCGCAAGGGTTTTGTTCTTGTTCCTGCTTCTTTACTTGTTCCTCAAACAAAGCAAACTCCTTGGGCTTCTCCCACTGCAGATCAATTCTCACACCCGTTATTCCTCATATGCACTTACCACAAATGCAAGTATAGAGTGAGGGGAAAAAAAAAAATGGTCAGAGTAAGAAAAAAAAAAATGGTCAGAGTAAAAAAAAAAAAAAAGACAGACATACCATGCTTTCACAAGTGACACAATTATAGTAGTACTTATATCCGTCAGGGCAGGTATGCTCACTCCAATCACATTCTGGAAGTTCTGGTATTTGAGTATTTACAAGAACTTTAGTCGAGGTAGCATTGCTAGCAACCGCCTGAGGACTGATTCCGCTTGGCAGAGGCTGCAAAAAACATTTTGAACAGCCGTCATCAAAATGGTAATCTCACAATGAACAATTCTAAAAGAATGTCTGAGAAACAGGAGGTGTAGATATATTGTATAAATCCCTTTAGATGGCATCCGCACCACATTTAGACCATCTCCAATGTAAACGTCAATTCCGATACCATATTTGGCACCGAAAAGGTCAACACATCAACCAATAGAAACCAAATGCCAAAATTTGACACACATCAATTTGGCATTGCATTAGAGACACTCTTATGATAGATCCCCATGTCAACTGAAATGACATACACATAGAAGCCCTTTTCTTTTTTTTTTTTTCTTTCCTTTGTGTGTGTGTGTCTGTGTGCACACTCGTAGTTTGCTATTGCATATACACAATGATTATTTATCAACCACTCGAATATACTCCATTTCCAAAGACAACTTCCACTCCTCAATAGATAAGAAAACTATTTATTACCGTTGACTTGCAGTACCGTCTGTCCGCTTGCCTGAGAACACTGCTGCTGCTCTAAGATTTGATTTGACGGTCTTATCATATGGGACTGTTTCTGCACATCCAGGGCTGCAACTTGAAATGATTGAGATCTTGTTTCTGAATTCTGCATCTGTTGTACAGGCAACTGAGACAACTGAGTTTCCTGGTTTGCCACTAATGAAACTGTTTGCGGTTGTCAATTTGACGAGAAAGGTTGCATGAGATGTGGTGCATTGGGCCAATTTTGCCCAGGCTTGGAATCACCAAGTTGCTTGTTGGCCTGCCGCAAACAAATTACCAAAAAAGAAAGGGAAAAAATAAAAAGAATTTTAAGTATCTTTAACATCGAATGAAATATGAGGGGAAGTAAACACAAATGAAAAAGAAAGAAAGAAAGAAAGACAAGATACGTAGCAGCTGGTTCTTGATAAGGGGGGGCAAAGTTCGTGCCACTAAATATGTAATTGCTCCTGGAGAAATATTCATGAGTACCCATTAGATGCAAACGACCCAAAAGCAAAGCCAAAACTTCATCGCCAAATTAATGCCAAAAGTGCTTTGGACCACAAACTTAAACACCAAGACTAAGAATTGCTTTTGGTTTTGGATGACAACAACAATTGGGGCATTTTGCTATCAACTAAAAACCCAATGTTAAATGAAAAGCTAAGTCAAGAGTCAAAAGAAATGCCATGTAGTTCACAAATATAAGTTGCAAACTTTACTACCAAAAACAAAAATAATAATAATAATAATAATAGTTGTAAAGAAGCAGAACCTTAATTCTCCACGCCTAGGTTTCTTGGGATCCGCAATACGAACAACTAGTGGGTGATCACAACCCTTGTGATGCCGAAAACACCCAAAAGAAAAGGGGGGAAAAAAAAGACAGAATTAATAGATGCCTCGATATCTGCAAAGGAATTACCAGGACATGTATCCATAGCAGATAAAATTTACCCGCATTGTGTACGTTCCATTTAATGCTTTGATTGCTGCAAGTGCCATGTCCGCATGAGAAAACTTAACAAAGCCACATCCTTCAAAAGAAAGAAGGAAAAAAAAAAAAAAAAAAGCTACTAAAATGAAATTATATATAAAAGATAGCTAATCAAATTGCGATATGCAACTTTGCATTGCAAATTTACATGCCGCTTTGACAGTAGAAAGAAAACAATAAAATTTTTCGAACAAGTGCATTAACTTAAATTTTACATAGAGACTGATAAAACATACGGCATACCACGACTTTGCTTCATCTCATCACGCACAATGAAGATATCTTCAATGAAACCATATGGAGAAAATATCTAACTGGGAAAAAAGAAAATGGACGCTCAGAAATTAAGTTGAGTAGAAAATAAAAGAAAAGTTCACATTCTCATTAAGGAATTCCCATAACACTGTGTATACAAAAAGGTGGTTTTTTATGTATTACCAGGGGATTTAGATGCTTTAATATGGATTCATATAAGTACGTACAAAGTAATTACTTGGGAAGAGTAACTTAACAACTGCATGCACATTTATAAGAACAGAATGATTATCTGGTGAATGTAAAGCAATAACAAACTTATTATTCTATGGTTGTGGAGAACATACTTCCTCAAGTTCCTTCGATGAAGCTTCTTTACTAAACATTGCAACAATGACTTTGTCACGGAGCCCTACCATACGTTGCATAAAACGGAGGACAAAGAAATCAGCTCATCCGATCTGAACAAGTGCAGTATTATTCTTCTAATGAGAAAGAAGGGCATACAATTGACGTTTAGCTACAATTTTAGTAATGATTGAGAGGCATGCTGTAAACAGAGACCTGTTGTTTATGATGTGTGCACAGAATGAAAGCAAGAAACAGAAGAACAATTTAGCTAATAGTAATGACTGAGAGTCATGCTGAAACAGAGAGCTTCTAGCACAAAATGAAAGCAAGGAACAAAATTATGAAAATCCAAATATTGAATTTCTAATAACTGAAGAAAATTCCAAACTGATGCCTCCACAACAAAACCCCAGGCCCAGAGGCCAGATTACTGATTTTGAACCAAAAATATGCAAGTCAATAAACAACCAGCTCTCCATTAAACAGTACAAGAGAATCCATGAAAATAATTATATACTTTTAGGAACACCCTTCCGTATCTCTCTGTAACAGTTTATATAAATTAAAAAAAAAAAAAATTAGGACACTCATTCAGCTATGCAATAACAAATCCACAGGCAACTGGACATCCAATTCGTGTAATTTAAAATTTTTTAAAAAAAAAATCCTCATATAGGCGGTGCTAGTGGAAGGTCTCAAAATTGTACTACATGCAACAACAGGAGCAAGGGGGGGAAAATCTCAAAAACAACTGCAGCATGAAAGATCAGAAATCCACCAAGACGTTCTTTTTCACTGTCGGCATATTTAACTGTAATGCAGAAATTCAAAAATTTGAGTCAGTTAATGTGACCAAAGCTACAATAGGCATATTATCGTCTAAGACACAGAACCATATAACAACTCACCCCCGGAAAATTAAGCTGATTGTTTAGAATAGCCCTTTCAGCCTCAAGTGTTGTTGCATATTTTACAAAACAGTTTCCTGTTAAAACAAGCTATACACATTTCATTCGGGCAACAAAAACACGCAAGCTCATTTTACCATGTTTGAATGGCGAGGAAACTAGGGGTAAATGATCATCAAAGTACCTGACGCTCTTATCAGATAAGACTAATGTACCATGTTGTAGGCCTGTTCTCTTGTCCTTCAAAAAAACAATCTCAATAATATTTCCATATTGCTCAAACAAGGGGCGGATCTAACATAAATGTAACATTACACAGATTAAGAGTTGGCAGAGCATTTAGAACGATTATGCAAAGCACTCAGCAGCTTAATGAAACCGGTAACGTTCATCTGTTTCTGTTGCTGTTCTTGGAACTTGAGAAACATTAAGTTTTGCATGATTCACACTCTCTACATGATCTGAAACAAAACAAAATTAACTCCAAGCTCTTAGAGTATCTCTAATTAAATGCTAAATTTATGTGACAATGGTAAATTTTGGGATTTTGGTGAAAAAATTACTCTTCAATGGAGTGCTATCTTTGATTTTTATTTTCTCAGTCACTCCCATAAGTGATGACAATTCCTAAAAAGTTGTGTAACAGTCATTAATCTCTACATGAAAAAATGATAAGCTGTAAAATTTCATATCGCTTGAGAATGTATATATATGATAATTAATATGTAAAAAGATCACTTTTTAATTATATGATGCCTTTTGGGGTAAAATCCAATACCAAAATTGTACGAGCGATAGCCCAAAGCGGACAATATCATATGAAAAAAAAAAAAAAGCATATATGTGATTACAAATGATATAAGAGCCTAACCTAACCAGAAATGTGACTAACGAGAACGTTTGGCCTCAAGATGAGGAGTGATTGTGATAGTCATTACTACTTACATGGAAAAGTGTAAGTTGTGCAATTTCATATTGCTTGGGAATGGATATATGATGGTTAATAAGTAAAAATATTATCTTCTAATGATATGAGGTCTTTTGGGATAAAGTCCAAAAGCAAAACCGTGCAGGTCAAGGCTCAAAATAGACAATATCATACCAAAAAAATGCACGGGTCATTGCAGTATGTCTCACTATAGATGTTTGATCTTTACTCTTTTTTTTTAGGTTCATCAATTTATTAAAGGGGTGTACAATAATCCTTTTTTTATTAATAAATGCCAAATATTTTATAGAAAATACCATGTGAATTACATATGATTTTTTAAAAAAAATATATGATTCAATTTACATGTGTCATATACGTTAATTATTTCATCTTATTTTTAACATTCATTAGTAAAAATAATCATTTTGCACCCATTTAAAGAGCTTAAGGATCTCTTAACCACTTTCTAAAAAAAATAAAAAAATAAAAAAAAAATTGGAACCAAATCGCAATTTTATAAAAGATTAAGAACCAAACCAGTAATTTACCAAAAAAAAAAAAAAAAAACTAACAAAACAAAACAGAATGTCGTTTCTAAGAAACGGCAGCAAGCTTTAAACCAAAAACGATTTGCTATTTTCATGCAGAAATCATGTTTTTGCCCTAGCCCTTAGCCTTAGGCCAGGCCAGGCCACTCAAAGCTCTTTGTCATCGTTTGAAGCCCTTGTTTTGCCATTATCGTCACTCTTTTTCTTCTTCAAGTAAAACTTTCTTCATCATTTTAGCCGAGAAACAATTACACTTCTTTATACCTGTAATCTCAGGCCAATTTTTCAGTTTCTTATTTCTGCGATTCAAGATAATGCCTTTCTTCTGTTTTTTCAATTCTTTATTTGCAAGAATTATGTTCAGAAGCTTGCATTTTTTTTTATCCTTAGGGTTCTGTTTGTTTCTGACGAATTCTTGTAAAAAGAAGTTTGAAATCTCATTGCCATTTTGTTTCAGAGCTAACGAGCCAAGCGAGAAATATACTCTATCACTGTTTTTGCTTCGATACTTGGCTTAGTTTCTTTTTCTTTTTTTCCTAATACATATGTATAATTATATAAATTACAAATTGATAGGTGTTTGAGTGTTTTTTTCAACAAAATAAATCGAATATGGTTTTAATGCGTGCTTTAAAATGCCGATATGAACTTGTTTGAATTAATTAATGTAACAACTCAAAAAATTAATTAAGAGGTTAGTTAGATTAATTTGAGATTAGTAGACCACCAATCTTAAACTAATGTTAACCAATTAGCATAATTATTTTGGGAATTTAGTAGACTCCCCAACGTTACTGTGTAACTCATAGATTATGAGATAATTGTAACTGGACCCTAAAGAGTACGTAGTATCTAAATTAAATTCATGAGGAATTTTGTTTTAGAACGAATAGATAAATAAGTTGGATTGGTGAAGAATAAATATTGAAAAGATTTTACTTTTTTTGAGCTCTAAGTATTGAAAAATAAATTACTAAGGTGGTGCCGTGGTGGATTCAAACTCAAAAGAACACTTAAAGAAACAATCTAGAGATCTTGATTAAAATCTCTGAAATTTTGGAGTCAAATATATTGATAATAGTTCAAATTTCTAACAATTCTTATTATTGTTGTAATGAGCTTGGACTCTTATTGTCAGATATGTTTAGTTTATTATCTATTTCTAGGAGTTAAGTTATGTCTTGTATAACAAAAAACTAATAGAGCTACTTTTACTTGACATCTTATGCTCTTATCATACATGATAAGCTTATTCGTTGGAGGATTTACTTCCACATATAAAAATTATTATTGTATTAGACACTGTCTATTTATAATAACAGATTCTCTTTCTTTAAAAAAAAAAAAAAAAAAAAAAAGGAAAATAATAATTTAGAGAACTAGTGTAAAAATAAATAAATAAATAAGATAAGATAATGGGGAACCTATTAGTTGTAGTTGGCCGAATGAGAAGGCCGAAACCCAATTAATTTTCTTTTCTTTTTCCTCTACCTCGTCCACACGTGGTCTCTTTCCCTCTCCTTCATTTTTCACACCGACTCTCCATCTCTTCCTCGCACGCCGCCCTTCTTCCCTCTCGGTCTCTCTCTCTCACGTCCATGGGAGGTTCAAGTTGAGCTTTAAAAAAATAGAGGGCTTTTTCTGGCTTTTTCTCCATTCTTGATGGGGAGTTCAAATCTAAGGTCAATTTCAAGTTAGGAATTGGTTTTGCTTGGGATTTTGAAAGATTGAGCATCAGGATTTTGGAGGATTGGCTTGTAGATTGCACGGGTTTGAGGTAGGGTTCCTCTTCCCTTCTATATCTGAAAACTAAATTTTGATTGTGATGTTTGTGTTCAATTGAGTGGTGATTTTGGTTGATTTCGTAATCTAAAATGTCAGTCTCACTTAATATCTAAAAACCCCCAACCTTTGAAAGTTAGGGTTTCTATCTCCTTTCTCTTTTAAATCTGAGATGCTCAGTTTGAGTGAATGTTGTCTTAATTGTGGTTTGACAGTCAATTTAAGCCTCTAGGAATGATTAAATTTTTTTGACTAAAGTGACAATTTTTCTTAAGTTATGGATTTTGACGTATATTGCAACCCATTGAATTTTTCCCTCTGATTATCATCAATACGATTAAACTTGTTATTTTGCTAAGTTGATAATTATCCATGTTTTTATATAAAGTTTGTGGATATGAAGAAAATCATGTGATTTGGTTAGGTAATTTGGAGTTGTGTTTATGATTATAATCATGCCTATGTGATGCTTGGTTTTATGTATAGTTGAATAGAAGTTCCAGAGTTTGGTCATTATCTTGAGTTGTAGAGTTCTTTTTTTTTGGGGGGGAATTGATTTCTTGTGTGTTTTTAGATTTATGTGCTGACCATGCCTTCATGGTCGTGGGAATTGTTTAATTATTTGAATTGAATTTGCAGGTTTTAGTGCAGTTAGAAACTGTAGGATTCGAGTAGAATAGGGGAGGTTCTGTCCGATTGCCAGATCGAATATGTTGATATGGCTGTTATATGATGCAGATTGAACTAGTGTGAAATAATCAATGGAAATGTTTAGTGTGTCTTTGTACTTTAGTTCCATCTACCTGAGGCTTCTTTCCATGTATTTTCATTATATTTTACTGAATTTATGACTATTTTTTGCTTGCTTTCGCTGGATAGTGATAAACTATTCTCTATAAAGGTCAAGGAGGGAGTTCAAGTTTTGTTTTAGTTTGGTTAGATGGCGACTAGATCCGACCTAGACGTCGATGATGATTTTAGCGAAATCTATAAGGAGTATACTGGACCTCTTGGATCTTATGCCAGCAACGCACAAGATAAGGCAACGACGAACAAAAGGTCTCATGCAGGTTCTGATGAGGAAGAGGAAGCTCGTGACCCCAATGCCGTTCCAACCGATTTCACTAGCCGAGAAGCAAAGGTTTGGGAAGCAAAGTCAAAAGCTACTGAGAGGAATTGGAAGAAAAGGAAGGAAGAGGAAATGATCTGCAAAATATGTGGAGAATCAGGTCACTTTACCCAGGTAAACTTTAAGTGATTTCTTGGTTGTATTGTGTGTTGATGTTAGTAGAGGAGCGGCTGACTTTGGTTTATGCGGTTGTTATGTTTGCCCATTTTTAGGGATGCCCTTCAACTCTTGGAGCTAACCGCAAGTCTCAAGATTTCTTTGAAAGAGTACCTGCCAGAGAAAAGCATGTAAGAGCACTATTCACGGAAAAAGTGATACTCAAGATAGAAAAGGACATTGGCTGCAAATTCAAGATGGATGAGAAGTTTATTATTGTCAGTGGCAAGGATAGATTAATTTTGGCCAAAGGTGTAGATGCTGTTCGCAAAGTGATAGAGGAAGGTGGCGATCACAGAGTTTCGTCTAGTTCTCATGGCATGAGATCTAGGTCACCTGAGCGAAGTCCCGTTGGCTCAAGGTTTCTGCGCTCTGATTCTCTAAAATCCCATTCTGGTCCCCGAGGTGCACCGCAGTTTCAACAGAGATTTCACAGGCAAGAGAAGCTTGTGGAACACCGTGTACGTGATAATCTGCCGAAATTTTCAAGGGATTCTTCACAAGGTAGGGACAGCATAGGATACCTTTACGGAGTGCATAAAAAGCTGGTAATCCCATGTTCATAGCTTCTTAGGTTTCTGGAGACTTTCCTATGCCCTGTAAACCTTTTTCTCCTTTCTGAATTGTTAAACGATGCTGTTCCTTGCTTTTTCATTTGTTTGCAGCAAGAGGTAAGTTCTTATGTTCAAGAATTATGCGTACGGTTCTGAAGTAACTGTCATTGGTGGGTATGAATTGATCGGGTTGTCTCCAAAAATTACTGAAAGCCTTTCCGGACTTTTTGCCTTGGATGGTTCACTTTGAATTCAAGATAGTATGTTGAGTTAAAGCTACAAACTAAGTTAGTGTCTTGAATCGAGTGCTTAACGTACTCTTCATTTCCTGAAGCTTATGGTAATGATGGAGCAAGGGGTCGTTCAAGCCATTCAAAATCTCCAGCACACCCCCCTTACGTGAGCAACACATATAGTTCATATGATGGTCGTAATCAAACCATGGTTTCTTATAGAACTGATGGATGGGATTCTGAGAGAAGAGGATCTGACATGCAATCTGGTCGTCAGTTCGATCAGCCTGGCTTCCCCAAGACATTAGAGGAGTTAGAGATGGAGTTTAAAGGGGAGGCAATGGAACTTGGAAGAATTCGTGACAAGGAAGAAGATGAAGAAAATTACAAGCATCGTGAGGTATTGTATAATTTCTAATGTGTCCGGACATCTTTAACTAATCAAAACGTATTTCAGTAGTCCCAAATTTTTTTTATTATATTGCAAAAATCTTGGTTGCTTATAAAATTGGAAATTTAAGAAAAAAGAAAAGAAAAAGATACGTCAATTGAAAGTTAAAAGGCCATTGCTCATGTTTATGCTAAAAATAAATAAGTAATCACTGGCCTAACTCTTAAGGAGGCTTCACTTATGTGAAGCAATCAGGCACGGTATTTCATATTGTTCCGAGGTATATCATCAACTGCCTTGCGCAATTTGAGTTTGGGAAAACATGTTTTTAAAACTCCCCTTAGTGCTGTAATCTCATCCTTTGCAAGTTTGTGATTTCTGGATTATGGTTCTATGGGTATAAGGCTATAAGGGAGATAAGAGAAAACCACATGAAGAAACTGGCCGTGTTGAGGGACGTGCGTGCAAAACAGTGGGAGGAATTTCTTCAACTTGATGCCCAGAGGCGTCATCAACAACAACAACAACAACAACAACAACCACCACAACAACAACAAGCACGTCAGCAAATTCCTGCTTCAGGTTATGGTGGTTACAAACAGCAAGGTTTCTCCAACTATGATGGCTCCCTGGCTAATCCTCGTTATGCTGGGGCCAATTTAGCTGTGGACTCAAAGAGCAGGTACCCGAAGCCCATGGAAAACTATCCTTCGAGGCCTCATGAAAATTTTGGCGAGTTCCAGCGCCAGAGGCGTGATGATTATGGGAAAGCATACAATCAATATTGATTTGGTATTCATGAATTACGTTAGGTAAGTCTACTCGTTCTCGAGGTAAACTAGAAAAATGTAGTTTTGATGTAGTCATCTGGCAATTTTTCCTATATCCTGTTGTGTATCACCCAGCCAAGTTCATGGTAAGCTTCTGAAATTATAACGGGAAGCTTTTGGGGCTCTGAGATGCAGAATTTTGTTACGATTCTGCTAGAACTCTTAGAAACCTCGCTATATCCACTTTTGAAAGGGTAACAAGTGGGGTTCTGAGGTTGCAGACTGTAGTGGCTTTTTAGTTGGGTAGAAATGGCAGTTTTCTGGTATATCATTTTCCTTACTCGGTGGCTGCTTAAGTTTCCCTCAAAAAAATTTCAGGGTCCAGTCTGGTCGGTAAACAAAATGCAGAGCGAGCTCCAAATCTGGGTAAGTATATTGTTTGTGGTTATGGATGTAGAAGAAGAGATTGGTGCAGATTAGTTTGGTGAAACAGATTTGTTTTTCAGTTTGGTGGGCACTGTTTGGAACTTCTTTGTTGTAAAGAAGCGAAACAGAGTTTCAAACTTTTTTCCCATGTTATTTTGAAGTTATCGACTCTTTTGCTTACCAGATTTCTCCTTTGATCGAACTCCATAGAATGCTGCAATACTTGTATCTCTATGTTACGTTAGATGCACACATGCAAGCGCACACACACACACATAGCTTCCACCGTTCTTTAAACATATTTTGGTACGTTCAGCGGCACTGAGCTGCAACTTGTTGAAATCTTGAGGAATTGTGTCCATACTATGTGCTACCGTGAAACAAGGTAAGGAACTTCATTTCATTGTGGGATGTTTGATGCGGAAGCTTCTTTTCCGAAGCTTCATGGTAAGTTGGTTTGGTCATGGCTGGACTGGGATTGCTTTACAGTACCCTGGCTCGCATCAAACTTGCGGTTAAGTATTTAATACAGTTGTCCAATTTTGATCATCTTTTAAAATCACAAGTGCGTGTGAACTAGCTGCGGAATTGCTTATCCAATAACTGTGAAATTGGCAATTTTTATTTCCCTTACAACTTGTTCAAGTTTGGGAATCCTTGGCCGGTGCCAGCATAACTTCTGAAGAAGACCAGGTTTTGCAGAGCTTTTGATGTATCAAAATCAAATTCTGTTTGTTATCCCCCCCACCAATAACAAAATACATGAATCGCAAAATGCAATATTTAGTGAAATCTCGATTAACTATTTACATGGTTAACAAAATGCAATAATTCCTCTCACACAAAATCAACTGATAAAGTGGTTATCGGTATCTCCAAACGGTAGTTTTACGTTAGATTTCACGTGTGGAGTTCAAATCGAAGTTCAAAAAGAAAAAAGGAAAAGAAAGAAATGAAAAAATAGCTTATAACCCTTGGATTCAATGATGGACAGCGCGTTCCTGCCGTGTTTTCCTTCTTCCTACTCGACTCTCCTTTGATATTGCCAAAACTGAAAACACCACTTCGATAACCAAGTACAATCATTAGCATTAACACCTATAAGCGTCCTTTTGTATTTCCATGCACTAATTATGTAATCTAGTACAGCCTTTTGGTGTTCTCGAAGTCAGATAGCTCTCAAATATACACACATTTGACCTATATATGTAAACACATATACTATGTTCAAGGTTTGAGGGAGGTGAAAGAGTGGGAAAAGAGAGAGCGATCGACATGTTTGTTGTGTACTTGGTTCCCTTCTGCGGCAAAATCTTAGAAGCAACAGTCACAGACGATGCTTCCATAACAGAATATTGGTTCATGAAAAACGTTGAGCTTTCTCAAGAGATCAGACATAACATCATAGGACTCCAGTGTATATGGGAGCCTCATCCCATGAAAAATGTCTCATGGAAAGGCCACAAAATCTCCACCATTCTGTTCTGCGTGGACACCAAGTGCCTCCTTCTCCAACTCTCACACATGAACTCCAATGCTCTGCAATCTGTGAAGAGCTTCTTGAGCGACTCGAACAATACGTTTGTTGGGGTAGAGGTTGAGGTGGTTGTTTCGACGCTCGAAAATGAATACGGAGTTTGTTGTAATGAAACGGTGTTTGACGTTCGTGCACTGGCCAAGAGACGCTTCCCGTTTAGCTTCGGTGGAAGAACTGGCCTCAAAACGCTTGCTTATCAGTTGGTGAAACTTCCTGTGTGGAAACCAAAGAAGGGTGGTTTTTTAAGAGATTTCGAAACTTCCAAGAAGCTTGATAAGGATCAGGTTAAGAGTGCTTGCATTGATGTGTATGCTTCATACAGAATCGGGCACAAGCTACTCATGGAGATCTAACGGTTGGGATCTACTACATAGTTATGACTTATCGGCCACAAGCAAATTTTCCTTTTATTTTGTTGAACTTGGGGCTAGGAGAAATTGAAATCTAGATCTCAACAGTGAAGATGTGGAATTATCGCCAAGTGTTTTTTTTCTTTTTTTCTTTTTCTTTCTTTCTTTTTCAAGCTACAGATATCTAGGTATCTTGTAATGCATATCATATAAACAAAATTTTTATCTTTTCCAAAAGGATATGTGCTCTTAAAAATGAATAGACCAGTACTAAGATTCAAATGGAACAAAACACTACTAGAACGTTCAAATTAACAGTTTTATATGTTAAATTCAAAGACTAAGAAAAGGAATTCATTAAAAAAAAAAAAAAAAAAAAAAAGGAAGAGAAGAATTGTACAGATGATGATCATCAACGCACTGTTCTAAGATAATGCTTTATAAGATTATGTTTTCAATGTTTGCCCATTTTTTTTCTCCTATAAACTTGAAGTTGGACAATGTTGTCGCTTGCCAATTTCCAGTCAGCCAATTATTAAACGAACGTGTCAGCCATACATAATTACCAGTTGACTGACAACGAGAAGTGGCACAAACATCTTTAGTTAAATAAATTGTTGAAAAATACTATAGCTTTATTCAATGAAAATTATCATATTCGATATTATACCCTTTACCATATCTATACAAATAGGGCATTCTATGAGTGATCGTGTATGTATATAACAATAACAATGTTTCTTTTATATGTTTTTCAAATTGGAAGTTCAGATGATGTTGCATTCTATATCATATTACTTTAAAATAAGATATATAAATTACATTAGTTATGCCTACATTTTTCGTGTATGGGTCTTTTAGTATACCAGACTCTTCGCATTATTTATTTTTATGAGCGTTTACTTTTATTGGTGCAGTGTCACAACATAATGCATTAAAGAATATTAACGGATCATGGAAAAAACGATTTAGCTCCCTTTCCGATAAACAAAATTGACTATTTAGATACCCAATAAATTGGAAAAATATGCCAAATTATCGCAAAATTAAACAACTATCAAAGTATCAGCAAATATATGTATATATATAGTTTCACATCTCTTCAAACTAAATTTTTTTTTTTCCCTCTTTTTGTCTCAATCTCAAGTACATTATCATGTCTATGAGATGTGACTTGGCATTTTCACTGTTTAAGGCTTTGTTTGGCATTCAAGTTTAACTATAACTAAACTGTATTTTTTCATGTTAATTTTTGTCTTTTTCTGAAAAGTCAACAAAATTTATAACTAGTTTTTGAAAAGTCAACCAACTCTAACTTAAAAATATTATCTTTAATCGGCGAATTAAACGCAAGCTAAATTTATTTTAGCATTAAAGAAGCAAATTGTGTATATATAACGTGAGAGTAGAAAATTAATGAATATGATATCATGACGAGGCAAACCACAACAAATGCAAGAACAACGATGATATATAATTACAAAGACAAACGACAACAAGCATTTCAGATCGCAGATGACAAAACGAATTAGCAGAAAAACGACAAATAACAGCAAACGTGAAACAGGCAGATGACTTTTGAAGATTGAAGTCTTAGGACAACATGACCGTTAAACGACTTACTTAGTTAAAAAATAATAATAATAATAACACGGTACTATATTCCTGGACAACAAGACCGTTCCGAGTTTTGAAATTTTATCATATGCTACTATCATGCTCTTATTCTTGTCTGTCCTATATATGTAGTTCTTTAATTTTTCTTTATATGCATGCGTACATACGTGTATATATATACATATATATATATATATATTGTAGTACGCATCTAGACAAGTGAAAACAACAATAAAGATCGAACGTTGAGATAATGGAACGAAATTAAATTAGCCAATGTAAAATAATGAAGAATAACGAAAATGAGAGAAAATGAGACTAAAGGTACTTATAATATTATTGCAATTGCATACAAAACATAATTCATTAACGAATCAACTTTCCAAGTAAAATTATACTCTGATTTATTTTAGAAGTCTAAACTGACAAAAGATAACTTAATTCTAAATAATCTAAATAATCCTAAAGAAATAAACATAACTATATTTTTAAAATAAAACAACAAAATAAAATAGACCGTGAAAACTATAATTATAAATTTTTAAATTCAAATATTCAAGTATTCTTTATCAGAAAATCTAATAATTCTAACATTTACAATATTCAAAACTGCTGGTTTTCTTTATCAGTACATTCATTAATCCCAACATTAATAAGATTAAAGATTAACGTCTAGCTTGATAGTGACTGCAAGCATAATCTAGCGATAATAATATATTTAGATTAGACATTTAAATAGCATCATAAAGTGTAGAGTTCAAATCTTTTATCTTTAAAATTAAATCACACACACACACTTACCTTTGCTTGAAGTTTCTCTCTTTCCCTCACAGCTGCCTGTTTGGAGAATGACAAGCGCGATGCTAACTTGAATGATTATAAAATTTAAGATTTAAATCGACAAGCACCAGCTAAAAACACAAATTTGGTCAAAAAAATAAAAATAAAAATAAAAAGCTATTAATTAAAACCTAGTCCGTCGTTTTAAAACTCATAATTGTCGAACTAAATTATTAGTCGATTTGTAAGAATACTGTTGATACTTTTAATCACCAATTTGGTGCTTATTTTCCGAAACAATCATATTCTTGAACATTAACTAAATGTCACATTTAAAAGGACGCTGTGAGAATTTTGAAAAATTCAAGATTTGAAAAGTGAGTTTATAAAAGAAAACGTGCTATAATACCTTCTCCTATCTGATTAAATCATCTATAGATCATATAAATTATTATTATTATTATTTCCTAAACAACTCCAAAACATGCATTGTGGTGGTTAAGAGGAACATAATCCTTGACATAATCCGAGCTATGTCGGCACTGATTGACAATAGCTATCTTTCAACCAATTGGGACGAACTGAACCATATCTTTGATTATTATTACGTAATAATTAAAAACCTAGCGACTAATGAAAAGTTACATATAACTACATTAAAGAGTTCAAAATTCAATGAACTATCCTCGTCTTAAAAATATACGTGTGGGTTCGTGTATGTAAGTAATGTTTATCATACCCCTTTGGTTTTGGGAATGGTATGGACCTGCACGACAAACTTGAAATAACACATAACTTATAATGCAATATAGACAATACCATGGAGTCCCATGAATCAGCCCATACGGCAATTGTACTTTTTATAACATGAAGTTATGTGAAGTGCACTTAGTTTTTATGGACCATTAACGCTCTTCAATAATATTTTTGGTCCTCTCGTTTCTTTTTCAAAAGCGGTATGGCATATTTGCATCGATCTACATGGATAAAGAATAATCCATATATTCATACAAAAAGATATTGTGTATTTTACGTATATATATATGCATGAATATAGTGTATATTGTGTGTGTGTGTGTGTGTGTGTGTGTTGTAGTTTCGAAGAGAGATTGGTCTCTTAAGTTATATTTAACTCTTTAGATAAAGTAAAGTTCATCTAATATAGTTAATTAAAAAAGGCTTTGAAGCAAAGAGGAAAAAAAAATTCAGATTTATTATTATACGCAACACTGTTAATAATTCGTTGTACTCTCTCCCCTTGACTATAATGGATATAAATTTTATTTTTTATCATCCTACAAAAAAGGTTTATATTTTGTGTATTTAATTTGAAAAGTCAACAAGAATGATCGAGTGCGTGCACACCCATACAGCTACATGCCGGTCGGTTTTGTTCCAATGCATGCATGGTCGGCGGCTGCAAGTGGAAAACTATTACCTATATTGTATAATAAATATTATAGTTCATCATATATAATATATCTCAGCTAATTATGCGTGTTGACTTATCTTTCAACAGAAAGTCCAAACATCAAACATCTTGATCGGGAGACCCTATATATAGTCGTATGGATCGGTATATATATATATATATATTGGACTTTTTAATGAATTGAAATTCATGTCTTCTCTCTCTTTTAATATTTGGCGGTTGTATATTTCAAAATTTTAGAAAAGCTGAAGATACGTTTAATTATTGTTAAAAAAAAAAAACGAACAAACAAATTAATACGGTCTCGTTGTTTTAATTGGTATACGTTTAACTTTTGTGGTTGATTTTTGTTCTTTTTAATGCATCTCTTATTCTCTTGACTTGCATTTTCTGAATGTCCTACTTTAATTTAGAGCTTATATGGTCACCTTTTATAACTTTTTGTCCTTAAATTGAAATACATTCTATAAACTCCTCCAGTGATAAACGATCGAGTACGTACCAAAAAGGATGATACCAAATGGAGGCCAAAGTCTCATTTGGAGTATAATTAGTTGCTCGAGCCTCGCAACTTCATGGCGTGTTATTATTAAATTATTACTATTATTATCATTATTATTCACTTGAAAAAGGTTCAAAAAGTAGGCAATTGAAGGGAATGTTAAAGATGTTGACAAGAATTTTTCGTTGAAAATTTACGACATGTCATATATATCTCTCAATGGGAAAGATGGTGTTCCTATCTTAGCATTCAAACTTATGTTAGCGGTCAGGATTTGGTGGGATTCTAGACATTCTAAGTCAAGTACTACAAGGGTAAGGACAAGTATATCTTCACATTTAAAACTTCTTAATTTAATATTCAATCTTAAACTATAGACATATATATCATACGAATTCTTTAATGCTCGGCGGTTGATGGCAAGTTAAATAATTTCAAATATATATGTATTTTCTTGGTTATAATCTATTATGTTTTAGCACCATCTAACAATGAATTTGGAGTAACAGCCAAGAGATTTACATAGAAAACAAGATAGAAAAGACAATATATAGGTTAAATGTGCTACCTTAAATAAAATTAAGGTTAGCACTGAAACTAATTACAAATTCAAATCCCACCCAAATATATATATATATATATATATATATATATATTGGGAGAGAGATTCATAAAAGAAAAAAGAAAAAGAAAAAGAAAAAAACCATCTGCCACATAAAGTAACTATTACATATATTTGTAATAAACGCAATCCTGAAATAGAATTCCAACAACATAAAAAAAATTCCATAAATGGAATGACAAGTATGTTTGAACAACAAAAATTTATTATACCATACCAACGTCAAGCAAAAAATTTCAAAAAATTATTAATACCAACGACAACAATAATAATTAACAGTAGAAGCCTAGAAGGGGTGATTACTGATTAGATATTCTAACAAAACTGGTTTTAATGAGGTACAATTAGTATTACTAAATGCGCGAAATTCAGGTCTTTGTTTTTATAGCTGTTATTAAGTAAATGCAATGTTTACTTCAATTCTCTTTTGAGGCTTGTGATGAATAAAAGAAGAGTGCGTACTAATTATATTTTCCAAACATATTACAAATTAGTGTTGTTCTACCATAAGGACTTGTACCGATAGTTCAAGTAAAAAATATTAAGGTAAATAGACATTTCTAAAACAAATAGGCTGAAAAACAAAGTCCACATAATGCATTTTTTCAGGTCCTATTATAGAAATCTCCTCCATATATCTAAAAGGTTTGTTGGTCAAATAAAATTTAAAACCCCATAAAAGATTTACGCATATAATTTAACTGTGTATTATTTTTTTGTTAGTCACCTTTTTATTAATTCTTCCAAACGTTAGAAGGAAGAGGAAAACAATATCCGAATATTCATCTACAATGTTATACACATCAACAAGTTGGTATATATAACTAATTAATTCGTTTACGCAATCAAAACTCATTTTCATATAAGAAAACGTCGCTAATATAGTATTATATATATAATACAGAAAATCATCGGAGTACATAGTTTGGTTTCATATATATATATATATATATAAACACACACACATTCCATTTTTTAAATTAAGAACATTAAGGGTGGCCCAATAGGGGGTTGAATAAATTCAAATACAAATGTCATCTCATTGGGTTCAACTTCAAGCGGGTGTTTAGTGCAGGGAAATGTAGAAATACACTCATCTGTATATATAAATGGGGATATATTCATGGGTCCAATTTCACATAAAAGTTTTACGGCTGTGACAAAGTCCACGTAAACCCATCCCCATCTACAATTTGAGTGTGGACCACGTACCTTTCTCTTCTTATTATATTAATTAATTATCACCGTCATAAGTGCTGTTTGTAATTAATTACTTGATGAAAGTGGTCAATTATGACTTAGGGTCTACTTTGGCAACATAGAATCACAAAATGGGTCCAATTACAGCACCATTTTAGCTGCCTGTAATTAGGCGTTCCAGTATTTCTAAGCACCGCGTCGTCTTTATCTTCTTTTTGCTCCTTTTTGTACTATATATATTTATATATATATATATATATAATATGGTATATTTTGTATCCAAGTGGAATATTAATGGTATGTCAAAATTTTCATGATTGGTTTGTTTACAACTGCATATCTCCAATTAATTACGAAACATTACTACTTGCTTGTCGCAATTTATATAGGGAGCCCCATTACTCAGCTGATTTATATATATATATATATATATCTCATATATTATATAACATAATTTGGATTTGGTACTGTTTAATTCCAAGTTATCGGTCCCTTGCATATGTCAATTCTTTACGACCCAGTTAGCAAATTCGAAATTATTTTTCTTATGCTATAGAACAAAATCGTATCATATATAGATTTGTAGTTGCTTTTATACACATAGAGTAATAATAGTTGCCCATATATCGGTTTAAATAGCTCTTTATTTTTTCAACGGATGAACTAACAACCGACTTTACACCAATCTCTTTAATTCTACTTAAATTAATAAATTGTGCGTTTGAATATATAGCTAAGAAAGCAAAAGGGATGCAGTACCGAGAGAGACTCCTACCATCCTATTGATTTAATATTGTGTATAAGCTGATTAATTCTTACGGCGGAACACGTAAACTTTAGATTTAGTGTAGTTACACATGCATACAGGGGCAAAGTCACCATAATAAGTGTGCTTCCGGCATCAGTGAATTTTTTTGTTATTATTAATTTCTTTTTTTTGCAATTTTTAGTTTTAAAAATTTTATTTTTTCTTATTTTACTCTTATTAAAAATTAATTATCTCTATATCTAAATTTTTTTTTTAAAATTTCGTTTAATGTATGTCTTTACTAATTAAACTAATACACTAGTTCTGTCACTACATGCATATATATATATATATATATATGTATGTGTACTGTATGACTTTGTAAGAGCCCTATTTGTTTGACCGAGTAACTGTCAGTATATTTCAACTATTTTAGCAGCGTAAGTTCACACCATAACAAACTACGTGTCTATTTGTATATATTGACTGCATTTAGTAGGGAGGTTACGACGGATTTTTCCATTTCCAATATTTGAAATTTAAGGATAAAGAAACAAATATTAGGTCGGTGCCATAATTGCAACCGAAAAAAAAAATATACATATATATATATATCCGATTTAAGAAAGTCATACGTCAGCTATATATATATTGGCTCCATATTTGCCAAACTGCCACTAAACAAATATCCAAATCCTATATATTCCATTTATCCATTTATAATTATACTACGTAATAACCGTTTAGTTGTCTTGGTTTTACGTTCTCCCAGAAAAAATATATATACCGTGCAGTGATGAAAGTAATAAATTTTTAATGAAGGAGCTAATAGCTAAAACAAGTATTTAATCAAATCAACTAAGTTAATTACTAAAAATTATGATCGTTTCCAATATGTAAACTAGTGCACAAAAGAGATAGAAAGAGGGAGAGGGGGAGGGAGAAAATTAAGTAGACCAACTTATAGACATTCCAAGTTATTAAATATATATATATATATATTTATACATATGTCACAGTATTTATAACTAATTCCTATGCACAAGATTATAATAGTCATATAATCATTACTAATCATACATGTACAGTTTTTCTTACTTCATATGTAGCCGGCCTTATGGTCAAACAGAGAAAAAGTGCCGACATGGACTGAGCAAAATAAGGAAGTTGCATGGGGATAACTGCAACGCGTAGATGGTAGTTTATTGTAATTAATTCCAACTTCAAGGGTGTTTTGAAATCTCCAGCTGTATAAATAAAAGGCTGCAAGAGGTTGTTAAAATACCAACAATATCAAATACTAAAAATCAAACATTAGAACATGGCGAAAGCTTTCTTCTTCAAAATACTCTTCGTCTTTTTCTATCGCATTCTGTTCAGAAAACTAAAAAGCCTGCGAAGAAGTGCTAGCAACATCCATGCCAGTAACGGGCAGTACTCGTCAAGTCTTAAAAAATGTCACAAGTTTTGTTCTCTTTCTTCCGCTACTAGATCTGAGGATCGTGATCTGATCTCCAACGCCACCGTGATCTTCAACGTGGAAAGATCGTTGCTAAGATCTTCTTCTTTGTTCCCGTACTTCATGCTCGTGGCGTTTGAAGCGGGAGGTCTCTTTCGGTCGCTTATCCTTTTCGGTGTCTACCCCATCATCTGCTTGTTGAGCCAAGAGATGGGGTTGAAAGTGATGGTGATTATATGCTTCTTCGGGATAAAGAAGGAGAGCTTTAGGGTTGGCACCGCGGTGCTGCCGAAGTTCTACCTGGAGGAGGTCGGGAAGGAGATGTTTGAGGTGCTTCAAAGGGGTAAGAAGAGAGTGGCTTTGACGAATTTTCCTCTTGTGATGGTGGAGAGCTTCTTGAAAGACTATTTGCAGATTGATGTTGTGGTGGGAAGAGAGCTTAAAGTGTGTGGTGGCTATTATGTCGGACTCATGGAAGACCAGAAGAAGAAGAAAGATCTTGCACTAGCTTCTTCTCTTGAGGAAATATTTCTCTCAGAGAAGACAAGTAGTGATAACATCATTATTGGCATCACCGATTTCAACAACTTTTGCGACGATCACCATTTTTTCTCTCATAATTGCAAGGTATGAACTTATGTTAACTTGGTATAAACAAAGAGAAATATATATATATATATATATATATATTTTATATACATATCATCATCATGATTCATCTGGAATTTTTTGTTCGATAAGTGAACTTGAATAGTTATTTAGATTTAGCTTACATTTCGTTCACTGGTTGAAGATAAAAATTTTAAACTGGAGTTGGTTGACTTTTCAAAATCTAATTATAATTTTTATTGACTTTTCAGAAAAAGATTAAAATTGAGATGAAAAAGTACAGTTTAGTTAAAGTTAAGTTAAAATGTCAAACGAACCCTTAGGCTCTAAACTTTAATATTAGAGAGTAGTGTTATTTGAAATTTATTCCAAGTCATAATTTTAATTAGGTGATTTATTACTTTAGTAGGGTTAGTTGGGAGGGAATTGAGCATGAGTTTTTAGATTCGAAAGCTAAAAATAATCTTATTTTTCTTTCATAAATAGAGGAGCATAAAACCCACATGTCGTTAGAAAAATAAACTAGGTGATATATATATATATATTGATATTTTATTCTGACTATAAAGGTACAACTAGTAATGGCACATGTAAGTTATAAATCCATACTCATTAAGTTATTGCGTAAAAGTAGTAAATGGGGTCCTCTTTTCGGTGACATAATTGATAATTAAATTTTCTTACCAAAAAAATTATTATATTCTTACCAGAAAAATTAATATATTCTTACCAAAAAAAATTAATATATACTTTTGTCTGAAAACCATTTTTCACAATGATTAGCAATGATAAACATGATTATTCAAAAAAAAAAAAAGAATAACATGAAACAAACTAATCCTTGTACATACATATATCCATATATTTATAAATATTGGTGTCGTTTGTAACTCAAGCTTTTTTTTTTTTTTTTTTGTTGTGATAATTAACAGGATGTGTATTTGGTGAGCAAAGCAGACAAGAGAAACTGGGAGAATCTACCGAGAGAGAATTATCCCAAGCCCCTCATCTTTCACGACGGTAGATTAGCTTTTAGACCAACCCCACTGCGGGCCCTACAAGCCCTTATGTGGGGCCCATTTGGCTTTACTCTGGCTATCGTCAGGGTTATTGTTGCCCTCTCACTCCCCTACGACGTCTCCCTCCCCATCTTGGCCTTCAGTGGGCTTCCATTGACCATCACAAAGCCCAAAAATTCTGGCCCAGTAACAAGGCCCAAGAGATCAGACGACTGTCAGTCGAAAGGGTTACTCTACGTGTGCAACCACAGAACTCTGCTGGACCCGCTGTACCTCTGCTTCGTGTTGAAAGTCAACCTCACGGCGCTCACCTACAGCTTGAGCAGAATGTCCGAGATTCTCGCGCCGATCAGGACCGTCCGATTGACGAGAAACCGCGACAAGGACTCGATCAAGATGGAGAAGCTGTTGAATCAAGGGGACCTGGTTGTGTGTCCCGAGGGGACCACGTGTAGGGAACCATACCTCCTGAGGTTCAGCCCGCTTTTCTCTGAGATCGCGAATGAGGTGGTCCCCGTCGCCGTCGAGACCCACGTCAGCATGTTCCACGGCACCACTGCCGGTGGGCTCAAGTGCCTGGACCCACTTTTCTTCCTGATGAACCCGTCGCCGATCTACACCGTCCAAATATTGGACAAATTATCGGGCCTGTCCACGTGTTGTGATGCCAGTGAATCAAGGTTCCACGTGGCGAATCAAGTGCAGGGCGAGCTTGGGAAGGCGTTGGGATATGAATGCACAAAGCTAACGAGGAGAGATAAGTACTTGATTTTGGCCGGCAACGAAGGGATGGTAACAGCTTCTACAAAAAGTGATTAAACAAAAAAACCTAAAAGTTTGGCTTCTTCTTTTTTGTTTTATATTATAATTAAGATACAAATTTCTTCTCTTTTTGTTCTTTTTCAAGATTTTAAAAAAAAAATGGCAGAGAAAATCTTGCTACTTTTGTTTAGACGTGCTTCTGTACTTGGATTGTATATTATTCCACGTAGCCCTTACTGAGTTCAGGTGAAAGTCACATATGTAAGTTGTAACATATATATAGATAAATATATCATAAAAAATATTCTCTTCTGATATATATTGTTTTTTTTTTCCTCAAAAGATATGAGATAAATTGTTTGTTTCTTAATGATATATTTAATATTACTGCAAAATTTAAAAGGTACGTAAAAAATCATGTGTTCTTATCGAAGAAGTACTATCCTATTAGGGTTATGATTCGTGTGCATGAACGAGGCCATATATGAGCTGCATCAAAGTTCGAACAATATCTTTATGCGTTATAAGTTCTGGATAAAAAAATAAAAAAAGAATTTAGAGTTAAATAACTTTTTTAAGAAATTTTTTAACAAAAGTGCAAAGTTTTTAACAATTAGTTAAAATGTTATTTTTTCTAAAATCTTTAATATTAATTACTAACTGATTGACCGCATTATAATAAATTAATGATTGATCATAACCTAAATCATTATTTTTTATAGTGATTGATCAAATCTGAAAAAAAAAAAAAATAACAAACATTTTTTTTTAAATCAACAAAATTTATAACTAATTTTTGAAAAGTCAAATAACTCCAATTTAAAATTTTAATTTCCAACCGACGAATCAAACACAAATAAAATTTTTGTCCTTCCACTGCTTCAGCCACGTATCACATTTTCTTTTCTCTTCTTTCTTTTTTCTTCAATTTTTTTTTTTTTGGCGTTTTTTGGGCATTATAAAAACTCTGAGAGAAGGAGAGAGAGAGAGAGAGAGAGAGAGAGAGAGATGGAGAAGGGTACAAGTGAGAGGAGAGAGAGAGAGAGGGCTGCGTATGGGAAAGAGTGAAAGGAGGATAAAACGTTTTTTTACGAGAGAGAGAAGGGGAGGGATTGTGCGTGGGAAAGAGAGAAAGGGAAGTGTGGTTTACGTACCTTAATTTTTTTTTTTTTTAATAATAACTTACATTTTAAAAAAATTCTTTTCATAAAAATGTTAAAATGTTATCTTTAAAACAAATATAAATAAGGTTATTTATATTTTTAACCCTGTATTTTGTTTTAATTTAAAAGATATTTTGGGTATTTTAAATATAAAAATTAAGCGTAGAAAATATATAAATTTATACACTAAATATAATCTAATAATATAAAAATATAAAATTTTAAAACACATTATATACTTTTTAAATAAAAACAATATATAATATAAAAATACAAATAATACATAATTGACCGATAAAAGGTAATTTGGATAATTTAATGTTAAAATTAAGGATTGACCAATAAAAAATATAAATTTATATATTAAACATAATCTAATAATATATAAATATAAAAATTCAAAATGTAATATATCCTTTCTGAATAAAAATAAAGGGTATGGCTGTGGTAGAGACCCTTAAAGGGTCTCTACCATACATCCCTTTCTTTTTGGACCGTCCGATTCAATCGGATGGTTAAAATATTATTGATTTACTATGTTTATCATACACCTTACCTCACACAATCCTTCCCACCCAAACTCTTCTCCGTCGCTGACGATCTTCTCGCCGCAGGCAACCGACGCCGGTGACCCCCTCCGGCCCCCAGCCCCGGCCGCCGGACGCCGGCGACCGGCGACCATTTTCTCTCTCTTTTCTTCTCTCTCTTCCCCTTTCTCTCTCTTCTCCTCTCCCCCGACGCCGGCGACCCACCTCCGGCCCCTCCACCACCGGTCCCAGTCCCAGTCCCGGTCGGCCGGCCACCCACCGGCGACCTCCCTCTCTCTCTTCCCCTTTCTCTCTCTTCTCTTCTCTCCCTCTTCCCCTCTCTCTCTTCCCCTTTCTCTCTCTTCCCCTCACTCCCGCCGCCCCTCACCCCCGGCCCCCACCCCCAGCCCCCCGGCCCCCCCGTGCAGCCCCCCCTCCCCCGTGCACCCCCCACCCCCCTCCCCCCCCGGCACCCCCTCCCGTCGGCCCGCGAAGAGAGAGAAGAGGGAAGAGAGAGAGAGAAGAGAGGAAAAGAGAGAGAAGAGGGAAGAGAGAGAGAGAGAAGAGAGGAAGAGAAAGAGGGGGGGGGTCGTCGGGGGGGGGGGTGCCGGGGGGGCAGGGGGGTGGGGGGAGGCTGGGGGGTATCGGGGGGGCTGGGGGTGGGGGGCGGCGGGAGAGAGGGGAAGAGAGAGAAAGGGGAAGAGAGAGAGGGGAAGAGGGAGAGAGAGAAGAGAGAGAAAGGGGAAGAGAGAGACGGAGGTCGCCGGCGGCCGGCCGGCCGAGGCTAGGACCGGTGGTGGAGGGGCCGGAGTGGCCGGAGTGGGTCGCCGGCGTCGGGGGAGAGGAGAAGAGAGAGAAAGGGGAAGAGAGAGGGGAAGAGAGAAGAAAAGAGAGAGAAAGGGGAAGAGAGAGAGGGAGGTCGCCGGCGGGCGGGCGGGCGGCCGGGATCGGGACTGGGACCGGTGGTGGAGGGGCCGGAGGTGGGTCGCCGGCGTCGGGGGAGAGGAGAAGAGAGAGAAAGGGGAAGAGAGAGAAGAAAAGAGAGAGAAAATGGTCGCCGACGTCCGGCGGCCGGGGCTGGGGGCCGGAGGGGGTCACCGGCGTCGGTTGCAGGCGGCGAGAAGATCGCCGGCGACGGAGAAGAGTTTGGGTGGGAAGGATTGTGTGAGGTAAGGTGTATGATAAACATAGTAAATCAATAATATTTTAACCGTCCGATTGAATCGGACGGTCCAAAAAGAAAGGGATGTATGGTCTCTACCACAGCCATACCCAATACAAAAATATAAATTTATATAAACTAATTCAAATTTTTGTCTCATATGATCTCTCACGTTCAGCAAAAAAAACAAGTGTAATAATAAAATATTGAATGCCAGCTGCAACATTAAATTAGAGTACTGTCCGATAGTTAAGAGAGACAGCTGTATTCTGTTGCCGTGTTTACCAAACGCATGGAAAAATATGTACCTTCCTTTAAAGTTATTTGAGTCTCTAGTATTTGTAGCTTATTTGACAGGGATATTTTGTTTTGCTCATATAACTTAAGCATTTATTATCTATGTTTATAGTGGTTCTTCCTCAATAAAAGTTGCATTTTTTAATATAAGGTAATGATTAATATAGTCCGTTCTCTTCTCTCTGAAATAAACAAAAACTATCATTGAGAGCTTGGTGGGGATAGTGAGTACTCCATAAGAAGCTGTGGGTTCGTACAGGAATCGTCGCGGTAATTGAAATATGTGAACAATTCGCTTTTACGAAATTCATATATCAAGTAGGGACGGGACTCTATCTCTTCCTGAAATTAAAAGGATGAGCTATCCTCTATCTTTATTCAGTTTTTTTTTTTTTTTTTTTTTAATTTCAGGAAAAAGATAACACAATAAATGAAAGTGGAAACACTGGGAAGTGGTTGTATATATGCTATTAGTTATGCTCTCCTTCGTTTTCTTCCTACATATATATATATATATGTATATATGTGTGGGTGTGTGTGTATGGGTCTGGTCGGCTATGGCCTTCGTTGGGTTGTACAGATATTCTGCTTATCTGTCATGTTTGCTTGTCTTTACTCCTTTTTATATTTATTTTGACCATTCTTGTTCAAAGGGAAATGCATAACTTATAGTATCAAGAGTTCATCATTTTTAGTTCCTTCAACGTATATATACATATATAAAACCCAAAGTTGAAATACTCAATGTATAAAATAAAACCCAAAGTTGAATTTTTGTTCCTTGGTATTATATATGTTAATTAGAGGACTTTTTTCAGGGAGAAAAAAAAAAAAGTAAAGAGAGAGAGAGAGAGAGAGAGACAGAAAAGTTGAAGTTGAAGTTGAAGTTGAAGTTTTGTGGCAACATAAAAGAGATGCATAAATAAGTGCAGGCTGGACCTGCAAAAGGACTTGAATTTGGATGAGTTGGCATCACGCCATGTGCTGGTAGAGAAGAGAAATAAGTGCAGGTTGGTATGAGATAATGACTTGTGGACTCAAAGCTCAGATTTGGTCATTACATACGCATATACACACTTGTGGGGCACGTGCATGCCCCACTCACTAAACATTACTTTTACCGCAAAATTTCTTCTATATACTATCCCCTCCCTTTTATGCTAAATATATATATATATATATATATAGATATATATTTTAACTACCTTCTCCACAAATAATAATAATTTCTATCCACTTATATTCTAAAAGAATGATAATAATTAAAATCTTCTATGTACTTCTCTCGCCCCTCCTCTTAAAATATCAACCGTTCTCATTTACATCTTCTTTATTCTTATTAACGGATTGATAATTATGCTGTTTATTTATATTTATTTTTGTTTTGTTTTGTTTTTTTTTTTTTAATGTTTTCTTAACGTTTCATCTAGCTTTTGGCAATTAATTTGATAGATTATGATAGGCATTCTACCGTATTACTCACCAATAACTCATAATGGTTCAGAAGATTGGTGATAGATATAATATGGTCAATGATGAAATTATTGATATTTGTGGAAATGTCAGTGCTTAAATTTTATGAAAATATCAATATAGGTGGAAATTGATGTAAAATATGTAAAGTCATTTTAGAATACTAAGGGGCTGTTTGGCAAAAGGTTTAGTTTAAGCTAAACTGTACTTTTTTCATCATGTTTTTTGTCTTTTTCCCCAAAATGTTGTTTGTCTTTTCTGAAAATTCAAAAAAATTCAAAAAAATTTACTATTTAAACTTACAAATCTTAACTCAAACTTACACACCAAACACCCCCTAAATCTTGAAATAAAATTATATGAAACTCTAATACAGTTAATAATACATAAACTAAATGAAGCTCTCAATTAAATATTAAGTACATGACAAATTTGCATGGTAAAAATGGAGTATAGTACAATAACTTATAAGTTGATGTACGTTCATCAATTAAATAAAATCATTTAAACGCAATATATATAATATAGGTACATTACATTTATTGTTTCATACATGATAAGAAAACATTAATATTAAGAAAACATGAATTTTGGTGTTTATGGTCTATGATTTTCATAGAAAGGTGATATATGTTTACATACGGTGGTTGTTTAAATATTCCGGTGGTAAAAGCCGAAAAATCTGGCGAAATCAAAAGTTTCTGATCGGTAACCAGTTGATTACCAAGTTTCCGATTGGTAACTAGTTGGTTACTATTTGGTTATCAAGTTTTCGGTTGGTAACCACCTGGTAACTCACTAACAGTGGTGGTTACCGATCAGAAATCCGCCAGCGGTCAGTAACTAATTGGTTACCAAATACCATTTGGTAACCAACTAGTAACCATACGGTTACAATATGGATACCAATTAAAAAGTACTTTAAAATAAATAGATAAATAAGTATTTATGATGTCGTCTATGATATTTCTTACAAGAGTTTTTATATATATGGCAAAAATCAATCCAAGTCATGATTTTGTGGCATTCATCAAAAGTCCCTCAGGAACAAAGGGCTTCATGATCGGGCCTAAATAATGTCTTCTAACTTCTAAGCCCAATTTCTGTACGTCATGGACTTCATTGGGCTTTAAAATGGGCCTAGTAGAACTAGTAGTTAACCGCGAATACACCTCCGAACGTTGTCGGTTTAACAAGAGTAGCACTGGTATAAAAAAGAGGAGACGTCCGTAATTATTCTGGAAAGTTCATCTTCACCCCGCAATGCCCTAGCCATTTTCTTCCTTCCCCACAACCACAACCTAAACCTTCCCTTCTGGTTCTAGGGTTTTACGCTTCAACAACCTCAATCTGGTTCTTCACTTCTAGGGTTTTCCGTAATGGGTACGGAGAGGAAGAGGAAGTTGAGCTTGTTTGACGTGGTGGACGAGACCACCGTGCCCGGGACGATCCCGAAATTGAACGGCGGCTTCGGCGGAGCAGCTCCCATGGCGGGAAACAGTCTGGTCAACACGTGGACAGGGAAGGTCTACTCGCAGAGGTACTTCGAGATCCTGGAGAAGAGGAAGGCATTGCCTGTTTGGCAGCAGAAGGACGAGTTCTTGCAGGTTTTGAAGAATAACCAGACTCTTATTTTGGTTGGTGAGACTGGTAGTGGTAAAACTACTCAGGTTTGTTTTATTTCCTGAAATTGTTTTTTCGTTCCATCATTATTATTATTTTTTTCTGCTTGTTTACCCTGCGATTGGCTTGCGAGAAAATTAACAAGAAAGAAAAGAAAATTTGGACTTTAGAGATTGTTCTTTTGGGAATATTGATTCTATGTACGTTCTCCTTTTTCATTTTAATTGATTCTCCCCAAGTTGAGGATTTTAGGGGATACTGGGTCAACTGATGTGGTATATTTTAATTTTTTAGAAAAATCGAAGGAAATACAAAATTAGTAGTGGATGAAAGTTCACTGCTTCAGTGGGTGCTTAATTTTTGGGATTATAAATTTTCTTTAACGATTTATTTTGTTCAAGCTGTTATTGTACCTGCAAATTATTACTACTTTTGGAATCTATGCATTTTATGTAATTGTGTGTCTGTTTGGAGATTGGTAGACCATTGCCCTCAAGTGATATCTTTATAAACTAGGTGTAAATTATAGGAAATGGAGAAGATTGACCCTACTCTGTTTCCATTTTCTATGTTGTTGTTTGTCCCATTCCCCTTGTTGTCTGTGTCACTGGCTCTACAATCATATTCATCTTTATCTCAGGGTTTTTTTTTTTACTCAAGTAAATGGATATGATACGTATTGACTATCGAAGTTTATATTTTAAAATTACAGATCCCTCAGTTCGTTTTGGAAGCTGTTGATAATGAATATCCGGATAAAAGAAGAAAATGGATGGTTGCGTGCACCCAGCCACGTCGAGTGGCTGCAATGTCGGTCTCTCGGCGTGTTGCTGAAGAGATGGACGTAGCCATTGGAGAAGAGGTTGGTTATAGCATTCGTTTTGAAGACTGCAGTAGTGCGAGGACAGTTTTGAAGTATGCATGTTATCTTAACTCCTTCTTTCAGTTTTCATTTAGGGTCTTATCTTGAAGACTTGAACATCCTTGCTATGTTTGGTTGCTTTTGCATTAAATGGCTACTTGACATATATTTTTGTCTTGTCGTAGGTACCTGACTGATGGTATGCTTTTAAGAGAAGCAATGACAGATCCGCTTTTGGAACGGTATAAGGTAATCATTCTCGATGAGGCTCATGAAAGGACTTTGGCGACGGATGTTCTTTTTGGACTCCTAAAGGAAGTACTGAAAAATAGACCTGACCTGAAGCTGGTTGTTATGAGTGCAACACTGGAGGCTGAAAAGTTTCAGGGTTATTTTTTAGGTGCACCACTCATGAAGGTTCCTGGTAGGCTTCATCCTGTAGAAATTTTTTACACCCAAGAACCTGAAAGGGACTACCTGGAGGCAGCAATTCGGACCGTTGTGCAAATACATATGTGCGAGCCTCTGGGAGATATACTTGTATTTCTTACTGGAGAAGAGGAGATAGAAGATGCATGTCGTAAGATAACCAAAGAGATTGGAAATCTTGGCGATCAGGTGGGCCCTGTGAAAGCAGTCCCTTTATATTCAACTCTTCCTCCGGCAATGCAGCAGAAAATTTTTGAACCTGCTCCTCCTCCATTGAACGAGGGAGGCCCTGCTGGAAGGAAGATTGTGGTATCCACTAACATTGCAGAAACTTCTTTGACCATAGATGGTATAGTTTATGTTATTGACCCTGGGTTTGCTAAACAAAAAGTTTACAACCCAAGAGTGCGGGTTGAGTCGTTGTTGGTTTCTCCAATATCAAAGGCTAGTGCTCATCAAAGATCAGGTCGTGCTGGAAGAACTCAGCCAGGAAAATGTTTTAGACTTTACACAGAGAAGAGTTTCAATAATGATCTTCAACCACAGACTTACCCAGAAATATTGAGATCAAACCTTGCAAATACAGTCCTTACTTTGAAGAAACTGGGGATAGACGATCTTGTTCATTTCGATTTTATGGACCCCCCTGCTCCGGAGACATTGATGAGAGCGTTAGAGGTGTTGAACTATCTGGGAGCACTGGACGATGAGGGAAACTTGACAAAGCTGGGAGAAATCATGAGTGAATTTCCATTAGATCCTCAGATGTCAAAGATGCTCGTTGTCAGCCCCGAGTTTAACTGTTCAAATGAGATTCTGTCAATTTCTGCTATGCTTTCAGGTATCTTCTATCTTCTATGTTTCCTTTCTTGTCGTGTCTGTCTAGAGTCTTATCTGCAGGATGCAGATTCTTCAAGGCTGCTTCATATGTATGCCTATTTAGCACGTGCATAGATGGGTATCTTTGCACATGATGTTCTCTAACTGGTCTATGTATAAGCAAGTGCTTGTGCATGCAGTAAGAGACGAGGTAGTATCGTGTCATATTAGGTTGTCATCAGCAACTGTGATGTCTGGGTTCCATGCCCCCGGTTGGCATGCACCATAGGATTTCTAAGTAAGTGCTGATGCAGATAGTTGCAGTTTCTCAGTATTATCTCATGAAGCAAATGGTGTCGTCTGGCCTCTATGCATCTGCTGACCTACCGTGGGCCTCCTCTGTGATAACCAATTTCTTTCTTAGTACCCAATTGCTTTGTCCGGCCTAGGGAGGCTCAAAAAGCTGCAGATGAGGCGAAAGCTAGGTTTGGGCACATCGATGGAGATCACCTGACACTTTTGAATGTGTATCATGCGTACAAGCAAAATAGTAAGTGGCATATCTGATTTCCGTTTCTCCTTTTCCTCCCTCGATTTTCCCTTTAGAAAATTTGCATCAAGTAGTGGATGTTGGTGTTAATGGTTTTATTTGCTTTTTCTTGTGTAACAGATGAGGATCCATCTTGGTGTTATGAAAATTTTATCAATCACAGGGCACTGAAGTCTGCAGATAATGTTAGACAACAGCTAGTTCGCATCATGGCACGATTTAACCTCAAGTTGTGCAGTACCGATTTCAACAGCCGTGACTACTACATCAACATAAGGAAGGCGATGCTTGCTGGGTATTTCATGCAGGTAGCACATATGGAGCGCACTGGACACTACTTGACTGTCAAAGACAACCAGGTATCCATATTATGTTTTTTTTTTTACGCCCTAGTTTCCCCAGAGTCTCTGTATAAACTCTAATGCTATGGGGGCGTTATTTGTTTTTTAGGTGGTGCACTTGCATCCTTCAAATTGCCTGGATCACAAGCCAGAATGGGTCATCTACAATGAGTATGTCTTAACAAGCAGAAATTTCATACGGACAGTGACAGATATTCGTGGCGAATGGTTCGTTTTCTTTAATCTATAACTATTTATGTTTTTCCTGCCGCCTTAGTTTTTTTGAGTGGTAATTTGTGTCTCATGGTTCTCGTACTTCGTCCTTGTCAGAAGTCAGAATTGGGTTCATTCTCGGTATTGGAAATGATTCTGTCCATGATTTATGTATGCATGTCCTGTGTGACAATAAATTCAATCCCCCCCCTCCCCCCCCCTTCTCTTCATTCTCAGTAGTTCATATTTTGTACCTCTTTCCCTCGTGTTAGTTAATCAGATTTTTTGTGGATACCAGTATTTAAAGCCTTAAATTATGGTTCTCCCTTTTCAAAGCTTAACCATTCTTAAATGTGCAATTTTATTTTGTTACAGGATAGTTGATATAGCACCACACTACTACGATCTGGAGAACTTCCCTCAGTGCGAGGCTAAGAGAGTTCTCGAGAGGCTTTACAAGAAGCGCGAAAAGGAGAGGGAAGAGAACAGAAACCGGAAATGACGTGTTCTCCCCTAAAATCTTTTTACTCCTTGGATATTTCTCCTCCACCGACGGAGAAACTGTGGGCATCTTAATTCTCAAAGACGTCAATTGAAGCATTTTCTACCTCGCGGTTGTCGGTGGTTGGTGAAATAATGGAAGACTAGGCAATATTTATGTATCTTTTCAATGATGATAGCTTAAGTAGACCATTGTCTTGTTTTGTATCCGCAATTAAAGTTTGATTTGGATTTTCTGGTCACATTTTCTAGAAATTGCTAGGTAATTAAAAGATAAGATGGCAATGGCGTACTGATTCTGTTGCATTTTTTTTTTTTTGGCTACATTCCTGTTTGTGTTGTTTCAAATTAGACTGCTTCATTGGTTTCAAATGTTTTGTTCTCTCCTAGATCTTACCCGGAACACAACCTCAATATCACGAAAACTCGTTTATTTTGTTCGACGGAACTCATCTGGATTGGGTGATCTCCCCGAAAAAAATGGTTTTTGACATTGAATTAGAGATAATACACTAGTAAAAAATGAGATTCTAACATGCTTTCTTTTCATCGTTTCCTTCCCATATCTTCCTATGATCGAATTCCACAAGACCATATTCTTGTTAGGCATCGCGCCAGAGACACGAAGCGCTGCGTCATCAGGCCATATACCCGATCTCAACATCCAGACAAAGAGCTTCAACAGTTCCACGGTTTGGGACATAACCATTGATCATTGCAGTCGAACAAACCACAATCCTGTGACTCATTCTATCGAAGATTGCTTACCTGTCTTATCATCTTATTATCAAAATACCAGTTCATCAAACTCCAAGAAACTAAATTCTTCTCCGGCATTGTATCAAAACCCTCTCGGCGGTCACGCAACCATCCTATTTTCATGAAACTTGAAACCAACACAATCCAAGAAGAAACATCCTTCTCGGAAATCTCGTCAAACACCCTCCTTAATGCTAGCGGATCACCCACATCCACATACCCTCTTGTTGATGGTGAGGTCGGGACTGGTCGGGTTTGGTACGAAACTCTTTCATTTCTCGAATTCATGTCTTCGAGAGCCAGACGAGGAACCAGGAGCGGATCAAGTCAAGGCCGAGAACATCCGAACACTTTCTTGAATTGGAGAAATTAACCACGACGACCACTCAAAGCTGAGCCTGCATCCCAACGGGAACTCGGTGACCGGTAGTATCCTATATTCCATGAAACAGGCCCCAGGGACCAGTGGAAGACCATTCAGGTTCCGGACACACCCGAGCCCTTTCTGAGTAGACCAACCTACAGGGACATTGACCTGTCGCTTTGTACCGACTAATAAAAGAACCATGGCAGGTTGCACACACCACCACTTAGACCTTAACACCTGATACCTGACATTAGTACATGTCCTCGCTCCCACGCTGGCACCACCTTCCTCCACTACTTGTTCTCACTGACAAAAGCACTTGTGTCCCCCAATGTCCGAGTAGGAAGAAACGTGGCATTTGCCCAGTGGACACTAATTATGCATTTGGATGCACAATCCAAACCTTAGAATTACAATCCAATTTTTGTCTTTTTCCCTCAGCCTCACTATTCAAACAGTTTTGTAATTCAAACTTTAAAAGTCCATAAATTTACATAGACAAGTCCAAATGAGATGATTTTTTTAATTGCATAGAATTTCGAGACGAACAAAACAAGCTCCATATTGATATTTTTTTTTTCCGAACACATTTCAAGTTTTTACACTTTTTAACTCCAGCAATTCAAACGCCTCAATAAACGTATAATCAATCTAAACTCAAATTCTACAATCCAAATCTTAGCACCGAATGCATGCTAAGCGTCTGTGCACCTAGCGCGGGTCTGCCTGCCAGGATCACTCAAGGCACAGCCCACCAAGGCTAGTCAGGGCACCTGAACCCACAAGAACAACTATAAATAAGGAAGTGCCTCACTCCTTCAGGTATGACCATTTTTCCTTGCTAAAACTCTACTCCTCCGCTTGCTCTTCAGTTCTCCTCGCTGACTTAAGTATCGGAGTGCCATTAGTAGACATCCCACTGATGTCCCCTTTACTCCAAGGTGCTTCTCTTTTTGCAGGCGACAAGACGGAGCACAACGGCATAGGATCAACCCCACCAACCAACCACATTTGGTGTTGTGTCAAGGATTTTTGGCACTAGAAAGAGGGCACCATGCCTTACCAGCAATCACTTCCCTTTTCATCACTTACCTTCTTTTCGACTCTCTATGCATGCCCCATCAGGTTCATGGAGGAGCAAAACCTTCAAGACCAGAATAACCAGGAGCCTGCCGTTGCAACCGGTTCCCAAAGCACCCGGAGGGCCCCATGGACGCATGGAGCATGAGGACCACAAAAGCCTATCCAGATGGAGATCCTCACAGGGAATGTCCAGAACCTGATCAAGACTGTTCACGTGCTCGCCGACGCCTTTAGAGACTTCTGAAACACTCTACCCGGCCATGCTCGAGTAGACGAAGCCGAAGACTCCTCTCATCTACACCTCTCATCAACGCTGACCCTAAAATTTAACTAAAAAAAAAGCTGACCTGAAAAACAAGCATGAGTTAAGCACGGCACTGATCACAAACGCATGAAACTGCAAGACCAAAACGTTGAACTCTATACCGAACATCATGTTGAGAACCTTGGACGCTGGGTACTCGTTGGGCCTAAGACCAGTTTTTCGTATCCACAAGAAACATCCATACACTCCCTGTGGGACCTTAGTCGCGGGCATTTCGCCGAACCATGTTGTAATCGGCCACTAGTAACGTGTGAGGCAAGCATGTTGTTCGAGAAGAGACTGTTAATGGAGTCTATGGGAAGATGAGAGGTGAGAATGGCCGTTGGGAAGGTATAAATATGGAGGCGGGGTTGTAGTCAAAGATTGAAAAGCTCTTCTCACCTTGGCAACGTTAATTTTTGATCAATATGTGTGTGTGTCAGTTTAAAATTTAATACAAGTTTATTTTCACTTCACCTGAGTTCATTTTCCCAAGAAACCAAAACCCAAGCTGAGGGTGAAAACAATGTGTTTTTTGGACATGTAAAGAGCAGAATATCAACTTACAATAATATTGCAGAACAACCTGCTGAGTGAAACACATCACATACAACTGCATATCAATGCTTAGCCGATATAGCCACAAGAAAAGTAGAACCGTTTTTTTATTTTTTATTTTTTATTTTAAGAAAAGAGGGAACACAGATTGTTTTCCGTTGTTGACAACCATGAACTTGTCATTTCCGTCCGGGCAAGTTATTGTAGAGTTCATCAATTTGAACCTGTCCAAATGTTTTAACATCATAAGTTGTAGTTAAGATTTTATTTTATTTATTTTTATTTTTATTTTTTTCAATGAAAACAAACCAGAACAATCTGAGTTTACCTGGTAATACTTGAGAAGATTGTTTCTTTTCTTTTTCAACGTTGCAGTCACCAAATCTCTTTCCATGTCGAAAGGATGAGGTTCTAGAATCACTCCTCTCACGTATTCGAAACCTCTCAGCTGGTTCAAGGAAGGCACCAAAGGTTAAAACATGTTTTTATCACATAACAAATAGTTAAAAAAAGCCAAGTCTCACTTTATTATGTGACGGTTTTAATATACTATTTCTTGTATAATTATTGCGGCATTAATAATGATAAATAGCAATTTTCACAGAAAACTAAGAGAGAAAAAGACTAGAAAATCAAGAAATAATATGAGATTGAAAATTTGGTACCTTGTTTCTCTTGGCTGTCACCTTAAGCTCGGAAAGCACATGGTTCTTGAGCTGATCAAGATGACAGAGTTCGGAAAATGAACCCATATGACCATTCTCATATGCCCAATTTTTGGTGTTTTCGTCATGTGGTACAACTACTGCAATTACGGATGACTTGAAGCTGTTCCCATAAATCCATAACTTAAAATAAATAAAAAAAAAAACCAAAAAAACCAATCAGATTTAATTAAGGAATGATAAAAGCAAATGGGGGAAAAAAAAAAAAAAAAAAACTTACATCTTCTACAATTGGAGTAATAGCATAAACATTTTCCAAGTGTTCAAGTGCAACATATTCTCCTAGGGACAGTTTTATGAGATTCTTCTTCCTATCAATAATCTTTACAGCCCCATTCGGAAGCATTTCGCCTACGTCTCCTGAAAATGGCAAGGACTTGAAAAATGTCATTTTAAAAGAAGCAAGTCTTCATTGGGAAATTTCTTCTGAGACCGGGAAAGGAGAAGCTTTACTCAACCTGTATGAAACCACCCATCTCTTATTACGTCTCTTGTCAGCTCAGGATTCTTGTGGTACTCAACAAAAACAGACCTCCCTCTTAGGCAGATCTCGCCACGAGGAGGGTTTCCGAGCGGGTTGTAGCCCATCTCTGGAACCTCCTCCAGGCGCATCTCGTTAAATACTGATATAGCACCAACTGTCCCAACCATGCTCATTTCATCAGGGAAGGCCATAGTTGCTGGTCCACAAGTTTCCGTCAACCCTGAATTGACCACAAACGTTAACCGGTTCAATGTATATACAAAAGCTGTAACGAAAGATTTGAGCGCTGTTCCGACATAATTCTTAATTCATGCTAAAATAGCAGACGAAAAGAAGTGAAAGTTTTGTGTCTTTTCTGTAAAGAGCAGATGTCCTTACCATAGCCTTGGACAACAAAGGCGCAGCTAGTAACACGCAAAAATTCTTCGATCTCGGAGCTCAAAGGCGCGGCTCCAGATATTATAAGTCTTACACGGCCACCTAGCCTTGCTTTAATCTGAAAGATCATGGATAAAAGAAGGTAAAACAACTATAATCAGGAGTATTATAGCCGAGTTATGCGGATTAAAAAAGGGAAAACCTTTCTGAAAGCTAAGAGATCTGCTAGTGGTGAAGCGTATTTGTTTTTGAACCCCCAATTCATCCAAGCAAGCTTACTGTTGAATTGATAAAACGGTGTATCTTAGCAAATATACAGCAATACAACTGTAAAGTGAATATCATGGAATTATATTATAGAAGAACAACGTAACTATTTGTAGAGAAGATCAAAAATTTTTCTTCTCCTTGGGTTGAGCTCTTGTACCCCTTTCTTTATGCCTGAAAACAGATGAGTTTAACAGGATAAGTCGATCGAACTGAAACTATGAAGCTATTGGAAAATGATGATTAGGAATATTTCCGTACCTTCATATACTCGTTCGAAAACTCGAGGCACCCCGGCAAAAAGTGTTGGCTTTAGTTCCATTAGATCGTCCGCCAGTGCATTAAGATCCTTCAATTAAGAGAAGTAACACAGTTATAGAAACGAGCTAACGACCAAAGAGTCTTTGATTGTAGCCCAAGAAATAGTATTTTCAGTAGCAATACCCCATGAAAATAGCCCACAGAAGCGCCGTTATGAAAGAAGTATTCCTCGATCAAGCGGTCAAGGATATGAGCCAGAGGCAGAAAAGATAAATAGACGTCATCTGGTGTCATCTGCTCAAACTCAGAGATGAATATGTTAGTAAAACAAGATAGACGTTGCAAGAGAACTAGTAATTCCATAAGAGAAAAAACGCAAGAGTAACCGTAGAATTTCTCTCACAAATACTCTTGTAAGTACATCACGTCTTGCAACATTGACTACACGATGTGCTTTCTAACATAAAAGTGCGTAGTTGACCCTGAATGGCATAAAAACAATCTGTCGGAGGTTAACATCTAAAGTTTACCTTGTCTTCAAACTGTTCCATGAAAAGGTCAATCCCTCTAACAGAAAATGCTAAAATTTCATGTGTTAACACAACGCCTTTAGGATCTCCACTGGTACCACTGGTGTACATAATTGTGCTAACATTAGAAGGCTGTGGGGGAACAACCTCCGTCGGGTTTTGTTTTCCCTGAAAAACATTAAACTCAAAGGACATGAGTTGAAGCACTAGCAGTTATCTCAATTTGGGACTCTGAGGATGTTTTATAAGTTGATTTCCATAAACCATTTGCTCAAGTGCATATTTAAAGAAAAAAAATACCATGGTAAATTGTTACCGCGAATCTTCATAAGGTGGATCTGGTACTTAACCATGGCCAAAATATCCAACTGTTACAAAATTTTTGGTTATAAACGACACAGTCAAATGATAGAACAACTAACCAAGTCAAGGAATTCGTGCCACGAGAATGGTTTTATCCCATATTCAGCCGCCTTTTCTCTCTGTTCTTCTGTCAATGAAGAGAAGCAAATCACAGCTGCAAAACCACAACCAAGCTTCAGTAATAAGCCTTTTACCAGTTTCGACACTAAAAATCTATCCTGCAGTGCTCACATTTTAGCCGTTGGGACGATCTGCAATCAGAATTCAGTAGCTGCAAAACATAACATTTGCATATCCACTCAGAATCATCATTTCTTTTAGTTTAGGCATTATGATTGGTTAATGACTTTACAGGTGAAACTTTCTCGGTTTTTCACCTCTTTAACTTTCTTATCTTGGACGAAAACATAATCGACCTCCGCGTGATCTATGATAAAATTTACAGCTCCTGGCCCTGCTTCCAGGAAATATATTCAAAAGTTAAATTCAAATCATTACATCAAATAAAGGGCTCCAAGTAAAACTTTAAATTCTCCCAAATCTCTCTGTTAATTTCAATAGGAATCTGTTTATTATGGCGCCCCCGGTTTGGTAAAACCATGTGTATACGACTTCCCCTGCATTTGGCGCCATTTGGGTCCAAAGAGATACAAAAATAAAATAAAATAAATAAATAAATAGACAATATAGAAAGAATGTTTGAGAGCGACATTACCAAGGGTATCATAGAGAGGCACACAAATAAAACTATGGGCATTACAAGCCTACAAAGAACATAAAAAATTGTTATATGACTTACCAAACGAAAAAAGAATATACATACATACATATATGTGTGTGTGTGTGTGTGTGTGTGTTAAATTACATAAAATATAGAAAGGAAAAGGACAACACAAAATCTTCAAGTTCGTGTTGTTAAAGTAAGAAACCTCCATTGCCACAATCCATTCGGGGCAATTTGATCCATAAATGCCAATACGGGAGCCCTGTCACAACTCTCAAGTGATTATCAAGAAATCCCAATAGAAAATTTATATAACACACACACACACACACACACACACACATATATATAAATATATTCACGAGAAGCAGAAAATATTCGTAAATAGATATGCTTTTACTTACAGGTTCAGCACCAGATGCTCGTAATGCAGAACCAAGGTCGAGAACTTCGTCATAGACTTCCTTATATGTTTTCCAAACATAAGGCCCAAACTTAACACCAAAACAAAGTACAAACAAACAAAAGATGAGTAAATCCAACAATACTAGTGGTCACAAACACCTGAAAGAAAAAAAGTGGCTTTGTCTCATAGACGATTTCCAACCTTCCCATCAACAAGTTTTCTCCAGCCGAGCATCCGGTTTCCGGGGTTTCGCCGTGTCGATTTGCTGCCATGTCAAACATCTTTTTGGTGTCAAATAAAAGGAAAGACACACCAAACAAAGTAAATAAGTTCAAGAAACCATCTCTTTAGTTAACAAGCCGTAACACGCAAGAAATAAATCCCAGATTAAAATATTATACACAGAAACAACAGATTCAAGAAAGTTGATTAATTTATACCTGAATAAATCCCAAGATGTGTTTAATTCTGGATCAGGTGGAGGGAAGCTGTGCTTAGAGAGCAAATTACGGTACACCGGACCGACGGACGGCTTGCCATCGTTGCCTTCCTTTCCTTCCTCAACTTGAGCTGAGAATAACTTCATTTTTTTTTTGTTTTGGTTGTGTTGTGTCAATCAAAATTCAAACCTGCAAGGAAAAGAGAAGCCTCGAGACACAAGTGACTTATAGTATATTGGTGAATGCAAAAGGTAATTACGAAAAAAAAAAAAAAAAAACTCAGAAGAAAAGAAAAAAATTCATGTATAATTAAAGAAACTGTCTTTAAATCTCTATCAAACAAGAGAGGTCCACAAGAAAAGTAAAAAAAAAAAAAAAAAAAAAACGCAAAGTCATTAAGTACCAACCACTACCCACCACTAACCTTCTTTCGACAAGTTTGTTGAAACTTACAAGAAATTCTAGAACAATAAATTTGCCGACAAAAACATCAAGTCAATTTAACATAAAACATACAATCAGAAAGGATACATTTTTGCCACCCACACACCACCCCCCCCCCCCCCCCCCCCCCAAAAAAAAAAAAAGAAGGAGAAGGAGAAGGAGAAGGAGAAGAAGATATTTCGTTATCTCTTAGTATGTAATAAAAATTGCATGAAAAGTGAAACAGAGGACCGTTGAGTTAGCCGCGTAATATAAGGAGGATAAGATTGTGAAAGACTCAAAGATCCAGAAAAAATAAAAAAGAAATAGCAAATTAACCCAAAAAAAAAAAAAAAAGACATACAAAAGCAATTTTTTCCTAAAACTTAACTTACATGCGGAAAAATAGAAAATTTTGTGTAAGGCCTTCCTAACATTAGGTTATGAATTTAGATCAATAGGTTTGTTGTGTTATATATATATAACTCGGAAAAAGAGAGTCCACAGACAGAAAAAAACCAAGAAAAATCATGGAGTGGTTCCACTAAATTAAAGTAGGACCGGAAATAATATACTACAAATCAAGTACTCAACTTTTATACTACAAACCCACTGATTGGTGGACTAGCAAAAAAAAAAAAAAGAAAAAGAAAAAGAAAAAGAAAAATTGAACATAAGTACATGCAGAACAGCAGAAGCCCACAGATGAAATATTAAGAAGGGTCAACTAAGGAGGGAAATAACATCCAAACATAACACACAAAAAAGCGCCATGAAAAAAGGCTACAATCTAAAACCCCATTTGGCATTACTCAATAATTTATATGTGCGCCAAAAAAAATCCCTAAAAAAATAGAAATAAAAACAACAACAACAAAACTACGTGCAGTTTTTGTTACTATAAGCAAACAACTCAAAACAGTTGGCTGCAATAAATCAAGCATGGTGGTCCTTCAAAAATAAAATAAATCAAGCACCGGATTTGGACACCGGAACTGAACACATATACAAAAATCATATCAAAACAGAAAAAATAACATGTATTTGTATGCATATATATTTATATAACACAGACAGAGAGGGAAAGAGAGAGGTTTGGAACTCACAGTGGAGAATGGAAGTGGGGTGATGATCATGCAGAGGTTGAGCTTTCGGCAACTTGAAAATATTATATTATTATGTAAAACACACATATAAAAGGATATTTTATTCCATATATATAGATAAATATGTGTGTGTGGTATATATGTTTATATATGGAGAGGAATAGAGCAAGTTGTGTGGTAAATGAGTCGGTTGAAACGGGTGGAGGGTTAACTTGTCTCTGGTTTTGCCACTTTAATAAATCTGCCATCATATCTCGTTTATGACCTTTTTGGATCCCTATATATATATATATATATATATATTCACACAAAAAAAAAAATTAACATTTCTTTCTGCGTTTATTTATTGTTCTTAAAAAGGTTTCTTCCAGATTTGAACTGACAGTGACACCCATAAATCAAGTCAGGTTTAAACTAACTTTTGCAGTCTATTAATTATCCTTTTATTTATTTATTTATTTTGTTTCTTTTTTTTTTTTTTTTTTTTTCTGTAGGCAAGGCCCAAATTTATTTATTCAGTTTTTTTTTTTAAGTAAGTATTTCGTGACCACCCCTCTTATATTAACTAACATATTCAGTTTCTTTTATTATTATTATTATTATTATTCAGTTAACTTTCTTGCAAAATATGCACAAGGAAATGGGAATTCTTACTAATCTCCCACGTAGGCTAAAACAATATGTTTTTTCTTTTAGTCCTCTTGTAAATTGAGTTGTTGAAGTAATTAAGTTAATTTCTTACTGGTTGTTAAAGTAGTATACTTTCTTTTTTTTTTTTTTTTTTTCGAAAAAGGTTTGTAATGTTAGCGTGTACTTTATACACAGAATCACGTGGGTATGACACCCTGTACTTTGCTAATTTAAGCCTCCTGCTCTGCTTTGGATTGTATTCCTTTTTACTCCTAACGGCATCTTCAATACGTTGTTAAAATTACGAGTTAAAACTAAAAAAATTTCGTACTTAGGTTGGGTAGGGACACTATTCTTAGCTTGTATTTGTTTTACAGATTTAGAAATAAATTTTTAGGTTGAAGTAAGTTTATTTTTTTAAAAATTAATTTTAATTTTTATTAATTTTTTAGAAAAAGATAAAAACTTAAATGAAATTTTAAGATTGAATGAAAGTATAATATAATGCTAGTTTTGATGTTTAGCAATTGTTATACATGGTGGACGTGGTGCATTTTCCATCAAGTACAGTGCATTCTAAATTTTAACAATATTTGATTGTTATGGGGTTGATACTTTCACCTTTTCATTTATTCAGTAATGGAGATGATAAAAGATAAATATAACATTACAAATAATATTACATATTAGTAGGATAACATATCAACTAAGGTTAAGTTAGTTTTTCATTTTTTTTATGATAAATATAACATTTACTTATACATTGAAAATAACGTAAGTTTAGAACAATGTCATTTATCAGTTATCACTATGTATAATCATTACTTTACTTCTAAAATAAAAATAATAATTAAAAAAAAAAACCAATCACAAAATTACTATACAAGTGGTATTCAAATTCTTAACATAAAAACGTTAAATATCACACAACTTTGATGAGTGGTGATGAACATATATAGCTTGTATTTGGACGAATCAGGCACTACCATATTAGAATGTCTTTTTATCCTATAATTATCTTTAAGTCTCACACGTGAATTTGCAGAAAGGAATTGGTTCTAATCATCAACGTCTTTAATATATATTTATACACATATACAAATATGTGTATGTATTTATATAACATGTCATCAGTATTCATAAAATATAGGTTTGGTCTTAAAAACTAAGCCATTAAGGAGAAAACCTAACTGCTGCCGATTTTTCAAATACAAGAGACTTCATATTTGAATTATTAATATTATTTTGATTGAAAAGTTCACTTTGATCTCAATTAATTTATTAGTTGACTATAACAAATGCATTAACCGGGCAAGGGGTCGGTTTTAAAAGTTCAAAGAATTTCGAACTCCCTTTCGTCAAATACTGGTCACCAAACTCATTAGGTCCAATTTTTGATCCAAGTACTTGAGAACAGGCTTAATTTCAACGGCTAACTCAATTTTATGTAGACTGTTCTAATTGATTTTTAGTTCCAAGAAAAGGGTGTATAATTGTTGGTTTTGCCACCTTATGACTAAAACTTTGCATCCAAAAGTCAATCTTTTAGAGATCATTAATTGCTACTCAATATTATTATCATTAACATGTATGATAGTAAAATAAAATGATTCGTTAACTCTCTTATCCGGCACCTTAATTTTGACGGACAAGAATAACCGTTCTTTTGGGATCGTTGGATCCAAAAATAAATAGTGTTGATGAAAAATAAGATTTACTATGATACAACCTCTCTCATAATTATCATAAAACTATTATACACATAATAGATCTGATAAATTATAAGTGCACAATTGTTGTATTACCGTCATTAAATATATACTTTATTTTAAACTTAAAACCCCAAATAGACCATAAATCAATCACGCCACTATTCAAATTTATAACTTTTTGGACTTTTAAAAGTGGATTTAATTTATCTACGAGGCATATTTAAGAAGGAAAAAAAAAAAGGATAAAATTAGATTAAAAAAAAGGGTGAAAGAGATAGAAAAAGAGTTTTTTTTTTTAAATTGTTGTATAGTTTTTTAATTCAAAATTTTAGTTTAATTAACTCACGCTCTCTTTTGTCAAAAAAAAAAAAAAAAAAAAAAAAAAAAGAATCACGCTCTCCCTCCTTGAAAAAGTTCTTCTAGCTCCGTCACTGATCACTGTCATTGATGGGTAAAATTTTTTTATATGTTAAACGGAGAAAAGAAAAAAACAAAAAACAAAAAACAAAAAAAGGATTTTGAATATGATTTGTGTGTGACTATATAAAAACAAGATAATAAAGTGGGATTAACGTGAGAGGATAAGTACGGTTAGGGCATATATTCAATAATAAAGGCGTTGGAAATTGACTTCGAACCGTGCATGAGGCTGTTGGCTGCAATAAAGGATTCCACGCATCAGTCCAATTTTGTTTCTTCGCAAAAGTCCACATCACGTGTCTCATATAACCTTACTTAGTTTAGATTTTAAATTTTACTCTTCAAAAATAAGGTGCTATAACAAAACTCTCTCCTAAACTTATTAAAAATTACAAATTTTGATACTTCCATGACTAAAGCATCAATTTTTTTTTAATTAGTTTTAATCAAATGGGCTTGTCAAGTGGATATTAAAACTGTTAAAAATCAATCTCTTACTAATATATAACTGCCCTTTCTGTGCAATCGTGTAGTACAATAGTGGGGCAAGAACTGTATTGGACGATAATATTAATTTACATATTTCATTTGCAAACCTAACGTCTCATCTCCACTTTAATCCTTAAATTTCAAATCGTTTAAATTCATCTGAGAAAGAAAGAAAGAAAAAAAAAAAAAAAAAAAAAAACCACGAAATAAGTTTATGTCCTTTCGCGTGTCAATCAATCACTTTATAAGTCAAAATGATATTCATCGATGTTGGTGAGAATCACTACACTACAAAAATATGATAGGACTCATTCTTAAAATTGACTTGTTAGAGTTGCGTTGTTAGACTCATAGTTTGAATTGGACTTCATCTGTATATATGTCATATGGATGCAAATGTTTGGATGTAAAATCTTATAATTATTAATTAATTTACATGTAATTTAAGATAGATTATTTAAAATTATTAATATATAAAAATAAAGTTTCACTGAAAATATTAAATTGAAATCAACATATTATTTTATTAATGTTTTATAAATGTATTAGGTTAGTAAGAATACCTATACATATTTTGTAAGAAAAAAAGTACATATGTATATATGATTTCACGAATTGTAACCAACCCTCTTATGTATATTGAGAGTTAGATTTGTTATCTTATTGTTCTATCTCAATGATTATCATCTCAATAGTGTTTTGACAACTCATTAATTTATTTAAAAATTTTTATTATTTAAAAATTTTTATGTAGCTAAATTATTAAATTCAGATTATTTGATATAAATTATTAAGAAATAACTAATGAGACATAAAATCTGGAACAACAAATGTCGACTTGTATCTTGACCAAAGAAACAGTAATAATTTAGCCTTGTTTGGTAATGGATAAATGCTGCCAGATTGCATTGCTCAGCAAACTACGGTCCAAATATTTTCTTCAATTAAATTTTATATGGTCCCAACCAACAACCTCTCTCTCTCTCTCTCTCTCTAGTTACCCCGTGAAAGTTTTCATTTAGAATTGACATATACCGAACAAAATAAATGGTTATCTGTTTTCTATTCTGAAGGCATTAATGATTAAGTTATACTATATATTGATATATATATATATATATATATATATGTACATTTACGTTCCAACTTGCTTATTTGGAACTTGAATTTAGGCTAAATAACATGCCACAGCAACTCCTTGGACGCTTTGGTGTGTGTGTATATATTTATATGGTGGGGTTGTTATCCAACGCCAACCTATAATATTTGACAAGTTTCAATTTATAACTTTTTTGTTGGTTCGTAGATGATTATGATATAATATTTTTTAAATTAATATTATGTAACAAGATTCTAAATAAGAAATTACATGTAAATTAATTACAATTAGTTGTTACAAATTTTTAAATAGAAAGTTGTAAGTGTTGGATAGTGTCCGGTATCGGATCCAAGACTTGTCATATATATATATATATATGTATTCATTTGTTCAAAATCAATAATAAAAGTGAGAATAAAAAAATTTTTGAATTTTTTTTAATTTTCATTAGAGAATTTCGTTCTTTTTTTTAACCTAATTAAAAAGAGTTTCGTCTAAATTTTTTTTGGAGTTTCTTAAAGGAGCTTCAAGGTCTCCCCCCCCCCCCCCCAACAAGGGAGTTTCATTCTTCTTTTAATTAGTTTTTTTTTTTTAATTTTTGTCCTCTCGTGTTATTTTTTCCCTCTCTTTAAATCTGAAATAATTTAGACTATATATTATTTTCCACGCACTTCATGTGTGTTTCAACTAGAATATACACATTGCAATGAGAAATAATAGATTTTTTTAGTTCTAGTTCTTTAGTGTTTAGACCAAGAGAGTAATTGCTAGATGTGGAACTTTAAAGTTAAATTAGGTAACAAACTGTAAAGTAATTTGAGCCTTGTTATGAGTTTTGAACACTAAGTTTGCGTTTTGGAACAAAAGTTGGAAATGAAATTTTTAGATTAAAATTGATTGACTTTTCAAAAATTAATTATAATTTTGATTGATTTTTCAAAAAAAATATAAAAACTGAAATGAAAAACTTAGGTTCAAACCTATATTCCAAACATACCCTAATATATTCAGTAAATTCATGACAGTTGTGAACTAAGTTTTACTGCAACTTTTGTAGACTTTGTCATCATGAGGTTTGATGAAACCAGCTGGCCACGAGACCTCAAAAGTACAATGTGAGGTGGTTGGAGCCTGTTTGGAATGCTTTCTAAAAGTTGTTTTTGACTACTTAAATCCAAAAATTACTTTTAAAAGTATTTAGATAGATTATCGAGAGAGTTTCGATCCTCCTCCTAAAAAGTTCCAATTAAAATCATATTTTGTCGCTGCTCAGGAAAGCACTTCTAACAGATTTTAAAACTTGTACTAAGTTTAAGAGTATACAAAATTAATTATAACATGTTTATTCATCATGTTTATTTCATCAAGCATTTTAAAAATGTGGTTCTAAAACACTAATTGAAACACCACAATTTTCCTCTCCTCTTTTATTTTGCCTAAAAGCAAAAGAAATACCAAACGAGTACATTTTGTGTTAGAACATCCACAATCGGAGGATTTCTCAAGCGTCAGTCATCTCATGAGTTCAACTTCACAATCACAAATAACGATGGAAGAATATGAACCAAACAAATTATCTCTCACAGTCTTCTCAATTGCATGAAAAAACCAACATATATGTATGTGTGTGTGTGTGTAAGAAGTAATGCAGAATAACATTTTTATCTCATTGTAATCATCTTCGACATCGGTCTTTGTAGTTGACCTTCTTCTATGCACATGTTTGAAGAAGTTGCAAAATAAACTTGTATTTGGTATACGAGTTTGGAATTATATTTTTATGTTAAATTAGTTTAACTTTTTAAAATTAATTATAATTTTTATTAACTTTTTAGAGAGAGGAAAAATAAACTGATATGAAAACTTTAACTTCATGCTAGAAAGCTAAACAGACCCTAAGATCTCAGGTATAGACTAAAAGATAATGACATTAAACTTGGGCAGAGAATGTTATGTGGGGTGTTTTTATTGAGACGACAAATAACCAGGCAGCCGGTTTTTCTTACAGCATGCCAAGGCTACCAGATTTCTTGTTTGTGCTGGAACTACTTTGACGGTTGTTTCTCGTTTATTGAAATGAGATTGATTTCTCGTTTATTGCAATGAGATTGATTTGATTCCAATGAGATTGATTTGATTCGAACTCAAGACTAGTCGACAAGAACAAACAACCTTTACCATCTCACTAAATTATCTTTATCATCCCACCAATTTCATTTTCTTACTAATCTTTTTTTAAGTTTTCATTTTTTTACGTGGAGATTTTACATCAATTTCGGATAAATTATGTTGTTTTTCTTTTCAAATAATATTCGTGGTGTTAAGTTAAGGGAAAAAAAAAAGACTAATAAGTACAGAATCATTCCTAATCTTTAGGGGGAAAAAAAGAAAAAATAGACATCCTAACCTTTATAAAGACTGCACGGAAAGAAGAACCGAGATACGTCATTACTTAAACCCCATCTGCTACAACAAGTAGCGAAAATGCTAATATTACACACTACTTGATCGCGTCACGAATTAGTACAATCGTATCTTCAAAAAAAAAAAAAAAGAAAAAAGAAGAAGAAGAATAAGAAAGAAAAACCCCAATCAGGCCAATTTCAAAGGGGCGGTCACTAGTTTCTCGAAGTCACCCCGAGCGCTTAGAATGCTTTCTTCGACGACATTAACTTTGTGCTGCAACTTGGCCATCTCAGCTTCCTTAGCCTCCATTTGGGACTTAATTAGCGCATGCTTCTCTTGCAGTTCGCTTATCTTTTTTGCAATCTCCTCACACTCCTCCGCGAGCCTAGTCTTCTCGCCTGCATACTGTGACATCTTGCTTTCAGCATCTTTTGACTCGCTGCAAAGCCGCTCCTGCCTATCTTTAATCGACAACAACTCACTCACCCGGCCTCTTAGTGTCGTAACATTAAAGCCATGTTTTTCCAAGTCGAGAAGGCTCTCCAATGCACTGGAGAAAACGTTCCCACGATCATCGAATCGCAACTTGGCTATCTTGTCAACCAAACCGGAAAATGTTACCATGTTACCAATGGCCAACCCCTCCCTACATTCCTCTTTGCACTTATACAGAGGGCGAAAATGTGGCCTTTGCGGCATTGTTTTGAACACATCCATCGACTCGATGACTTTCCATACTGGTGAGCCCTTCACAAAAGGTAACCTCTCAACTTCCTCAGGCACACTATCATTGGGGGCAACAGTCGCAACAGATTCCTTCACTGCCGACACATCTCTATCCCCATTCCGCTGGTCAACTGTCTTACTAAGCGATTCTACGATGAAGATACAGTCCACAAAAAGCACTTGAATAAGGTACTAGTGAAAAACGAAAAGCAAGCAAAAACGAGTATCTGAAATATGGCCTGCAAAAGTAGCTTACTTGTTTCCGCAGCACCTGGTTGACCCTGCTTTAGGTCGAACCATGTTGAAAGCGGTCGATCATCATCTTCAGTGCTATTTGATGGTCGGATAGAGACCGCCCCGGTTTCACTCGTCATGCATTTTGTCCTAGAAGCATCAGCTCTTTTTCTTCTAGAGGCCTCTTGCAAATCTACAAATACCAAATATTGATACAATAAGAACTGTGCATTGAGATCGTTTCAACATAACCTTGAATATTTTCTTTTACAATATTTTCTCTTTCCTTTTTCCTCTTGTTTCAAAAGAAACCAAACATTCCAACTTTCGAGTCAAATAAATGAAACGGGGGAAAAAAAAAACTCGTTCACTCTCCCATATGACTTCTCAAAGCCATCAAACATGTTTACTTCATTCGCATGAAAGCTTACAAAATTGACTTCCTAGATCTTTATCATTATCAATCTTACAGGATTTGCCAGCAGCTACCACTACTTATAAACTTAAAAACTCGGGGTTTTAACCCTTGTGTCTCCTAAACTTTTTGGGAAATGGCACATTCATCACCAAACTTTTTTTCTCGACAATTTAGTCCTTGAAGTTTTAGAAGAGTAACGATAAATTCCAATCGTGGATGGGAGTTAAATTTTAAGAAGTTACGTGAGTCAGAAAATCAATTTACCAAGAAAAACTACAAATCGAAGGTGAAAATGTTAAACAAGATGTTTAGAAGGTACAAGTCCTAAAAACCCTGAAGACTGCTTTAATAAAAATCAAGGCTCCAAACTCACGTACCTGTAGCTTCCACGCCTACTTGAGCAGGCAAAGCAACTCCATTAGTTGGACCCGCTTTTACAACAATTTCCTCACTGTGTTTAGCTCCCTTTTGAAGCTTAACTACAAAACATAAACCACGATTGTGACTCTGAAATTACGAATATCAGATAGACTATCATGATTTGGCTTTGTCTGGTAGGAGGGAAAAATTGAAAAAGTGAGGGGTGAGAGGATTAACAACTGGACTTTGAAAATAAAGTTGAATGATAGGAAGGATTAAAAGAAAAAATGGATGAGTTGAAACAGATTCACTCCTTACTCTCCAATTCCTCCTGGTTTTCTTCCCTTCTTACCAAATACTGATTAAAGTAAATACATACCTCCATCCAACGACTCGAGACCTAAGACCACAACTTTTTTTGGTCTACCCCTCTTTCTTTTACGACTGCTTCCTCCAGCTTGTTGCTGCTTCAACTCCTGCACAACAAGGGGCATGCATTTACACAGCCAATAAGAACTGAGCTCCGGAACTAATAGAATTGGAATTGCAATGATGTTCGTTTCATGCCAAGTTTATACCATGTTTGGGAAAAGAACCAGGCTGTGGAGCAAGTCAGCCAAAATAGGGTCACTGGCAAGTTGAGCTGACACAATCTGGTTGTCAATAGCTTATTTTAGATGAAATCCAAAATGCATTGTTCATATTTGAGAATTTATACTAATTTCAGATTCCACGTCTTTTTCCCTATTTTAAATATTGTTCAAACAAATAATTTCAACGGTTTTCTACTTCCCTTTTACAAACTGTTCAGAATTTCTAGGGCATGTAAACCTATCATGAATGGAAAAATATAAAGAGAGAATTTTTTTTGTCCGCTACCTATTCACGTGTTTACTTACAAAATGAGAAATGCTAATTTGATGTGGCCTGATCGATGGAGAAAATAAACTAAAAGCCAATCCTAATTTATCCTATAGAATATTTTCCCTTTGAATTTCAATAAACCACAAAATTACTATTGTAGCTTTACTAAATTTAAGCCCACAATTAATACGCGGACATTTTAATGATTAAGCAATTATGCCTTAGAGAGAATATTAAATTGTTTCCAATTCCGCTTCTTAACAGCTAAAAACACTAAAAAGAGAATCTAAATTAATTACAGAGTAACGTGGATCAAATTGGTAGGTATCAAGTTGTTAGTGTGGCTAGTCTGCTAGTTGAGATACAAGCAGTTCGTTGGGAAGTTAGCGAAGGGAATTGTGTGGTTGCAGGTTAATCAGATTGAGTAGAGGACTATAAATAGGAGCAAAATCAGTGGAAGAGGTAGGCATTTGATTGGGTAAAAGAGTATAGATAGATCGCGTTTTTTTCCTTTTGAGAGAACTATGGAGCTTCCAACTTCTTTTTGACAATATATATTTACTACCGAAAATTGTTTGTGCCGTTTGCTTAAAAAATTCCTTCACTTGCTTTGTGATTGTTTATATACAATCAAACTACTTACTGTGCTCTTGCATTCAGCTGCGTCATTAGAATTTGGCTTTGGATCTACAGCTATCACTGCCAATTCTTCGCTAAGAACCTGACATGGAACTTCGCCCGGTAAATCCCCGATTCCCTCAGTGTCTGATGCGATTCTGACAGGAACTTCGACCTCTCTCTTTTCTTCTGTCTCCTCAATCAAAGTTTCAGTGGAGCTGCCAGTACTTGCATTTTGGGCCTGATCTGCAAACCATTGAGCGCCAAATTTATGCTTTTAAAAAAATGTGCTAATTTTTCAATTTGCCTCATTATTGGGATTTCTTTTCATTCTTCCCCCTTTTCTGGTGACAAATATATAGGTATATATACCTTCTTCTGGCATTGGTAGGCTTCCAACTTCAGATCTTTTACGTCTTCCTTTACGTTTCACAGGATCTGTTCTTTGAATGTCAACTGCAACGTCAACTGCACCATCTTTCTGTCCGTCTACTGCACCATCTTTCGGTCGCTTGGTCCTCTACACGTTAATATATAATATCCTGATCAGGAATATTATAAAACCAAAAAAAGAAAGAAGAAGAAAATAAAAATTCAAATGGTAGAAAGTCAACCATCAACGTTCAGAAAGGGAGAGGAAATGTGAAAGCAGTCATCAGGTGCAGCATTTTACACTCATCAAGTTTGGTCACTAGATTCATAAATGAAAACTACCATTTTCACCTTACATAACCCAGGCAAAATACAGGGCTTATGGATGTGGTGTGTAAATATATAGATGAGGAATCATAAGAACCAATAAATCCATGTCAAGAATAGAAAATCACATTGAGATGGATTGAAGAAAAAGTTTAGCTCACAGATCTCTTTTCTGCAAAGCTCTCAAAGTTGAATGGAACAACGGGTTTTCTTAAACGCGTGGATACTTTTGCTCCTCTTGCTTGGGTAGCTGATGCACTAAGCTTTTCTTTCTTGACTTGATCTGTTGTATCTGATAACGGCGACTCGGTGGGAGTTCCATCTTTAAACTTTTTTGAAAGATGACCACGTCTACCACCACGGGTGGGGGCCAATAATGCGATTTTCTTAAAACTTGAGGACGGGGTTGGGACAGAAGAAGCTGATTCCCCATTGCAATCTTTAGACTGCCCCGTTAGATTCTTGACGGAATTTGTGGGTTGGGGCGTTTGCTTTTCATTTTTATCATCGGTGGCACCCAAACTTTCAGGTTTAGAAGCCATGTCAGCATCATTAACATTCTTGGGACCATGCTCTAATTTTTCTTGCAACTTAGCATTTGGAGCAATCCAGACTTCCTGAAACAAAAGTGCAATGACTAAGCAACCAGCCACAAATATAATTTCTCCATGGTACCAAAGCATAGAAACTTTACCACATGCATGTCACCAAACTGTCTTTTCTACCAGAACACCAAGGTGACGATGCAACTGAACACAAGGTGATTCACAACTTGACAGCTTGGCCCCTCACCAATTGTTTAGATCTCTCAAATGTTATATTAACAAGTGTGCTATATCACCATTAGTGGTCATCACAAAACTATATCAATCACAAATTCACATATCAACTCTAACGGGTTCAAAAGCCGGTAACTAGCATTTTGTATCTTAACACTTGTCACTTTCTCAAGGCCAAATAGATAAACTACACGATTGACCGCAAATTCTCATACCTTGGATCGGATGTTCCACTTCCCATCTTTCCATTCCACAAGGGGCCTTATTTCTGCCAGACTAAGTTCCTTAGACTTCATGCTATTCTTCAATCTGACAGCATACGTCTTCCCAGCTAGGACCTTGGTAATTTCGCCAGCCCGCCAGGCAAAATCACAAAATGCGTCTACTTTGTCATGTAACTTGTATGTCCTGTCTGCATAGCGAGGAGCGGGAGGGCGGATATGATGAGTGTCAACAATGTATTGCCAATGCTTAGCCTTGGCATTATTGTGATACTTCACCAAAAAGGTATTGTTCTCATTTTCTTTCACCACAATCGCAGGGATCCAAGCATCATGTAAATCTTCGCTGTCAAAACTCACTTCTACGTCTGTTCCTGAGCTGAAAGGAGACCCTGTCATTTGCTTTAAAAATTAAAATGAAAACCAAATTAATTTTGTCCATGTAAAATAGAATACATATCCAGAACTATCTAATTCAATGTTGTATGTATACACTTTTTTACTCTCTAAATAACAAGTGAGAGATGAAAATGTTGAAATCTAAGACTAAGAAAGAAAAAAGGGAACTAGTTCAGAGTAACATACTATAAAACACTACGAGTTAATTTAACAAGAAAACGTGTTAAATTTTCATATTTAAACATAAATAATTAGTTAAAAGACACCCAAAAATGGCGGGTTTTTTTTTTTCTTCAAAATACCTGGTGTCTTTTGGAGCGAATCCAGTGACCACCAAGCCAGTCCTGATGAACCCGCATTTGGTTCTGGTCAAACTCGATCAAATCGGGAGGGTTATCGAAGAAAACTCTGTACTTGCAATTCCCCAGGGCCTTCTTCACCACTCCGGTCCACCAGCCGTCCCTGTAATCGGCGTCGACGATGTCGCCAACCTCGAAATTCAGGCGACCGACCTCCGGCGGCAGCGGCCGGACGTAGTTGAGGTCGACGTGTTCCCTCAATTGCTGGGTCCCATCCTCGGTGACGAGGTTCCGGTACTCGACCAACACCTTCTTGTTGTTCTTGTTCTTCTTGGACGAGGTCGGGGGGTTCTCGATAATGGTGGCTCGGAACCAGGCGCCTTTGAAGCCTTCTTCGTCGCTGCTGACCTCGACCTCGGAGCCTTCAGGGAAGGTTTGGCTATGGTGGTGGGGTTCGTTGAGGTCGAAGCCCGCCATGGATTAGGATTGGATTGGATTGGATTAGATTGCTGGTGTGGGTTTTGGGGGAAACAGGAAACCCTAATAAAAGCCCTAACTAAGAAGTGTTCTCTACATTTACACAAGCTTTGTTCAAGTAGTGTACTGTTGTTGTTGCTGCCGATGAAGATTAATAAAGATCCAATCTTTGTTTTATTTTTGTATTAGGACTAAGCAAATGCGGGATTAAAAATCATAAAATCCTTTTAAGACGGTTACTAACATTTGGTCGAGTTTGATTTTTGTTCTTAGCTTTGCTCCTCTTTCATCAAACATGTGTTTAAAATAAAAATTAAATATATTTTCTTTTTGTTATCGTCTAAAGATATATATATATATATATATATATTTTTTTTTATAACAGAAAAGAGCAATTTGTTTTGGGATTTGTGCCATAAGTAAAAAATAATATTGTATACTTTATTCATAAAATATATATATCTAATTTCTGGCATGGAAGTTTTTTAAATTAGTATGAAGCAAATAAAGGGAATAAGAAATGTATTGCTGATTAGCACCTAAACAGATGTGTATGATGCAAACTTTATGTGTTAGATTTACACAAAAAAAAACTTAAATTATGAATTAAGTTTTAATCGAAATGAATTGATTTAGCATTACAGGAAAACTGCTTATCAATGCGTCAAAATTAAATTTTAAAATAAAAACTTTGATCAAACTTAAAATTTAAGAGATGTAAAAAAATGTGTAGACGATATAACAACAAAAATCTCGATAACTATAATTGATGCATAAAGACAAAAAGCATTAGTTCCTTAGATGACGCAATCAAATTTGGATAATAAAAAACAATTCTAATGTGTGTAGATTCTCTAAGAGGGACATTAGTTTGGTATTTCAATTCTAATTTTGAGAATCTATTTTCTTCTTCTAATCCTACCAGGAAGATTTGGAAGTATTAATTTGGCCCTAAATTATGAGAACTTGAAGCAATTACATATCCAGAGAATAAAAAGAAAAGCGTGTGAAGTATACACCCTTTCAAGGTCTCGAGGCCTAACAGATTGTACGTGTTGTTCAATGGAAAATCTTAGGATATTGTCGGCTTTCAAGTATTACAATTCGTTCAGAATTTCTTCCAACATAATGAAAGCACTGATGAAGATAACTTTGATTATTTAAGTATATTATGAAAATAAAAAGTTAAAGGTTCCGTTTGGATCACGTGTCTATTTTTTTAAAAGAAAATTTTCTTATTTTAAATGAGAAATTTTTTTTTTTTATTTTGAGAATAAAATGGTGTTTGATTGGGTAAAATTTTTTTTTTTTTTTTTTTTTGAAAACAAAAGGTTGTTTTGAATGAGAAAAAATGACATTGAGAATAGTACATTGTGAAAAGATTTCAAAAATATTCTTTTTCTTTTTTCAAAACTGTACAAAATAAGTTTGGAAATGAGATAGTTTTTTTTTTTTTTTTTTAAAATGAGATAATGATGAAAAAAGCTGATACAAATATTTTTTTTTTTTTGAAAAATTTCTCAATCTTGAAAATTGGGCCTCTCATCCAAACATAGGGTAAATGGGACTCAGAAACTTGCCAATGTGAAGATTTGTTGATAATTTCGATTTGTTTGCATTTTTAAAAATCCCATATCCATCGTGAATGAGTTGAAATTGGTTTCTTAAATATTATAAATACATATAGATATGAAATTTCATAATAAAACTCTACAAATATAGTATATTTTTTCATATCATGTTGTTGAATTCTCTAATTTTGAACAATAACATAATGTTAAATATTACTCTTTTTGCAACAACTTAGTAACAATAGCATAAAGACATATTTGTCGTGACACACAAGAACTTAGTCCGAGAATCCATCCATTGGCTGGCAAATATCTCTCAAGCGTGCTCAGTAGTGTGGTTGCTTTGTTCATGCAAGTAGCTTTCAACGCAATGAATGTTATACCAAGCGGAATCAATCAAATTTCAAACGACCTCACTTGAGCAGCCAGATAACTTTCGGTGTTTATGCAATTTCCTCCAAGTTGTCATTTTACTCTGTCATCATGTTTCTTGCAGATATAAGACAAGTGACTTTGATGCATTACTAACAAAAAAAACTCTTACTTGAATTGAAGATGCACTCTACATCTTCATTGTTTCAACGCGGATTTCATTTTGTGCGACTTACTTCTTCAAACTCAAGGTGGATTTTGAAGGCGCAGCGATCCAATGTCTATATGCATGGATATAGTGGTTGCTTTGTTTACCTTGGCACACTTTCCGCTTTTTTTTACAACCTGTATGGGCTCATTTCTAGAGGGTGCCACATCGCAATGGCTCATATATTTTCTACGTTTTTTTTTTTTTTTTAATGGATTTTCTAACATAGTTAATATGATCATTGTCCCTAATTAAGGATAATTTAATAGATTTTTCAAGGTTCAATGTTATTGCCTAATTATGTTTTATTCTGTGTTTATCTCATCGTATTGCCTAGTTAGTATCCTTATTTCTTTCCTATTAGTATATTTAAGTATGCGTTTGATGTGCGGGTTGGAATTGAGTTTTTTGAGTTAGATTTGAGTTGAATTGAGTTGTGCGTTTGACATGGTATTTGAATTGCTATAATTAAAAAGACTAAAAAATTGAAATGGGTTCAAAAAAAAAAAAGTAATATAGAGTTTATTTCGTTCGACTCGAAATTTTATAAAATTAAAAAAAAATCCTATTTGAACTTATATATACAAAATTATGAACTTTTAAAATTTGAGTTATAAAATTGTAATAACAACCGTGAATAATAAAATTAAAGGTAATCTTTTAGAAAAAGATTAAAAAAAATTATGGTTCAAATTAACTTGAACCAATAAACTGAAGGTTAGCTAAGGGTTCGTTTGGTTCGTGAGTTTGAGTTGAGTTTTTGAAGTTTAAATAGTAAATTTTGTTGATTTTTCAGAAAAAACAAAAAAAAATTTGAGAAAAAGACAGACTTTTGAGGGGGGGAAAAAAAATTGAACTTGAAAAACCAAGTTCAAACTTGGTTTCCAAGAATGCTAAGTGTGTGCGCTCTCCTTTTTAACTCTTTTTATGAGGATGCTTCTATTTATGGGCTGAAACACATGGCATCAAACCAAAAAACGAAGGGAAAAAAAGAAAAGAAAAAAGTAGAATAGTCAATTGACACGTAGTCAAATAGTTGGCATAAAAAATGGAGGCATGGACAAATTTCTAGTCAAAATTGGTAGAGCATTTCGTTGATTTGAAATTTGTTTTTCCCCTTTATAATCTCCAAACAAAATATAAATTTGGGACCCTCAAACTTCTGAATTCCGATATTCACAAGTTGGGATAAAATTTGGGAACAATTCCCATTTTGTTATCAATTTCAGACTCGAAGAAAAGAATAAAGCTCCTTTTGGGTAATGACCATGGCGTCTCTTACGACCGTCGGAATCCCCAAATCCCCATGGCCTCCTCGTAAGATCCTCCTCAAATCCCACCAATACCCACTATTCATTTCTCTTAAACAACCCGGAATTACCTCTCAAAGCAAGTCCCTTTCCAAAACCGCCATTAGAGCTTCGAACCAAAGCTCACCTGCGGGTTCTTCTTCTACTTCTTCTTCGTCGTCTTCGCCAGGACTCTACTCTGCCCAGAAATTCGAGCTCACAGCCCAGAACGTTGACTTCGTTCTGGAGGACGTTCGACCTTATCTCATCTCTGACGGTGGAAACGTCGACGTTGTGTCTGTCGATGACGGTGTTATTTCTCTCAAACTCCAAGGTCTCTTTCTCTTCTTCTTTCTTTAATTTTCCTCTACTTATGTTTAATTACGTTGTTTATGTCAACTAAACTACAGAAAATTTCAATTCTACAACTCAAAGTTCGGTTTTTTTATTTTTGGAAATACATTTGTGTTTTTCTGTTTTCTGGATTAGTGTTCTGTTTTACATGTGGATTACTAAGAATGAAAATCTGAGTCATTTACATTGATTTGTTTCAGCTCTATTTGATCAGCTCTGTCTTCTAGCTTTTTAAAATTTTGGATTTCTAAAATTATGTTTACATGTTTCTTTTAAGCAAAACTTCTATACTAGTTTATAGTTATAGTTTTCGAAGTAAATAGTTGAAGATGACAAGGAAGTTAGTCGATTTGTGGATTGTGCTGAGGCATTGCTTGCTTGCGTGCATTGGAAATCATGACCAACAGGGGCATGTGGGAGCTGTCCTAGCTCAACTACTACCATGAAGATGGGGATTGAACGCGTGTTAAAGGAAAAGTTCGGTGACGCGGTTAGGGATATTCGCCAAGTCTACGACGAAGACTCAAAGGAGACAACTGTTGAGGTGAGTTTCTGGCGCGTGCTTTTGCTATGGGGAAACAATTGGTTTATGATGATTGTGATTGGTGAAATTCCGAATGCTGTGATTTGCAGGCAGTGAACGGTCACCTTGACATACTGAGACCAGCCATAAAGAACTTCGGCGGAAGCGTGGAAGTGTTATCGGTTGAAGGCGGGGATTGCTCTGTGAAATACGAGGGGCCTGAGTCGATTGGATCTGGAATTAAAGCAGCGATCAAGGAGAAATTCCCAGATATTGTAAATGTCGTCTTCACACAGTAGGGTCTTCTCCATCTCTGAAGATCTTTTGAGGAAAATACTTCCAATGATAAATATGTGAATTGTGAAGTTTCTGAAGCCAGAAACAGGAACTAGTGGGGTAAGAGTTTGTTGTTTTCGCTTGCTTATCGCAACATGCTTCATTTGTGTATCCTAAAATGAATGTTTTCATATGATTTATGTATTTGTTTATTCTATAATGGATAAAGTTTTGAGGAATAATCATCAAGAGATACAACTTTGGTTAATGATACATTCTACCCTTTTGAGTCCCAACCGAGATTTTGTTATTGCTTCAACTTGAGTTCATACATCTAAGAATGCTTTTCGGAACAATGTTGAAATATCTCTCTAAGAAGAGTCGCCATCATTGTCACGTTCATCCAAGAATATTGTCTTCATCAACCGCGATAGATTAATCAGAAACGGCGTTAAGTGAAATAGCAAGTGATTGTTCAGCTGACAATTTGAAGGCAGTGATTGGTCTCCTTGACATACTGAGGCCAGCCATATAGTAGTTCGGCGGAAGTGGGAAATTGTTATCTGTTGCCTGTGGGGATTGCTCCGTGAAATACTACAGGCCTGAATCAGTTGGATCTGGAATCAAAGCAAGGAGAAGTTCCTAGATATTGTAAGCGTTATCTTCACACAGTAGGCTCTTCTTCATCTCTGAAGATCTTTGAGGAAAATACTTCCAATGGTAAATATGTGAATTGTGAAGTTTCTGAAGCCAGAAAATTGTAACCAGTAGAGTTTGTAGTTTTTACTTGCTATTTCATGTGTGTGTCGAAAATGGATCTTTCCATTTGATGATATATGTATTTGTGTAGTCTACAATGCATCAGATTTTGAGGAATAATCAAGCAGGTAAAATTTTGGTCGACCCCAGATTTTTCACTTCCAAGCCCCAACCAAGATTTTATTATTGCTTCGACGTTGAGTTCATACATCTAAGAATGCCATTCGGAACAATGTTGAACTATTTCTCTAAGAAGAGTCTCCGTCATTATCACAATCATCCGCGAGTACTGCCTTCAGCCACCGTGATAGATTAATCAAAAAAGGCGTGTAAGCGAAATAGCAAGTGATTGTCCAGGTGACTAATCCCTGCATGCAAGCAACTACAGAAACTCAACACTCCTCGCACACACACACAGAATCTTCCTTAAAAGTGCCTAAGTTGGTTTACCAACATTTTCGTAACCTACCTGGCCAAAGATTTCAATGTTTGGCTGTGGATAATACCAAAGGTGGAAGAACCTGCGGAGAGATTAAGCATCATCGAGAGGGAAAAAAATCCATTGAAAAAAAACCTAGACATTGTACTTACTTCATCAAGGGGATTTCCGCAATAGGGCAACCGATTCCAACGACGCATGCTAGGATGAAGCCCAGCATTGTCCTGTCCAGGGATAACCATAAAAACTCTGCCAATCCAAATAATATGTAGGCCTCAATGTTGTCTGCAACCCCAGCTTTGTACAATTCAGCACTCAGTTCTATGAATAGCACATATGCTCTGCTTTCAACAATTCGTTTATTAATTTTTTTTTTGTCGGGAGGTCAAATAGAGAGCGTTAGAGTAGAATTAAGCAAACTCAACACCCAAATTTATTAATAAAAATAATGATAAAAAAATGAAGATCATGTGAGATGGACTAGAAACTCACATGAATGAAGCAAGTGCCTTTTCTTGTGTGCCCTCCGGAATCTTTGAAGAGCTCTTCTCATCTAAGAAGAGATTAAGTAGCCCAACAGTGCAGTAGAATAAGCCAAGCAAACCAGGGACCTAGTCATTACCAAGTTTAACATCTTCAGCAAAACTGATTCCCTCACAAGAAAAAGCATCCGTAAACCCCCCCCCCCAAAAAAAAAGTACTTAAATTGATTTGAATTTACCAAGATGTTTGTGTGGAGTGGACCAATATCAATGGCTGCTTTGTCATACACAACAAGACCAACCCGGGAGTGAAGACCATCAATCAAGGGTCCCAAGAAGAAACCCGAACCGAAAAGGGCGATTGAGATGGACGGCCAAGCGGTTCTGAGGCTCCTTTTGCTCTGCTTTCTGAGGCTGCAGTGGGCTGGTTTAATCATAAAACGCTTCGACTTTGCATTATTCGTTGGCGGGTTGTGAGGAAAACAGGAGGATCCCAAAGCAGCCAAGGAATTCATGTTCACATTACAGAAGAATTCAGATGTCCTATATATAGATATAGATATATACATATGTATACTAGCTTAAGTAGTTTTCAAAGGATATAAGTTTTGTTAGAAGGCATAATTGTTGGAATCGAATGTAAATACAGTGGACATTTTCTAGTAGTTGAGATTTCGATTCTGTCCAGAACATGATAAGGATTATGTGGTCTCTATATGTGTTAGGCCAAGACCCGGAGTAGAATTCCACAATTGCCCTCTAGTCACTATCAGCCCAGTTATTGACTTCTATGTCAATTGGACTCCTCTTTTTTAAAATAAAAAATAAAAAGAGGACCAGTGGTATACTCACTCTTTCTGTTTAATGATAATATGTATTTAGTTCAAATCACCCACTCAATTAATTACCCTATTTTCTACCATATTACTCTTTACACATTCATTAGGTGAGTCCCACATGCTTCATTAATTTACTTTTTTTTTTTAATGTTTCTGTCACGAGGAGATTAACAGGGAAAAGTTTGGTGAATTCATGTGCTAATGGTGTGATATTATAAGTTCTAATAGATAAAATGAGAACCTATATGTTTCAACTTTCAAGGGTTAAAATTGAAATTAACCCAAACTAAATTTTTTTTTTTTTTGGTAGCAAAGTATCTTTTTAGAGAAAGTTTATTAAATTATTTTCCTCCTCCTTAGGGTAAAAGGGATTTTCTTTTGTCATGGTCGCTTTCAGTACTAAAGGGTGTTCGGTAGGTGGTAGACCTCTACAGTGATGTATACATGGTCATATTAATCATATCCACTTTTGACAAAGTGACCAATAATAATAAAAAAAAAGGAAAAGAAAAAAAAAAGGTGGGGTTTATTTTACAAACAGCACCCTATTACCTTCCGTAGTTATATATTAAAATAATTGCATGGCACCATGCCACCAAATGTGGCACCCCAAAAAAAGAAAAAAAAAAAAAAAAAAAAAGTGGTACGGTTACACATAATGCAAAGGTGAAAGGTGCTTTTCCCAAACTCATGTTAATTAAGGAAGAGAAAAGACCCATATCTGATGACAAAATGTTGTGTTTGATAATTGATAGAGTGGAAAACGGAGATGAAAAAAATTGAAGAAATTTTAGAGAAGAACATGGAATATTGTCGACCCCTCTACCCTCCTGTTAAATAAATAAATACCAAATTGCATATCTTCTTTACATTAAACAAAATATTATTACATCTTATCAAGCCCTCCCTCTCATCGTCATCAATTCCCCACCAATCTTGACTACTCGATCTTTCTGGAGAGCCATTCGCCATTTTTTTTTTCTTCTTGATGTGCTAATATAATGGCCACCGATAAGCAAATATCGATACCTCGTAATGACGGGAAACTAATGACGATTCTGAGCATCGATGGCGGCGGGATCCGAGGTATCATCCCAGGTACTATTCTTGCCTTCCTCGAAGAAGAGCTTCAGGTAATGTTTTATATACCTCTATATGTTTTACATTTTTTAAGTATCCAAATATTTATTCCAACACTACGTTTCCTCTGTGATGGACAATTTATTTTTAGGTACAATTATATGAAGAACAAATGAAATAATTAACTCTTTAATTAATGAAAGTTTTTCTTCATGCTAGCTAGCTTCAATTTGATGTATTACAATTGTTGATCTATGCATTTTTTACTCTGAAAAACTTTGCACTGTTGTACCTTGCTATTAATATTACTAGAATTTCACTTTTTATTGAATACGATCTTATTATGACTATATTATAAAATTACTCCTCCATTGATTTACTATTCAACTTGTATATGTCCTTTATTTTTCACAGCAGTTGGCCTGGTAGAATTAATGTCAAAGTACTCACAAGCTATTTTATAATTTGTTTCGATTTTGTTGCTCTTAGTTTACAATTAGTTTAACTTCTTTTCTTTTCTTTTTTCTTTTTTTTCCTTTATAACTCTTTGGCTCCATTTTTAAATTCATAGCTTTTATTTATCTTTTTTCTTTTGTTTTCCTCTCTCAATTCTATAACGGGCTATAAAATTGACTTTTTAAAGGCGTTAAAAGTTTATAAGAGACCTTGTTTTAATGGGTTGTGCATATTTGTATAATTTACTGCCATTAAATATGGTTACAGTAATTGGGGGACACAATTTATAGTTTTTTTTTTTACTATTATTATTCGATAGGAGCAGTACTATTGAATTTCCACTGAAGAAAAAAAAAAAAAAAGAAAAGAAAAAAGCTACATACAAAAATCAAAGTTAAAATCTCAGTGAGAAATAGTAGCTAGCTCTGCCATTGATATAGACCATATAGATATATGTAGTAGTTGACTAGAATAGGTTGGTTTCTAATTGAATGAAATTTCCAAAATGAGCAGAAACTTGATGGTCCGGAAGCAAGGATAGCAGACTACTTCGACGTGATAGGAGGGACAAGCACAGGAGGGATTGTGACGGCCATGCTGACCACGCCGGCCGATGATCAAAATGGCCGGCCTATTCCGGCTAAAGATATCATAAAGTTTTACTTTGAGGAAGGTCCCAAGATATTCTCGGAGGAGGCTAAGTCGGCAAGACGACAGACGGAAGGGTGGGGAGAGCCGAGTAACATCGTCGGAAAGGTCTTCACGCAGATAGCAATGGCGGGAGTGTGGGCTTTCGCCAAGCTTAAGGCGCCAGAGTACGACGGTGTCCACCTCCGTCGGAAGATCAAAGAGTTTTGCGGGGACACACTCTTGGCCGAAACTCTCACTAATGTTGTCATCCCTGCTTATGATATGCAGGACCTGCGTCCTCTCATCTTCTCTACTCAACAGGTCATGTATATATATATATCTTTCAATTTCCTTAATTATTGTTTCTTTAATCATAATAGTTATTATAAAAATAAAATAAAAAATTTGTAAAGAGAATATGTATATAGTTATCTAACGTGATCAAATTTGATTAAAACAATATTCCTAACAGTTTTCTTTCCATATATCCAGTAATCTACTATTTATAGTCATAGGTCGTTTCTTTGTTTGTGCTGTCGTATTTTAGAGTTCAAGTTGAGTACTACATGTCGTATGTGTACTTTTTTTTTAATCTATATGTATCTTTAATCTTTCGATCCTTTTGCCCTAACTACACATCAGTTTTACCTTTGACCTGAGAGTTGAAAGATAAGGTCTTTTGTGTAAACAAGTGTTAATTTGAAACTGGATGTTGTTTTAACTCAACAATGGGAAGGGGTCACGGGATTTAGGGTCTTAGGTTTCTAAGTTCGAGAAATGTGAGAGGTTTTCTTTCAAATTAATAAAATAAATCTCCTTATAGCCCGATATATAGAACATAATGATAACTTCTGAATTTTGAAATCCCCACATAGATATACATAAAAAATTACATATACAATACTTGATTAAAGATTGAATAGTTTGTATGTATTCATGGGATGTGTTTCAAAATGATGGATTTTCACAGCCAAAAAATTTTCAGGCGATAAAGAACGACTCAACGGTGAGACTGGACGACGTAGTTGTGAGCACATCTGCGGCGCCTTCTTACTTTCCTTTCAATAAATTCGAAGCCGATGGTAAAGAACACTTTCTAGTTGACGGGGGACTTGCTGCTAACAATCCTGTAAGAATATTTAATCTCCAAAACCTCTTTTTTCACTCTTTAGTTAAATTAATAACCATTTCTGAATTTTCATGATTCTTAAAAAGAAAATTCTTGGGTTTGTACAAAAAGAAAATACTCTATCCATATTACGTAACTCTAAACTGTATTCATCAAGTTCGTTAAATTTGCATAATCTGAGAGTATCATGGTTGAGGTTTTTTTTTTTTGGGTGCCCTAAAGCATACTTCTCTTTATTTATTTTGGCTGAAAAATCATATTTCTCTTATTTAAGTATTTCTTCGTTTGACATTTATCATGTCGTCCAGACACTGCTTGCAATACGTGAAGCAACCAAGATTTTAGAGAAGGAAAATCCTAGTAACTACAGCCAACCAGATTACAGCAACTTTCTAGTTCTTTCTCTTGGAACCGGCTCTTCTGAACAGCAGCGCGGTCACAAAATTGGCCTTGGAGGCATGCTGGATTGGATGTTCAGCTTCGAAAAAGGGTTGTCACCTTTGTTTGATGTCATGTTTAGGGCATCCGATAGCATGGTACACATTTACACATCCTTTATCTTGGGAAACTATAATGCTCGGCACAACTATCTTAGGATTCAGGTACGTATAAAAATTTTATCGTAAACAATCATAGGAGAATTCTTTAGTAAGATACGAAGAAAAACAGTACATTAAAGAACTCATCATGCATGTGTACGTGTAGGATTACTCAATGAAAGCTTATGAGGCGAAAACAGACGATGTGAGTCCAGAAAACCTCAAGAGGCTTGAAAAGATTGGGAAGAACCTTCTTACTCGATCTGTTTCGTTGACTCATCCAGACACTGGCTTGCCAGAAGTAGTGCCTGTTGGCTTGTCTTTATCTGGTAACCAAAGCGAAAGTGTGACCAATAACAAAATTGCTCTCATCAGGTAAGAACATAATTAGATTTTGGGGTCTTGATATTCTCATTTTATTAGTTTGAACTAATTTTCTATTAATTATGTAATGATCACACTCTAAATTGATCACTTTTTGTGATTGACATTGATGCAGCTTTGCTAAAAGATTGTCTGAAGAGAGGAAGCGCAGGCATAGTTCTAAGTAATTATCATCCATATATTCATGGTTGTTATCACCAATGAATATTTTATTAGAAAGAGGAATAAGCAGGGGTTGTGCGTGCATGTGTATAAATATATATATATATATATATATATCTCCTTTTCCTTGACAGACCAATCTCTTTTACCTTCATTAATGTTGATGTTTATGCCTATTTAGTCTGTGATTACTTCTAAAAAGGTTCTTCCGAAGAGAAAGTTATAAAAAATATGAACTTTGCTTTGTTGTGAGTGTGCAATTTTTTTTAAAATATTTAATCACAAATTTTGCTCCTTATTAGTGTAAAATTATCCTAATCTTTAAATATGAATAGGCAGTGTATTAATACAAGGCCCTTGAATTTATCTCTAAGATTAGTTACAAGAAGATGATAGCGTTTATAACATGAGGTGATAGCGTTTTTAGATTAATGTTATGATGAGCCCCTAAAAAAAGCCCATCCATTGAGCGGGAGCCAAAGTCCTCTGGAGGGAAAATTATCACAAGCCAAAAAAATACGAAAAAACAAAAAAGCCAAAGTCATTTGAAAAAAAAAAAAAAACTTCAAATGCCCCCATGTTCCCAGGGGGCCCTGTTTCGTTATTTCCACTTTTGTTCTCTCTCTCTCTCTCTCCCCCCCCCCCCCCCACCCGGCCCCAAATTTTTTTTTTTTTGGTGCAATCACCAGAATTCAACAGCACCAACCACAATTTCCATTTTCCACCCGCTGCGTTTGAATCGACAATCAAATCCTGGTGAGTTGGTTAGTAAATCTTATCACCAAAGTAATTGTCTACTTTCAACTTTTCCATTACAATCTAGATGTATTTGACAACGTCAACCCTAATTTCATTGCGTTAGGTTTCAATCCACAACTGATTCCAAGAAATTTCTTATATATTTGCAATTTTGTTCTCTAAATTTATTTTTTGTCATTTTGATTTAGAAATGGATCGTTGATGTATTTTCTTATTTGAGTTTTCATCTTTTCTTTCTGATTTAGGGATCAACACTTTCGCAAAAATGGTAAAAGAGGTATGAGAACTTGGCAAATTTCTTTTTCCATTGGGTTTCTTATTTCAGGCTTCAAATCTTATATTTATGTTTCCTCTTTTTTTATTATTATTATTATTATTATTCTTCCTCTTCTTGTGATTATTATTGAGTTGAATTTTTCGTTCATTGCGTCATTAACAGATTTTAAAACAGGGCAATCCATGAACGATTTTCGGGTTAATTAGCTTTAAAATTTGATCTCTATATCTTTTCTCCTTTTTTTTTTTGGAGAGAGAAATATGTCTTCTCTCCTTTATTATACCTTTTATATTACTTGATTTTTGAATCATTGGATATTGGTGTGTGAAGTGTCTGTAATTTTTAACAGATATTCGTGTACTCAAATTTCAAGGAGTAGGGGATGTTGGTATTAGGTAAGTTCTATTTAACAGAGCAATTGCACTATTTCTTAAGTATCATCATATATGTTATTCTTTTCTTCTCAAAATTATGAGCAACTATTTTTCACTTTTGTGTAATGACCGAAAGGTTTTGAATTTTCATGACTGAAAATACAAAAAATCGTCACTTTAAAATAAAGTTGATCCTAGTTAGAGTTTGAAGTGAAATGAGCAAAGTAGCACTATGGAAAGTGGTAGAATTGATAAAAGCTAAGCCATTAAGTACAAGATTTTTCATTCAAGATCTCTCTTACTCGATCAAATTTTTTTTTTGTTATGTTTTATTGTTACTCATTTTCAATTCGATTTATTGTTTGCTTGTTACACTATTGCATTGTTTCTGCTACTTGTTAAGAAAATTCCATCCAAAATGGGTAATTGTCTGTCTTTGTTCCACTATTTATTTATTTTTTGGATTCTCATTTAATTGTGTTTTATATCAATTTACTAATGTTTATCTTTATTTTCAAAGGTCTGAAAGTTTCAGTTCAATATACAAATGACGAAGCTGTAGGAAATTCGCAGGTCTGAAATTTTCAGGTCTGCTTCCACTTTCTGTTGTGTAGGTGTACATGTTTCCTCTGTATATATCTGTTTTTGATTGTGGTGAACTAATGTGATTTTCATTTTCAAACTTCTTGTTGCCCAGTTGCTGTTGTTTTGTTCTTTGGTATTTTGTCCTTTCTTACTTTTAAACATGATAAGATAGTAGTTAGTAACTATATAAGAAGAATATAACATGTGAGGTTAGTCCAGTTTTGAATCATTGTAATTTACTAAAGTGTATTTGCCTCTTAACATTAACTATGAACTTCTTTTAATAATTGAACCAAGTTTTCAATGCTCACTTTTTGTAGGACTATTTTGTTGCAGCACTATCTGATGTCCTTTTTTATTCTTTTGTGTTTAGTTGAGGTTGAAAGATGCACTAAGGTAATAAAGTTTACAACTTTTGTTTCTATTGACACTGGTTAGAAATTATGATAGCCTCGTGGGTACAATACAACTACTTAGAAAAAACCGTGTTTCTCAATTTTTTTGTAGGAAAATTTACATACCATATACAGTTTGATAGTAATACAAATTATTTTGATTGTGTATTTATGTCGTTTGCTATGTCTTATTTCAGGAACTTTGGAGGCTTTACAAGTTGGAGTACATATTAAATTTTTGTCTATCAGAACATTGTTCAAGTGTTGTTTTCAGCATTAGCCCAGATTGGATTCAAATCTTAGCTGGTTTTACTTTTTGAATTTAGATTTCCTTGTCGGAAACCAATATTTATCAATTGTAATTGGTTTATTTTTTATGAGTCGATGTATTAGATTTTGTAACTGTTGATTACTATACTAAAATTTCATTTTGTTTTTGCTTGTTTATTTGAAGATGGCAAATTATTGTTATTGTATTATATAAATTATATGAGTACTATTATAATGAGACATGTAGTAATGAAAAAAGTTTATTTACCTCATCTCTTAAATGATAATGCCTTTTCTGTAATCAAATTGGATTTCATAGGACCAACCTCACGCGATCTAAAGTTTCTAATAGCACCGGAAATCTGCTATAGAAATAGTAAACATAGCGTCAATAAAATGCTATTATAGGTCTTTACTTTTGATAACATTGGCTAATATAGCGTTCGGTAAAATGCTATCGAATTGTTTCCATAGCGTTTTCTTGGTGCTATGGAAGGCAACTTTTGTTGTAGTATATTTATCAATTTTCTTAATTGTAAGGGCAGCATACCCATTTTACCAAAAATTATAAAAGAAAAATCTAACTTTGTATCCTCTTAATTAGTTTTCGAGGATGCCTATTTTACAAATATATTCCGTACAAAGATTGCAGTCAACAAGAAAAAACTAAAAGAAACATAAATGATCCAACAAAATATAGTGTGGTTCACCTAAATGTGATCCTACATTCATGGACAAGTAAAGTGAAATATCCAAGAATACAAAGTTCTCAAACCAATTTTCTAAACCCACATTATAAACTTCCCTCTCTAGCTGAGCAATTAAACGCTCAAAGAAAAAAATATTACTTGTTTTTTTTAAGATTAATTATCATTATTTAGTCCCTAAACTTTTAACTTCGTGTAACTTTGATTTCTGATCTTTTTTTAGTAGTTAGAATGCTCTTAAACTTTTAAAATATTACTATAATAGCCATTTCCGTTAACTTTTGAACAAAATCCATTAGTAATTAGGTCAAAAAGTAATGCTAACTAACAGATTCTATCTAAAATTAACATAAATAACTACTGTAGTAAATTTTTTTTTTTAAATAGTTTATGGTCTTTTAGCTATGAAAAAAAATAGAAAATGCCTTTAAACTATTAAAATGATGCTACAATAATCGTTTCTGTTTATTTTTGTACGGAATCCTTTAGTAATTTGATAAAAAATTATGCTAATAACTAAGGGATTCTGTCTAAAAATTAACAGAAATTAAAGAACTATTGTGACAACATTTTAGTAGCTTAGGGGCATTCCAGCAACGAAAAAATATCAGGAACCAAATTAGTTACACAAGATTAAAAGTTCAGGATCTATCTAATAATTTACCTTTTTTTTTTTTTTTTTTTCTCCTGATGACTCAAACTAACTTAACTAAGACTCTTCTCTTGACTTCAGGTGGCACGTGTTCATTAGCTGCTGCAAAACTGACTTGCCAAATCAGAATTCTTGATTAATAACAGAACAATTAATATTTGCATTAAAAAAAAAAAAGGAATGGGCTATCAAAGTAATAACATGGCATCCAACGTGATACATGCATTAAAAAAAAAAAAAAAAAGGGAATGGGCTATCAAAGTAATAACATGGCATCCAACGTGATACATGCAAAGGTTCTTTTCTCGAACTGTTACGGAAGAGAAAATGCCGCGGCTTTAAACTAAGAATATCAACATAAAAACAAAGTATCCTTTCTCAGCCAAAGTTAAACAAAGAATATTATATTATCAAGCCCTGCCTTGCCTCCTCTTATACACACATACATACATATATATATATATATGTGTGTGTGTGTGTGTAAAAATATTCATCTTCCTCTTGTTTCCCACCAATTTTGTGAATTGACCTAAGTATTCATCTTTCGTTTTTCAAAAAGAATTTCTGATTAATTTATTAATGGGCGAGAAGCAAATGTCAATGCCTCGTACGAATGGAAAACTAATGACAATACTCAGCATCGATGGCGGCGGGGTTCGGGGTATCATCCCAGGTACTATCCTTGCCTTCCTCGAAGAAGAGCTTCAGGTAAATTATAGAATTGATCCAGTTGGTAATTGGTTTTTGATGTTTTTTTTTTCCCATCATGGTTGCCTCTTGAATTTTTTGTGTTTCGCAAATTCGTTCCAAAAGTAAAAATCTTAGTAATTGACTCTTTAAACCTTAAAATTTGTTGCGTTTTAACCCTAATTGAAGTTTATTATAATTATCAACTGCATGCGATCACTTATACATGACCTACTATTTAAAGTGACTTATGTCTTTTTTGCTGAAATTGGATAATATTAAACCCCTCACTAGCAGAGTGGGTTATCCTTTGTTTCATCATGAGAATTGTGGAATTTTATTACGGAGTCTAATTCAAGCAAAAAAAGAAAAAAAGACCGCTACAAATAGAAGGTCACATATGAGTCACATGCAAGAAAATTACCGTTTTCAATTAGGTTTAGAGTTATAAATACGAGCAATATGGCCGGGTTGGTCTGACCTATAAAAGGAAGCGGCGATGAAGGAAAGAGAAGTCTAGCCAAGCAGAGCCATGGACCTGATTATATATTTAATTATGTTCAAAATTACTATTTTTATGCGAAATTTTCAACCAAAAAAAAAAAAAAAGAATAAAAAGTGTTTTATGTGGACCAGATAGGTCGGCTTATATTTATATATAGTTCAAACTTATAGTTGGGGTTAAAATGCAAACGGATTTTAAAATTAAAAGGGTCAATTAGTAGGATATTTTTAGTTTTGGGACTAGTTTTTTTTGAAACGCGAGAAGTTGAAAAGGCATCCATGCAAATATGCTGTTTTGCTAATCTAACAAATTACATTAATTCATTAAATAATGAGCAGAAACTTGATGGTCCGGAAGCAAGGATAGCAGACTACTTCGACGTGATAGGAGGGACAAGCACAGGAGGGATTGTGACGGCCATGCTGACCACGCCAGCCGATGATCAAAATGGTCGGCCTATTCCGGCTAAAGATATCATAAAGTTTTACTTTGAGGAAGGTCCTAAGATATTCGCCAAGGAGGCCGAGTTGGCCACCCAACGGAATAGGTGTTGCTTGTTTTGTAAGCCCGTCTGGTATATAAAAAAGAAGGGAGTGTGGGCTTACTCCAGGATGACGAAGCCCAAGTACGATGGGAATCACCTCCGCACAAAGATCAAAGAGTTTTGCAGGGACACACTCTTGACAAACACTCTCACTAACGTTGTCATCCCTGCTTATGATATCCAAAAGATGCGCCCAATTATCTTCTCTACCCAACAGGTCACTCATCCTAAATTTCCCTTTCGTACGTTTCTGTAAATATTATATATATATTTATTATATATGTATCATGTATGCATCTCTGTCTATATTAATTATATGTGCATATATATATATATATATATGAACTCTTTAGAAATATCCCTTTTTTTTTTTTTTTCATTTACTTATTTTAGTTTAGAGAGATTCTATATATTAACCGGACGATAGATATTGTATGAGGTTTGATATCATGAGAGAATTCTTTCACCAAAATACTGTTCATTCTATAAACAACGTGTAATTCAAATCGTATGTACTTAAGATCAACGGCCAATATATGAGGGACATTGATCCAATATTTATATAGAATATCTCACTTTTTTTAATGTATGCAGGCGAAGAGAACAAACTGAAAGGTGAGATTGGAAGACGTAGTTGTGAGCACATCAGCCGCGCCTGTTTACTTCCCTTTTCTAAAATTCGTAGCCGATGGTCGACAACACTCTCTAGTTGATGGGGGACTTGCTGCCAACAACCCTGTAATAACATTCCTGTTAGTTACACAACTTAATAATTGCCATTAATTCTAAATCGGTGATTTTTTTTTAAAAATTTATTTTTTGATCCTCCTCAGTTTTAAACCGTTAGAATATGTGTATATGTTATTAATATAGTTATCAGTTTCGTTGTTTTATTCATTCATTTATTTACTTATTTTGTTGGCATATGTTTAATTGTCTAGACATTGCTAGCAATACTTGAAGCAACGAAGATATTAGAGAAGGAAAATACAACTAGTAATTCCTAGACTGGACCAGATAATTATGACAAGTTTCTGGTTTTGTCGTTGGGAACCGGCTCGGCCGAAAAGCAGTTGGGTCAAAATGTTGGCAAAGGAGGCCTGTTCAATTGGGTGTACGACTGGAAAACTGGGCTGAACCCATTGTTTGATGTTATGTTTAGGGCATCCGATGACATGGTTTCCATGTACACCTCCCTTCTCTTGGGTAACGACAATGCTCCTCGCAACTATCTTAGAATCCAGGTATCCATTAATACTCTACACTCTTTTATATGACTGAGAATGAGCAAGTAAAAATTTTTGCACTTCCACTTTTTGTTGTACCAATCCAATCGCTCAAGTTAACTCACTCTTTTTTTTCTTTTTTCTTTTTTTTTTTTAACTAGATTTAATTTAATGGTGTATATTCAATCCACATGTCTTCTTTATACTTTCACACCTCACAAATCAACTTGTATTCCTTTTTCTCTCTCTTTCTTTTATCTCTCTCTCTCTCTCTCTCTCTCTCTCTCTCTCTCTCTCTCTCTCTTTAAATAAATTTCTTTCTAAGGCCTGATTGCCTCATTTGCCTTCAATGCATTATATTTCATGTTATATCTTTCTGTTTTATTTCTTATTCACGTGCATAAGATTAAATTTAGAGCACCATTAACTTTTTTTTTTTTCCGTTTCAACTTTAAATTTTTTTTCCCCACTTTCTTTCCTCTAATTTAAATTGTCGAAAAAAGTTTAATCTTATTACCTTTATTAATCATATTCAACAAAAAAAAAAAAATTAGCTTTGAAAACGGACAATTAGTATAATGTACTAAACTATGCAAACCAAAGCTTATTTACTAAACATTACATAAAGATTTGTAAACTTCTGATTTACTTTTTAACTCAAAGAAATGAAATTAAAAATTATTTTATTTGCATTTTATTTTTTAGATTCATGATATTGTTTGGAAATATGCATTAAAATGATTTTTAAGTGGATTATACTTAGCCAAAATATATAAGTGGATTAAAATGATTCGTAGTTGATCATATCAAGTAATTTCATAGGAAATTCTTAGCTAAAATATACACGTAAAATAAAAAGGCCTTTTGTTATTACGGGATAACGTGCCTGAGGCACGTTTCCTTCTACTGGTATATATATCTATATATGTATATTTATTTCTATACATGTGTATGTTTATATACAGCACCAATATAGTTGAATTCTCTTTAATAAGATATATGAAATTATAGAAGGATCCATACTGTAGACATTTTGATATGGTATTGAAACATGAATTTGGCCGGTTAAATTTGCTTTCTTTTTGTCAATATTGCATACTCTTTCTTTAAATTAAAAAATATATATTATATATTTTGATGTGATTGAGGTTCCGATACAAGCAGTATGTATAGAATTGTCCTACCATAAAAGCATCCATTTATATATATATATATATATATCTACATATATGTTTAAGTAATGAGTAAGCCATGCACTAAAGGAAAATTACAAAAAATGGACCATTTTTTAGAATATTCAAAAATAAATAGCATATTTTAAATTCTTTGTTGTAAATAACATATTTATGATAAATTATTTATTTACGAAAATTTCTTAAGACAATTTTATCGTAAATATACTTTATAAATAAATTCTGTGATAAATGTGATATTTACCGCAAACATTTTATTTACAAGAATATTTTTAAGATAAATTTTAATCCTCAAAATATGCTTGTAAATACATAATTTACTGTGAATATATTATTTACCATCGCTCAAAAAGTTTTTTGCTATTTATTTATATTAGTAGATGTTTAGGTAAAAATGATCACCGCATGTCTATGTGTAGGATTACTCGATGAAAACCCACGAGGAGAATATAGACAATGCAAGTTTTGAAAACCTCTAGAGGCTTGAAAAGGTTGGAAAGAACCTTCTTACTCGATCTGTTTTGGTGACTCATCCAGATACTGGCTTGCCAGTTTCCCATAATATGTTTTTGTCTACTGATCAAAGTGCAAGCATAGCCAATAACAAAGCTGCTCTCATCACGTATGAAGTTAACTCACATTTTCTTCTTGAACTCTACTTTTTATGATTGAGTCACATTTTATGATTTTGCCGTTAAACTAACTTACGTCTTTTTTATAACCATAAATAAAAATTCGTAATGAAATATTAAACCAGTAAAAGCATATTTAACGGGATTTTGATACTCCCATAATTTTATTAGTTTGAACTAATTTTGTATTTAATTGCATAATGATCGCACTTTTAATTGATCAATTTTGTGATCGTATGTTGATGCAGCTTTGCTAAAAGATTGTCTGAAGAGAGGAAGCGCAGGCATAGCTCTAATTAGTAGTTATCATCCATGATTAGTTTCTATTAATGCAGCTTTTACTCTCTCAGTGTAAATGTGAATAATTACTTTAAGATGCAAAATAGCTGTGCTATATATATATATATATATATATATATATATATATATTCATATCTCAAATTATGTTAAAAATGGGAAAGAAAGGTATATCCTATTGCACAAGTGAATGTCATCACTCATCTTAATACAAGAACTCATGAAATTATCTATGAAAAAACAACTCTTGGGAAGTTGAGGCTTTTCGCTTAATTTCTATCAGCTTAAGCGAGAAACAGAGTTTTGCACTATAGACAGGTTCGGCGTATATTAGAGAAACGCATGTTTTAAGTGAAGGTAATTAGCCTAGTTAGTCCTTCAACGACAAACATTTACTTTGATCTCTGAACTTTTTTAATTTTGTTAAGAGATTTGGTCCTCAGAGTTCAACGACTAACAAATTATTCTATCACAAGATAACTGAATAGTTTAAAGACATTGTTACATGAAGTGCAAGATGTTATAGTTTTCAAGGGTCATTTTCTAACAATATGAAAGAGGACATTTTGCATTGTAAACTAACACATGATTACCTTAGCTAGATTTTAGAAATCCTTCATTAAATTTAGCGTCAAGGACCAAAATAACCCAAAGAAACAATAATTTTAGAGCTAAAAATTTTGGGACTAAATTTACAGGGTCCTAATAGGTCAGCGACTAACAAATTACCCCTATATTTTTGCAAGGCTAGATTCCTACTTTATATCAAGAGCAATATGGCTGTCTTTACTGATTTTATATGGGTTGCTGAAGGTTTAGTTGGGGTTGTTGCCCTTTTGGAAGGGGTTCTACTTTTTTCTAAAGCTATATGCCCGCAACCCACCGGAAGAGATTCTACTTTTACATATAATAACAAAGGATCGTTGTAAAAGTGACCCTTTCACTCTTCCACGGAATGATACATGTACCAAATGCTCAAATGGGAAAGTTGACTCCTGGGAAAATGTCGGGAACCTGGGGAGGTTGCTCGAGACATCCTTTCTTTCTCATATTAGCATCTGTGCATAACTTTTTTATGATTGTGATACGTGCAGAAAAAGCAATCTGAGAATCCAGGTACACATAATTAACTCTCTCATTTACCTAAAGATTGATTGAGAGAGGCATTGCCAAGAACCTCTGTGAAATGATACTACATGCTGTCATGTAAGTAGCCTGCAATGCGAGGCAAAAACAGACAATGCATACCCAGGAAACTTCAAGAGACTTGAAAAGATTGGATTGGAAAGAAGAATCTTCCGGTGCAGGCTGTCGCTTCTTCTACTTAATTCACTGCTGTTAGAAGTAATAGCCACAAGGTACTTCACTTTTCGGCAAGTTCCTTGCAAAGTTAGACTGGGCAGATTAGACTGTTACACGCACACATTCTGCTATGTTGAAAGCTGTTCCGCCTTCTCACCTTGGGGACTATAGATCCGATGCCTTGAGCTTCCTAGGCCTTTTATTAGACTGGGCTGGTGACGGTGGAGCTTCTGATATCCTTCCTGGTGCCTGGAGAGTCAAAAGTATATAATAGAATGCATTTACATTCCAAAAAAAAATGGTGCACGAAAAACAGACACAACGAATATTGAAAGAACATGAGTATTTACCTTGCGTTTCTGGTCCCTTTTACCAACCCTTTCCCCTGTCATTCATCCAAATTACAGATGTTCAGTAGAAAAACAAATTAACTCATCCCACAAACTAAACAAACACCATTAGGCTATGAACAAGTGTCAAATAGTCCTTAATATATCTACCTCCAAAATTTATGGAGTCGGGAACAAATATCCGATCCTGATTCACAACATGGTATGAAAAATGTTAGTATATAGACAAACCCATTTAAAAGAACAGCTAGCATTCCTATATGCCAAGAAACCTACTACATAAACAAGGAAGCAAACCTTTGGAGTGCCCGGTGTTTCATAAGGATTATCGCGAAAAGATGAACCTTCCGCCTCCTTATATTGCAACTGAAAACAAGAAAAATATGGATATCAGGGGAAAACTCGAACAATCATCCTACTTAATACATTCATACGCATGAAAACTCATGAAAGAAATATCAAGGGCATGCGATACCTGTTTCTGAAGATTGAGTAGAGTAAGTATTTCTTTCCTTAATTCAAGATGCTCTGCACAAACAGCTTTAGTTGGAACTCTTGGTTTTAGATTAACCTGCAAAGATCAAGACACCTGTTCAAACCTGTTTTGAAGAACTGATAGATGATTAAAGATTTAAAAATTATTCTTCAGCATGTAATAGTCAATAGCAGTTCTTAAAGAGCATCGAGAATCGTTGAAACTTCTTTTGTACACTGAATGCCACGAAAAACAATTACACAAAATGGAACAAACATACGAGGGAAAAAAAAAAGCACAAACCCCAAGATCTTGTAAAGTTTGCTCAACTCGCTTGATAGTCCGAAGTCCAGCAGACGAGCTTGCAGCTTGTATCATTTGATCAAGTGCATATGTCCTCAGATACACCCGAAGCTGTAAAGTTTCTAAATCAGTTAATCCATAATCTGATATGCAGTTGAGACAAAACTTATCTGAACAATATCCAATCGCAAGGCAGCATTTGGTTCAATTCTCCATCAATGACCATATCAGAAAGATTACAAAGCAAAAGCACAGAATAGTCGTCCAAGTTAAATATGCAAAGTCAAAATTCAAAAGCTTCTATTTCACTAAGCTTTAATAAGCCATATTTGTCTTTTGACAAACCCTTAAATGTGCACACACAAACACAAGAAGAGAGGGAACATATGTGTCAAACCAGCCGTCAGACATACCATGCGAAGAGACGCTATGGTTGCGGCATTGTCTGCCATCAATGTTGAAGGTGCAACTGCTGCAGAGGGAAGCTGAGTATTGAGAGAAGGAGACACATTATCACCAGGAACATCAACCCTCTCCGTATATTCCGGACCGGCATTTGAAGCAACAGGCAACTCAGACTCTTCAGCACCCTAAAAATTGAAAACAAATGGATAAACATGCAATTATAGCACATGAACGAGCAAGGGATTCTTCCAGGAAGTACAGTAATTTCATTCCCACCGTATGAAGACCAGACCTCCAAGAATGGTTGTGAGCTTCACCAGCTCAAATAGATAAATAAAATGCAAGCAAATATCGAATTGTTGACATACCCTTGCAGCCATCCGAGATTCAGATATTCTTTTTGCTTCTGCAAGAACCTGAGGAAATGAACAAGAGATTACAAGATTATGACTTGATAAATCCATTTCCAACCAATACCTGAAGAACCTACTATGCAACAAAATTACTGATAGATTACTAAACAATGCTAGACCAACAAAGTTAGACCTCAGCATCTTTTCGCTCTTGTAGCTTCGATTGTGAGAGTACCATTGATAATGCTCGCTTGCGCTCTTTCTCTTGTGAGATATTATATGATTCCTAAATCCAGAAGGACAATTAAAAACTAGATTAGAATAGTAGTAAAATACGACAGAACTGAAAAATGCAATTACTTAAAGAGCTAAAAACCGCAACCGAGGAAATTTCTGATCGAGAAAATATTAGTCCATACGGTTCTCACACCTTAACAAGAGGATTGCCTGAAACATCCCCAGTAGATTGAGCTCTAGCAACTAATATGGATCGAGATGCTGCAAACAAAAATGGAATGGCAATGAACGTAAGGAAGATCCTACTGAAATGAAAATGAACTACAATCTCTTTGAGTTGGACTTGGCCTTAAAAAAATAAAAAACAAAACAAAAAACTGAAAGATCGTTTTGAAATGAAAAGGAATAGTTCAATAATGCCACAATCTCTTTGAGTTGGACTCGGCCTTAAAAAAACAAAAACAAAAACAAAAACAGAAAACCAACAAAAATAATCTTTTACAACGTTTTCCCAGGTTTGCATACAGAGTTAATAATACATACATATATATATATAGTTGTATTACAATAACAGTTCAAAATTTTGGAAAGTGAGTAAATATTGAAAGGAGAAATTGAGCAAATATTGAAAACAACGATTATGAAGAAAATGAGAAGATGATAGTTGGCATACCACTGTAATAACGATTCTTCAACTCCTCCACTGTGCGAGATGATGGGAATCTATCAGCTATCACAATGAACCGGAGATCAAACTGTTTGCACAATTCAAACAACTGATCTGTCTCTTCTTTAGTCCACATCTACCAAAGACAAAATATGAGAAAAAGGGGTAAGATATTTAACCAAAAAAAAGAAGCTATGCACATAGGACAAAACAGGCACAAGTTTAACTGATACATTTAGTCATCATTTGATACCTACAGGATCAGCCAAATGTTTCTCATATTCCTCATCTGTATACTTGACAACATCAACAGACTGCAAAACGTCAAATATAACAACATATTCAATCACATGAGCAAACCTCAAAAGTGAAAAACTTAACCAGAACAAAGACGAGATGATCTTTGTAATACCTTGTTATACTTGGCAAAGGAATAGTCACCCGTCGGTGGTACACCATTAACAACTCTAACCTGTGCATCAAAAAACCAGATAAAAAGATAGCAAATAAACGAATTGGGGTTTGAACATGATAGATACAAAATTTCACCAGCCTCTAGTAACCAGGATATCTTAGTTATGCAACAACAATCGTAGAATCGTCGAGAGCGAGAAAAGACTCACCCAGTGGTAAAGCTGCAAACTATCCTTTCGAGCAGAACTTGTAAAAGGAAGCCACTGCCAGGTGATCTGAATGAATATCAAAATTTCTTCCACTTTAAACCACATAGAATCATGAAATAACGTTAACGTAGCATAAAGCTAACAGCTTTTTGTCAAAAATCTTTGTTTAATAAGATTAAAGCACTAACAAAACGGAAAAAGAAAGCCAAAAAAAAAAAAAAAACGACGAAGAAGAAGAAGAAGAAACCTTCTCGTCAGCTGGAGGCCGTTTCTTCAATTGGGACGAGTCTATTGTTGGCATAAGTGGTGGCATACCACCGGTGAGAGCGTAAACCTAAATTTAACAAGCATTATCAGTTCAATTCGCTTAAATTCTTATTTAAAAAAAGATTCGGAGAAATCCAAAGCACAAAATCAAAAGCAGAGACCAGCAGACACACAAACCTCCCTGGAAATTCCATCTGGCTTTCTCTGAGAGTCCTTCTGAGGCCGAGATTTCTTCTCCTGCGGTATCGGAATCGAGGTTTTCGGCAACCCCAGAATGTCCTTGGCGTCCATGGCGATTGCCCCCAAAATCCAGGGTTTTGGTTTTCTCAGAAAATTACGAATTCGCAGAACATCTGCAACAAGTAGGGTTTCCCATGCCCGAATTGGGTATCGCAAATGATTTGGATTAGCTCTAGTGTTCTGATTTCGATTCAATTTCTGAAGAAATGGGATTCAATTTTGATGAATTAGGTCTTCTTCAAGCGCGAGAGTGAAGAAGAAAGGGGGACTGTGGGACTTCGCTTACGTACCCGCGGGTGAATGACGGCTAGCAAACAAACCAATGAAACGTAAGAGACATCGAAAACGACAACGCATCATCCCAACGCTGGTGTGATGGTCAAGTGTGTGTAACATGCGGCCCATTAGGCTCAAAAAATTAAATTTGGGCTGGCTCATTTATGTCGTTCAGTAATGTCCGTGTTTCTTCCCACTACTTTCTTCTCTCTCCCTCTCCAAAAACATCATCAGTTTTCCATAAAGACAATACAAGTACTCAAAGAAACCAGAGAGAGAGGAAGGAAAAAAAAAAAAAGCTCCACTTCTTTAAGGTTCGACTGCATGATACCAAATCTCTCTCCTTAATTTTCCAACACTAATAATTGTGTTTTTTTTTTCAGCACTAATGGTATAAACATATATATTCTATTTCTTTCAACATCTCGGTTTGTATGAATTTACACTTTTGTTTATTCTTTAATTAACGTTGTTCATCCTCTTGTCTTGCATGATGATTTGCTTTGATTTCAAATTTAAGCTAATTAACTTGTTAAGTCTTCATTAAATTAAGGTTGATCTAGCTAACCCCTATTTATTTTTCTCAGGCATTTAACCATGGTTAATTCACTGTGCAGATCTCAGAATCTTCCACAGGAAAGAGATCTATAAGGCTACAAGTAAAGGCAGCTTCTCCACCATATCTTGGTCCTATCCTGTCCGAGCTCTTATCTTCTTCACGTCATGTGTGTTTAATCCATTTACGTTCTCCGTCACATGTTTTTTTTTTCTTTTTCTTCTTTTTCTTTTTCTTGACCTTGTAAGACTTCTAATCCAAATTCTCTAAGCAGCTTTACCAACTATACTCGCACTCGTAAATTTTCTATCCCTCCTGAGCTATCCATTATCGATCAGTACTTTAGCACTACCATAACCCTACTTGTCATTGACCCGAAATATATATATATATATATATATATATTAATTAGAAAAGCTAAGGGGCTCGCCAAACCGACCAGTATATTGTGCCTTGCGATGCTTGGTGCCTTAGAGGCCCTTAATTAGCAACGCACATTTCTAAGCTGGTAAAAAATGTTGTTATTTCTTCTCCCAACCCCACCATTTTAGAGCTATTAGGGCAGCTGGAAACGTATATGTGAAGAACGTAGTCAGATGAGAAATACTAATTGGTCTCTTGTACGTGGTAAAGTACAAAATCCATTATTGATATACGGCATGTCCAATGTTGACGTTCTTTTCGTACTCAAATTTTTACCCTTCCATGAAATGCCTTTTCTAATTTGTCTTCTTCTGCTTCCATTTTTTTTTTTTTTTTTTTGGTAAAATTGTTGCTGAAAAATAATACTCTCTCAGTGCCCTCTGAGAGTTTTGTGATGGAGCTTGCTTCTTAGTTGATCCATTGGACGTGAACTCAGCAACTGAGCGATCATTCCGTTGTTTTATATGATGTTCCGTGTGTATACCCATAAATATATCCTGTTTACTACTGACATAGATAAGAGCGAGACAAGGGGTACCATATTTGTATATATATTGTCTTAATGCTAGTTAATTATCAGTACGATCATCATCGTTTTGTTTTTGCAACCAATTAGAGATTGATATATATAGTTTTGTGCGTTTCAGATTAGTTACCGAATGTTAATACATATTTTTTTAATACATATTTTGTTTTGATTTGTTTAGGTTTAAATTTGAGTTATAATCCATCAACGGACTAATGTGATTAATAAACTAACTAATATGAACACGTTTACCAGTTGCCGCCGTTAGTCGGAAGGAAGCTATAACAAAACATATAAATATATATATATATATATATATGTAATGTTTGTAGAAAGGTGATATTACATGGCCACCATAGACGAAATAGAGAGAGAGGGGGGGGGGGGGGGGGGGGAACCCAACACCTAGCCCATAAAAGATGTGGGAAATAAATGAATAGAGAAAATTAGTGCTACACAAATCATGACTATATTGAATTGATTTTCGCCATCTCAGAAAATTGCCTCACTAATGTTGATGAATGTATGGACAATTTTAACTTTTTATTTTTTTTTATTTTTTGGTCAGATCTGATTTTCATGTTTCTCATGCACTTCTCCCAACTTCTCTCCTTTTTAAGATTCACCTCTCAAGGCGGCGAAAGGCATGAATGGCCAGGTTTCGAGCACCCGGCTTCACGAATCGCGGTCACTCTATCAGGGTAGTGGTGCCACGATGATCTTGCCCCTAAGCAAGGTATTTGCCGTGCTTCTCGTGTTGTTTAGTCACTTCTCGTGCTATCATAAGTAACACAACAGGCTACCGTACGACACCAATACTTGATTGCCAACAGTAACCTGCCATGACACTTTTCTTTTGTTACATGGTAGTAAGAGTAATATTGGTATTTCAATGCTCTTGCCATATGTAGTGTTGTATCGCAAGAAGAATAAGAAGAAGACCAGAGGATTTGTGTGTAAACATTATGTCTAAATTAAAGTGCTAGATGACTAAAGATATATGGGCTTAGCTATCCAACTGTTCATCGGTTGGGCTTGCAATGTCTAGAATTAAAGGCCCGCTGGTTAGTCAGTTAACTCGGATACTTCTTCGACATGTTTACCAAACAGTAAAAGAATAGAATAGGAAATAGGGTTAATTTCACTTTTAGCACCTGTAGAAATTTTATTATTAAAAATAATCTTACTTTTTTTTCTCTTCATTACTAGCACTTAATGTGGGGCCCGGCAGCATTTAATGTATATCAAATTACGGGTTTATCCTCATCTCGTTCAGCTCAAATATCTCTCTCCCTCGCATGGCCCAAATTTTTTTTTCAAACCAACATCTACAGTATTTTAGAAAGAGAAAACTAAAATCTAAAGAGAGAAAGAGTTACCACCCACCGGAATCTTATTTTTTTTTCACTTCTTCGCCTAGCCCCCCACCCATTTTGAAACCCAAATTTTCATATAATAATAGAGAGAAACTTCCATTTAGAGAGAGAAACTTCCATCGAAAGTTTTTTTTTTTTTAAATCTAACATTTTTAGTCATTTTTGAGTAAATGTCATTCATGTTATGACCATCCGGTCATAATAATTATGACCTATATTAAAAAAATTGTAAAAAAAAATCTACCATTTTTGGCCATTTTTTAGTACAGGTCATAATGGTTATGACCAGGTGGTCATAATAATTATGACCGGATAGTCATAACAGTGTGGTCATAACGGTTATGACCGGGTGGTCATAACGGTTATGACCGGGTGGTCATAACGGTTATGACCAGGTAGTCATAACAGTGTGGTCATAATGGTTATGACCGGGTGGTCATAACGGTTATGACCGAATAGTCATAACAGTGTAGTCATAACGGTTATGACCAGGTGGTCATAATAGTTATGACCGGGTAGTCATAACAGTGTGGTCATAACGGTTATGACCGGGTGGTCATAATAGTTATGACCACACTGTTATGACTACCAGGTCATAACCATAATGACCACCTGATCATAACCGTTATGACCATACTGTTATGACTACCTGGTCATAACCGTTATGACCACACTGTTATGACTACTCGGTCATAATCATTATGACCCCATGGTCATAACCGTTATGACCTGTACTAAAAAATGGTCAAAAATATTAGATTTTTTTTTAAAATTTTTTTTAACATATGTCATAATTATTATGACCGGATGGTCATAACAGGAATGACCTTTACTCAAAAATGGCTAAAAATGTTAGATTTAAAAATTAAAAAAAAAACTTTCGATGGAAGTTTCTCTCTCTAAATGGAAGTTTCTCTCTATTATATGAAGATTTGGGTTTCAAAATGGGTGGGGGGCTAGGCGAAAAAGTGAAAAAAAAAAAATAAGATTCCTGTGGGTGGTAACTCTTTCTCTCTCTAGATTTCAGTTTTCTCTCTCTAAAATACTGTAGATGTTGGTTTGAAAATTTTTTTTGGGCCATGCGAGGGAGAGGGATATTTGAGCTGAAGGAGATGAGGGTAAACCCGTAATTTGATATACATTAAATGCTGCTGGGCCCCACATTAAGTGCTAATAATGAAGGGAAAAAAAGTAATACTATTTTTAATAATAAAATTTCTACATGTGCTAAAAGTGAAATTAACCCTAGGAAAAATAATGTGATTAGAAAGTAAAATAAATGAATAGAAAAGAAGATCATTGATTCTTTTTCTAATATTTACTTACCTATTGAATAGTGTAAAGTGAAACAACCTTATTTCCTTTATAGTGCTTACTAATTTTAGTAATGTTAATTTTATTAATATAATTACTAATATATCCTTTTACAAGAAAAAAATTATTAGCACATGAAAACTTATTAGGGGAATATAAGTAAATTGAATATTCATTCCCTTTGACAAGCAATCGATACCAAGGAGATGTAAGACACACTAAATTCGCATTCCCCATTTTGTAAGTAAACACATGATTAACTGTGAGAAAATAACTACTTACTTTCCCTTTGCCTTTCCCTTTGATGCAAAGTAAACATGTCCACTAGTTAGTTAGTTAAACCTGGACACTACTTCTAACTCTAAATCATATATTTGGTAGGATGGATGAAAAAACATAATGAAAGGAAGTGCAAAATACATAGGTGAGGAAAATTAAAAGAAATGAAGAAGATTCTCCTTCACAATGTTTGGTAGACGAGAAAGAATATATCTAACCTAGTTGTTTTTTCAATTACGCCCTCAAACAAATAAGAGGATGAGTAATGATCAATGTCATAATAATCTTTTTACATATCATTTACTTTGGTAAGTTTTTTCATCCACTTTTCTTTGCAAAGTTGGAGGAATTAAAAATTGGTGAGCCCTTGGATTTGCAGTTTCTTTCCTTCCCAATTTCTTGTCTACCAAACAACCTAAAATTCTATATTTTCTTTTCCAAAATCCCTCATCTAAGTTCCTCTCTCTCTCTCTCTTCTCCACTGTACCAAACATAGGCTAAGTCTTTATGGCTCCCCCTCAAGTTGTTGAGAGATGAATATTGATGATATGGTTTGCTTTTATGTGTATGTCTTTTATATAATATGAAGCAAATGGCGCCAAATTAAGTTGAGGAATATAGATGTTATTGCGAAGATGACATAAAATTTTTATTATAAAGTATGAACAGCGACCCTGCTCGAATGACGAAACTAGCTAGCTATAAAGCATGTACAATATTTTGTCAATCAATTGGAGTTTTGTAATTTGAATAGTACAAAGACTAGTAGTACATATGAGCTTTTTCGTCTGAACCATTTTGTCATCACCACAACCTCCGTTGATCTAAAAGCAAATTGTGCTAGCTGCAACGAAAGTGAAAGTTTCAAACTTTCGTGTGCTTCAGTACTTACTGATGAGTTTTCTATATGCTGTCCTTCATCATACTTTATAGCCCTCCACTCTCTTTCAGAAGAAAACAATTTTTCACAACACACGCACACACACACACACACACACATTTATATGTATCCGTATGTATATATATACATGTGATCAGCTTCTTCTCCTTTGTCCACTACCGGCCTTTGTCATTAATTAATGTCGAGTACTTGTTTAAAATTGGCATACCCACTTGATTGCAGGCATTTTGACTTGCGTATAATAAGTTAGCAAGTCATCCATGTGGTTGATGGATAATTAGCATATATATACAACTATAAATACGTTTTTAATAATGAACTTAAAAAGTTTGATTTTAATTATAACTGTCAACTGCTCGAGGTTCCGTAAATATAAAAACTATATTTATTAATATGTTTATGTGTGTAAGTATATATTGTGTGTATATACATATATACACTTTCGAATATACCCCTTGATCCTTTTCCACAAAAAATACAAAGGTGCGTGAGAAAGAACCAGTCGCGAACCTTCGCTGGCTTTTCTTGGCCTTTTGTTGCAGTTCGAATTCATTAGGTTATATTCTATCAATTTGGACTACCAAACACATTATATTCACATATATGTGTATTTTTGTGTGTGTATAGATATATTTGTGTGCGTATATATACATATATATGTACATATGGTATGCACATATGGCATAATATAATGGTGACGGTTACTACAGGAACCGATCAGGTACGCAGCGCAGCCGTCCAAAGTTGATGGGGACAAAGTGTATACATATAGATGTATATAGCGAAAATAGCAAGACCTCCAACTCCAAGGTATATTATTAGAACCAAGTATTAAAATATTGTATTATTTTCTTTATATAAAGCTTGGGGAAGTTTACTTTAAAAAAAAATAATAAAAAAAAAAGGCTTGGGGTAGTTAATTAAATAGCAAGTTATGTATATTGCAAAAATTTTATATGTCAAAATCTAATTACGCTAAATTATTGTGCTTATTACGTAACCTTAGTATTGATTCTAATACCTATATATGTTCAAAGTGGACTTCTTGTGTTGCACCGTTGCAGAGGTCATATTTACATAAATAAAATAAATATTTAAAGATCCTAACTAATTATAAATTAACGTATCAATTTGATTGGCTTAGGTCATGTGTGTGTGTAATATATATATATATATATATATATATATCATCTTTAGAATCAACCGATTAATTCAAAGCCTATGGTCGTCCTATACTATGATGACTTTGACGTGTGTAGAGTTTTTAAAAAAAAGATATTATAAAGCCTTTGAAGCCTGCTGAATCCTATATATATATATATATATATATATATATATAAAAGTTGATTATTTTCTATTGGAGGGGCGTTGTACATATCTTCTTGGCCTAACTTCTTTCTTATTGGTTGTACGACCAAACACAAAAATTGACTAGCTACTTAAGTAGTTTTTGAAGAAAGAAAAAAAAAAAAGTGATGTATTAAAATATTTTCCAAGAAAAAGCAACTTTCACTAAAAGGAGAATTATATTACAGGGTTTTGAAAAAAAAAAAAAAAAAAACCCTTTAGATTAGACATAATTTTTTAACGATAGTATTAAAGTAGATACATCTTTTAATTATCTAGATAAATTAAGATTAAATATATTGAATATATAAAATATGACAAACTAACAGAATCCGATAAAATCAAATGAAGTATCCTGAATAGTTATTAAAAAAAAAGGAAGTATCTTGAATAACATAATATTTTTCAAGCTTTTCCAAATAATTATCTCGTCATAAAATTAACATCAACCCTAAAAAATGTGCCTAGGGGAAGGTGGAGGTGGTGGTGGGTGGTTACGGGAAGCAGATCATGTGGTGGTACAGTGCTTGGAAGGAAAGGGGCCATCGAAATTTTGAACCCCATATTCCAAACGCCTTTGCTTTGGTGTTCGGTCCTCTTGGTGTTGCTAATGCAACCGGTGGTGCACATGTCGTAATTCTACTTTCACTTTCCCTACTACTTTCTGGCATAGGATAGGCTTTTAGTCCACTAGATTTATTTATTTATTTTATTTTATTTTATTTTATGGTGTGGCCTTAACATTATTGGTCTTCTCATTTAGGTCGACCGGATACTGAAGAGAATTTGTTATATGAGAGTGTGCGTTTAATATTTAATATATCTAGTTTTTGAATCTCGATGACCCCTTTTTTTACTCTTGAACGCTGTATTTGAATTATATGTCATAACTGATTAGTTACCAATATCTTGTTTCATTGTGATTTGAGAGCCTACAATTTAGAATCGATACTTGTATTTTCTTGATTTAAAATGTTTTTTTTCTTTTTAACTTATAATTTGAAAAAAAAAAAAAAAAAAACACTGAGAGTTTGTTTGGTGAATTAGTTTGAGTTGAAATTTTTAAGTTTCAATAGTAATTTTTTTTGAATTTTCAAAAAAGACAAAAAACTTTTTGAGAAAAGATAAAAACTTTTTGAGAAAAAGATAAAAACTGAGTTGAAAATTTTAAATTTGAATTAAAGCTCCAAACAAACCCAGAGTTACCTATTTCCAAGCAATATAAAATATATATATATATATATATATATTGCAATAAAGTGGTGGAAATAATATAGAAATTACATGATGAGTAAAATGATCAGGAGACGTACTTTTAATTACTTGGTGTTTACAGTGAAACTGTAATAACTGATAGAGAAATGCCACGTCATCGTTACTGTCCCTATCAACCGCTTTTATGGGTATCATTGTCGTTGTGAGTGTGAATTATATACATATATATATATATATATATATGACATGTTACACGTACATCTATACATGGACAGTAAAAAGATAGAATGTCAACTGCCCCTTTCCAATTCAAATTTAATGCCTTTTCCAACTTCCGCGTGCATAAGACGACCACTTCTTACCCCTTTTATCTCATCCACATTATAAATAAACCCTTTTCTCTTCCAAAAGGAAAAATAAAAATAAAGGGTTCTTAAATTAAAAATACTCAATAATTTTTTTTTTCAATTAACTGGTCTGTGTTATTGGTTTATATATATGCATTACATTTATATAACGAACAAAAAAATTAATATTAGAGTGGTTAACTTATAATTAATACAACCAAACTTCGAATTGATTAACCCGCTGGTTTTGAGGCCCATGGTTTTATGACTTGCATGCATATCCAATCTCTTCTTTAAACGAATTCGAATATTCCATTACCACATATATATATATATATATAGCTACGTGCTGCGCAAGGATTAAATTAGGAAAAGGGGAAGAAAAATAATAATAAAATAGCCCTTTATCCAAATGCTAAACTTTCATTTCGGCTCATCTAATTGCTGAATTAAGTATAAAAATTTTAACGTTGAATTTTGGTTCTACCTAAGGAATCTGTCACATGCATGGCAAAAGCTTCAACTTAACATGTGAACATACATATAAATTAACTATATAATATATGGCATCCACAATTCTAATATTTAAGACCATTATCCAAAGGGAAAAATGAAAAAGGAAAAGGAAGCCAAATATATGGTACACAAAACTCAAAAGTAATCATTTATATCACTTGGAAATTTGAAACAGAAGGAGTTGTCTCTATCAAACTTTGTGAGATTTCACCAAATGATGGTCTCTGTTTGAATTACATATTCTAGGGAAAAATAATAATAATCATATATATAAAAACATATCTCTATTCAAAACATTAAAAAAAAAAAAAAGAAAATCATTATAGAAATTTATTATGACAACAGAGGAAATAAAAAAGGGCTAGTTCATGCTTTCATTTATTATCATTAGAAATGCTTATGTACGTTAATTATATAATCGTACTGTTTTAAAGAGTGCGTACTATATTAAAGAATTAATTAGTGTGATGGCAAATAATCAAAAGGGATGGGCCATATTGAAAGATAAGAAGTAATGACACAATTGACACTTGATCGCAATCGAACTAATAACTAGAATATGGAAATCAAATAGAGTAAGTACATATTAGGCAAAGAAAACAAACATATAAGAAAAGATTAAGGGAATCCACATATGGGCGATGAGGCATGGATGCTTAAAAGAGAGTCACGTGGCAAGATAGGAAGACAATATGATATATCAGGAGAAAGAAGACTGGTTCCTCTTGTTTGTCACCAATTTATTTTAAAGGAAATGGAAACGGCCGGGTGGCTCATGTCTTGATAATGAAAATTTCATTTTAAATTTATTATTATTATTTTTTATTTAATGCTTTGTCTGCTCCAACACGTTCCGAACTGCCTTCTGGCCGGCCCTCACCCAGATATTTAGGGTTGTGTTTTGCTTTCTTCACCCAAAAACAAAAACATTAAAAAGGAAAAAGGAAAAAGAGAAAGAGAAAGAGAAAAGAAACACAACCCCTAGACACCAAACGACTACCATTTCTCTCTGTCAGCTTTGCCCCCACATGTGCTCTCTTTTCTTAAGATTCTCCACTTTTTTTTTTTTTTTTTTTTTTTTCTTTTCTTTTTTGCTTTGATTTTTGATTTTTGATTTGTTTTTTGGTAAGATACTAAACAAAAAACTTAATTACTGCATGGCAATATGTTAGTTCTTAATTACTGCATGATATTATGTTAGTTTAATTAAATTGTATCTTATCGCTATTAAACTTGGTTAATTTTATATGTTTTTTTTTTCAAAAATAAAATATTTTATTTTGATTCGATTTGATAGTTTAAAACATATGATATTGATAAATAAAGGCCTTAAAATATTTGATGGTTCTCTTCCTAATTTATTTGCATAATCCGGGTTTTTTTTCTTCCCAAGTGAGCATTTATATTAAATATATTGCATAAATTAATTACGTGAAACCTTTGTCACTTTGGTAAACGTGAGGCCAACATGAAATGATATTGTGTGTCGGTTATGTTAACATTAGATATGAAAGTCTTGTGGGGGAATTAAATAACAAAAAGGCTTGGGCTTTATGCTTATCGTTTTATGACTTATGCAGAGTATATCTGCACGTGCGAACACTTTGACAAATCTATATGGAACAGTCAATTTTAAAACACTACTCTTTACCTTGTAATTTTATATATGTATTTTTGTCTATGTTCCTTGGGACACTGACCGCAAATCAATTACTACAAGCAAATAAATAATGTCTCACTTTGTTTCTACCTCTTCAAGTTCTCCTGATCAACTCATTAAACTAATTAATTAATTTTTTAAAATTACCTACTTAGTTCTAAATATTTTAAGTCTATGCAACTCTGATCCTTATTTTTTTCAAAGCTTGAATGACTCTAAATTATTAAAATGATGTTGTAATGGTCATTTCCGTTAATTTTTTTTATATGAAATCAGTCAATAAATTGATCAAAAAGTGATGCTAATTATTAATGGATTTCGTCTAAATATTAATATGAATGACTACTATATTTATGTTTTTAATAATTTAGGGTTACTCTAATTATGAAAACAAGAATATGAATTAAAATTATATAAATTTAAAAATTTTATAAGTACCAGCAATTTATATTATTATAAAGTACCTACAAATTTAATATATACACACACATATAGATATATTTATGTATGGTTGATCTAGTTGTTCTTTGGGGAGCCAAAAAAGGTCACAGATTGTGGAAGCTTGAATTTCTAGTTTTGGACTAGACTTTAGGCGTGGCTAGCCTACTATCCTATATAAATGGGTTTGGCTATGAAAAGATTTAAAGATCATGCGCGTATCACTCACAATATATCCTCTTAGTGAAGAAAAAATAGTGACTCTGATTGTGAAGCAATGAGGACCTCATATATACATATAAATCTATATTTATATATTTATCAATTTGATTGGAGACATGCCAGAGCATGCAGGAGGTCAGAATATAGCCATTCTAAGAATTATTGTCCTTGTCTCATCTTCTTTAGGAAAAAAATGAAGTTCATTCTCAATTTATGAACCATACAAAAGATACAGATTAGGAGACGTGTCTACTTTAATCTCAATTTTTTAAATAAATATTGTTATATATTATATAAATTATCATTATCTTATTAATAAATGGTAACAATAACGTATATTTATGAGTGAAAATTTGAAAAATGAAAATTCGTTACCATACAAATTGATATCAAAATTTGAGTCCGATCCCTAGTATTGGTCTTAATTTATTGTAAGGTAAAGAGCAATAAAAGAATTTTAGGTTTTTCAATGTTGTATGAATCTTTAAAAAAAAAAACCCATGTAGCTTTGGAATTAAACAAACTTTAAGCGTAAGTTTTAATTTGTCATTTTTGCTTATTATCATCACTCACTCATTTTGATTATTAAGCTTGGAGAAGAGAGAGAAAAAAATAAAATATAAAAAACTGGCCGGCAGCGCGTGATTTACTAAATTACAATTTTTTCCATCTAAATAAGTCAAACAAGTTGAGGGAGAAAATTTAAAATCAAACTGCAGCTATATATATATATATATATATATATAGAGATTTTCCTTTCGCGTGGATATTATTCTTTTCGAAAGTATATTTATCTATATAAATTCAATTAACTTTCTCATGGAAATTTTAAGGCAGTAGGCATAACCTGCAGCTAATTGTTATATTAGCCAAAAAAAAAAAAAAGCTGCAACTATTTTTTGGCTTTATTGCCTTCTTTATGCTCTATTTTATTGACACGTACACACCAAAAACATATTATATTTATGTTCTTCGTGAAAATTACGGGGCAGTTAATCTACCGCTAAAGAAATTGGACACTTTTGCCATAACAAACAATTTGAACGCATCAAAGTTGATATATAAGTTGTCAAACTTAAAAGAAAAATAATGATAAAAGTTTAAATGACAAAAGAATTATTTCGATTTTAGACAACTTACAGAAATTTGGATACGTGTATATGTTCATAATATTAATGATAATATATATTTTTTCGTAACATGCATCAATATTGGTCATCTATATATCATATGTATCTATTATAATGTTAATTTAAGGAGTTAAAAATTCTCACTCTTAAATTAGAACCCCAAAAAAAAAAAAAAAGAAGGAAAGAAAGAAAGAAAAGATGAGAAAAGCATGGGAAATAGAAGAGTACTGCATGAGATCCGAATCAAAGGTCAATTGCATTAATATGGAGGTAACATTCGATTTTGGTCCACACCTGACTTATTCTTCTTCTTCTTCTTCTTTTTTTTTTTTCCCTGCTGTTGATTGTCTTTATTTCTTGGTAATTGGACATTTGACCACGACAGTCCACGTGTAGACATCACTATTTAAGATATGAAATGAAATGTTGTAATTTCTACGTTAGGCATTTGGCTAAATTCTTGTTCCCAATTCACACCAACTTTGTGGGGAATCACAAAAATTGAAACACACACATATATTTATAAATTATGTTTTCGAAATATATACAAATTAAGAAAAAAGATACCAAAATGTTAATATGAGCTCCAAGAAAGAAATCAACCACTCCCTCCCCTACTAGCTGACTAAATAAATTCGAGAGAGAAAAAAAAAAAAAAAAAAAGATGTCACTTTCCAAAATCCTCTCTTAAAACAAATAAAAACCCATGCAAATTTGTGTGTCCAACGCACATGCAATAGGGCAGTCGGCCACATAGTGAGAAGAATTAATCCAAAATTTTAATTAGTATAAACATGTATATAAAGATATATATAGTAACACAATTTTTCGTGTAGTTCACACCATGGCATGAACACAAGAAGTTGTCAGTTCAGTTGTCATTGTTTTCAATGCAAATAATCTAAATTAAACGATGGTGGACTAATTATAGTACATATATATGTGCACACATAGACTGTAGTTAATTAGAATATTAATGTTTTAAGGAATGAAGAATACAATGTTGGTGAAAGGAGGTGGGGACAAATTAAGGACAAAAAGGTGGGTGCACGTGCGTGGAGTCAAAAGGTGGAAAGAGTCCAACACTCAATAAACGCGTCAAGTGAAATTGGGTAAACGGTGGAATATTGGAATAATGAAAATATTTTTTATCTGAATTCTGATGAAAAGCCCCAAGCTTTTTGACAAAAAAAAAAAAAAAAAAAAAAAGAACAAAATCCAATTTAATGGGGACAAACAGCCGCTACCAGCCTGGCCCCAAATTCTACCTCCCCCTTGCCTCTCTGATTTCTCTTCGCTTTTCAACTCTCTCCCCTCTTCATTTGACCAAAATGTTAACGGGCCTGTTTGGTTCACAAGTTTGAGTTAAGTTTTTTAAGTTTAAATAGTAAATTATGTTGACTTTTCAGAAAAGACAAAAAAATTTTTAGGAAGAAGATAAAAACTTTTGAGAAAAAAGACAAAAAAAAGTTTGAAAATATTAATTTAAAATGTTGAACCAAACTCCCCCTAAAATTACATTAAAGTAACAAAATAAAAACAAATTTAACAAAAAAGAGGAGATAGTAAAACAATAATGAAACCGTGTTTCTCATTCGTGCATTTCTTTCACCCACTCTCACACAAGAGCGCGTGATGATCAGAAAACAAAATTCTGCTGTACATTATGACATATTGAACATTATTATGAAATTATATATAGTTGTTTAGCAAAGAAAAAAAAAAAGATTTCTTATTTTTTTAAAAAAAAATTTAAATAAAAAATAAATAAAAATTTGGAGTGTCCTTTTATTGAAGTGACTTTGTGCCACCTACGAGGTCCACGTCTCACGTCTCCAAAACTTCCAAAACTTTGGTTTTTGGTCCCCCCCCCCCCTCTACTTCTTTAGCCCTATCTCTTTCTGTCTATACCTTCGCTTAGCATGTATTTTAATAATTGTACTCTTTGTTTTTCATTTTTCTTATTTTATCTCCCGTGTCCGTGTCCCTCTTATATCATATAATAACAACAACAATAATAATAATAATAAAACAATAAAGCAATAAAATATAGCACCGCCTCAGCCTATAAGAGACCCTTGATACTTCTCTTCCACACCGGCCTCCCCAACTATATCTTCAAACTTGAAACCCAATTTCATATATCTCCTCTCTTCCTCTTTAGCCACCTCTTCTTAATTTGTGTGACATAACACAACAGATATATTACATTAATATTTACGAAACCATACGTACATATATATATATATATATTTTTGTAGAAATTAAAATAGAAATAATTGTTATGGGTGTTTCATCTCCGTTGCCGGCCATTAATATGAATATGCGGACGAAGAAAACAAAGGCAGTGGGAATACCGACCGTTGATCTGTCGAGCGAGAGGTCAACGGTCAAAGAATCAATCGTGACGGCGTGCGAGGAATACGGTTTCTTCAAGGTGGTGAACCATGGAGTCCCTCCCCATGTCATTGCCAGATTGGAAGAAGAAGGTTCCGGTTTTTTCTCCAAACCGGTTCACGAGAAGCAGCAAGCTCGTGTCGGACCGGCCTCCCCTTTCGGATATGGCTCCAAAAACATCGGACGAAATGGCGACATGGGAGAACTCGAATATCTTCTCCTTCACACTCACCCTCTCTCCGTTTCCGAGACTTCCAAAACTCTCTCCAATGACCCTTCCAAATTCAGGTATATATCTAACTACATATTATGTTTTTATTCGTGGCTCTATATATATATACATCCATTCATCCATATACCATCTTTGTCGTCTCTCGATCGTTAACATATATTACAATGTATGTATTTTGGCTTGCTTTCTTACCAATTATTCTGTGTGAATTAAATTGATATATTAGAAATGGTACCTAGTAGAGAGCTTGAGCTTTTTTGGCTTCTATTAATTTTCTCGGGCTTGTTCATGCGTAGTTTGTGGCGTGTTTGATTCTTCTTCTTCTTCTTCTCTTCTCTTTTTATAAATTAAAAAAAATTGTATTGTTTAATGCTTGTTATTAATAAATATATAGAGTAAGACTTGGACGTGTTTTTTTTAAAAAAAAAAAAATAAATAAAGTAGAAGACTTGTATCAATTTATACTAGACTTTAGCTAAAGAGGAATAAGGAATTAGTTTTTTGTTGAGAGATCGGTGGAAAAAATTGTTTAGCATTAATAATGTTTGGTATCCTAGTAACTATTAAAAAAAAGGGGAAAAATTATTTATTTTTTTGCGCAGGAACAGGTGGAAAAGACATTGTTTATTAGTTGAATTTAATGCGAATTGGTATCCTAGAAAAGGACATCTTTCCTTAATGGAAAGAGAATGAAACAAAGGAAGAGAGAGAGAGAGAGAGAGAGAAACATATTTATAGGGAAGCATTTATTGTACTATACTACTTATGATGATCATCTCAAACATTAATTTCTCAAAGTTAACTCCCAAAAAAAATATACATTTTCTATTTTATTCATGTGAGTGTTTTCATTTTCATATTTGACATGGCCCAGCTACGTGATATATTTGTAAACAAGAAATTGTAGACTTTTGAATTAGTTGCACGGCACTCTATCATGTGCTGTTCTTGGGCTCCATGTAGCTTTGACCTTCATGCAGACTCTTTCTATTTTTGAGGTTTCGACTCTCCCAAAAAAAAAAAAAAAAAAACACTGCCATTGAAATTATAGGAAATAATGAAAATGAGCTAGCTAGCTAGAAAAAAGGAGAAAGGAGGAAAAAGAAGGGTAAAGGTTCAAAGTGGGCAAGTTTGTGATTTGGGGTTCAAGTAGGAACACGTGCAACCCCGTCAGATGAGCTTCCGGATATATGGCCTGCCCATTTCCTTGGCTTCAAATAATTTACTTTAATAAGTTAAAGAGAAGGGAAGACAAACAACTTTTTTATTTTTATTTATTTCAATATTACTCTAGCTTTTTAATTGTCAGCCACTGTATACATATATATATATATATTTATGAGTTGTGACATACATGTCATGCTTTCTTGCAATAATTTGAGACAATCCCTTTTGGTTTTTTGGTTTGTAGTACTGAAAAGAGTTAAATTCCGGATTTTTACATCATATTTTCCTTTATTTTGCTACATAATATATTTATTTTTTCCCATCAACTATTTCCTAAATATACATATGTTTTTTTTTTAAAATTTATTTGAAGGTATATAAATGCATGGGGTCATAAAAAAGGGGGTGAAGTTTTGTGAAATTTGTTTTCTAATATTGTGTGGGGGAAGCATGTGATGGTCAACATCAGACATGACCGCTCGGATCTTGCATGAGTTGACATAGTCAGAACGAATGAACCGCCTCATGTAAAAGTAAATAAATTCAATGATAAATTATGAAAAATACATTAGTAGATTGGACCCCAAGTTGAACTGTATATGACTCCCACTTTCCGCGGCAGGAAGATAATTAGCTAGTGAGTGACCCTGTCATTATTGTGTGAATGTAGAAAATTAATTATAACTTGTTACCATTTATTTGAAAAAGTCATCAATAAAATCAATAACCTCGAAATCAAATCAACAAAAAGCGGGGGGAAAGCAGGCTTATTTGCATCCACCCATATTTGATTTTTGTGATCCATGGTAGCTTCAACTTTAGTTACTGAATATGTTATAGAGACGGATATATATATATATATAGGAATATTCTTTCGATGATATAATCTATGTAGGAGATTGGTATAATTTATAGAAAAATACAATATAATTCGTTAGAGAAAGAAAGATAAAATTAGAGAGACATAGAAATAACTTTCTTATTCGGTAATCCGATGGTGGCATACGAAAGAATTCTCACTTGTGTATATATTATTTTCAGTGTTGATGTATATAAGTATCTTGTCTTGGGCATTGAGTAAGTAATAATAGCTATTTGATTTTTGATTTTGATTTTCGTTGTGGTGTTGTTGTGGCAGCTGTGCGGTGAATGATTACACAGAAGCGGTAAGGGAATTAGCATGTGAGATTCTTGATCTGGTGGGCGAGGGCCTGTGGATCTCCGACAAGTTCGGCTTTAGCAGGCTAATCAGGGACGTCCAGAGTGACTCACTTCTCCGGCTCAATCACTATCCTTCTGTGAAGGACAAGGATTGCATCAACGAGTGGGACCCACAGATGGGTCAGCTCCACCACCACCATCATCATCGTCGTCATCATCATCATACAGCAGTAGCCAACGACGATAGTACTAGTCGTGTGGGATTTGGAGAGCATTCAGACCCTCAGATCTTGACCATCTTGAGATCCAATGACGTCCCTGGCCTCCAGATCTCCTTGCACGATACTGGTTTGTGGGTCCCTGTTCCCCCCGACCCCAATCAGTTCTTCGTCTTCGTTGGCGATGCCTTGCAGGTATTATGTAACTTTATATATATATATACACACACACACACACACACATATGTATATTTCATCCAGAATTATTATTATTATTATTATTATTTCGCGCAAGAAAAATTAATTAATTAAAAAAAATTGGTTGGGTACATATGAAGGCAATGACGAACGGGAGGTTGAGGAGCGTGAGACACAGGGCGATGGCGAGCACAGGAGGGAAGGAGAGAATGTCAATGGTGTACTTTGGGGCGCCACCGCTGAACGCGTGGATTCATCCGCTTCCCGAGATGGTGTCCGCGGAGAGGCCCATTGAATACAGGCCTTTCACTTGGGCCCAATTCAAGAATGCCGCTTTCTCTCTTCGTCTCGCCGATTCCCGTCTCCACCTCTTCAAGATTTCTTCTCCTCCTCCTCTTCCTCACGATACTCATCCCCTCAAATTACCTTTTTAATTCTTACACTTCTTCATCCTAAACACCAAAAAAAACACAAAATTATTACAATTCTATAAATTAACCATTCTTAATCCAGCAGGAAATTCGTAATTAGGGAGAGGGAAGACAGTTACTTATTAATTCACGAAAATTGTACAGAGGGGATCAGAGTATAATTTTTGCTTCAAATGAAAAGTGCCTCGTCTTCAATTTTCTTTTCTTAGTATTATATATTCATATTGTAATTAGGTTGTTCTTTGATATTAATGTAGAAATTATTAAGTCATGAGAAGCTAGCCATAGCCTAGCTTTAGTGTATTTTGTAAGATTTAGCCGATTATTATTATTGATTTGTAATGCTCATTAATGTATTTATTAGTTTTAGCCAAAAAAAAAAAAAAAAAAAAGAAGAAGAACGAAAATCTTCGTTCAAAACGGTCGGACATGGCCTGTGGGCAGCAAATCAATGTCTCCTGCATTAAATTAAAAAAAAAAAAAAAAAAAAAAAAGGAGGCTAATTTTTTTTATAGACGAATAGGTAACTATTGAGCTAAGCATATGACCAATATTCATGAATAATATGTAAATTGAATTATTGTCCCCTATAAATGTATGTATGTCATCGAAAAACTGTGTCAAGTAGTACTTGTGCTGATCTCCTGCAGGCCACGTGTTGGGGACCCTGGACATCTGTCCAATTCCGTATAATATAATATTATATATAATAGCTAAGAAAATTACATTGTACCAACGGCTTAGCTCTGTAAAGGGGGTCCATGATCAGTAAAATTGGTACAACGTCGCCATCTTTCAATTTGCCCGGCCTGGTTTTTTGTTTACAATTTCAAGTGGACTGGATTTGAAACGGTTTTGTAACGGTAGAGTTTGCACAATTTAAAAGTACTAATTACTTATTTCCATATTTCTTTAACCACAAATATATGTGATTATACTACGCATCAGTTATTAATTGAGCATCGAGTATGGTACAATGTTTTTTTTTTTTTTTTTTTTTTTTGTAAATTATCTGCAGTGGTGGTATGGTAATAAAAATGTTATACTTAGTATTTGCGGATTGATTAGGTTTTAGATTCGAGTCGTGGTGTGTACGCAATGTCCAAGCCTTTGGCAAAGGATCCCATTGGCACCTGGCTATTACCAACGCCACATCATTTTCAAACAACAGGGCAGGGGGAACGGTTATAAAAAGGAATGAGTGAAAGTTAAAGATGACCTTATAAATTAACTTACTTAAAGTTGGGATCAATACTAGTGGTGTGATTTTGTGCCTTTTTCAAGCTGATCACCAAACTAGAATTAAAACAGATAAAAGTCACGGTTGTCCTATCAGCCAGCTGAGTTATATATATATATATATATGTGTGTGTGTGTGTATTAGGTGCAGCAAAATTTGAATAAACTCTCTCTGTGTTAGGTGTGAAAGTGACAACAACCCTATAACAATAATATTCCAACTTTAGGCAATGTCAGTTGTCAATGCTGTGAACTTCTAATTTGGGTATGTGAAATTTTGAATTTCAGATATTTTATTGTTTGGTAAATGTTTTAATATGCGTGATATAGCTGTCACATGTGATTTTATCAACATATTATGATATAACCTATATATATATCACTTCATCAATAACAATAATAAATAAATAAAATAAAATAAAATAAAATAAATGAACGAGGGAGAGTAATATTCACACCTTTTTCACACCTTTTGAAGAAATTCTACTAGTACACTATAGAGCAAAAGATTGCGACAATGCCTGCCGAATTCATTTAAAAAAGAAAAAAGAAAAAAAAAAGATATTAAAAAGAAATCGAAATACAGTTGATTCCTACTGCATCATAATTTATATTTTATATGCCGTCTAAATTGAAATGCTAAACATATTTGAAAACCAAGCGTGCAGTCAACGAGCAGATCAGAAGATTAACGAAATTGTTTTGTTCCCAACGTAACATTGGAAGAAGATATATATATATATATATATATATATATTAAAAAAATTTATTCCGTGTGTCATACGTACGCTACAGAGGTTGCTCAACGCTTACTGACTCGTGAAGTGAGCAAGGTAAAATGACTGTTGACCAACCCCCCTTATATGCAATGCATGACAAGTAATTCAATTAATGGTAAGATTTGCATGATCCACTTTATATATACACACTTGCAATTAAGCAGAAAACATTTCATGTGGCCAAAATCTATTATATATATTTTATTTCATAGACATTCCTTAAACTTATTGTATAATTGTAATTTATCGTTTACAATTTTAATTTTGATAATTTTCACTTTAATTTTTAAATTTGTAAAGCAACTTCCATTTAATATGGTGCTAACTCGTATATATATATAAATTGACATTTGAATTGCATATCAATTGTTACTTTAGAGCATATAAAGGTCTTCTTTTTATCAACATTATCTCAAATTTATATTGAAAACAAAAGTAATTTTTTAATTTTGTATTTTTTTCAAACTTCATTAAAGATCATAACCCAAAAAAAATAATTTAAGTTCAAATATTTAAATAGATGACCTTCCATGTCATTAATTAACGACACATGTATAAGTCACATATCTGTCAATTTCTTAAAAAAAAAAAAAAAGAAGAAGAAGAAGAAAAGTTAACATCATTATCAATGAGGAGTAGTTTGCTATAGATTTATAAGTCAGAGTGTAAATTACCAAAAAAATAAAAATAAAAATACAAGAGATGAATCGTAGTTATATGATAAATTCAGAGGGCAACCGAGAAGAGAGAGAGAGAGAAAAAAAAAAACCCTAATGTAAATGCGTGAAGCAGCTACTTACTCTCTAATTCCAATTACTAAATTTCTCTCTGAATCCTATATAATGCATACAAGTGAAAAAAGTGGAAGAGGCATCCTAGTAATTATACCATCTCATGTTTCGTGTATTTTTTTTTTTTTTTTTAACAACTGCGAAAACTAGCAGCACAGACACATGCATTTTATATAACGATATACAGAGCATATATTTATATGTGTGTACTTATGAGTATATAGAGACAAAGGAATATATCTCTCTCTCAACGACTACAAGGCTTTGAAGTGCATGCATATGCAGATATATTTATGTATATATATTTATATATATATATATATATATATATATGGCTTCGATTGCATTGTTTGTAGGAGCCTTAATGGGACAGCTCCACGGTGGTGAAGGTTATGATGGAGGAAATTGGGAAAGCGAGACGTCGACGGAGGAATATGATCATCAGTGCTACATGTACGCCTCCAATCATCATCAAATCGGTAGTGCTAATAGTAATGGGCTAAAGCATGTACAGTCTGGTGATCAATATTGCTGGGACGATTATGGATTCTGCTTGGGGATTCAGAGGCGGCTGGACGACTATGGCACCTGGAAAATAGCTGACTACTATTGCGTTTGGCCTTAGAAACCCATGTCTGTGTGTGTTTATATTTATCTTTGTCCACCACTACTAGTACTTCTTTGCCGATTGTTATTAGTATGCTCTTCTCTTTTTTTATTTCTTATTTTTTTTTAATTATAATTAAATCTGAAAAGGAGTGACGTTGTTGGCATTTTCTTCCCGTATTATCAAAAGGATTGTCCTAGACACTGACACAATCGTTATGACAGGTCCTACCATTTAACGAAAAAATTAGTATCATCCTAGCTCACTAAATTAAATGTGATAAAGATTAAGATATATGGAGGCGTGGAGGAAGAATATGAGAATGATCTGCCCTAAAAGTGGACTAACTTCGAAGCCATCAGAGAATTCCACAACTACAAACCATGCATGTATAACACAGCCAATTATATTTAGGTACAATATATATATATGAGATCTCCTTATCTTGATCTACATAAAATATTTACTAAATTACCGTCTATCATAAAAAAATTTGAATATGGGATATGCAGTTTCATGCAAATTAATTATATCCTAATCCGTCAAAAAAAAAAAATTGTGATATCCTAATTGAGCTTTTATTCTCTTAATTAGAGCAAATTTATTAGTAATGTTCGTGGCAATACCCTCTAATATCCTATCCAATAACAAGCATTTTTCTATAGTCATTCCTTAATTTTCCTTCCTAATTGAAAGATCTTTTTTTTTTTTCATTCACTTTCTGTGTTAATGCTAAAGATGTTGATGCACAAATTCCACGGTAGGCCACATGACATGTTTCAATATAGCCAAAGTCATGAAGAGCCCTTCCATCACTAGTTGGAGAGTTGGGACCCCAAAACCTCTGAATTTTCGTTTAGGCCTGAATTCAATCCTGTATTCTCGTCCCAATTGATTATTATAATTATTATTTTATTTTTTTGGGATAAGTCCCTATATACAAGATAGTGGAGAAAACATAGCTGCATTCCATTTTCCAATCGATATTATTGGTGTTGGTGTCCTATATATTGCACATAGCGCAATTGTTTACCAAATAGTCAATTACACACACACACGCACATATATATATATATATATATATTTATATTTATATAAATATCACTTTGTTGTAATTAGGTTCTGATCATCATTGTTCTCTTTAGAGATAGAGATCACTTAGAGGCACGCTCTCTCCCAGTGAATGTGATTATACGTCTAAATTAACAAATATTGGGCAGGATGCTAGTACTATCAGTCTCTATATCCAAATTAATTGTGAAGCTCAATTATATAGTGAAACTAGCATTTAACTCAGCAATTGTAAATTATGCACGCAAATTTTAAAAAAAAAAATTTGGGCATTGGTAAATTACAATTTATGAAACATAAAATTTCATTTAAGGGCAATGTCTACATCGATAGTTTTTCCTTTGGATATCTATTTATCAATATAAAGATGGCAATTACCGAATATAATAAGTTTGATCATTTGGAACTTAATAACATTGACACCTTCATATATAAAATTATAGAAACGAAGCCAAATTATAATTTTCAATTAACTAGCTAGCTAAGAGATTTTAATTAGGGCTAATGAGCCAAGTATCACCGTTAACGTAGTAGGTTCCTATAAAAGGTTGAGCCTCTTCGTCCGTCAGAATTCGTGCCCAAGCTACTCTTCCCGTCATGTTGGCTCCTGGTCCACTGCACTTATATTCACCGTAAAACACTTTTCTGTTACACATTTAATTGTGAAACAAAGAAATTAGAATAAGTAGGATTAATAGGATATAAACATATTTTAAAAAAATAAACTTACGAATCTCTCTTCTGATCACCCCAATCACTCCAACCTTGGGGAAGAACAATATTGTCCATGAAAGTGAAAGAGAAGACAACTCTGGAATAGTCACCCCATGCTCTTCCAAGGTACAGTTGGCCACTTCCAGCCACCACACTATCCTTGAACGAAAACCCACTTTCTAGTGAAGAAGCTGTGCGCTTTTGAGCAGTCAAGAACGCCACCTTCCTCGCCGTTGAATTCAAATAGCACTTCTGTATATACATAACAATCCTATGTCATTATTTGTCGTGGTACTAAATATATAATAAATGGTGGGCCGTTTGAGCAACGCTTGGGCTAGCTTAGTGGGTGGGGAAGAGAATTTCTGGGTTTAGGTCTCAGATGTAAAACTTGGGTTTCTCTTCAAAATTTTAATTAAAATCAATATATATATATATATATATATTTAAATGAAATACAGACCTCATAAAAGGACCTGCCATAGCCAAAGATGAAGTCCACAGAACCTTGGATGAAGCAATTGTGGAAGTAGTGGAGGCCCTTGTGGTCATATAGAGTATCTTGAGTTCCATAAAAGCTACAGTTGTAGAATGCAACTTTGGTCCCTGATATGCGCACTGCCACTGCTTGTCCTTTCCGGAACCCAACCACGTGTGGGGCTGTGTTCTGTGCCCATCACAACTTAATAATTACCACCATTTTTATTTCTTTACGTTGATATATATATATATATATATATATGCCAATTAATAATTAGTTAATCACACGCACTCATTATAGTGGGTTCTCCAAGAAACGCTGAAGACATTCAAGATTACAAAATGCTATTGTGGTGAATTCATTTCAGGCCAAGAATTTCATCTTAGCCACAGGCAAGAATTTCATCTTAGCTATAGAAAACGTGGTCACAAGTACTTACATTTATAGGAAAACAAACACCAAAAATCAACCAAAAAATTGGATGAATTACTAAACATTTTGATTATGACATCTACATTAGTAGCAATAAACAAGAGCTATTCAATAAAAAGTGATGACACAAATAACTGATGTTCAATAATTTAAAAAAAAAAAAAAAAAAAAAAGCGACAGAATTGGAATTTCACTTATTAGAGTCCAGATTCGTTATGTAACATTACGAGAATCCTCTCTCTCTTTTCATATAGACTAGGAGAAGACAAACATATATGTCAACTTCTCAGCTGCTTTGACTGCTTTGGAATGCATGTCTGGCCTATGTCACACAAATGTTTCAAAATACGTGTACAATCAGCCTTATTAAGTGAAAATTTTTCCAAGTTTTTAATTTCAAGACTTAAATTACTCTTGCAATAGTATAGTACATGAATTCAAAGTTGTTAACTACAAAAATATATACACATATTCACTCTTTTAAATGCTCCTGTACAGGGTAAGAAATGCAAACATGTTCTATGTGGTATTAAAAAAATTTGTTGTCGGGAATCCAAACAGAACACACTCTAGAGTACTAAGTACTACTTGTGCTAAATAATAAATTAATAATTATATAAATTTACCTCAAATTTCACGTTGACGGCCACAAAATAATTAGCTTCAATGGCAACAGTTGCACTCTGAAACGTTCTCAACGGCTTCCCATTCCCTCCGGTGCCAGATGCCGTGTCATTTCCAGTAATAGTCGGCGGATCGCCAGCATCACCAAAGAATGTCACAAACGGTAAACTCCTTGGAATGTCAATCTTTTCCCTATATGATGACATTATTGATGGTAATTTTTCCCACATTTTACTTATCAGTCCTATCTCAAACCTTAAAAATAATTATGAAAAAAAGATAACGAATAGAAAGCAGTACTACATATAAAACTAGATTTAGATATTCTCTTTTTAATTACTATTAATCCTATTTTTAGTTCCAACTAAGCTAATTAATTACTGCTTAAACAGACATTGTAACAAGTTAGACACGTGTGTATATATATATATATATATGTATGTATGTATGTATAAAAATGTAGTGTACCTATAAACACCTGGTTTGATGGTGATAATGACTCTTCTAGTGTTGCGTGGTGGAATGGAGTTGAGAGCTTGGGTGATGGTAGTGAAATCACCACTCCCATCTTGGCTAACACTTATTCTAATCTTGTTCATCTCAGCATTCTTCAGCTTCTCGTCAAGCGAATCCACGGCGTCCTTATTGTAACCCGGTGAATTACTAGTCATAATCAACTTTCGATCTGCCGCCAAGTAATGTGTCTTCTTCCGGTAATCTTTGACGTTCCAAGATATCCATGTCTTGAACTCTGCTTCTCTCTCTAAACTCAATGAAGAAGACTTGACTACAAGAGAAAGAAGGAAGAAAATGAGAATGATCTGCGCGAAGAAGTGGACTAATTTGGAAGCCATGAGAATTCCACAAGAACGACTCATGCATATATAATAAAAGCTAATATATATAGACACAATAAATATGAGATCTCCTTATCTTGATCTACATAACATATTTACAAACATACCCTCTATCATAAAAAAACTTGAATGTGGGATATGCAGTATGATGCAAATGATATCCCAATTGATCATCTTTTTATTCTCTTAATTACAGCAGTTCATAAGTGATATTCGAGACAAACTCCCTCTATTTCATATATGTCATTCATTAATTTCCCTTCCTAACTGAAGATCAAAAATAACAAAATAATAATAATAATAATAATAATAATAAAAGATGTTGGTGCCTTAAATTCCACTAAGGCCACATGACATGTTTCCATACAGCCAGAGTCATGAAGTGCCCTTCCATAAGTGGTTGGAGAGTTGGGACCCCAAATCTCTGAATTTTTGTTTAGGCCTGAACCGGATTCAATCCGATATACAAGATAGTGGAGAAAATATAGCTGTATTCCATTTGCCAATTGATATTGCTAGTGTTGGTGTACTATATATATATATATATATATATATATAGACACACACACACATAGTTCTGTACCAATAGCCAATTTGCACTTGTAGCTCCACGTCTAGGCGTACGTACGTGGGATAAGATCTCTTTATTGTTGTTGTTATATACATACATACAGATATATGCACACACACACACGTAAAGTTACTTTATTGTTGTTGTCATATACATACATATATATATATATATATATATATGATTGTTCTCTTTTAGAGATTGATCACTTAGAGGTACGCTCTCTCCCATTGAATGTTGTAGAGGGTGGAATCAACTTTCACAAAAAGTTAGGACCAATTATGAAAATAGGACGATTGGTGAGTTATCAGCAAGTGGTGAGTCAATCGTGAGTCAAGACAGTAAAATAAATAACAGAAAAAGTAAACAGAAGCAAAGAAAGACATATTTATAGAAGTTCGCTTGTAATGTTTGGGCTAAGTCCTCTGTTGGGCCTTCAAGAGCTTTCACCATGTGTCAATGAACATTACAATAGTGCTATTAAATAAGAAAGGAAGATCGGTATAATACATAGACAATACAATGAAAATAAGGAAATTCAGTGTGTATAGCATATATTATGGTGAATAACTAGTGGATATTTGTCGTATTAGTAATTGTCTTTTCTTATATCCGTTGACTTTCCAATTTATGATTGATTTAGAACAATTGAGAAACTTCCTTCTTGAGTAATGTGTAGCCTCTTTGATAGAGATTCTTCTTTAATGTGCTAGATTTGGCTCTATTTTACTGCTCTTGGAGTCAACTTTCCTTATTTGATCTTGGATGACTAGTTAGTCGTTTTGATGTCGACTGATGACTCGTTTTTTGGTCATTGAGCTTGTTAATTTGTGAGTGGTCTTGTGTTCTCTGATAATGTATTCTTTAACATGTGTATGGTAAGATATGAGATACAATTTCTGACCTCAACTAATATAAATGTTTAAATCTTTATTCTTAAGAATGTTAATACTACTGGTCTTTGAGACCCTGATCAATCTTCATGTCCAAATTAGTTATAAATCTTAATTTTAGATGATAGTTCAACATTTCTCTTTAATAAATAGAAATACAAGTTTGTCAAAGAAAGAGAGAACAAATAATTCCATCTTAGGGTGCGTTTGGTATATCGGATTGAAATTGAATTTTTAGGTTGAAATTTGTTGACTTTTCAAAAATTAATTATATTTTTTGTTGACTTTTAAAAAAAACAAAAACAAAAACAAAAACTTAGATAAAAAACTTAGATTCGAACCTAAGAGCCAAACAGAAGCTTAGAATCGTATAGCAGAGGCTCCAAACCTTCAAGCTCTATAGCTATTCTCAAATTCAAATCCGAGGTTGCCTTGGAAGTTTGAAAATGTCTCTCGCCGTCGAATTGCTACATTGGACACCCAAGGAAGCAAGTTTCTTCTTTTTTTATTTTTATTTTTTCTGTGTGAAATTTAATAAACATCCACTTTATCAATACGAAAATAAAATCTAAGATTCTTAACCTCTCTCTCACGTATGAAATTAAGCAGCCCAACACGATCATGTATGTTGTTTAAAGGGCGAAAGTGCAAACCCATCCTGGTAATATTAGTTTGTAAGAATTTAAGGGCCCACAATTCAAAAAAAAAATCTTTTGAATAGTTTTCTTCTTTCTTCATTAAGAAATCATGCTTGTAACGTTTATATATATATACATATGTTATTTTCTTTTGTCTTTGTAATGCTTATGCACTATGGACCTGATTGTATTGATGAGGACAAAAAAAAAAAAAAAAGGAAAATTATCATTACAATTCAACAATTTAGGCGTAAAGCCCGGATCACATTTGAAAAATTGGGTGTTTGGATATATATATATATATATTAATTATTAGAGATGTAAACCTACCAGTTCAATGTTGTAATGAGTATTAGCGTCCAATGAGTCAGAGACTAAACTAAGAAGAGAGGTTATAATTGTATGACTAGGTCTCTGTATACTAATGGAATGTTCATGTCATCCTTACGTATGTCCCATGGAAGAGACCAAAGTCCCCAATATATATTTTCAATTTTTATCCAATTTCCAGTTCCACTGACTTTCTATATATATATATATATATATATATATATATATATTATAGTACGAGTACGGAATAAAAACTCATCAATTATTGAAAATGATGGGACATGCAATTTCCTGGAACTAGCTAGGGATGAATTAAAAAGGCCAACAATGGAGTTTTATTTCTTTTAAAAATAAGATATTCCTGCTGCTTTCTTTCTTTCTGAATGTAAACTATATAAAACTATTAGAACTTAATACAAATCTATTGATTTTAAAAAATACTTAATTATCAACAGCCGAATCATATCTTAAAATTCTTAAAATAAGGGTTCGTTTGAAAATCAAGTTTGAACTTGGTTTTTCAAGCTCAAATTTTATTTTTTTTCTCAAAAGTCTTTGTCTTTTTCCCAAAATTTTTTTGTCATTTCTAAAAAGTCCACAAAATTTACTATTTAAACTTAAAAAACTCAACTCAAACTCATTTACCAAACGGGCTCTAAGTATGAGTTTTTCTTTTACTCTAATAATATTTTGTTTTCATCATTTATACTCACAAAATTAGGATACCATATTAATCATTTTTCTTTTTTGAATATTGAGTGATACATGTAAATATAGTATGTACTATTACATCAACGGATTCTTGTTTCCACCACTAAAATAAAAGGTATAAATATACATATATGCTCACTTCACATCTATGTGAAAATTTTTCGTCAATGTAAATTGTTTATAAATCTTATCTATTGCGACGAGATTGACTCAAAATCAAGATCCTAACGAGAAATGTAGGTTGCTCACCAACCCATCAATGATAGATAAATGACGTATTAATAAAATATATTCTACAAATTAAAGTCATTAGTAGGCTTGATTCTAAGGGATATATATATTGACTTATCTACATACTTGCTCTCATAAGCCTATATATATATATATATATATATATATATATATATATAAGTCTGGGTTGTCATGGTAAGTTATGGTATCATCGTCGAGAGTGTGGAAAACATATATATTTTGGGTTGGAAATTAATTAAGCCTACAACAAAGTTCCAATGGATATAAAGGACCAATTTAATTAGGAAATAAAATATGGCATTGAAATGAGTCACTTAAGTCGTTTGCTTGCAAGACCAAATCAATTAACATATAGTTGCTTCAAGAGTTGCGGCCGTTAGTGCTTCAAATGAGGAAGCCGTTGAATAACTCACTAATTACTATATAAAAAATACATTATTTGTTGGCCCAACCCAAGCCCTTTTTTCTATTTTATTGTCCAATTATAAGAGCTTTCTTCACGTTTTTATTCTGTTAATCAAAGTCATGCACTGTGGATTACCCCCTTCTATTAATTTAGACTTTAGAGGCTGCGCCGTGTTAATTGTTAATTAGAAAAACTAAAACCATTTTCTAGAAATACAATTACATGATCCATATTAGAATTAATAATAATGTAACAATATGACATCAAATTTCTTTCTTGTCCTTGATTATGAGTTCAAAGTAAATTTACATCATATTTAATTGTATAATTTACGTGCAAGAAAGTCCGATGATATTAAATTATACAAGAAAAGCTTTTTAATCAACTAATCTCCAATCTCCGTACTGATTGGTATGGAGGGAGCAACAGCGCGCTATTAAAAAACCAAAATCAAAACTAAAACCAAAACCTAAACCAAATGCGAACAAATTAAAGTACTACAAGTGGTAAATTACAAATAAATACCTTATTTGTACTGCTTAATCCTGAATTTTTTTAGAAATTATAAGCAGTACCGATAAGGAATCTTTAACATAAACATTCTCCAAAAACAAACTAAATAACCAATTAAAAAAAAAAAAAGAAAAAAAAAAGGGGGGGGGGGGGGGGGGGGGCGGAGGGGTGTATAACATGTGTTCTCCCTCTGCACCTAGTATTAAGTGGGTCAAATATTTGAGTCATGGGAATCACGAATGCGTCACGTAAGCAAATTCATGGTAAAATTAGAAGACTTGTTCATCACAAAGCTGATGTTGAAAGAAGCGTAGATCCTCTTCACTCCACCAATTCTCCAATGAGGTCCCACCACTCAACCAACCAATTTGATCACTTTGCCCATTTCCTTGGAGCTCCGACCCATATTGCCACGAAGTACTGCCCGACATGTTTTCCGCCCCGCCGATACAATCTGTTGGGTTACCGCATTCCGTCAGGTCTGAAACCGATGACACTTGGGCATCCGACGTGTCCGACGAAGTCCCCGACATGTCGGGCATGAAGTTTGGGTCGACCCACCCGGAGCCCCACGGGGCAACCTCGTAATTGACATCGTTGTCGTCGAGGCAGAAATCAGCGGATGTGGCAGCGGTGGTGGTGGTGTTGGGCGGGGGATGGGGCGGGGGAGATGGGTCGGAGCGGGTGGACTGGATCCGCTCGATTAAACGTGGAATCCAAACGTAACGCATGGCGTCTTGGAATTGTTTGCTGTTAACGTCACACTTGAGTTGCTTGGCCTGCTTTTGGACTCTGGTTCTCCAATAGTTCTTTACTTCATTGTCCGTTCTCCCGGGCAAGTATTGGGCTATCTTGGACCACCTAATTTCATTTCAGAATTTTAAACAAAACATTAATACAATAAAAATAAAGTAAGATATATATTACACATACACATATAGAAACAAAGTCAAATATATATCTAGATAAATTTAAAAAAGAAAAAAGAAAAAAAGAAAGAGCACATCAAAGTGGACAAAAAAAGGGGAGCTACCGGTTGCCATAGCTAGAATGAAGCTCAAGAATCAAGAGCTGTTCTTGAAGAGTAATGTTTCCTCTTCTTACACTGGGACGCAAGTAGTTTAGCCATCTCAGTCTGCAGCTCTTACCAGTTCTTTTCAGACCTGTTATTTATGAATAAATTAACATTAGAAATTAATTACAGTGAACTGGCTGATATTTTTGAATTGAAATTAAGGTTAAAATTAATTTTAGAAAAGATTAAAAAAAAAAAAAAAGCAGGGGGCCGGGATAAAAAATAAAGAAGAAGAAGGGATCGGAGATGTAGTACCAGCATGGCGAGCGAGAGAGTTCCAACGGCCTTCGCCATGAAGGGAGACGTAGTTGGAAAGCAGGGAGTCCTCTTCAACAGTCCATGGGCCTTTCCTCAACTCCCCTCCTAATTGTTGATCTTGATGATCATCTTCTTCATGACTTCTTGCAGACGCATGATATTTCTCCATACCATCCTGAATACTATGATGATGATTCATATCCGTACGTGCTACTACTACTCTCTCTCTATATATATATATATATATGATGTTTGGCTAGAGAGAGAAAGTGAAAGTGTGTGTGTGTGTGTGTGTGTGTGTGTGTGTGTGTTTTAGAGAGAGAGAGAGAGAGAGAGAGAGAGAGAGAGAGAGAGTTTGGATTATTAGTATATGGATGCAGGGTGAGAGGAGGAAGAGGAGCACAAGCTCAAGTTTTGGGGTTTCTTTCTTTAGTTTGTTTGGAGTACTTTGTCTTATTTATGTAAAACTGATTAGATGGGAAAGGACTATATATAGGAGAGGAGAGACTTGGACTGATATTATTAAATTAAACCAAACGACTCAAAAGTAGTAAAATATAAGAGAGAAAGAAAAGAAAGAAGAAGGAAAAAAATCAAAAATAAAAAAAGCGAAGCATACAGTGTGCGTGTGTCATTGAACGCGGCATAAAAGAGAAAGAAGATAATTATTTCTATACCTTGTACATTTGTATATTGAAATTTATTTTATACAAAATGTTACAAACCAAACTGCTTAATATTTAGTTTTGGGGTTTTGACCCATTGACTTTTTTGTGTCACGCCGACATACTTCTAGACAACTTGTCTGTCACATTTGTATAGTTTGTACATACATCATTTTTTTTTTAAAGTTCACATAAAAGCACACTCACAATCTTACAAATTAAATCGACCTAATTCAACTATAAGACCTTTAAGATGAGGAATATTAATGAATTTATAAATAGATTCTATTAAGATGTTATAATTTTTTGACAATTACTAACAGAAGAAAAATTTGTGACACTTTTTCAAAGAGATAATTATCTCAGTGGTTGATTTCTTTTATTGTTATTGTTATTATTATTATTTCTTATTGCAAGTGGTATTTTTTTTATTGTTAACTTTGGTAATATTTATCTGCATATGTTAATTGATGGCCCAGTCGTACTGTATGTTTTGCACCATGTGAATATGATGTGAGAGATAAATTTGGTACATGATGACCGAAGGTTTTCCAGCTGAGAAATTAAAATAATTTTTGTGACCGACCACTAATAAATACCGTCTTGTTCTCTAAAACTATTAAAATACTTTTATATATATATAGTTTCGGCTAAACACTGAGCACAACACAGTCGTGATATTGGCCCATTGTTCTTAGTTCCGCGTAAGCAATGGTGTGTTGACCTTATAGATCTCAAGAGATTTTCTAATTAAAAAAAAAAAACTAAATATGGACACGTGTATAGGATTAGTAGGGAAATTTTATTTAATAGTACTTAATTCGATCATGACTTTCTTGGGTATATAAGATTAAGAAAGCTGAAGGAGTTTTTAGTTTTTACTCTCGTCAAATCGAAAAAAACAACGCAACAAGCATCTGAGTAAACCTATACCTTAAAATAAGACCAATGATGTTAAAGAAGTTCCAAACTCTTAACACTGTCATGTCATGTAATATACATGCACTTGCTTAAAATGAAATGAATTTGGTCATTATTTCAAAATCTTTGGAATAACTTGGCATGCAGAACTCAATGTGTGTGTGTGTGTGTGTGTGTATTATTATTCTTATTTTTTTTTTTTTTTTTTGACGAGTCGACGGAACTCAATATTATATATGCTATGAGATCAGGTGATTGTTGATTCTGAAGGCAAAAAAAAAAAAAAAAACTCTATAAACTTCTTGTTCAAAAGAGAAAAGATTTCAAAATATATAAATATATTCTATATTTGACTGGATTTATTTGTCTTTTCTATATAGGAGCGTTTTAATTTTATATTTTATGAATTTGTTTGCCTTCAAGATAGGATTCTAACTTTCTTTACTTTTTTTTTTTTTTTTTTTTTTTTTTTTTTTCCATTCTACCCACCGCTTATTTTAAAAAGAAAACATTACTAATTTTCCTTTTGTATTAAAAATCAAATCTCAATTTTCACGTAACTGGAATTCAACGTTTTGAGTTTGGTTGAGAAGTACATCAAAGAATATGAGAGAGAGAGAGTGAATGAGTAAGTGAGTGATTGAATTAATTAGAGAATTAAAATAATGAGGAAATTAATTAACGACATATTTTATGAACATGTTCACAGTAGCTTTTGACGTGAAATAACAAGAGTCAGCAAATATTGGATATACATCGGCATCGACCGCGTGAAACTAATATTAATAATCCTTAACCAACCAAAAGTATATGGGTGACTTGGTTAGATAACAGAAAAAGTACCCTACAAAAAGGATTATTCAAAAAAAAAAAAAAAAAAAACAAAGTGGTCAAATGTTGATCCGATCTGATTAACTTGTTTGTACTTTCAAAATCTTCAAAGGTATGCCTAATTTTTATGACTATTATGAGACAATTTTGCATAAGATATTTGTGCATGCTTGTTTGAACAATTTTGACATTGAGCAATCGAAATCTGTTATACAAGCATTTCATGCTTCAAAACTTGTTTAATAATATATATTTTGTCAAAATATATAAGTACTTCATTTCAACATTATGATTCAAATCTAAGCTCGCGCAAAGCAATGTTGATCACTGTTTTATAAATATGTACGTACCTACCCCTGGTTAAGTTATTAGTTTGAAGACTAGTAATTGATGTAACAATATGATCTAATCTCTTCGTCATTGAATTGCGAGGAGCTTATTAATTAGTTACAATGTTCTAATTTCTTCTAATGCTAGTTGCTCTCTTTATTTATTTATTTATTTTGCAAGAACAATTTTTTTAAAAGTAATTGGCTCAAATAGACCATGAACTCTTTATAAGGTGACGGTTTGGTCCTTGTTTTATTTTTTTTAGCTGAGATGACTCTAAACTCTTAAAATATTAGTCATTATAGTCTTTTCCGTCCAAAACTATTAAATTTGTAATGGAATGAGTTATGTGAAATACATGTGATCTAATTTGAAAGGGTATTTTTGTAATTTAATAATAATTATTTTAAGAAAAATAAAAAAATCACAAAAAAATTCTTTTCTTTTTCTTTCCTCTCCTATCTCTCTCTCTTTATTTCCTCCCCTCGGTTAGTGAGGTCACAAAAACCTAGATCGAAAAACCCAAAGCGATTAGACCTTGTTAAGGTCTGGATGACGAGGCAGTGCGACGGTTTGTGAGGTCCGAGGTGGCGAGGCATTCGTGGGGTTGGGACGATGAGACGGACATTTATGACGTATGGGACAGCTCGATGCTCGTGGGTCTGGGGCTGTCAAGGCTGCCATTGGTTGTGTTGTTTTGTGATTAGTTGGTGTTTTGTGATTAGTTGGTGTTTTGTGATTGTATTGTTTTGTTCTTAGGGTTTGAATTTTGGGTATGCATTTATCAATTTTTTGGGGGGCCAAACCCATTTCGGAATTGGGGGCAAGGGGGGCAAAATCTACTCGTAACTTGACTGGGGGGGACCCAGATATGGGTTCGGGGGGGGGGGGGGGGGGGGGGGGGGGGCTGGGTGACTGAGGGTTCCATTGGGTGGGCGCTTAGAGGGGGCCAAAACCCAGCACGCGACTTAAGGGGGTGGCAGAACCCAGATCTGGGTTTGGAAGGGGGGGTGGAGGAATTGTTGGGGGGGGGGGGGGGTGCCGTTGCCGGTTTCCTATAAAGGTAGGGAGAGAAGGGGACTTTTAGGAGATTTGAGGGTATTTTGGTCTTTTTACTACAAAAACTATGATTTGAGTAAGATCCGTTATAAATTTAACGGTTTTGGACGGAAAGGATTATAATAACCAACATTTTAAGAGTTCAGGATCATCTCCGCAAAAATAAAAAATAAAATAGAGGCCAAACGGTCACCTTGTAATGAGTTCAAGGACTATTTGGGTTAATTACTCTTTTTTAAATTATTGATGAACTTCCTCCTAACTTAATCTTATAAACTTTACAGATCAGTATAGTCAACGAAGAAAATCTCATCTGAGAACATTAGGATTCCTTGTCACGATGTTACTACATTCTGAACCCTAAAAGGGGACTAGATGTAAATCTAGAAGGAAGAAAAGCCATTAAACAAAGACAGGGCACAAATTCTCTTCTTTATATATTAATTACTTTCCTTAATATCTTGCACTTCATGTATTTTATAATAGTTATTTTCAGTGGAAAGAGAATTTGATTAATCCTAATGTTAATCCTCATATTGGACTAACAGCATTGTGTCCCTTCCGTTGATGAATATATACCACTCATATAAGATAAAAACTTAACAAATAAATAAATAAGGGGTGCAGTTAAATAAATGATATATATATATATATATATTCCAACCAAAAAAAAAAAAAAAATTTGTCTAGGGCAAAAGGAAAAAGAGCAAGTCAAAAAAGTAGATGAGTAGATCGGTCCTTACATCTGATAATGAATGAGGTAGTTTTCGGAGAAAAAGTAGTGATTGTGGGGGAATAAGTTCAAGGTTTGGAATAAATCAAGCATAGCCACACTACTGCTACTCATATTGGTGGCCAAGTAATCTTATTCTATTACTCACTTTTGGTCAAGGAAACGAAGAACTGCGGTTGTAGCTAGGTTCTCAGAAATATTAATTAGTTATTTTTCCATTGTCAAAATGAATAATCAACTTTCATCGAAAACCAATTAAACAATAAGCCACATAATTATATCGTATTTTTACAAATTAGTCGAGTATTTGATTGAAACAAATTCACTTAACGAACTAAGAGTACTGTATCATATATTTCTTTTAGCTAGGTGAACATGAAATTATGATCATAAGATCAAGTCAGTTGGAACTTTTTTTTTTTTTTTTTTTTGAATAGAAATTTTCTAATTCTACTTCAGTTGGCAGTAGAGTCAACAAAATTACTGTAAAATGTAGTGGTATTCTATGTTAATTGCTTTTAGAATCTTTTAACAAATAGGCTATTTCTAAAAGTTGTTCTCTTACCCTAAAAATACACACACACACACACATACATAAAAGTTGTTCTCTTAGATAGCAAATTAATCATATTATATAAATATCTGTCAAAAAGCAAACAAAGAAATGCTGGTATATTAAATTCTCTCATATATTCACTTTAAGAACTATATAGTCTTGCTAACGCCTTAACAATTACAGTCCCAATCTGGTCTTAAATCGATGTGAAGGACATTATTGTCGGATTTATATACCAGTATAGTTTTGTTAAATAGATCAACAAGCATAACTTTATGCAATTCACATTTATCACTTTAATTAGGCATGACCATATCTTTGAATGTTCTAGACTTTCCTCTCACCTTTTTAATTTCTATCCAAATATCTGTGTAGTACAAAGTAGTAAGAATATCGTGCAAATTAAAGAGGTTTCAATGCAATGCTTTCCATATAGATATCTATCCATACGACAAAGACTAGTAAATATGCTTCCGCATTATTGATAATGAACATTATAATATAATAGAAAAGGTAGGTCTTATATCTATGGGATTCAACACATATCTTTTTTTTTTTTTCCCTTCTTGTTTCTTTCGATAATATTATATATCATGTCGAGTTTAAATAATTTAATTGATATATGATCATTTAATTGATGTAAAAAGATATTTTAATGGTCATAACCTTTTAATTGACTTGATAGATTAGTATAAATCGAAGAAAAAATGAATATTTAAGAGTTAAATCAGTTATTTGTGACTCTTATAAACACGTTATTTAAGTTTTATTATTATGTGGTGTTGAATATCACTGATATTTAATAACGTTATTCGAGAAATCACGATGCTCAACAACTACAGAAGGGAAATTATTCCGACATCTTTTCATTAGAGCCTACTAGGGCAAGCAATGGGTCATACTATAGTGCTGCATAAAACCATATCCTGCACATATTTTCCATATTAAATATCACATCCGATTCAGTGTTTAAAGCACGACACAAAACAAAACAAAAAGTTTTATTGATTCACATGGCTTTTTATGATATTTAGGGGACTCTTTCTTTCAAGTGCCTCTTGATGTCTCTTCATAACTAACAGATTTGACATATATGGTATGAAAAGAATAATTCATATATATATATATATATAAAAATACTATATATGTTGGATATCTCCTGGACTGGATATTGATGTTGTTCTGTAATTGGTATGATGTTGTAATGATTTCTTCGACTATAAAGTGTAGAACAAGGCGTGTGATAGCAGTGATTGCCCAAATATACTTTTTCGAACGCGTTAGCAGCTTTTCACTATTGAACATGTGTAACTGCCACTTTGTACTGGAATTAATTCAACTACATGAATATGTAATTTTATGATGAGGCCCTACTTTGCAAATGAAAGCGACATATATACAAACATATATATATATATATAGGTGCATTTTTCTTAGTAGTCGACATTGGTAAATTATTTGTGACCGAGTCATATGCTAGTGATCTAGATATATAGCTAATTAGATGTATGACTGAAAAAATTGGGAAGACGAAATCTCAACAGTAAAAGGATGCAAATCTTTTGGTTAACCCTCCAAAATTGAATTTCGTTTACTTGTATCGGATGTATATATATGTATATATGATTAAGTTATTTGTATATATGCTTCATACCGTAGTCTTGAATAGACGACTGTGTCACCCCCAACTACAAGAAAATAGGAGTATAGCATATCTAACAGGGACACTAATAATGCATATCTTTGCAAAACAAAACAAAAAGGAAAAGTAAGAGCAACTAATAATCTTGCATTAATTAATGTGTAATTTACATTATTGAGATGAAAATATAATATACAAAATGCAAAAGATGTTTAATAAATTAAATTCAAGGACACATGATATAACTATATACAGTATAAATAGAGTCAAGAAAACATTTAAAATTGTGATATTGTGTGACATTAATAATACACCAGCAATAATTGAAATGATTTTTGAAAAATTACAGATATTCAACTTGTAATTCTCTTCATGAAGCAACATGTAAATAACTCTATCTTCACACATTTATAAAGAGTCATAAGCATTCTTTAACGTTTTTTTTTGGCTTGAACATAAGGGTGTAGAATTTTTACAGCCAATACACAAGACATCAATTGACCCAAAAAAAGAGGGGGGGGGGGGGGGGGGGGGGACCAAACAGTGCAAAACTAATAAAAAATATTTCAAATCGATCATTAGAGGACACAACCTAGTGATAAAAGTATAAAGGTAATAAACATTATTGGGAGAGAGCTAATTCAATAAATTGTTAGAGTTTTAGCTTGCAATTTGATGGATTTAGTAAATTATAAAATTAAACTTTTTTCCCTAAAGTAATTATAATTTGGTTTAATAAACTTGCAAATTAAATAAAATAGAAGTACACATAATAATTGTTTTTCTAGGAACATATAATTTTTTTCATAAGGGGGAATAAATAAAAAGAATTACAAATTAATCTATATAATAGAGGAACACTTTCAAAATCTAAGGTAGTAAAAGAGAAATTTTAAAAAATCCAAGAGACATAATAAGGGGATGTTAATAAAAAAATTAATTATTTTTTTTATAAAAGTTAAATTTAAAAAAAAATATGGAGGGGCAGAAGAGAAATTCCCCCTTGGCCAACCAATCAAAATGAGAACGAATGTGTTTTTAAATGTGAAAGTGGAAGGGGGTAGGTTTATAATAATATTCGTCATGTATTTTATATTTTGATTCCTTTCATTGGTTAGAGTATGTGGGATTTTTTTTATTTTTTATTTTTATGAAAGATTGTTGGAGTATGATTTACGTGCAAAATTTTGTAATCGAAAATCTTACAAAAATCACCCGACTCTCTTTCTTATTTTCCTTTTCTTTTCAATATTTATATTAATATATAAATTTGTTTATTTTGTAGAGGAGGAAAAACGTTAAACGTTAATGGTGCCGATGATGGCGATGATGATGGTGGCGGCTGAGGACCACGTAGCTCAAGTCTTGAAGACTTGGAAGAAGGCCTATTTAATTACTATATATTACTAGCTATATCATGTCATGTGAAAATAGACCTTCTGCTTATCTTATTAATTTGTTATTCAGACCTTTTTCCGACCAATATTCTGTTCCTTATATACGTGTGTGTGTGTGTGTGTGTGTATATATATATATATATATATATATTAATATCGCCACTTGAAAACATAAACAAATGAGAAAATTATGCATCAACAATAGTCTAGATTCAGTGGTACCTCATAGTGGAAGAGGGTCCCACATCGCAAAACAACCTCTTTCTGTTCAATAATATTTTTCAATGAAATTCAGGGTCAATACTCCATTAAATTTTACAGAGAAGAGGTTCAAATTTCTTCCAAAGTGACTTCATAAATTATTCCAAGATTTCTTTTTCTTCTACCCCTATTCAAAAGTTATAAATGATTCCCAAATTTGAAATTTTTTTAGGGTTAATAAATATCTCAAATTTTGTTTGTTAAAAAACTGTAATTTTTTTAAATTTTAGATTGACCGTTTGAAAGTAGATATCGATCATCAGTGGTCATTTGATGATTGATTGCAACATTTAATGTTAGTTAAGATAAATAAATGACTTACCAATAGATTATTTTTGTAATTTAGAAGGAAAAAAAAAAAACATGGGCCATATCTAAAGAGGTATTAAAATTGACCGCCTCATTTAATATTTCTTTATTTTTTTGATAACTTTCTTTTTCTTGGTAATTAAAAAAAATTCATTTTACATAGAAGCTATGACATATAAAAGTCTAATTTCGAACCTTTTTTTTTTTTTTTTTTAACTTCAATTTAAATTGTAAAAACACGTACGATAAGAAAACTTCCGAGAGCTTTTTTACAATTCTATGTGGGCTAATAGATTGATACTTTTGATTTTGAAATTTTAGGGACTAAAATAAAATTCTTTTGTCAACAACATTTTTTTATGATATGAAATCTATGAGTTTCACTCATTAAAAAAAAAACAAACAAACAAATAAAAACAAATACAATTTTGAATTTTAAATACGAAAGTTCCTATCTAAATCCCTCCCATTTCTTAATCTAGTCCCATTATTTTTTCTTTTTCCAACAGTTCTTAATTAAGGTAGTCGATCAATAATAATTATCACTCTTTGTAGTAATTCTACACAAGGTGTTAGAATTAGATTTTATGGCAAATTGGCAATTTCCTGTTTTTTGACTTTTAATTTTTTTGACTTTCAAATTCTGAAATAGGCAATTTCTTGTTTTTTTTTTACCTTCAATTTCTGTCATTATCTCAAATTTTTTTTTCTTTTTTTTTCAATTTTGAAAAACAAATATTTTTTTTTTTTATCATTATCTAGTTATTATTCCGATTTATTTTAGGAGGATGTTATTTAAAGGATTGTAAGCCTTTGTGGCCGGTGGTGATTGAAGAAGAATTATTCTCGAGTTTCTACTCAAAAAAAAAAAAAAAAGATTTGTTTTTCAAAATTGAAAAAAAAAAAAAAAGAAAAAAAATTTGAGATAATGACAGAAATTGAAAGTAAAAAAAAAAACAAGAAATTGCCTATTTCAGAAATTGAAAGTCAAAAAACGGAAAATTGCCTATTTGTCATCAAATCTAGTTCCTTCTGCACCCCATCAAGTATAATATTACATCAACATTACCGAAAACAAAAAAAAAACAAAAAACAAAAACAGAAGTACCATATTGCGTTTTGTGATAATAAGGACAAGGAAATTAAGAGAACAGAATGGAATTCCCAAACACGGAGATAAAATAATATTAGAATAACGTGAATAGACTGTCTTACAGTGTTGGAATAAGATAGAACCGAAGCATATGCATGGGCCCCGCTAGATGAAACCTTTTTTTTTTCCTTCCCCGGGGGGGGGGGGGGGGGGGGGGGGGGGGGGGGGGTTTGGGGTGGGGTAAGAACTGTTCGTTGAAACTTGAAAGCGCTTTAAAACGAATTTTCTATCCACAATTCTACGGTTCTCTCTCTCTCTCTCTCTCTCTGTATATATATACATATATATATATATATTCAGGTAACCTCCACTGACTAAAAATTAATTACATTAACTCTTTTGTCTTTCTATTCCTTTTTATTAGTGTTTTTTTTTTTGGTCTTTTTTTTTTTTTTTTTTCCTTTTCGCTAATGCCTTGTCATGTATTAGTTAGTCATTCAATATATGTATATTAAGAAATGAACTCATAAACTATTTATAAACATATAGAAAACTAGTCCTTGGCATATACCTCCATGGCTGACCTTTTGTTTTTTTTTTTTTAGTCAAATCGGAAGCTTCTCCCACTAAGATATGTTGTTTGAATACCTCACTTACTAGAACTCCTTTGAACTCGCAAAATCATTTATTAATGTTTATTATAGTAGAAGAGAACTACAATTTTACTTGTCTGTAAATAAGAAATTGTAATCTTTCAAAGTTGATACTCTCTTTTTTTTTTTTTTTTTTTTTTTAATGTTTTAAGCCCTAGACATATATATTGTTCTTTTGATTTAAAAAGTATAGTCAAGCATTTAAAATTAAGAGCCTTAAATATGACTTTACATCTATAAAATATATACTACGTTACGATAAATGATAGGGCTTGAAGGAATCAAATCCAGCTGTGAAATATCAAGTAGGCAATTTCATTACGTTGACAAATGTCAAAAGTTATGTTTATGAATAAAAGGAAAAATATTTAGAGAACAAGACTGAATGACAACGGATGAAAATTCATCACGTACGATGTCTTCAAAGTGAGAGTGTGCACAGACTTTGTTACAAGTCTTTCAGGATGTGTGTGTGTGTGTGTGTGTGTGTGTGTTGATTATATATATATTGATTACGAATTAATTAGAAACATGCCTTCTCTTATCTAGGAGCATTTCCATATCCCTTTTGAACGAACCATACCACATACAGAAATGACGGCATAAACGTAAGGAACAAATAAACACTTACAAAGATTGTTTAAACGAGCGGCAATTTTATTTGTTAGTTTTCATGTGATATGCACTAAGATTTTCTTTTAGAAATAATCTCTTAGTTTATCTATCAATCTAAAAACTTAAACCATTGGCTATATTAGAGATGACGAGTCCATAATAATTTTTATATTAATCTAACACTTTCCCAAGGCAGACAATTCCCAAGTGTTTGGGCAACTATTGATTACAAATTATTAAAGAATAAATCCGAAATTTATTAAAAATTCAATACATAGAGTGTAATATTTACAGGGGCTTGAACTCAGGATCTCTTGCTTTGAAGTTATGTTAGTTTATAAAAGTTTAATCTATTAGAGGTGGAGTTTGATTTGGAACTTGAAAGGAAATGTATATATATCTTCTGTATATCTGTTTTTTTCTTGTACGTTGCAGATACATAAGAGCCATTTGAAGGACTTTGTCTAACCTAATTAGCATACAAAATGGTATACACAGTTATCTATCTATATTATAAGTTGGGGCTGGCTCCACATCATGTACATGAGTTATTTTCTGTCTCACAGAAGTGAGTACACTAAAAATATAGAAGATAAGGTTTTTACGTGTCCCTTCATATCTACACATGCGTAAAAGGAAGTAAATAGAACTCTCCAAAACAAGGTCACTAGTCATAATTAGACATCACTGTCGTCATGACCAAATAGCTGTTGTCGCAAAAATTCAACATTCTCGTCGTTCCAAATTTCATCTCCAACTTGATCATCACCACCGCCTTCGTTGTGATGATCATGTTGAATTAAGGGCCACTGATCTTGCAGCGAATTAGTATGATCTCTCATCATGATCAATGCTTTGTCATTAGAATCCATATTGACAAGATTAATATTTGAACTAGAAGATGATGAGATAGCTGGTGAGACGAGAACTGCTGCTTGTGATGATTCCCGTGATTTTGATCGGATTTGCTCAGCCAAACGCGGCATCAACACGAACCGAATGATGTCTCCAAATTCCTTGCCATTCACGTCACAATTTAGTAGTTTTGCCTGCCTATGGACTCTGGTTCTCCAGTAGTTCTTGACTTCGTTATCGGTTCTACCATTCAAAGATTCTGCGATCTTGGACCAACTGTTTTGTTATCAACGGAGAGCTATATATTAGAGAGATCATACGATGAGACTACTAATTACAAGAACAATAATTAATTGAGAATTGTTCCACGTACCGATTACCCCAGAGGAAATGGAGCTCAAGAATTTTTAGCTGTTCTTCGAGGCTAAAATTTCCATGTCTAATGCCCGGTCGCAAGTAGTTCAACCATCTTAGCCTGCAGCTTTTCCCCGTTCGTCTCAAACCTGCTATAAATTTTGATATATATAGCATATATATATAAATATATATATATATTAATAATAATATAAATAGGCGATATCATGATCCTTTCTTTTATATTCTCTCCCCCCTTTTTTGTTAGCTTTTAATTATGAACTTAGAGTGACTATACAGTACTTATGCATATATACATACATATATGTATATATGGAGAGACAGAGACAGAGACAGAGATGAACGATTGATCGAGCGAAATATAAACTGCAAATGCACTTGATACAATATGACATTTTTGTTAGGACAAAATATACAACAAATTAATCATATTATAATTAATTAATTATACCTGTGCAACGAGCGACAAAGTCCCAGTGACCCTCCCCATGGTTTTGAATGTAATCTACGAGAATGGAATCCTCTTCTTCCGACCATGGTCCCTTCATTATTACTTTGTCGTCCTTGCTGCTGATCTCTTCTGGGCCATGACGAGCTGCAGTCGTCCGATTTCCACTTTCTTTCGAACCCATTAGTTTGTTGTTTGATGGAAATAATAATATTATATATAGGGTAGCTCAATTAAGTACTGAAGATTAATGAACCTATATTACATATATATATATATGTATATAGTAATGAGCAAGAAAGGGAAATATATATGAAGTACATAAAGTAGCTTTTTGTTGCCTTAGTTTTGTGGTGGCATATACGAAGCAACGGTTCACAAGCTACCAACGATAAAGGCCATGAATAATAATATTATTCCTACTGAATTAATCAGAGTTTCAGTTCCAATTTATATCATGTTTCACATTTTTCTTCTTTTTTTTTTTTCTTTTTTTTTGTTTTTTGTTTTGTTTTGTTTTTGTTATTGTTGTTGTTGTTGTTGTTTTTTTTTTTTTTTTTTTTTTTTTTTTCTTTTGAAGTAGAAAAGCAAACATTTTTTACCCCCTCAGAACGTATCCAGCATTAATATTCTGGTCTCTTTTTTTTTTTTTTTTTTTTTTTTTTAATCCTAACAGTCAAAGGTAATAATTAGATGCTTTTAATTTTGATTGCCCTGTGTCGACACGCGCGCATAGAATCAGAATTTCTTTTATATCTCAATTCTAGAAGTCAAACCCCTTATTTAACCCATATATATATTCTTCACACTTTGCAGTTAATTTTCAGGTTGTAATAATTAGTTATTAGTAAAGCAGATTAATTAGGTGAATAAACTTTGTGACCTTAATTAATTAGCAATATTAATTAACCATACTACATACCTTAATCTCCGTATAGATATTCATATAGAAAAATCACATATCTTAAAAGGGAATTCAAATAATGCTGTCCAATCCAAAGACCTATAGTAATTAAACTGGAGTAAACGAAGCAAACAGGAATAGCTGACACTCGAGATTTGGGAACGGTAGCACAAATTCCTTCCTTAATTTCAACGCGTAACAAACAAGTTCTAGAAAAGGAAACTCCAAAATCCATATCGAAGTCAACACTCTCACACTAAGATCAGGGAATAAAACCATTAGAAAAAAAAAAAAAAAAAAAAAAAAGAACAATATGGGTGAATTAGTTTTAATTTTTAATTAAAAATTGCAAAACAAAAGGGGGGGGGGGGGGGGGGGGGGGTGTGGAAACTAAAAAGAACTGGGTGGGTTTGTAAAATATTGTAATCCTTTTCGGTCCTAATGCCCGGCAAAATGTTTAAGGTTTTTCACTTTTGTTGGGAAGAAAAACTAAAGAAAAGAATTGTAATTTTTTAGTTCAATTTAAATTTTCAGTTTCAAAATATGTACTTTTTCTCTCTCCACGTCTATATACCAATTTATGCTTGAAGCCATGTACCAAGCACTGATTTATCAAGCTTGGAAAGAAATTGCTTTTTTTTTCCTTTTTTTTTTCTTTTTTTCTTTATACACAAAAAAAGTACAATATGTAAAGTTTATTGATCGATCGTAAATGGATCCCATCAAGTTAATTGGAAAGAAATTATTGAAAGCTGGTGGTAAAGTTCAAATTAAGTCAAAATTATGTAAATGCAGTGGTACTTGTAAGAGTGGTACTGCCACCAACGGACCAAGGCCTACCTTTTAGTGTGCCTAATATATATATATATATATATATATATATATATATTTTGGGTGAATTATTGTGCTTAATAATTAACTTTAAGATTACGTTTGGTAACAAAGTTTAACTCTAACTAAACTGTACTTTTTCATCTCAATTTTTGTCTTTTTCTGAAAAGTCAACAAAGTTTATAACTACTTTTTAAAAAGTCAACTCAACTCAAATTTAAAATTTCAACTCAACTCATTCACCAAACGGACCCTAAAAGAATTTTTGTCTTTTTCTGAAAAGTCAACAAAGTTTAACTCTAACTAAACTGTACTTTTTCATCTCAATTTTTGTCTTTTTCTGAAAAGTCAACAAAGTTTATAACTACTTTTTAAAAAGTCAACTCAACTCAAATTTAAAAATTTCAACTCAACTCATTCACCAAACGGACCCTAAAAGAATGGTATCCCAAGACAAAAAAAAAAAAAAAAAAAAAAAAAAAAAAAAAAAAAAAACTTTAAGAGAAATTAGAAAGAGAATAAAAATATTTTAAAAGATAAACGACGAGTGAATCCTTAGCAAGATTTATTACAGATCTCATTCGACAAATTTGCTCTTGGAGTCCTTATGAGAGCAGTTTGCATCTTTATCATCGTCATCTTCAGTAAATACTTAGTTTCCTGTAATGGGTTCTCCCTCATCCTCTTATTTAATGCACTTGATGAATAGTTTTACTCGAGCCAACAGCAAATTAATGAAAAGTTCTATCTCCAAATCGAGTCTCGTACAATATTCAATGAAAACAGACAACTCGATGAAAAGCTTTATGTGGGTTAACTTTAGTAAATGTCAAGTCTCTGATAAAATAAACCAGTTGTAAAGTTCTTTTATGGACTCTCAAATTTGAAACCGACGGGCTTTAAATTATGCATGCAGTTTATTTGTCACACTTGTATCCCCTATTTGGTTATCAAATTTTGGACTGAACATAAACCATTAATACGAAATATGAAAAAAAAAAAAAATTATTTATTGTCTCGTTAGTGATATAATAATATTTGTCACATAATCAAATGAGGTTTAATTCATTTTCTTTTTTTTTTTTTATGTGGTAATTTGTTTTCTTGATACGTAAATGCCATCACAATGGTTTTTTTTTTTTTGCCTGAACGACTAAATTTTATAATTATCTAAGAGATTAGGTGTCGGTACCTGTAAATACTGATGTGGCAAATGCTTAACAATCGCAAAATAACTTTTTAAATTATTCTTTTTAGTTCACTTTTTTCCTCTTACATAAACTTGACTAAAGTATTGAGCTAATCATAATGACGAAAGGATACACGTCTACAAAGGTTATAAGTTAAAAGAATAAAGCTAAAGTCTACATTTCATATTCAAACTTAAGGTTCATTTGGTTCGTTAGTTTGAGTTGTGTTTTTGAAGTTGAAATAATAAATTTTATTGATTTTTCAGAAAAGACAAAAAACTTTTTAAAAAAAAGATAAAATTTAAATTAAAAAAAATTAAATTTGAAAGAATGAACCAAACAGATACTCAATTTAAACTAAATTATGCTTTATAATTAGTTTTATCTTTTTATATAAAAAAAAATCAATAAAAGTTACAATTAAATTTTAAAAAATCAATCAATTTCAAACGTAAAATTTTAAATTTTATTTTAAATTCAATTTGAGACCCTAAAATCTTTTAATTGTAAACAACACATATTAATAATAATAAAAAAAAGAACGTCACATCGATAGAGTACAGATCCCGCAAACGAGGTCACCACGTATGAGAAATATGTAGTGTGGTGGCCATAGTCATTGTCAATTGACAGCTGACAGAAACGGCCCACTTTTTGAACCAAGCATTTCTTTACACACAGACACTGTAGTCTTGTTGTGACAGATTTAAAATTATAGAAGGTGGTTTTCCATATTATTCCCTCAAAGCTAATGGTTTGGACCATCTCTTGAACAGCAATATGATCTTATCGCTTTTCATTTCTTTTCAAAATGTAATTTAAGAGTTAAGAAAATAGTTGTGAGAAAGTTTATAGCATGTTTAAAAATAAAATACATCACATTGAAGTCATAACAAAAAGTTCTTTTTTTTTTTTTTTTTTTTTTTTTTGTTGTTGTATATCTACCAAACAATTGATCAAGTTTTATTTTTATTTTTTAATAATAATATGGAAATTAAAAAAAAAAAAAAACCTACCAAAATGATTAATCTTTAATTTGTAGATGAGTCCATGGATTTGGCAGCCAAAAGAGTCATAGTTCAACGCGCCCTCTTCCTCTGACTGTTAAAAAAACATTTGAAACAAGTTTGCCCAAGTCAAAGTACTAGAAAAATTAAATAAAAAAGAACCCCCACAAACAATACACAACTATTACTTTATTAATGTCTACTACCAATATGAACACTGCTTACCAATGTTTCATGATTGAATGCACTTTCAGCAAATTGTCCACGGAATTATAGAATTAAAGAACGGGTCGTCGTCTTCTTTTTCTTCTGATCTTCTTCTTTCTTCCTACTTTCTGATCTCATTTTTTTCGTACATTTGGCTTTGACTTAGATGACGACAATTCTTCAACTTCATTAATAGTACACGAAGACAAAATATTAGACTCTTAAGTATGCCTTAATTTCGGCTTTGAACCAAAGAGACTAAGCCTCTATTTGATAAATTAATTAAAGATAAAATTTTTAAATTAAAATTAATTAACTTTTTCAAAATTAATTATAAACTTTATTAATTAAAAAAATAAAATAAAAAATAAAAAATATAATTAAAATTAAACTTAATCCCCAAATAAAGTCTAAATTTTGACACCAATGCAAGCTTTGACTTTTCAAATTTGAAGAAGAGAAACTTCAAACGATCACTTATGATGACTAACACACACACTTGGAAGTTGATGGGACGGCTCGATGATGACTAAGTTTCAAAGTCAAACACCTATGGTAAGAAAATACGTAAGACAGCATAATATATTATATGGTAAGAAAGTAGGACAATACTTTGTAATAGATTTGACAAAATTCAGTGGAAGAAGAAGGAAAAAAAAAAAAAAAAAAAAAGTCAAATAATAATCACCCACAAAACTCACATAAACAACTGAAAAATTAGATGAAGTTGTTTTATTATTTTATAATTGTACTCTGGGAAAAGCAATTAATTATTAAGATTTTTTTTAAAGCAAGCAGTTACAATGTACTTGTTCTTTGTAAGGAGAGATGTACGTGTTTGGTAGCATGTTTTCACTTACTAAGGAGAGGCTAAAAAATGAAAGGAACCGTTTTGGTGTTTTGTAGCGTGTTTTCAGTTGTTTTTTAAAATATTTCCACTGGTACAAAAAAAATAAAACAGTAAAAAAAAAAAAAACTGTTTAAATCGCATGTGGATAGAAAATGCTAAAAAAAAAAAAAACAAACAAAACAAAATAGTACAAGAATGATTTTGTTATAATTTTTTAATTTTCTTATTTCTGTTTTAGTTTTCTAAATGTATATATGTGTACAAGAACATACACAACTAAATATATAAAATTAAAATTCAATATGAAACGAACTCGACATATATCATTCTCTAAAAATTCTTACTTCAATAAAGGAAAGGCGCGCTGCAATTGTCGGCGGCCAGGATCGGCTTCTATTGGAATATGGAATACGTACACAAATCACACAACAAGAAGAAAGGAACAAATCATAAGAGAATTGATGTTCACAACAGAGATCATAACGAAAAGTTAAAAAATAAAGGGAGGCATCCAATTACTATCACTTACAAAGAATCTAATTATTGCCTTTGCCTATATGTATGTGTAGATATATAATCACATACAGTCATATATAGACCTTTGCGGCATGCATACATATAATTTGGCGATGAATCCAAATTCACAAAATAATATTCCTTTTGTTAATATTGAGACTTGAGGCTCAACCAATCTCTGGACAAACGTCCACAGAGATCACAATCGGCAATTCGAACCTTGCCGCCTCCTCTACAACAGTACTGTCAACTGTGAATATATATATATATATATATAGAGAGAGAGAGAGAGAGAGAGAGAGAGAGAGAGAGAGAGAGAGAGAGAGAGAGAGAGAGAGAGAGAGAGAGAGAGAGAGAGAGAGAGAGAGAGAGAGAGAGAGAGAGAGAGATTATTGTTATAAACTTAACATCTCATCTAATAATTGTATGGCATCTAATTAATTGTAAAGCATTTGAGGGAAGAGTTATAATTAAGTCGATTGACAATGTGAAAGGATGTTGTTGTGATTCTTAAGATTAATAATATACAAGATTGAACATCTAATTTCGTGGAACTCGATGGGGGACAAATTTTTGGATATTCCCTTATCATGAGATATCTGTGTTTAGTTACTTTCATTAATTAGGTATGATATGGAGTGTCCAAATTAAAATGTGATTTTGTGGCTTATACCGATTAATTTTCTAACTGAACTCTAATCTTGTTGTTTTTAATGGGGCATATATGATCAAGAATAGCATGACCCGTCATGGAATCAATCTTCACTTTTCTTAATCAATCCGTTGCAGATTAAGAATTACGTTAAAATAGCAGTTACATATTAAGTAGCTGAGAATGCGGCTAGCTAGTTTACTTGTCTGTACTCCTGTTTGAAAATGAAAAAAAAAAAAAAAAATCCATATTCAACTCAAAAAAGAAGCAAACTACCTAGCTCGTTTGCCCGAGGTGTGCTTTCAAGATAAAAGTTTTGGCTTGATTTTTTAAAACTAGCCACCCAATTTTGCTTCTATGCTTTCTTTTTTCATGTATGAATGTGCGTAACGGTTCAACGTCTGTGTGCATAATGATTTATCTTTTTTATTTGGTTTTGTTGTAATATTCTTTTTTCTTTCTTTTTAATAAAACATCCAATGTATAAATGATGAGATGCTGAAAGGTATCAATCTAATCCGCATTACCTACTAATTCGTGTTACCAACATATTTCAATCTACTAAAGGTATCAATCTAAAAAGGTATAAATGTCTTGGTATAACTACTAATTCGCATTACCATCATATTTCAACCCAAAAAAAAAAAAAAAAAAGTGACTATGCTGGTTGATGATCTTGAAATTCTTGTGTGTCTGTTCACTGGCTAAATAAACGTAATTGTTTGCTTAAAAACATAAATGCGCACATACACACACACACGCGTACATGTACATAATTGGGTTGGATGGATATCAAAAGGCCCAATCTTAACATGACGATTATTAAGCTGAGCCGAACTACAAATCAACATCGGGATAATTAGGAGATATTCCACAAACACAAGGAGTGGATTAATTTTTACCCCATGTTAAAAAACTTTTGCAGAAAATGCCATAAAGATGCGACTTCCGGCACGTCTCCTTCTCCGTCACACACACACGTACATGTACATAATTGGGTTGGATGGATATATCTAAGCGCATTTAGATATCAAAAGGCCCAATCTTAACATGACGATTATTAAGCTGAGCCGAATTACAACAACCAATCAACATAATTAGGAGATATGCCACAAACACAAGGAGTGGATAAAACTTTTGCAGAAAATGCCATAAAGATGCGATTTCCGGCACGTCTCCTTCTCCGTCAATGACGAAGCTGTTGGGTGTGTGGCGGTGGCGACAGGTTGCAAATGATTAGATCTAAATTTGAATGGTTGGATTTTTTTTTTTTTTTTTTTTTTGTGGATTATTTCTTATTTTTTGTGGAACTGTGTTTTAGATTGTGGATTGATTGGTTTGTGAGTTCTGGATTTTTACGATTTTTGTGGAATTTTGTAATGTTCCATTGATAAAAATATTGTAATTTTTTGATATTCTAGTAATAGAACCCGAAAATTCCGGCAAAATCAAAAGTTTCCAGTCGGTAACTAATTGGTTATCATTTGGTAACCAACTGGTTACTCATCGGCGGCAGTGGTTATTGATCGGAGACCCTTCGGTAGTCGGTAATCAACTGGTAACCAGTTAGTCACCAATTAGTTACTCGTCAGCACTCGGTAACCAACCGGTTACCAAATGGTAACCAACTGATTACCCGCCAGCGGCGGTGATTATTAATCGGAAACCTGTCGACTGTCAGTAACCAATCGGTTACCAATTGGTTAACCCAAATGGTTACATGAGGGATATCAATTAGTAATTACAATTGATATTTTAAAATAAATAAATAAATAAATATTTATGATGTCATCTATGGTATTCTTGCAAGAGTTTTTTCTTGTGTGATAAAAATCAATCCAAGGCATGTTTTTGGAGCATTTATCTAAAGACCCCATCAACATCGCCTGTAATGTGCCGTCTAAAATCAATTTGACGTTACAATTTACCGTACACGCTTCTGATAACATTAGCAAACATATGACAATTTCGATATTTAGATTTCGAAAGAGAAAAAAAAATCCCTTGCATGCATGCTGTTATCTCTCCCCGTCTTCCTTGTCCATTTTCACAATGATCTCAGCTCCATGTTTTGTTTGTTATGATTTTTGTATACACACACATATATATATATATATAATAGATAACACATATATATATAATGTAACAAATATATGAGAACCCAACTTTATTACAAGGGAAAAACGTGCGAGATTGAGGGAGCCAAAACCCATGTCGTGTAACACTAGCAATCCCATGTGTGGCCTCATACATACATACATATATATGTATTTATTATATATAATCATGATTTAAGTACGTTTATTGAGCTTTATTAAATGATATATATATATATATATATATATAGAAGTGTATGTATGTAATTGACAGTATGAAAACGTGGGTCTATCTAACTTCTGAAATTATGTCGCATGGGTTTTCATCCTAATATCAGGACTCAAATTATTAGTTAGTGTAATAGTTGAACTTTAACACCCCCTCACCATTCACCACTTTTATATATTTGTTTATTTATTAGTTCTAAAATGGACGAAGACTCGTGACCTCTCTAGTCCCAAAGGTCATAGAAAGTTTAGTCCTTCTAATTTTATAATTTCAACCCTTAAGTAGATTACTAGATAGTGCCCTTGCTAGCTTCAAGGGCATTCTTATTTGCTTATTATACATGTACATATATGTAAATACACATCTATATATTTGTGTTAATATGTGTGTGTGCGTGTGGAATTAGAAAACAATATATATATATATATATGTGTGTGTGTGTGTGAGAGAATATGATGCCCCCTGTAAACTTTTTTCACTTCTCTCTTATTTGGAACATCGTGATATATATTCATCATGTTCACTTTCGCTTTACTGAAGGACAATTTTTTGTTTCTATTAGGTATCTTTCTTGCTTTTGTAAACGATCATATATAAAACAATTAATATTCCTCTGGTTGGCAATATTGTACTATTCACTTGCTCAATCAAACCTTTTGTAACAAAATTTGCCCTATTGTTCTTCATTTTCGTTGAGAATAATAGTACGAGTAATATCAATTATAATATTAATATATCTTTAAACAAATTTACTTAGTATAAAATTAAATTATGGTATCAACAAGAATGACAATTATATCAATCTATAAAAGAGTGAAACATAACTCAACATCATGCGAAGTGTATCAAAAATTTAAAATTAAAATTAATATCCTGATTTTTAGTTTTAAAAATATTCATATGCTATGACATATATATATAGAAGCATCAAATGTCAAATTGACGACCGAGAATATTATTATGCCTTGAAAAACAGCCAAAAGGGGGAGGGAAGGATCCAAAATCATCTGTTTGTTTCATTTTGAAAATCAAGTGAGCTCCAAATTATTATTAGATTATAAATTAAAGAAGGATGTAGCGATATTAGGAAAGTTCAAGATGATAGAACAGTGATTGTATGCACATTAAATGAGACCCACTTGGCGTGTGCCAAGTGTCAAGTTCCTGCCCTCATGACAAGGCAAGGTCCAAGTTCCAACCACGAATTTTGATGCTGTGGAGCCTCTTTCTATCACATGCGTGGCACCTTCGGTCCCACATTTACTTCTCCACTCCATCATTTAAAAAAAAAAAAAAAAAAACTTTTGCAGCATTTGCTTTAAGGATTTTTTTTTTTTTTTTTTTTTGGGTTGAATTCGACAAGGTTTTATAGTGCATAAAATTTTATAGCCATTAAATTAAGTGCATGTTTGATAAAATCATTCAAACTAAAAAAATTCAACTCAGTTTTTATTCTTTTTTAAAAAAAAATCAATTAATTTTATTATTAATTAGTTTTAATCGTAATGTAAAAACTTAGTTTCCATTTGGATTGCTGATTGGGGTTAAAATTTTTAAATTATAATTGGTTAACTTTTTAAAAACTAATTATAAGTTTTATTGATTTTTCAGAGGAAAAAAAAATCCAATTGAAAAAATACATTTTGGTTAAAGTCAAATCTATAAACTAAATAAAGCATCAAATTTTAAAAAGTTCATAAGGTTATATAGACAAGTTTAAATGAGATTTTTTTAGAAATTATATAAAATTTAAAGACAAATAAAATAAGATCTATAATAATATTCTTTTTAACACATTTTAAGTTTTTTACTTTTTTAACTTTAATCAACCAATAACAAACAAAATACACAACTCAATTCCAACTTTGACCCGAATCAAAAAATTTTAGCTTCGAACTGTTATCCTTAACACATGTTCGGATAAGAAAGGAATTATATTCTTTCGATGATAAATTTTGACGCGTCATAAAAATTCCAAAACTTAGTATTGTGATACGAAAGAAGTAAAGACATCTTCTTGCAGGCTGCATTTATATATTCTTCCAGGGCTGATATTTTGAGATCGTTAAACAGAGAAACAATTATCTTCCTTTTCCTTTAGCCATAAAATTTATACATATCTATATATATATATATGTATGTGTATATTCTTTTCCTTTTTTTTTTCTGAAATAAAATTCTGAGTTTGCTCAAGGGAAAAAGAAAGGGAAAGAAAAAAAAAAAAAAAAAAAAAAAAAAGGAAGGAATTGCAACTTGCAAGCCCTTTCTGTAGGTTTTTTTTTCTTAAAAAAAAATTTAAAAATGGGGTCCCTTTCTGTAGTTGTCCTTGTATTAATAATTTCTCAACTTTTGACTTGTTGAGATGAAGTTTTGAATCTACGCCTAGAAGAAGTACTAGCTTAGTGGGCTTGGACCTTCTTCCATTAGATACCACTGTCTGAGTCCCTGCCAATTTGACAAATCTATTTTGTACTCTTCCTAATCTGTTAGGCAGGAAATATCTGTTTGGTAAATAAGTTTGAATTAAAAAAATATAGTTTGAGTTAAAAATTTTTATTGAATTTTTAAAAAAGATAAAAAAAATTTCAGAAAAAGAAAAAAACTAAAATAAAAAAATACAGTTTGAACTCGAACGCCAAACGAGACCTAATTTTTGTAAAAAATTTAGAAATATATCATTTTTTAATAAACAAATTTAAAGAATATAATTAATCTTTGTACAACGGCCCAAATTTTTTTTATCCTTTAAACAAAAAAAAAAAAAAAAATTGCAGCGAAAAAGAAAAGAATAATATCGACATTGATCGATCATTAGAACTTGATTTGAGAAGATATATATTTTAGAATATGTAGATTTCCCTTTCAATATTATTCAAGCTCTATTATCTTCATGATATATTAATAGAGAGACATAAACCACAATTTGGGGCTTAAATAAATTCAAATGTGCAAATAACTAATAACGAAAAACTACTAATTATGAAAGCAACTAGTAACAATATTTTTCATAAACTAACAATATGAGTAATGGTAATGCACTAGTAGTTAATATTTTGAAAGGAAAGCAACTACACAAGTACGACATGTATTTATCCACTAATCTAAAAATAAAAAGATCTAATATATCTTTCGTGGTACTGGCAGGACACAATCTATGCCGACGTTTGTGATGAAATTAATGAGAAAAAAGAAGATTTTGAGAATCTTAACTTTACATTATAGTTGTCGGATATATATATATATATAGTTATTATGATGAGCTACATTTGTGCAAAAAAAAAAAAAAAATTGTATATATATTTTGTTGGACGCACAAATGAATAATAATAAATTAACAAAAGATGGTCGATTAAATATAGCCACGCACCCAACCGCAGACGATTACAACCTCTAAGCAAGCACATGAGAATTCAGGATCGTTCGAAAAATAAGATTACACACGAGGCTTCTAGTGTCTTCCATGCCAACAACTAAACGTAGGCCCTTTTCCAGAGCCTTCATCGAAACATCCCATCCACCGTAAGATTACTCCGTTTGATACGTGTACGGCACAGATTCAAAGATCTTATTTTAGCTTTACAATTTAATTTTAATTTCATCCAACGCTTATTTATTTGTTTGTTTATTTCATTGTTTTTATAATCATCCGACGCTTATTTAAGCACCTCCCCGGCCGCTCGCTTCCTCCAATTAAGAAACCAGCACACCCCCCCCCCCCCCCCCCCCCCCCCCCCCCTCCCCCAAAAAAAAATTTAAAAAAAAAACAAAAAACAAAGAAAACAAAAGCCTACGAAAAACCTCTCTCTCTCTCTCTCTCTCTCTCTCTCTAAAAAGCCTTCTCAAGCTCTCTCTCTCTCTAGAAAAAGCCATCAGAAGCAAAAATGGCTCCGGAACTGGCACCGGCCGCCCTGAAACCGGCGACGTTTGGAGCGAAGAATCAGGCGAGCATTCCGAGGAGGGCGTACGTGACGTTCCTGGCGGGGAACGGCGACTACGTGAAAGGTGTGGTTGGGCTGGCGAAGGGGCTGAGGAAGGTGAAAACGGCGTACCCGCTTGTGGTGGCGGTGCTACCGGATGTACCGGAAGAGCACCGTCGGATACTGGAGTCGCAGGGGTGCATAGTGAGGGAGATCGAACCCGTATACCCGCCCGAGAACCAGACCCAGTTTGCCATGGCCTACTACGTCATCAACTACTCCAAGCTCCGTATCTGGGAGGTACCTATATATCTTTCCTACCTGCGTATATATCTTCTTTGATCTTATTTCTTTTGCTTACGTGGCGTTTCTTCTTTCTTTACACGTTCGTGTTCTTCATTCTTATGCTCCTCTCATTACACGTGGCATATGTGGTGATATACTTGGTAAATTTTGTCCTTAGTGCACTTCTTTTTTTTTTAGATGCTGTCAAATGACAAATTTTTTTTTTTTCGGAACTTGGGGTCTCTACATCTACTTTTTTTTTTTTTTTTTTTTTTTTTGAGGTGGAGTTTATCGTCTATGCATTTGTTATAATCTTAATCAATTCTTATATGTAATTGATGGTTTTACTGATTTATAGAGTGATATACTCTCGTTTATTATTTTAAAAAATATATATTAAACTCTTCCGTAAAGGATTTAAAAATTTTGTTTAACGTGATAATAATGTTTCATTGATGATCTGATCTCTATGGATTTATTTTTTCTCTTCTAATCTATGGATTGATTTACACTAGTTTATGCTTTATTATCTTTATCATTTGAAGTAGTAATAGGAAATAACTATCTTTTTGTTTTTGTTTTTTTTTTTTTAATGTGTTTGCAGTTCGTGGAGTACAGTAAAATGATATACTTGGACGGAGACATCCAGGTGTACGACAACATAGACCAGCTGTTTGAGTTACCGGACGGCCATTTTTACGCCGTGATGGACTGCTTCTGCGAGAAGACATGGAGTCACACCCCGCAGTACAAGATCCGGTACTGCCAGCAGTCCCCTAACAAAGACGTCCACTGGCCCACCGCCGAGCTTGGCCCTCCGCCGGCCCTCTACTTCAACGCCGGCATGTTCGTGTTTGAACCCAGCATCTCCACCTATCACGACCTCCTCAACACCCTCAAGATCACCCCTCCCACTCCTTTCGCCGAACAGGTAACTAAACATATACTAATTCAGAGACTTAATTCTAATTTAAATTCAGTTTAATTAGATTTCAGGGCTTAGTTTGCTAATATTTGTTACACTTTTAATATTTGTGACAGGACTTTTTGAATATGTACTTTAGAGATGTATATAAGCCTATCCCACTTGTGTATAATCTGGTTCTGGCCATGTTATGGCGTCACCCGGAGAACGTGGAGCTTGAGAAGGTCAAAGTGGTCCATTACTGTGCAGCGGTAAGTTTTTTTTATTTTTTATTTTTTATTTTATTTTTTTAATCTCTTATTATTTTAATTAATATTGGTTATACTGATATATATATATATATATATATATTTAATTGAAATGTGCAGGGTTCAAAGCCATGGAGGTACACAGGGAAAGAAGAGAACATGCAGAGGGAGGACATTAAGATGCTGGTGAAGAAATGGTGGGACATTTACAACGACGATTCCTTGGATTACAAGAAACCGGTGGGGGCCACAGAGGGCGATGCGGAGCCGGTGAATATGCAGCCCTTCATCGCTGCTCTCTCCCAAGCTGGTGCGGTTAAGTACGTCACAGCTCCGTCGGCGGCCTAAAGAAGCTGATCTTCCTCATGAAGAAGTAGGTGTAGACAAGTACTTGAAATTAGTACTACTAACTAGATTTCTCTTTCTTTTTTTTTTTTTTTTCCCCCTCTCCTACGAGGATGAAAATGGCTTGGTTTGCTTTGTAGTAATCAAAGATCATCCTTTAATTATTGCCTTAATTTGGTTGAGTATCAATTCCGTCCCGCCCAGCTTATTGAAGACTTATAGTGTTTACGTATCTGTTGTTACGTATATGTTGATATGTGTACTTGGTTGATTAGGGGTTTAAGGGTCATGAGTTTGCCGTTCCAAAGGAGAGAAGGAAAAATTGTGATCTTTTTAAATAGAAATCTATGGTGAAATGCAAATATATATATATATATATATATATTAATTTCTCTTTGTACACTTTTTTTTTTCTTTCTTGAATCTCGCGAATTGTATTTTCTCGTCTCCTTGTAACGATTTTCTTTGATTGGATATAAATTCCTTTGGCTGCATGTTTGAAACTGAAAACCACTAGCTAATTAACTTGATAACTTTTCTCCTCAAAAAAAAAAAAAAAAAAAAAAAAAAAAAAAGACTCGATAGCTAATGAGGAACCTATCATGTTAAATATCAAGATGCAAAATGGAAACTAATGCCAAGATTTGTAGAGAAAACGACGCTTATATATTTTATTTCCTCACCAAAATGGTAATTATTATCCTGTCATTTAGATCTATACGAGTTTAATACATGTTGCTAATAAAAAAAATTGAGTATTATATAATAAAAACAGTTGGTTAAGATAAATATTATAATTATAATAATTATACGAGAATAAAATTGTCCTTCCACTATAGATAAGCCAAAATCAGCATATGAAATATGGGCAAAATCACTGTAGCTAAAAGTATTGTACATTACTGTGCAGTACTGTAACAAAACCAGCAAAAAAAAAAAAAAAGAAGCAAAAATCATTGTTCGTTATTGTAGAAAGAACAGTGAAATCTTTACTCTCTTTTAGTATATTAGTATAATATATATATATATATATATATATATTGTGTCGTTAAGCGCAGACAAAGTGAGGCAAGCAACGACAATAACCAAAACCACGTTTTAATGCCTACTTAAATACTGCTAATTGATTGGTTAATTTGTTCCTCTATTTTTTTTTTTTTTCAAACTTCTCTACTTTGTGTTCCTAATCTCTTCTTTTTCTTTTTTCTTGACATTGTTTTTCCGATTCTCTCTTCTCTCTTTTTAGACTTTTTACTTTGCACATTTTTATTCAGAAAAAAGAGAAAAATCCAACACTGCCGGGATCATCGGGATTACAGTTAAAGCTGTCGGAAGATGGGGCATTTCCTCGAAGTTACACTGCTGATAATATGCCTGATATAAAGGAGGAGGAAGGAAACACACAAAAAAATAAAAATAAAAAATAAAAAAATAAAAAAAAGATAACAGACGATAATAGATATATTACCGGGAAACCAGAGGAATAAAGGTCTGGTCTAAACAAAGATCTGAAACGAAATAGAAAAAAGTTAACTGAACATGTAAAGGAGAGGTACGTTTATAAAGAAAAAAGGGGGAATAAATTCCCGTTAACCACCGGGCTTCAAAATATGTTACTCTCGGTGTCTTCGACAAAATATTAAAGCACGTAGATAGAGGTTCAGCGAAAAAAAAAAAAAAAAAAAAAAAAAGGCATATGGATAGAGCATAAGAAGAAAACAAGCGAACATTTTTCTAGAATGAAAAGGTCTATATAGTAATTACAAGCATAGTATGATGAATCATTAGCCAAAAAAAAAAATTTCAGAGTATGATGAAGAATGATATTATAAAGAAAGTAAAAATAACAAATAAAAACAAAAAACTAGTTTTAAATTTTTTCTGAGGATATGGAGATTAATAACATAGTTACAGAAGTTAAAAAAAAAGTGACATATATATTTACGGATAAGTACATTTTTTATTATGAGTAAATCTCGTAAATAATATATGTACTAGAAAATATTTTGTTCGCTATAACAATATCGTAAATATGCTATTTATTTAACTAATTTTGTTTTCATAAATATGCTATTTAATATTTATTATGATCCTAAAAGAAAAAGGATTATGGACAGTAATAAAAAGAGGTAAGTAACATATTAATGGATGCTAAAAGAAGTTAATAATACATTTTTGTAAATAGTAAGTATATGATACATTTTTGTAAATATGATATTTATTTCAATAATTTTGTAAAAACTATTTATTTATTTTGTTTTCTATAAGTACAAATGCTGTTATATATATATATATATTTATTAAAAAGTATCCCATTATATATCTTAGCTTATATTTATTTGGTAAAAAAAAAAAAAAAACATTTTCCTTATTTACTTATTTTAACATCCTATTTTTATATATTTAAGCTTTCTATAAATGTGTTATCTATTTATTTTGGGTAAAACTGCGGTAAAATCCATTTTATATACTCTATCGACATAGCTCATTTTTAAACGGTTCAGATGTAATCGAACGGCTGAGATATTATTTGTGTACGGTAATTATCATACATCTTACCTTATAGTAGTATTTGATTAAGAAATTAAAAAAAAAGAAAGAAAATTTAAAAATTTCCGTCACCGGGGTCAGGAAAAGGGGGCCGCAAACGTTTGGGGGGGGGGGGGGGGGGGGAGGGGGTTTGGTCAGCGTCAGGGGTGGGGGAAGGGGGGATTCTAGTTGTCGTCAGGGGTGGGGGGAAAGAGGAGGCTCAAGCGCGGGGGGAAGGGGGTTCTGGTTGGGGTCAGGGGGGCTCGAGAGCGGGGGGTGGGGGGGGGGGGGTGTTCTGGTGGCGTCGGGGGTGGGGGGAAGGGGGGGCTTGAGAGCGGGGAGGGGGTCTGGTCGGCATTGGGGGTGGGGGTAGGGGGAAGAAGGGCTCAAGCACGGGGGTGGAGGTGTTTGGTCGGCATCAGGGGTTGGGGGGGGGGGGGGGGGGGCTCAAGCACCGAAGGGGGCAGGGGGGTCTAGTCTGGGTCGAGGGTAGGGGCGCCTGGTAGGGGGGGGCAGATCTGGTCAGGGGGTCTGTCGCGGGCTTTAGCGGGGAAGTTGCCGTCGTTGGGGAAGGGAAGTGGTGGGTTTTTTTTTTTAATTTTTAATTTATTAATCTATACTAATATGATATAAGATGTATGATAATTATGATACACAAACAACATCTCAACCGTTTAATTAGATATTAAGGATTTAAAAATGTGTTCTATCGATATGGTATATAAAAAGAATTTTAATGCAGCTTTACTCATTTATTTTAGATTATTTTCTTTTATATATATTTATGTTATTTACTTATATTTATCTATTGTACAAATTTCCCATTAATAAGTACATTTAATATTTTTGTTAATTAAATGAATGTAATACGCATAATATTTTTAAATAAATATCCGAAGTTTTATTATATAAAAAATGATATCAAAAATATTTTTTTTATCGATTAATTATTGATTGATTATAGTCAATTAAGAATTGATTGGAATATTGTTCCAATCAACATTTTAATGATTATCGACTGTTTTTCTAAAGAAAAATATATCAAAATTTTTCAAAAAAAAAAGGTGCTCAAAATATTAGCAAAATAATTATTAAAAAAACAACTATAGGTAATAATAATTTAACATCTATAAGCTATATATATATAGACGAATAACCATTGCATCTTTTATCAATTTTTTTTAAATGTGCTCAAAATATTAGCAAAATAATAATAATAAAAAAATATAATAAAATAAACAACTATAGATAATAATAATTTAACATCTATAAGGTATATAAATATAGACGAATAATAATCTTATTTTTTACGTCACATGATAACTATGTCAATATCACTTAATGGATTCTAATCATCACTGTAATATTTTTATTTTTATTTTTATTTTTTGCCTGTTTATTTGGCACCTACAACTAGGAGTGGCAATACGGGTCGCGACACGACGACACGAATCGAAAACGACACGAATTTTACGGGTTTGGGTTGGAAAAAATAGTGGTCGTGTCAATTTCGGGTCACCCGACATTGACACAGAAAAATTCGTGTCGTGTTTGGGTTGGACCCGTAGAAATTTGTGTCGTGTTCGGGTCAAATGTTGTGTCAATTTCGTATCAAATTTGTGTCAATTTTGGGTCAGTTTCGGGTCCAACCCGAATTTCGTGTCAAATTCGTGTCAATTTTGGGTCAATTTCGTGTCACGTGTTAATTTCGTGTCGCGGGTCAATTTCGTGTCGCGTCAAGTTTGGTTCGTGTCGTGTCAACCCGTTACGGGTTCGTGTCGTGTTCGTGTCGCGGTTTCGAGTCGTTTTCATGTCACGGGTCGTATTCGCGTTGGGGAAGAAAAAATTCGACACGACTCTAACACGATACGAATCCGACACGTAACACGAATTACCACCCCTACCAACAACTAGTTTAAATAAGTGCTCAACAACTGTAATGTCACCAAAATTTTAATTTATACTTGATTTAATTAATTTTATTTCTAGTATTAATTTTGCTCTCGTTCTTTCTAACCAAAGACCCTGTGAGTCTCACTGCACAGTAGTCTCTGCAATCCCTGGAGTTCTCTGTATCTTTCATCTTAACAAACCCTCTGCTATTCTCCACCCCCAGCTCCAGTGTTTCCCTAATTTGAACCTTAAATTGTAATTTAAAAAAAGAGCCATTCGATTTTCATAAACAAAAAAAGATGATGACGGCGGCAACCCAATCCAGAACACTGAGGTACGTCTCGCAAAACCAAAACTTATTGATCTCTCGCTTATTCTTCTGCTCCGAAACAAACCCAGCCTCACACGACGCCGTCGAGACCGTTTTACGCATCATGAGCAGCTCCACCTCGTCCAACAACTTGAAGCAATCCTTGAAATCAAGTGGGGTTTTCCTCTCCAACGATTTAATCGATAAGGTCCTCAAAAGGGTAAGATTCAGCCACGCCAACCCTTTACAAGCTTTGGAATTTTTCAATTATACAGGCAATCGAAAAGGGTTTTATCACACACCCTTTTCCCTGGACACCATGCTTTATATCTTGGGAAGAAGCCGTATGTTTGAGAAGATTTGGGATATTTTGATTGATGTGAAACATAAAGACAGGAAGTCGATAACCCCACGTACTTTAATGGTTGTTTTGGCTAAGGTTGCTAAGGTCTGTTCTGTTAGGCAAACTGTGGAGTCTTTTAGGAAGTTTAAGAAGCTAGTGCCTGAATTTGACACAAACTGTTTTAATGCTTTGTTGAGAACTTTGTGTCAGGAGAAGAGTATGACTGATGCTAGGAATGTGTATCATAGTTTGAAGCATAGCTTTAGGCCTAATTTGCAGACTTTCAATATATTATTATCTGGGTGGAAGTCAGCCGAGGAAGCCGAGGGGTTCTTTGAGGAGATGAGGGAGATGGGTGTGAAACCCGATGTTGTGTCTTACAATTGTTTGGTTGATGTGTATTGCAAAGGTAGAGAGATGGAGAAGGCGTTTAAGGTGGTTGCAAAGATGCGGGTTGAGGATCTACAGCCTGATGTGATTACCTATACTAGTATCATTGGGGGTTTGGGGTTGGTTGGTCAGCCTGATAAGGCTAGAGATGTTCTGAAGGAGATGAAGGAGGATGGTTGTTACCCGGATGTTGCGGCGTACAATGCTGTCATTAGGAATTTCTGCATTGCGAAGAGGCTGGGCGATGCTTATAGTTTGATGGATGAGATGGAGAGCAAGGGTTTGAATCCGAATGCGATCACGTATAACCTGCTCTTTAGGGTGTTCTATTGGTCGAATGACTTGAGAAGTTCGTGGAATTTGTATGGGAGGATGATGGATTCAAGGTGCCTGCCAAATACGCAGTCTTGTATGTTCCTGATCAGGTTGCTTAGGAGGCAGGAAAAAGTGGAGATGGCGCTGCAGCTGTGGAATGACATGGTGGAGAAGGGCTTTGGGTCCTATGTGTTGATTTCTGATGTGCTGTTTGATTTGCTTTGCGATGTGGGAAAACTGGCGGAAGCAGAGAAGTGTTTCTTGCAGATGGTAGAAAAGGGGCAGAAACCAAGTAATGTTTCTTTCAGGAGAATAAAGGTGCTCATGGAATTGGCAAACAAGCAAGACAGCCTTCAGAATTTGTCTGAGAAAATGGCCCTTTTCGGGTGCGTTAAAACTTCCTGAGATTGCATATGATTTCGGCTGACTCATTTCCCTTGCCGAATGACATTTTTCTGGGTTGTCATTGCTGTCTAACTTGCTGGATGGTGTGTCAAAACTAAATTAGGTTCACGACCCGGTTGAATTGTAAGTTTTGAGATATTGAGGATCTAAAGTATTGGCACTACGAAATATTTTATTCAGATTCGCTCAGAGCTCCGAGGATGGGAAGTTCCTTATTGACTCTTGATACATCCAAATAGCTTCCCTGTCTTGGAAACTTGGGTTCATTTCTGTTTTTTTAAGCAACCCTTATTGATATTGACAACGGCCACAAGTTGGAGGGCAATCTTGTGAAACCGCAACCTTGTTTGCATATTTTTTTTAACAGCATGAAAGCCATCCATCTCGCATTGCGAGCAACTGCTAAGACACCGCCTTAGAGCGAAGATTTATTTTTTGGAAGCACTTTCCCAAGTTTTATTCTCTCTCTTTTTGGTTGGTTTATTTGGGAGAAATGATTTTTAATCACATTTCTGTACGTCGATTGAAGCCACAAAGGCGACTGTAAACATTGTACTAACTGTCAAATATATAGTATAAAGAACTCGTTGAGAATTGAGATGATGTTGCTTTTGTTTGTTCTTGCAGTCAATCTTTGAAATAGGACCATGTGATAAGGGCACCATCACCGCACTCTTTAATTCCAAAGGACGTCGCAAAATTTAAGAAAGAAATATTATCTTATCTGGCTCCTTTAATCTTCAACATGTGTATGGAAAAATAACATAAAGAGTATTCTCAATTTACTTTTCACGAAATAACTGGGAAATTTTCTATTAATCTAATAGGGCACAGTCACAAGAAATTTATGAATTATTCTGAAAACTACCGAGTAACAAATGTCGGTGTTAATTTTGCAAAATAAAGGCAGAAACACAGTAGAACAAGCGGTATAACAGGATAGCAAATGCAGAAGGCCACCAACAACCACCATCATCATCATCTTGTAAACCGGCAATTTTTCAACACAACATTGCAAGTGCCATCTATGCCTGCAAATATGTGTTAAAGGCAATGATCAGGGGAAAAAAAAACATTGAACAAAAAATCCGAAACTCAAAAAAAAAAAAAAAAGGTACAGTACGAATTTTAAGAACACGTAAAATATGACACAAGTACGAGATGTCACCTTGTTGGCAATGTTGTTTGAAAGCCAGTCAAGTCCCTCGTACAACCCTTCACCAGACGTGGCACATGTGCTCTGGATATACCTACAGTTCATGTTCGTATGGTTAGTCATACAGAGAGAGAGAGAGAGAGCGCGAGAGAGAGAGGGGAGAGGATCAAGAGAGGTTAAAATAATATATTTTACCAGTGACGCTGACGGAGTGAGTGGAGACCGAGCTTATCGGTTATCTCAGCAGCATTCATGGCATTAGGAAGATCTTGCTTGTTTGCAAATACCAGTAGCACGGCCTCCCTAAGCTCATCCTAGCAATGTAACAAATAATTTCAGAAGAGTTCTTACCAATCACCATACACTGTTCATAAAAACATGTTTTTCAACTACTCATTTGCCATTCAAAATTAAGATATTCGAAAAGTTATGAACTACCTCGTTCAACATTCTGTGCAACTCATCCCTAGCTTCAATAACACGGTCCCGGTCGTTGCTGTCAACAACAAAGATTAAACCCTGTGTGTTTTGGAAGTAATGTCTCCACAAAGGTCGGATCTGGCAAGACATTATTTATTGAAAACATTAACACAACTGATTCCAATAGGGTTGGAAAGAAAGAATTATTCTCAAATATCAGTTACCCAGTTTCTCCTTTGATAATAAAAGGAAACAAAACTCCAACTGCTTTGACAGGAAAAATTGAAGGGGCTAAAAGGCTCTATTAACACTCATCAAAGATACTAAATAAATACAACAGAAATGAAGTCCAAACATATTGCTTCAAATTCATAGGAGTATGATCCTTTAAGAATTAGATTTGTGTACCTTGTCCTGGCCCCCAACATCCCAGACGGTGAAGCTAATGTTCTTGTATTCCACAGTCTCCACATTGAAGCCTAACCAATTGCTGAATCAGTCACGATTACCCCGACAAAAGAAGGGAAAATAATTGGAAGGCTAAATAAAATAAAGAAAATACTAATATGCAGTTGTAACAACAACAAGAAATACGCCTCTCTCAATAAGATCAAACAGCACATATATTTGCAGAGGCAGGATCAACTTCAGAACAAGGTAAGGTGTTTATTCTAAATTAGAGTTTGTTGTAAGCCAAACCAATTTGAAAACACAATGGAAGAAGAATATTCCGCCATCTTTTCTCAATCTAATTACCAACAAATTACAGCCATTTATCAGTTAGAATCCCCTTAATTTAGCAAAGCCCACTATCATGAAAAAACGATCACATCATCCTAGGCGTTAAAAAGGAAACCAGATTCAAAATAACAACAACAACAACAACAAAAATTCAACAGATTCAAAAGAAGATAACGAGCTTACCAATGGTTGGAATGGTGGTTACGATCTCGCCGAGCTTGAGCTTGTAAAGAATGGTAGTCTTACCAGCGGCATCAAGACCCACCATCAGTATACGCATCTCTTTCTTGGCAAAGAGCCGGCTGAAAAGCTTGGTGAAAGACAGCCCCATTTTTCACCTACGCTGAACCCATTTCATATATGATACATAAATACCTTCCTCGAAGATTTGCAATTCTTTTCACAGTTTACAATCATCATTGCAAAATCATAATCGAAAAATGCAAACAGAAACATGCACTCCAATGGCAAAGGAAAAGGAAGAAGATCGAAATTGCAGAAGTAAGAAACAAACAGCTCAATCCAAGATCAAGAAACGAAATAAGCACATATTGAATCCGAATCAATACCCAAACCTAGCGTAGAGATCTGATACGACTAAAAAGCTAGAAAATTTAAGACTTATGTAGATCCGACCAACTGCAAAACCAATGGCTGCATTTGAACTCAGATCGAAGAGACCACCAATGTAATTAAGAATTGAAACAACTATCTTTGATTGTGAAGAAACCATTCACTGGAAATTTCGGGTCTAGCAAATCAAATCAAACATACAAAACAAGAATGTCTTTTCCTTTCCAAGGATTTCTAGACATCGTCACCAGATCATAATCGAAAAACGCAAACAGAAACATGCACTCCAATTGCAAAAGAAAAAGGAAGAAGATCAAAATTACAGAATAAATAAACAAACGGCTCAAACTTGATCCGAATCAGCATCCAAACCTAGCGTAGAGATCTGAGACGACTAAAAAGCTAGAAAATTTTGAGATCTAGATGCAGATCCGAGCAATTGCAAAGCCAATTAGATGCATTTGAACTCAGATCGGACAGACAACCAATGAAATTAAGAATTCAAACCACTAGTTTTGATTTTGAAGAAAGCATTCGCTGAAAATTTCGGAACTTGCAAAACAAATCAAATTGGGCATATAATTCCATGATATCCGAAGCGAGAAAAGAGAAACGGAAAAGGACAGAAATGGGTCGGAATGTAGAGAGAGAAAGTAACATACCTGCCTCGAGGAGGAAGAGAGCGGTTTGCACAAACACCACACAGAGATCTAATGTCTCTCTCTCTCTCTCTCTAAGAAATGACAGAGATAGACTGCAGGCAGGAGACGGGTAAATATATACGTGTGTATTTATAGGAGTTACGGATAAACAGCAGCGAAACAGCGCAAAAATGCAAAATTTTCACTGTCATGTACTTGCCTATTTACTTATTTTAAACAAATTTTTTAAACATTTCTCAAACTTATTCTGGCTTTTTTTTTTTTTTTTTTAAGGGAACTCAAATTTATGTGTTTGTTGCCATGTGTTAAATTCAGAAGGAATTTCACCTCTTTTTTTAATAAGAACTAGTTGTTTTGCACACGTGAGTGAATTAAGCAAAGCAAAGTAAAAAAAAATAATAATAAACACCATGTGGTGTGAATTGGAGCCGTTACGTACGCAGTCACTTGACGTTGATGTGACTGTCACGTGATAGATGTTGGAGGTAAGATAAAAAACACAAATTTGCTTTTATATATATGTATATAGATATAGTAAACTCTACATTAGGATAATAAAAATATTCTATTTTCAAATATCAATTCTATAAAATTTTGTTTATGTATTTTTTTTTTTTCGTTCTGATTTGATTTTGATTAGTTCTAACCCTTAGAAGCATACTGACCTAATGTAGAGAGCTACCAAATTTGAAATTAGTTCAAGAAAATTATTTTTACAACTATTCTAAAACAACATTTCTTACTAAATTTTGGATGGAATAAGTTATAGAGTTTCCCCTTACTTATAGTAGTTATCTTATTATGTTTTTTAAATAATATAGGATTTGCCACTCCTATTTATATTTTAAGAAAAAAATACTGTTAGAATTAGAATTCCTACTCAAACTTCTCCCCTTTCACCGATTGTCCACTTAGTTAGCCCCATCAAGGTATCTCATTATCTTCCCTAAACAAATATAACATTTTCACCTTCTAATTTACGCGTTCAAAGTAGACATAGATAATTTCGTAGAGATGATTTTTCACATGACTCCTACAAGGCGTAAAGTTTATATTTCCATCTCGAAGTTCAAAATCCACCTACATATATGATATATATGTATATATATATATATATATATATATTCATATATGATATATATATATATATTTGCAAGTGTGGCATTCTAATATTTGCCATTTCTAGCTGAATGGGCTATTATTGTCCGACGTTGTGGTTAGAAATGGCACCGTAAGGAGGCCTGGCCTGCAAATTGGAAGTTGGAAGGTTCTGAAGTTGTTTGGCAATAGAAATAATGGTGCTCCTGTTGGGAATATGGATATCAAGAAGCCGGTACATACACTTTTCTGTTTCCAAATTCAGCTTTAGTATCATTACACACCAGCTCCCAGTCATCACCCATTTTCAAATTCATAACACGAGAAGCATCCGAAGTGCTTATTTCAAAATTTTTAATGTTGTTACTAATTTTTGCAACTAAAAAGGATGTCCCTACTGATATTCAAGATTGGATGCTAGAAAACTTGCCGAGAAAACTAGCCCGCGGATTGTTTTCAAGATCCTAAAAAAGCGAAGTTCTATGACTAGTAGTAGTACTATCCAACTTTATGCTCTACTTCATCCAACAACATTTGGAAATAAGGTTAGATCTGGGATGAAAGGATGATTAAAGCAGAGGCACAACGGGGAAGGATTAGATTCCTGGAGATCAAACCACACACAATTCACAAGTCATGTGGCTGCTGACATGTCGTATCGCCCTCCCGTCATCCTCTCCGCCTTCTCCCCGCGCTCACCTGTTGAAATTTGGACAGCATAGAATATCATGGTAGATTCTAGGGATAACTCATTGACACTAGGGATAGAAAAAAGAAGAAAAGCTTCCAACAAGTCTGGATTTTCTAATGTGGAAAAGTTTACCAGTGCGAACTCTGATTACATCTGCAACAGGCACCACTGCAGAGACAAAGAAACATTGTTAGAAGTTTAGCACAAAGTTCAAAACTCCTGTCACTTCATACAGCGCCTCTGTAAAAGATGACGAAATAGTTTACGTTGTATCTGTTATAATATTTTGCATCCTGGTTTCAAAAATCTCACTGATCTGAATTGGGAGAAAGCCAGACTGCTTTTTAATTCCCGAGATTGAAGAATTAATGAACAGAAGAAAAGGAAGTTGGAGGCCTTACAGAATATCTTCCCATCACCAATCTCTCCAGTCCTTCCCTCCTCAATTATCTTGTCTATCACTGCTTCGACCTACCAAAAAAGTAAGTGCAGTATTTAACATGATATTTCACCAAGGACTAAGCTGTACATAAATATGATATTTTACTAAGGATTTAACTTATTATTAGCATTATTTTTCCTTGACATAGTTCTGAGTTATTGGTACTGTACTTTTTTGTTACGTGGCCAAGATTACCAATCAAACTCTTCTTACCTGATCCATGCCCACCACGATCTCCAATTTGACTTTAGCAACAAAATTGTCTTCAGAAAACTCGGAGCCTACCAACGAACAAACAAGAAGAAATTGAAAAGGGATAATAACACAAAGAAAACAGGCAAGAGTGGATAATGTGCTAAGTTACTGAAGAGCAAGTAGAAGATCGATGCCAAGACAAGCACATACCACCCTGCCTCTCAGCTGATCCACCTTGAGCACCAAAGCCTCGGACATCAGAAACCGTTACACCCCGAATACCCATTTTCAGCAGTGCCTTGTTTCCACGAAACAAATTACTAATTAGTATCAATGCATAGTCTCTATTACAGATATAGAAATATGCCAATTCTGAAATCTGAATATACAGGTCTTTGTTAGGGTCTAAGAAATAGAGTTGAATAAAACTAGGATTGGTAATGTCACAAAGGCGCAGTTAAACATGCCGCATTGGCCTTTGTAAACAACTTATAGATCTTCTAGATGATGGAGTTCAAAAAGAAACACAACCAAGATCCGTATTCCGAACCTGCTACACTACAAATCAGCCAAACACACAAGTTATATAAGTTATAATATTGTCAAAAAGTAGGAGAAAATTTAATGCCATGTCTTGGGAATCAAAGAACTCAGAAATATAGAGAGAACTAAAGAATCAACAAAGAATGTTATCAGTGACAAATCTGCATTCTGTATTATCGATGAATATTGAGTACATCAGTGCTTTTAAAAAGTGGCGTGTCTAATAATCTACAAATCATTCTATTAGATTCTGACAAATGACAAGTGAGTGATTATGGAGAAACTAATCAAGACCACTAACTAATCACTTAGCTAACTCTTACTCCAAACCATCATAGAATATATAACGATTTCGCTATCATAATGATTTTGTATTCCGGCAAAAATTAAGCAAGAACCATGTCTCTACTCACAGTCATAGAAGTACAAATTTAAGGCTACTAACCACACATCTTAAAAAGAAAAAGAGAGGGGGAAAAAAAAAAGGTGGGTTGCTAAGCACTTACAGAAGAAACGTTTTGGACTCTCCAGGGCCTATAAAATTCAGCGGCAGTTCATAACATAACAGACATGAAAATCCCGAAACAATGTTAGAGATAGTGAACCCAACAAGCTCGTATACATGTACATATATAACATGTTTCACACACAAAGGCATAGAAAAGAAATGCAACACACACACACACATATATATATAAGGGAAAATCAAAGTTAAAAATAAACACAGTAGAAGTCTATGCACCTCAGAATCGCTTCCACTTTGTAAAACTTGGAGTCCGGAGTATAATCTACATAATTTAAAAAGGAAAAAAAAAAGAGAGAGAAAAATTAGTAGACACCCAAATAATGAATGGAGTAGAATACTAACAACAATGAAAATCAGGGGGATGAGATGAACTGGGACGAAGTTAAATTCCAATGGGGGGGTAATGGGAAAAGAACAGAAATAGACGAACCAGGAGAGCTTTGGGCTCGAATTAGAGGAAGAAGAGAAGCGTTTCGGGAAGAACGCCTGAGAGTGAGAGAGACATGATTAGCGTGGTAGAAAAAGTGAAAATGGGTGAGGTTTGTAGGGATCGATGAGGAATTCATGAGAGGAAGTTGTCTGAGTGGACAAAGCGTGGCTTGTCTGAGCTTGAGCATCGAAGAACAACAACAACAACAAGAAGCAGCCATGCCTGGTCTGTTCAAGAAGAAGAAGAAGAAGAAGAAGAAGAAGAAGGGGTGTGACCGTGACAACGGACCCTCTTGGTCTGGGAGTTAACGCAGACGCAGAGAGAGTTAAAAATTTGAGGTTTTGATTTCTGATTTTTACAGCACACTCCACACTCCATGCTTCTACTACTTGGGCTTTTCTAACACCAATCCAATACGACTGGGCCACTCCGTGACAATTAGGCCCAACTCCTTCAAATGTTTTCAAATTTGTTTCCCAATTTTCTTTTTTTCTTTCTTTTTTTTTTTTTTTTTTTTTTTTTTTTATTCTGATTGATTATTAGATTTTGTTCTCCCAGGCATCCGTTTGAATCAACTATTGAAGGAAAATATTAGATTTATCTATTTAATTATTTAAATTTGCTTATTTAAATATTTAGGTTTTAGTTTCAAATTTTGTATGTTTATCTAATTTCCTAATAATTATTTTATAAGTTTTCTGATAATTATCTAGTTATTTATTTAAATAATTCATATTTAAATTATTCAGTTAGGATAACTATTGTAAACATTATACATATTCAATTTCTCAATGGAAAAGGCTATGCCATCTTTTCTCATGTATTATTCTTCTATATGGTATAAGAGGTTAAGCTCCTGAAATCTTCATTTTCTTCTCTTCTTCTCACTTTCTTTTCTGGTGTCTACGCCCATAAATCTCCCCCCACAAACATCATAATACTTTGCCTCCATTCAACGCCCACAGATTAAAAAAATAAATAAATAAAATTCTCCAAATCATTCACGACATTACCTTTACACCACACTCACATACACATTCCTTCTCATAAACCAATTCCCACCAAGCTACCGCAAATATCATGGCTACCGACAACAACCAAGTAACCATTCCCAATGCTCAGGAACCCACCAAACCCCTCACTGTTATCAATATCAATAGTCATAACACTGTCAAACTCACCTCCACCAATTATCTCTCCTGGAAACTTCAGGTTGAAGCAATTCTTATTGGCTATGTTCTTCAAAATTTGTCGACGGCTCTCATCTTCTCCTCCCACTACTAAAACTGAAAATAATGTGACCATACCCAATCCAGAATATCAAACTTGGCTCCGTCAAGACAAATGAATTTTTGGTGCTTTTGTAGGTTCACTTACCCCATCTATTATTCCCCTCATCACTCAAAACTTCTCGAGAGGCATGGACTATTCTTGCCAACACATATGCCCGACCTTCTCATGACCACATCAAGCAAATCTAAATGATTAAATAGATAAAATCTCGTCGACCACTTTACCAAATATATTTGGTTTTATCCTCTTAAACGTAAATCTCAAGTTCACGATGTTTTCATCCGATTTCAATCAATTGACAAAAAATTCTTTAATCAGAAAATTGTCACATTGTATTCTGATAATGGGGGAAAATATCAAACACTTTCATCCTATCTTGCATCTGAAGGAATTACACATCTCACGTCACCCCCCACATACTCCAGAACACAATGGGTATTCTGAATGTCATCATCGCCATTTCGTCGAAACCGGTTTATCTCTTCTTTTCCATGCCTTCATGCCTCTGTCATATTGGTTTTATGCTTTTGCCATAGCAGTCTATCTTATTAATTGAATGACCACTCCCACACTCCAACTTTCCTCTCCCTATGTCAAACTCTTTCAGTCGTTGCCTAATTACTCAAAACTTTGTGTTTTTGGGTGTTTTATGTTATCCTTGGTTACGTCCGTATTCTTCTCATAAACTTCCTTCTCGCTCTGCTCTATGTGTCTTTCTTGGTTATTCTCTCAACAAAGTGCTTACTTGTGTCTTGAACCTTTTTCTTCTAAAATATATACATCCCGTCATGTTAAGTTTGTTGAAAGCATCTTCCCTTTTTCTTATCTCCACTCTCATCTTCCCCGTCCCTCTTCTAACACTCTATCTCATTGGTTTTCACTTGCATCTCGACTCTCAACCACATCATCTCCACGCCCGCCTACACCTTCTACGCCTGCAATGGAATTACCATCATGTGCAGATTCTGACTCCACCATGCCGCTCACTCTCATCACCCCTGGCCCAACTCAATTATTGTCCACAACTTCTTCAATCCTCGACCAAGCCCACAACCCACCTAATTTTGTGTCGAACCCACAGCCACCCCCAACGTCACACCCAAGCCCTATGCGTTCCAGCCCACCCAACTCGCAAACATTGCCCAGCCCACCAACCTCGCAAACACCGCCCAGCCCTGCTCAAACTCAAACTGCCCCTCTCACATTCCACCTCCTACGCTCGTTGACCCAAATACAGGTGTCATTATTACCCGGTCAAAGAACAATATTCACAAGCTAATTCTCAAACTTAATCTTAATGCCCAACTTGTAACCAATTTTGATCTTAAACCTACCACAGTCACCTATGCCATTAAAGACCCCAAATGGCGTCATTCTATGTCAGAAGAGTATGATGCTCTCATTCGGAATGGAACATGGGAACTTGTTCCCTCGGATCCAACTCAGAATTTGGTTGGTTGCAAGTGGATTTTTCGTATTAAACGTTTACCTAATGGTTCTATTGACAGGAATAAAGCATGCTTAGTTGCAAAAGAATTTCATCAACGCCCTGGAGTTGATTATCATGACGCGTTTAGTCTAGTTGTCAAGCCTACTATATTTCGTCTTGTTCTCAATCTTACGGTTACTCATGGTTGGTTGCTTCGTCAAATTGATGTGAACAATGCCTTTCTCCTAGGCCATCTTACAGAGGATGTGTTTATGGCTCAGCCACAGGGATTCATTGATCGTGATCATTATCATAATGTCTGCAAATTACGCAAGGCTATCTATGGTCTTAAGCAAGCACCACGTGTTTGGTATCATGAGTTATGTCAGTTTCTTATCACCTCTGGCTTTGCGAACTCTCATGCAGACTCCTCACTTTTTGTCTTCAACACCAGTGGTACCATGATTTAACTTCTTGTTTATGTTGATGCCATTATTATTACAGGTGACAATGATGGGGCTGTACAGAAATTCATAACACTTCTTGCTCAACGCTTTTCTATCAAGGATCTTGGTCCTCTCACTTATTTCCTTGGAGTTGAAGTTACTTCCCATCCACATGGCTTGCTTCTCTCTCAACGCCATTACATTATAGATCTTTTAGCTCGCACACGCATGATAGAAGCCATTCACTACACCACTTGTTACTGCTCCAACTCTTGATCTTCGCTCCGGCACAGCTCTTTCAGATCCATATGAATACCGAACCATTGTTGGAAGTCTGCAATACCTATTGCTAGCACGGCCTGACATCGCATAAGCAGTAAATAAAATGTTTCAGTTTATGCATTACCCCACCAGTGACCACTGGAATGCTGTAAAGCGACCATTACGGTATCTTTGTGGGACCCCTACTGATGGTCTTCTCCTTTATCGGCGATCTCCTTTATCACTCCATGCTTTTTCTAATGCTGATTGGGCATGCAACAAGGATGACTATATTTCTATTAGTGCTTATCTTGTTTACATAGGTCGCAATCCTATCTCTTGGAGTTTGAAGAAACAACGGACGGTTGCCCACTCCTCAACAGAAGCAGAATATAGATCGGTTGCTGCTACTTTTGCAAAACTAAGTTGGATTTTCTCTCTTCTCACTGGACTTGGTGTTCCTTTATATGTCCCTCCTGTAATATACTGTGTTAATGTTGGTGCTACAAATCTTTGTGCGAATCCAGTATTCCACTCACGTATGAAACATGTTACTTTGGATTATCACTTCATTCATGAACAAGTTCAGAGTGGTGCGCTTCATGTTGCCCATGTCTCATCGAAGGGCCAGTTAGCAGATCCTCCCACAAAGCCTCTTCCTCGAGCTCGTTTCCTTAATCTCAAGAACAAGATTGAACTATTCTCAAGGAGCTCCATCTTGCGGGGGCATATTGGAGGAAAATAATTAAATTTATCTATTTAATTATTAAGATTTATTTATTTAAATATTTAGGGTTTAGTTTCAAATTTTGTATGTTTATCTAATTAGTTTCCTAATAATTATCTTATTAGGCTGATAATTATCTAGTTATTTTATTTAATTTTTCAGATTTAAGTTATTTAGTTAGGATAACTATTGTAAACACTATATATATTTAGTTTTTCAATGGAAAAGTCTATCCCATCTTTTCCGAGCTATTATTCTTCTATATCAACAATAATTATAACTAGTTTTTGAAAAGCTAATCAAGTCCAACTATCGATCCAAACAGAAGCTAAATTTTTATTCAACTTAAATGTTTGCATGTAAATGTAGAATTTCAGTTGTGTTATTAAATGAAATATATGCTTGAATAGTCTTGAGATATTGAACTACTGTAGTAGTTTTCACTTTGCGTCCAAACGAATGAACTACTTTGAGATATTTTGTATTCAATTTAAAAATGAAAGAGAAGCTGATTTAGGCACAACTTTTTAGATACTGAAAAACTTTTTGCAAAAATGGTCTATTTGATAAAGTTTTTGATTTTGTTTTTGTTTTTAATATGTAGACAAAGAAAATTGAAAGTTATGATTTTTTCATAAGAGTTTATAAAGTCAAAATGATTTTAAATTTTTATTATAATAAAGTTTGTAAATGTCTAATTTAAACTATGATATATGTAAGTTTTAAGTTTTAAAGTATATTCATAGTAGTTTTTCGAAACTCATATCTTTCTGAAGTTTTTATGCAAATTAATTTATGACATAACATTAGTTAAAAACCACGTGTCGTTTAAAAAAAGAAAAAAAAAAAAAAAAGAAGAAAAGTTTTGAAAATGACAAGTTGTTTTGGTAGGTAAGCGACTTCAAAAAATTTGAACGGCAAATGATTTGGTAAACGGCTACAAACTTCATAGGACAAGATACGTGGTCGTTTCTTAGATTTCATTTTAAACAGACAGTGGCATTATTATGGTATGAACTGTCAAGTGTCAACGACTATAGAATAAACGACAGGCAGTGAACCTTAAATACTAAAAGCGACATGTAGTTTTCATCCTAACTGAGGAAAATGAATGAATAAGAGTATGAATGAAGATCGAGCGAAAGGAACTAATGATTATTATATAATACTTGATAGTCCTTCCTTAGACCTCGAAAACCAATCGGAGAAATGGCGGCGGATGCGGGTGGGAGAGAAGAAGAGTTTGTGTACAGAATCAGCACGGCTGAAGAGTGGGAAGAGTTTCAGAAATCAGGTTCTACTTTCGGCGGACTACTTGACAAGTCCTCCGCTTTCATCCATCTCAGCAATCTCTCTCAGGTACCCACCCCCCAATTTTCCTTCTCTCTCTCTTTTTTTTTTTTTTTTTTTTTTTTTTTTTTTTTCTGGGTATTGCCTTAATTACATCCAAGTATCGGTAAATTAATCAAAATTGTTCCGACCCTTTTTTTTTCGTTTGTTTGGGGTTTTAGGTACAGTCCACGCTACATAATTTTTTCTTAAACACCAAGCATGAGCTTTACCTCCTCCAAATTGACGCCAAGAAGGTATACTCTGTGCATCTTTCTTTTATTTAGACCATTGCCATTGCTGAAACTCTTTCTAGAGCGTTTCTTTTGTTGTTATACTAAAGAACAATGCTTAGTTGATAGTTAATTATAGGAAATAAGCTGTTGTACTCTGATTTCCCTTTACTGGTTTCAAAGTGATAAGAATGAGTGAAAGATGATCTTGGTTGGACAGATCTTCATTAGCATTAATGGATCAACCAAACTATGGAGGCAATACTAACGACCGGTTTGGGATCAATATTGCTTTGAATTTAGGGTAAATTGCTCATTTAGTCCATGAACTTTCAACCTTGTACAATATTGATCCTTTAACTTTTTTCGTAACTAGAATGCTTCTAAACTTTTAAAATGTTGCTATAATAGTTATTTTCGTCAATTTTTGAACAAAATCTATTAGTAATTTGGTTAGAAAGTGGTGCTAACTACGGATTTCGTCAAAAAAATAAAGGGAAATGACTACTGTAGTCATGTTTTTAATAGTTTATGATCTTTCTAATCTCGAAAAAAAAAAAAAGATGGAATACCCCTAAATTATTAAAATGTTACTATTATAGTCATTTATGTTAATTTTTAAACGGAATCTGTTCCAAAACTTAACGTAAAGGATTATCGTAGCAACATTTTAATAGTTTAGGGGCATTCCAATTACAAAAAAAAAAAAAAAAAAAAGTTCAAGGACTAAAATTATACAAAATTAAAAATTCAGGGACCAATCTAACAATTTACTCTTGAAGTTAAAGGGTAGAATACGTGAATTAAAGTTACAGCTTTTTCTATTCGTGTTTTGAGCCATTTAAAAAAAGAAAAAAGGTTAAGGGAACCAACATGAAATTTAACTTTATATTAAGGCACAAAAATTGGGAGAATTAAAGATTACAAAGTGATATTCATACTACATCACTATAAGATTTTAGCTATTCTCGGGAAAAGATAATATTCAATAGAAGCCAAAAATTTCGAGCTTTTTAGAGAGCCGAACCTCTTTTGATAGGTTATCCTAACACTGTCAGTGGCAGCATTTAGGCCTAAGAAGAGCTGAAAACAGCTTCTAGCATTTGAACAGAGGTTTAGTTGACTGTAGGAAAGGTTGGATTAGTTTTTGTGTTGGTGCGAAGGTAAATATCGGGTTTCCACTGATTTGTTGCTTGCCTCATTTGCCTTTCCATATCATAGAAATTGTTACTACATCTATATATATATATGTCGCAAGTTGTAACCTCAACATCTTGATGATGGATATGATGATTTGTCAACATGTGTATTTTTTGCAGCTTGGGGATGGATTGGTGTATGAAGTGGTAGATGGTTCCAATAGCTTCCCTCATTTCTACGGACCGTCTCGAAGCTTCCGTCCTCTCCCTTTAGATGCTGTTACAAAAGCAGAGAAGCTGTCTCTCTTGGATGGCCGATTTAGTTGTAGTTTGCTGGATTAATCATCAATTAAATCCCACGGAGCTTCTTTTCTTGTTGTTGTTGTTGTTGTTGTTGTTTTTTAATTTCTTTTTAGGTTTGTGGTATTGGTAGCATTGGGATAACTGATGGATTGTCCTGTGTGGCAACTAACTTGGTTATGTATCATTTTAATAACATTCTGGTACATTTGAGAAAGCAATAAAGGAAGGGATTGTGTTGAGGCAATCATCAAATCCACCCGAGTCACATATTCGCTTAATATCAAATTATGAAATAGGTGAAATTACTATTAATTCCCAAATTTAGCTAGAAAATTTTTTATTATCAAATTATGAAATGGTCAAATGATTATACATATATGTTTTCGAAAGCAGTCGCATTGCGGGGATAGCTCAGTTGGGAGAGCGTCAGACTGAAGATCTGAAGGTCGCGTGTTCGATCCACGCTCACCGCATCCACACCTTTCTCTTTTCTTTTCTTTCTCTCTCTCTCTATATATATATATATTTTTTTTCTAACACTATTCTCTGCTTCCAAACACTCGAAGCGTCATATTGACTTCAACGCTTTTTATACCGCTACTTAATTTTCACTAGTACTTATAATATTTAAACATCTCCCAAAACCTCATATGAGAGAGAGAGAGAGATATTACAGTGATTGGCCACTGCTAGCAAGCAGCTTCAACTTGTATTTTTAATAGGTCTGTAAGTTTTGTCTGTTTGATCCAGTGAATCTGCAGCACTTTCACTGATTTCCTTTCTACCATTATATATATATATATCTATATATATGTGTGTGTGTGTGTGTGATTAGTCGTTATTTGAATCATTATTCTTGATTTGCACACCCATGATCCATGACATGCATGGCCAAGATCAAGATATGATTGGAAGAATAAACTAATAAAGCCAAGCTCTATTACACTGATTGATAACACATATATGTACTGATGTTATCACGGGTTTCTTGTTAAAACAGTACCGGGAAAAACAAAAACACAACAAAACAAAACAAAACAAAGGGCTCACAGGAAAGATACTGATGGAGGAGACTTATCACCACTTTAATAATAACCCCAAAGGTTTTGGCTCATTTGGCACCTTCCACAAGTGGGTTTGTCAGTTCATCACATGTACAACAAACACAACTCTATATATATTCTTCCTCTTAATTACTGACATTTCAAATTAAATAACAAGACAAAAATAATAAGAGAAGAAAATGGTTCAAATACAGAAACATGTAAGCTACTTAAAGATGAGATGCCCTAAATTAAAATAAATACAAACAAATTCAAAATTTCTAATAAAGATAATTATATACAAAATAATAACTTTTCATATGAGGAAATGATAAGTGTCCTTAACATTAATTACTGCATGTGTTCGGCAAATGTTTCCTAGGGAACTGAACTGTTCTATGCTTCCTTTTATTTATTTATTTTTTTTTGGGGGGGCAATTTGCATTTGCTACCTTGTGGTGTATATAAGAAGGCTAGAGGGTTGTGGTGATTCAATGAGGATGAAGTTAAATAGAAACCAAATCATTCTATTGAGGATGGGTATTAAGGAGAGAAGCTTTTTGTGTTTCTCTGTTAGTTATGCATTTGTATTAATGTCACTCGGTTCTTTTCCTCTCTTTGCTAATTCTCAGTGCAATAGAAAGCCTGTGGTTTTCAACTTTGGGGACTCCAATTCAGACACGGGGGGATTCTCTCTTGGATCCGGATTCACCTTTGGACCTCCCACGGGCCGCGCCTTCTTCCACCGTCCGACAGGCCGGTTGTGCGATGGCCGTTTAATGATTGATTTCCTTTGTAAGTTTTCTCTAAACTTCACTTTGCATTTGGTGAGTTTTTGCTTTGCTTTTAAGAAAGAGATATGATTAGTGACTTGCTTTGCATTGCTTGTTCTTTAGAGTTATTTCATGTTCTATATATGTTGGGCACATACCTTACTTGGGCTTGTATTGAACGTTCATGGAAGACCCAATTCCTCAAAGCCATATGGCTGAGTGGGCAAAGCCCGTATTTATAAATTTAAAAAATAATTAAAAAACCCACTGTTTGGAGCATGACTTCGAACTGGACTTTGGGAATCTAAATTTGATTGGTATTTGAGAGAGAAAAAAAAAAAAGAGTACGACGCATATTTCTTAAAATGGAATTTTTTTTAGTAACCTTTGAATAGTGATTCCTGTTAAAGAGAGCTCTTAATTTGGCAGGATAAAAAAAAAAATTTAAAATACAAAGAAACCTCTACGGGATGTGCAGTTTTATATCGTTAATTATATTTGCATCAAATTTCATTTATTCATATTTTTTTTTAAAAAAAAGTTATAAAGTACTATGTGGTTTTTTTGCTTAATCTGAGGTACAAGGTTGAGTTTGCTTCTGTGACTGATGATTTCTTTTAGAAATCAATGCACATGTATCTTTAAGCTCATGTTATTGTCATTTAAAAATTTAAAAAAAAAATTCATTTTAACTGAGCAGTTTTTGTGATATATATATATATATATATATATATATATTGATTTGAAGGTGAGAGTTTAAATATGGACTACTTGACCCCATACATGCAATCTTTGGGGCCAAACTTCACATATGGAGCAAATTTTGCAGTCAGTGGTGCCTCTACCCAACCCGAACGCAAACCTTTTAATTTGGATGGCCAAATTCGTCAGTTCCTTCAATTTCGTACTCGTTCTCTTGAGCTAATATCAAAGGGTACAGATATATTTTCAAGTTCTTGTTATAATATCATCTAGGAGAAAAAAATAAAAAAAATAAATGAACCTGTTCAATATTGTACAGTAATTCAGGAAAGTTATTTTATGTACTGGTGATTGCATTCTATTTTTCTATATATGTAGGTTACAAAGATTTGGTTAGGGCTGAAGAATTCAATAACTCACTCTACACACTTGACATTGGACAAAATGATCTAGCTGCTTCATTCACTTACCTTTCTTATGCACAAGTTATTGACAAAATCCCGTCCTTCATTGCTGAAATCCAAACTTCAATTCAGGTAAAATTCTATGAATATATATATATATATATATATATATTTACAAACTTACTATATATTTGTGTTATATCGAAATTATATGTATCTTTGAATGTTATATATGAACAGACCTTGTTTCAAAACGGAGCAAGGAACTTTTGGGTACACAATACCGGGCCACTAGGCTGTTTGCCTCAGATTCTGTCAACAACGAGCCATAATGCGAGTGATATTGACAACTATGGATGCATTCAATACATGAATGAAGCTGCAAAAGAATTCAATAAACAACTATTCTCTCTTTGTGAAGAACTGAGATCTGAAATGAAGGATGCGACCATTGTACATGTTGATATCTACTCCATCAAATACGGCATCATTACCAATCCTTCGATATATGGTATGATGCTATCCATCTTATAATATAGCAGTCACGGAACTAGAAATTTTTTTTTTTCCCGGTGCAAGTATAATAGCAAAAAAATGTGTAATATTTTGAAATATGAGTATGAAACACGTGCCTCTATTGAATTGTGTCACACTAATTACACGTAGGGCATTATAAATTGACTCTAGTTTTGGCTGTTGATTAATTTAAGGATTTTTCTGGTGGTGTTTTTGTTTTTGAAATAGGATTTGAGAATCCGTTAGTGGCGTGTTGTGGGTACGGAGGGCCGCCTTACAACTACAAACTCAACCATGCGTGCGGTGTTCCTGGTTTCAACGTTTGCGATGACGGATCAAAGTTCATAAGCTGGGATGGAGTTCACTATACAGAGGCTGCCAATGCAGTTTTTGCTTCAAAAACACTCTCCACGAATTACTCTACTCCTCCACTTCAGTTCCAATATTTTTGTAACACCTAAAACAATAACATTTACCCTCTAGCAATCTAGAATATTGTCCAATACTTGTACTTTAATTAACTGCTGTAGGAGAAAACTGCATGTCGTTTCTCCTACATTATCATTAATTATTTTATCAATGTCTTTGCAGATGTAGTGCAGCAATAATAATAAACTTTGTTCTTTCTTTTTTTTTTTTTTTTTTTGTCTAATTTGTATTTTATTTTATTTTCGGTTTGGCCAAGACAACTAAGCAGATAGTAGTTGTAATAGTTTATTTTACTGTTTTAATATATAGTTGTGGCGCCAAACAGGATGTCCATTTTCCGACGCAGATACCCTGGTTTTGCTAAACGAAGTTGCGTTGTAGGGTGCGACAAGTTGGGCTAAACTAAAATAAATTTGCTTTGGAAGTACTTACTTAACAAATCAAACTTTAGTGGATCATGGTATATGCACATTCTCTTAAGCTGCCTTTTTTTTTTTTTCTTTTTTTTAATTTTTTTTAATGCTTTAATAAAGTAGCACTACTACTGCAGAAAGCAGAATATTCTCATGACAATAACATTCAAGTGTATAATCTGTGTGTTTCGGCATGATTTTGGTGGGTACAATATTGATTATTATCCGGTAATTAAGTTTCAGAGGGGGAATTTCATATATATCATGGTTTGTTCTTCACATATACAAAAAAAGATGTCTTAAATCCGACAATCGGATAAATTCACCGGTTGTAACTTTTTATTTATTTAAAATTATATAATTAGTAGATTTACATAACTTTATATAAAATTATATATAACATATTATACTATATTTAGAATTATTAGTATAAAGTACATATATCATTAAAAATGTTACATTTAAATCAACTGATTAATTGAGATATTAACATTAAAAATAAGTTATAAGTACTGTTTATAAAAGTGTTGGATGTAAAACTACAAATACGTGTGTGTGTGTGCATATTCATTACATTGTGAAAAAGAAACTTGGACTACTCAAGCTAGTGGTTGAGTTTGGAGTACTTTAGAATTGATTATAAGCATTATCAAGTTTTTTTTTTTTAATAATAATAATAGGAATATTATCAAGTTAGAATCATGGAGTGGAAGATGTTAGATAGCGTGATTGAGTTGTTCTCCCAAACTGACAGTGGGCTATCCAAAACTATACATTTGCACCAACCCCCCACCCCACCCCACCCCACCCCCACCCCCCCTATACATTTGCACCACCCCCCACCTCCCCCCCCCCCCCCCCCCTATACATTTGCACCACGCCCACCACCCACTCCCCCGCCACCCCCCCTATCTAGGTGAGAAAAGCATAGACTAATGGATCCGGAGTAGTTTCTATCTTGTGTTTGGATGGATTTCCTATTTTAGTCCGTCTATATTATAAGAGGTTAAAATTGAAGTTATTTTCATTGAATTTAAAATTTCTCATTCAATTTATTTTCTGCTCTTTTCTCTTCTAATCAAACAATTATAGATCTCGAAATGCATGCATGAATCATCTTACCTCTATCCATTCATCCATTTTTCTCTTCTACGTTCCAATTAAGCTCTAGATCAAAGGTAAGGACCATTTGATGTTCTTCTAATTCCGACAGACCTAAAGTTTTATTATATTATCTTTTACCATGAACATTGTGTGAATTGACTGAATATTTTTTAATTCAAGGTGAGTCGAACACGTTACAAGAAGTTGCGTGGTCAAATTTGATGATATGTTTTTTTGTTTTGTTTTTGTTTTTGTTTTTTTGTTTTTTTGGCTAAAAACTGAGCCACGTGGACTAGTTAAAATCGTGAAATTAGAGTGCAAAAGGGTTTTAGTAGGATGGAGTAACGCCCACAAACAGTCATACCCATCAAAGAAAATGAAGGACCTACCCACTAGTGAAACATGGTTTATATATAAGATCGACCACTTTATTGACAGGTGGTTATTTAATTTACCTCACAATTCCTCACTAATGAATAATCATTAAACTCATTGTGCCAGACAAAATCATTCGAATGCAAGCCCCCATTCACATTATAAGGAAAAGTATAGTATAATTTGTATTTTTCTATCTAAAGAAAAGAATATGCCTATTTATTTGTTTGAAAGCTGTGATACCTGGGACACCAAAAAAAAGGAAAAAAAAAAAAAAAAAAAAAAAAAAGAGGAGTGATTAATAGAATTCCTCAAAAAATGGTAATGACCTTAATAAGTAATTAAAAGTACTCTCCATAAATAATAATTTAATTTAAAGCTTTGGATGTTTGGAAAAGGTCTAAAAGGAACATATATATACTATACTTTTACATCGTGGAAGGTCTTTGTCATGAACATGTGGATACATAAATTCAAGGCCAATAATTCAACAAAAGAAATCAAATCAAAACAAAACAAAAAAGAAAAAGAAAAAGAAAAAAGTATGTCATGCATTGAATAGCCAATTGGCGTGCGTACTCCATGTACAATAATACAAATAAAAAAAATAAAAATAAAAATAAAAATATAGCACTCTTTTTTTAATTTTTTATTTATATTTTTTAAATGAGCTATCTCTACATGTTCTTGGATTTACATTATTATTCCTTCTTTTTTAAGGGGTAAAGAGCATCTTCTGGGAACCCCCTATAATTTTCTTTTTAATTATATATAAATCGATCAATTGGGGTTTCTAAAATAATGTAGTAAAGTCCAAATGGGGCCATGTTTATGTTGAAATTAGTACTAGTTCACAAGTTGAAAAATTAAATAATCATCCTATAAAGCTGCAAAATGATTTGAAGTTAGCATGATAAAGAACGAGAAAGGCAGTGAAGGCGCCAATATTTAATAGGAAGTGGAAACATCGTTGAATCATATATATATATATATAGCTAGTTTATAACAATTAAGCTGAATATATATATATATATATATATATATAATATTAATTAGCTAGCTAGGAGACTTTTTTCTTCATTATGGGTGAAGAATCCCTGATATTATTGTATTCGACTATCCCACTTAGAGACTGCATCAACAAGCAAAAAATTTCTTCGTAGCGCTTAATGAATTGCGATCCAAGCCATTACATGAAAGTTTTTCGATACCTTTGAATCTAGACGTACAAATTATTGGGTACAGTTGACTTTATCTACGTATATATATCTCTATTTATTCATTTAATTTTCGTTTTTTTTAAGATAATTATATTCTAGACATTTCATAAAGATCTTTTTGATCGATTGTGAAAAACATATATTAGCACTGTTTCGAATGGTCTGATCGTAACAAGGGGAAACCTAACACCGATAGTACCAATAAATTCTAATAAAGTGCATAAATAGGTAAAACGTACATCAAGTTTTAACAACGGGAAACCAAAATGGTACACTAATTATGAAGACTACATATATGACTCTTTTAGTACCTTTATAATTGATGAAAAAACTCGACAACTGATGAGATCAAGAAGCCCATAGTTAGTGTAGATCACGCTTACTACATGAAACTAACTCTAACAAAATGGATATATAATCAAAATCAATTGTCAAAGAATATATGCAGACCACCTCCCTTATTACAAAACAAAACAAAACAAAAAAACACAAGGGCAAACGCAAAGTTTCTTTACGTTCAAAGTGATCTTCTTTTTTGCATCAGTACTAGTACTCTTTTTTCTTTCTTCGATATTGTTCAATATTATAGCGATTGTTGGAATGAAAGTGACGAGGATGATAGAGCATATATCAATTAAAATAATAATAATTAAGAATAAAATATGTACTATAATAGACTAATATATTGTTCCTCTTGTCATCTACCTTTGCCTTTCCAATGCATAATGCCAACAACAACTCATACCAAGTTACCAAGTAGTTATTACTTAACAGTGTTAATATTGAGACTTGAGAGCTACATCTATATACTTAAAATCCCCCCATGCCTCGCGCCAAAATATATATATATATATATATATATATATAAATGAAAAAACAAATCTTCAAGAAAAAAAAAAAAAAAAAACTAGAGAAAAGAATGCTTTAGATTTTCGTTGAATTAGTCTTATTTTATTCACTAATAATTTTATATTAAATTACGTGGGCTAACTATACTAATATCTTCTGTGTTTTGTTGAAATAAGAGAGACTTCCTTGATTTAAAAAAAAAAAAAGAAACGGTAACACCCATGATGATCATAACTCGGTTAACTTTAGATATAAAAAGATGAAAAAAAAACCCCCAATTGATTTCACCCACTAATATAAGCAGACTAATGATCCGTTTATTTTATAGGTCTCAGTATATTTCAAACATTTTTTTTATAGTGTTATTTGTCACAAAAGTTTAGATTTCTTGTCAAATTTTCTTTACAAACATGATGTGAAACAAGCGGACTCTAAATCTAATAAGCCCTTGATTTTCTTAGATTTAAAAGAAAAATCACTAAAAAGAGCAGTCCCCAACATCAATTAAATTATGTGTATAAGCATCAAAGGAATAATTTTAATCCTTCTCCTATAATTAGAATGAATATTATAATTATAAGTATGTAAAACTCTAACTAAAGAAGCATATACGAAAATCTCCTAGCAAGTAAAAAAGTGTGTAAAATTAATTAATCTCATATTTTGTGGCTAAACTAGTAAAATGGTAATTTTTCAGTCATAGACACTGTACTTGGGAACGGTTTCAGAAGCAGCTGGGAGGGTCATTTTGGAATTTTAAAAGTATTTAACGGCCAAACATAGATTTTCCTTCATGACGGTCAACTAACGAAGAGTTATTATTATTATTATTATTATTATTTTTTGGAAAAATCAAAGAGTGTTGATGTTATTAATTGTTTTGGTCAAGCAGGTGCAATTGTTAATATTTCCACAAAACACAAAAAGTGCCAGCATAGTTAACCCTTCTTGAACTGAAATTTGTTAACTTAAAGCTTCCTAATTAACCATAAATGAATGAGACCAACCAGTCTTACCTATCGAAATAACTAACACATTTAAAATAAGATGGTTTCTTATACGAAATTTTTTAATTAGGATATATACAACTACGGTTATAAAGATGGAACTAATAAAAGAATCAAGATCCATGAACCAGCTGATCATAACAATGAGGTCAAACTAATTAATAATCATCTCGGCTACCAATCTAATTTTTAATCCAGGATAATATATATATATATATAATCAATTAATTAATTTATCAATTTCATCGTTGGAAGCTTATGCACGATAGCTAGGCAAAACGAAAACATGTCTACGCATGGCATAGATCGATTAATTATAAAACATACTGGCATAGTCATGGAAATAAAAAGTTTCAAAAACATATATCCTAAAAAGATAAAAAATGAGACCACTTTTTGCTGAAAAAAAGGTGTATACCTCCCCCTTAACAATCTTAAATCAACGGAATCTGTAATACCATTAAATTTTTTTTAAAAAAATAACCTAGCTAGCCATCTCTATTTTCTTTTTTTTTTTAATTACATTTATGCTACATTAATATTTTAATTAAAAATAGAAAAGTAATATAAAAGGTCAACTTACAGGTTGTCGTCATGGGCATGGCGTGTCTGTAATTTACGAGGTTTACATATAATCCTATATATATATATATACATACATATATATATATATATAGGGGGTGCAAGTGCAAGCACGCCTGCAAATTGTTTGATTCTTATGTCTACTTTATTTGTCAACTAAAAGCTTATTGATTAACTAATGATATCGAGTCGAATCACTAGTTTTACCCATTCATTATGCAAGTTGGAACATTCAAATTAATATGGTTTCTTATATGTAATTTTATATATGCAGTATGTGTATACTCTGCACACATGCCTATAATTGAGTTTCAGTTACGTATTGGCCAACGAAAACAAAAAACAAAAACAAAACAAAGTAAAACAAAAACAAAAACCTACAAAGAAAAGGGAAAAAAGAAAGGAGGAGAAAAAAGTAAACAGCAAATGAAGATAGAACTTTGAGGAATGAGCTGGTCAAACTAATTAAAAATCATTTCGGCTAAGTATATTAACTTATTTTTAATCCAAGACTTTATATTAATCCTTTCATCTCCCACTTTTTTTTTTTTTTATTATTTTTATTTGAAAGGATGGAAGCCAACGCATCGTATGGAGTTTTAATATAGGCACTGGACACCAGCTTTTATCAATTTAAAACTAACTTGCAGATCTTGAATCTAGTATCTATGATCGTCAGGACGTGTTTACCAAACGTAAAGAAACGGAAAGAAATATAACATTATTATAGAAATAAAAGAAAGGTAAAAAGAAAAATGATTTTTGATTCACTTTCTAGTGTTTACTTATATATTAGGAGAAAAATTAAAAATTTATGACAAAGTTCCATTGGCATGGAAGATTGCACGTGAACATTTCAATCCAACTCTTAATAGATCATCGTTGATTTGAGAGGCAGTACTGTATAACACTTTTTTATATTCAAAGGATAATGCCCTAAAATTAAAAACTTAAGAGATAACTTATTATTTCTTGGAGGTATGAGCTCACCATTGATCTCCTTTCTTCCTCATAAAAAAACTTTATAAATTTCTGAAAATTTAAAGGGAAAAAGTGTCATTTCCTTTGTATAAAAAAATAGGGTGTGTTTGGTATATCGATTTGAAATGGAATTTTAGGTTGGAGTTTAGTGATAGATCTAGCCCCCACTCAAAATTTTTTTTCTTTTAATTTTTCCCCATAAATTTTATAATTTTATAGTTTTCTCCACTAAAAATAAACAATTCTCATACAATCTCTACTTTGCTCCTACTAAAAATAAAAAAAAAACTCGTATAATCTCCACTAAAATTAATTCTATTAAAAAAGTTTGTAATTTAATTGCTTTGTCCCACTAAAATTAAAAATTCTCACATAAACCCACTAAAATTTAAAAAATCCTCACATAGCCTCCACTAATATTTATTTTATATTGAAAAAAATTTGGAGTATGCTCCCGCTGAAATATATTTCTAGGTCTAGCATTTGTTGGAGTTAGTTGACTTTTAAAAATTTATTAAAATTGCTATTTTTTTTTTTTAAACAAAGACAATAATTGAGTTAGAATTTTTGAGTCCAAAACATGAAGTCCAAAGACAAGCTTAGTTTAATGCAAAATGGGAGCAGATATAATATAAAAAGGTAAACTAACTACGGTTTGAGGTGTGTAGTTCAAAAAAAAAAAAAAAAAAAACAGCTGGTCGTGTCGTCTCGGTGGCAATGGGCTGTATTGTATGGTATGTAATTTACGAGGTTTACGTAGAATGTACATAATCCGGTGAAAGCAGGTGTAGTATACTCCCGTCACTTTGCGTGATCCGACAGAAACGATCCATTGTCTGATTGAGGAATATCAAACACCATCAAATGGGGTCCAGCAAACTTGTGGTGCTGACATGGCCGCAGCTGATTGAATGGGACCACAGAGAGTCATACGAAATGAAATATAATGCAGGTTAATATAATTTTGAACCGCCAGGAGTGTAATTAAATGACAGTGAGGTAATTCACTACTTTTCATTTCATATATACTTATATATTTACGATCCCCTTGCCTTCTGACCCGCAATTCCTGTCACCACCAAATCTACCTCCCTCTCTCCTCCCTCTTCTGTAATTATTCTGCATATATATATATATATATAAACTCTTTTTAACTTTATTAAGGCTTATATATATTTGTACCTATCATTTCTCTTTTCTCACACGTTGTTCTCCATTGTCTGCTCTCTACTTGGTGACCAAAATCCTTTTTCCTTTTGATCAATATTACTATTGGTATAAACATGTATCTATAAAAGTATCATATCTGAACTTGTTTTACAAGTGCCCAGATCGATATGTAAGTTGTTTGTTTATCCGTCATCAACTAGCTTCTGTTCATCAAATGGCATCTTATTCATTATTTAGTACTACTGCAACAACTCAGGGACATCCGTAGAGAGTTTTCTTTTTTCCTTTCAGTGTTACCAATTTGCAGAAATTAAACTAGAAGAATATAGGTAGAAAGCCATGGAAGAAACATTTGTACCTCTTCGCGGGATCAAGAATGACCTTAGAGGAAGATTGTTGTGCTACAAGCAAGACTGGACTGGCGGTTTTAAAGCAGGCTTCAGGTAATGTTGTTGTTAATTTCTTGAAATTAGTGGTTAATTGAGAGATTTATATATATAAATACATATGTTTTATTTATCATGATGCAGGATTTTGGCCCCCACCACATACATATTTTTCGCTTCTGCAATTCCGGTGATTTCATTCGGCGAGCAACTTGAGAGAAATACTGGTATTGGACATTTTTCTTTCACAAAGACTAAAAGCAGGCTTTAGATCTGTTTTAGAATATTCTATAAAACAAAGTAAAAAGTACTTCAATCCCCTTTCACGTCACCATGCTGATCTTGATAATTAACGTCAATTTGATGATGCGCAGACGGAGTTTTGACGGCCGTTCAAACCTTGGCATCGACAGCGCTTTGTGGGATCATACACTCAATTGTGGGAGGTCAACCTTTGCTGATCTTAGGAGTTGCAGAGCCTACTGTGATCATGTACACATTCATGTTCAATTTTGCTAAAGAAAGGCCAGACCTCGGTCGCAATCTGTTTTTAGCCTGGACTGCATGGTCAGCATTGCTAATTTCCCAACTTCATATTCCATGATTTCCTATCTTTTTCTTCCATATGCTCTTTTGAATTAACATCTTTAACTTTAACAAATTATTTTTAATACATCAATCATAGGGTATGTGTATGGACAGCACTTCTGCTGTTCTTACTAGCTGTATTGGGTGCGTGTTCCATCATCAACCGATTCACTCGCATCGCCGGAGAACTGTTTGGCCTCCTGATTGCCATGCTCTTTATGCAACAAGCCATTAAAGTAAGAATTATTCCCGAAATTAAGCTCTTCTTTTGGATCTTCAACTTGTGAAATGTCAAAGTTAATTAAATGATTAATGTCATCTTTTTCTACATGTCAGATGCTTGACTTTTCGTCGGTTTTTTTTTTTTCCTTGTCTCTTTCGAATACTGTGTGCACAGGGAGTTGTGGATGAGTTCCGCATACCAAAACGAGAAAATCCAAATTCAACAGAGTTCATACCTTCATGGAGGTTTGCAAATGGGATGTTTGCTCTGGTTCTGTCATTTGGCCTTCTGTTCACTGGCCTAAGAAGCCGAAAGGCAAGGTCTTGGCGTTACGGGAGTGGTAAGAAGTCCAAACCAAAGCCTTTTTTTATATTTAAAAAAAAAAAAAGAAAAAAAAAAGAAGAAGAAGACAGAATTCTTCTAGTTTGTACATGTCTTTAGAAGAAAAAAAAAAAAAAAAAATGTTGGAAGACATTTTTAAAATTGAAATAAAGCCTTTTGAGTGATTTTATTTGGACAGGTTGGCTGAGAAGCCTAATAGCAGATTATGGTGTGCCACTGATGGTTGTAGTGTGGACGGGCGTTTCATACATACCCGCGAGCAGTGTTCCGAAAGGGATCCCAAGGAGGCTCTTTAGTCCTAATCCGTGGTCACCCGGTGCATATGACAATTGGACCGTGGTTAAGGCATGTCTTTTCCTCTTTTTTGTTTCTGAATAATATGACAACCGAATGATGAGTTTGATTTTGAACTTGAAAATATTGACAACAGGACATGCTAAATGTTCCGGTGCTCTACATAATTGGAGCAATCATTCCGGCAACGATGATAGCAGTGCTGTACTACTTTGATCACAGTGTAGCATCCCAGCTTGCTCAACAGAAAGAGTTCAATTTGAGAAAGCCATCATCCTACCATTATGACTTGCTGCTTTTGGGCTTTCTGGTACATATATTTTGGCAAATTAATTAAGGCGAAAATTCCTTTCTTAACATATAGTAGTTCCTCCATGGATCTAACATCTTTTACTTTCTTAACTTATTAACGTGTGCAGACCTTACTATGCGGTCTTATCGGAGTTCCACCATCGAATGGAGTCATCCCACAGTCGCCAATGCATACAAAGAGTTTGGCCACTCTTAAACACCAGGTAATTAAGTCTATTTCAGCCGAAGATTCTTGCCTTCATCTTGTTTTAATTAATTACCATTTCTTCTGGTTGTTTGTCCTTTTTTTTTTTTTTTCGTCGGATTAACGTTAAGAATTCTGTTTTGCAGTTGCTCCGCAACCGGCTTGTCGCCACAGCACGCAGGAGTATGAGAAAGAATGCCAGCTTAGGACAGCTCTATGGGAATATGCAAGAAGCCTATCAGCAAATGCAGACTCCTCTGATTTACCAAGAGCCCTCTTCTCGGGTATTCTATTAGTTTCGTTGTAAACTCTGTTGATTAAGTATTGAAAGAAGTAAATAATATTTATGACAGAAGCTGATCATCAGCAGGGACTGAAGGAACTAAAAGAAACAACAATACAAGCAGCTTCAAGCATAGGAAACATTGATGCCCCGGTCGACGAGACAGTGTTTGATGTGGAGAAGGATATAGATGATCTGTTGCCAGTTGAAGTGAAGGAACAGCGTCTCAGCAACTTGCTTCAGGCTGCCATGGTTGGAGGATGTGTTGCGGCCATGCCTTTCCTTAAAAAGATACCGACCTCGGTCCTCTGGGGCTACTTCGCCTTCATGGCCATTGAAAGCCTTCCCGGTAACCAATTCTGGGAAAGGATCCTATTGCTCTTCACTGCACCAAGCAGAAGATACAAGTAAATCCAATTCTCTCTCTTTTATAATTCATTTATTTTTTCCTGTTTCCAATTCTCAGTTCTCCAAGTTGATTCACAACTTGAACTCCCGCAGGGTCCTCGAGGACTACCACGCCACTTTCGTGGAGACGGTGCCGTTCAAGACAATTGCCGTGTTCACAATCTTCCAAACAATCTACTTGCTCATATGTTTTGGACTGACTTGGGTCCCAATAGCTGGGGTCATGTTCCCACTGATGATCATGCTTTTGGTTCCGGTAAGGCAGTACTTCTTGCCCAAGTTCTTCAAAGGGATTCATCTTCAAGACCTCGACGCTGCAGAGTACGAAGAGGCGCCAGCTTTACCTTTCAATCTCGTAACGGTAATTCACTCTATTTCCACACAAAAGTAATTTTAACAACAATTGGAATTTGGTAAACCTGTTTTTGGACACATTATCTCATAACAGATTCTAAATTAAGTGATCGACACAGAATCCAAACTAAGATTTTGATATGAATGACTCGATAAAATTATATTGAAAACAGGAGGCAGAGATAGGCGCGGGGGCTTCCCATGCAGAGGATGGAGAAATTCTAGATGAAGTAATCACCAGAAGTCGGGGAGAGTTTAGGCACACGAGCAGTCCCAAGATCACAAGCTCAACGTCAACACCTGCAAATGCATCTCGAACAAGCTTCGAGAGCCCGCGTCAGTCATACAGCCCTCGCCTTGGCGAGATAAGAGGAGAGCCGAGCCCTCGTTCCGGCGGAAGAGGACCGCACAGTCCAAGGCCGCCATCTAGTCTTGGCAAGAGTCCTCTTAGCTCTAGTACCACCCCAAAATAGGAGTTGGGAATGTTAAATTCATGCATAAAGTTTTAATTTAGTGCTACACCAAGCTTGCTATATTGTCCTACGTTTTGTTTTTAGTACTGTTTTTTTTTTTTTTTTTCCTTTTAAATCTTTTCTTTTTTTGGGTATTGGCTTCTCTGTAAAAATTCCTTTGTTGTAACAAATTAATATTAGTGCCATTAATCTTGTTATATATGTAATTCCTTCTCCTACATACATAGTCGAGAGTAATAAAGAGTAATATTAACATATTTTCCAATTGCTTCTTGTAAAAGAAACTTAACCGTAATTGTCAAGTTGTTGTCTCGTGCGGTCTTCTTTTCCTTTTCCTTTTTTTAATGTGGCTTTAATAAGTGCGTCTACATTTGGTTGTCCGATAAAAAGGGGATACCGAAAAAAGACATATATACAAAAAAGTAGCAAAGTACCCTTACTAATTATGACTATAAAAGCTTTGGTCTCTAGTCTAGTGTCGTTTCATTGATCCGGTTGGGATTGAGATTCATCATGTGCTGCCATTTATCACACGCACCGCACTATATATATATATATATATATATATATATAATGTTGTGGAAAGTCTTAAAGTTGACATGTCATATTAAGTTTAGACAAAGACATGGAATTATGCATTGGATCGGCTTGAATCGTAAAAAAGTTGACACTAAAAAAAGAAGAGGCATTTGGTATGTCGTGAAAGGAAAAAAAAAAAGGAAGACGAAAAGTAGTGGAACTCATTGGAACAAAGTTCTTCAAAACCATCATTGAAGTGAAATGAATCTATATAAATGTAGCATATAGAAGTAGGGACTCATGAGTAGAGGAGAAAAATGTGGTGACTCTGTTCATACCATTGACATATGGGTCCCAATGAAGTCCCAATGAAGTGGGGGTTAATTCTTCAAGTCTCTCATGAATGCTTATAAGAGAACTTGGTAGTGATGGCCCTTTCTAATGATTTCAGAATCTCTGTCCTTGTTTATAATTCAGTGGACGTCTCTACCAATATTATTATAACTTGCTCCAAAAGTTATTAAAAAAAAAAAAAAAAAAAGAAGAAGAAGAAGAAGAAAGAAAAAAAAAAAAGTAGCTTTATCCATGGTTCAATCGACGATGTGACACATTCGTTGACCATCTACAGTTTGGGGCTGATATTGCTGCCAAATTTATTTCATCATTTTCTGCATGTCCATTTGCAAAATCATGCAGTAGTCTTGACTGGCTCTCTAAATTGACACTACGTCTTCATATACATATATATACATATATATATATATTATAAAAATGGCGATGATGGTTAAAATCGATAAGTACATCAAAACATTTTAATTAGATCGACACCTCATTATAATATATATCCTCATCAAGATGAGATTGGGTCTATATATATTATGTTGTACATCTGCAGGGTAAGAAAAATGCATACAATAAAGCCAGTTAAACGAAAAATTCTCACCCTTTGATGATATACTTCCCAACAAAATGAAATCATGCGTTTTATTGACGATTGAGCTGTGATATTGATGCGAAAATATATTAAAGCTAAAAAGAAGAGATTAGTGTCACATATATATATATATATATATATATATGCAGAGCTAGGCAATTATTCTAGGGAGCTATATATATAATATGAATAACTTTATTAGGAAAAGTGAACGGGCATCATTTTTTCATTGATCACAATCAAATAATAAAAAAGATATGTTTGGCAACAAAATTATTAGTGTCGACATTGCCATTATTCGAAATGAAGACAATTAATTAACTTCATCCGTTGAACCAAATCATGTTAATGAAAATATATGATCAGAAGCACGAGGAGTACTACTACTGATCGATCTCCTCCATTACTCAAGAAAAATCATTGACTCTTTTTTTTTTTTTAATTTTATACTTTTTTATTCTTATTTAATAAGTTAACTGATAATTTAGTGTCATATGAGAGTTTTAATCATGTCGAGATATGTTAAATTTTTCTGATATCAGTTTTTCACTTCTTTTTTTTTTTTTTTTGGGTAAATTTGCCAAAAAATGGATATCTTTTTCTATTTAATACTTGAATAATATAAATATAAATAAATTTAGGGCTTCAATGGAAACAAAATTAATCAGTAACCATATCTTATGAAACATAGATAAGAAATAACTAAAAGAGCTAATCTATAGCTACCTAAAAGAACTTGACAATATATTTCGTTTTTCTTTTTGCTCTTATTGCATTTCCTCTTCTTTTTCTTGGTGGTAGTTGGAAGAATTTCATGATTGCTTGTCCTCCGCAAGTTCCACCCACTTGAATGATATGGGGTCCAAGTTGATTTTATTCATTAATTTCCAATTCGAGATTTTGTTTTCTCCCATAATGATGGTAATTATGGGGTTTTGGGCATCTCCAATATAAAGTCTGAAATTGCACTGATTTTTCTCTTGATCGTGATTTTTTTAATATATTTTTCATCAATATTAATGCACTCGTTTATATTTATGTTTAACTTCTTCTTCTTCTTTTTAAGCCTCTTTCCATCATGTATTAAGCTTTATCATAAACTTTATCTTTATCGGAGATGCTGTCGATCAAAATCTTATTACCATTACTATTACGTTTTAAAATTCGAGACTGTTGATTAAATCTAGCTAGAAGGCACTGCTACGGGAAAAAATGAGTAGTAATATATAAACTCTAATCTTTAATTTTTGAGTATTAATGTATATGATAATAAGTTGTTATCTTTTTTACTAATAATATAATTTTTTTTTTCCAATTAATACAGCAACCATTTAAATTTAATATTAATAAATAATGATTACTGACATACAAGTTTGTATTCAAAACCTGAACTCTTTTTTTTTATTTTATTTATTTATTTATTATAGAAACATTCAAAAGCTGAACTTATAATAGACGACAGACGTCTCTAGCATTATTCGAAAAAATAAAAATGAAAACCTTCAAAAATTTCCAAACAAAGTATTAGAAATAGATGAATAATTTCACGGATCAATTCCTTGATTCAGCTGATTCTAATGCAAATTCAAGCTTCCAAACAACTTTATGATGGGAATCCTAAAATGGCCAAACAACACCTACGTTATGCAGATGAGCTCAAGTGGCACCCTTAGAGGGAAAAATATTAATATTTATTATTATTCTTAGCGACTTATTATCACATAAATACTTAATAATATTCTACAACTATCAGGTACCAAAACGAGATTCATTATTTCCATTTTGTTAAATGACAGTTATTTTATTTTATTAACATATATACATACGATGGTACATACGTATTATAGTAATATTGATAAACTTCTCATATTCAAAATGACATAATTAGAATTCTTGAAAAGCTGAAAATGACAAATAATCATGTTAAGGTTTCTTTATCGTTTTGTCATGGAGTGCGTAACAGCGTGCATATATTTATATATCTATATGCGTATATATATATATGTGCAATGTTTTCAGTCGGTGAAAAAGTGGGATACACTGTTTAAACGCACAGTTTTTGTGATGGAGATCAATTCAGAATTGGACATGATACCATATTTTTCTGGAGAATTCACCAAATATGTGTATATATATATATATATATATATTTTTTTTTTTTTTTCTGGTGAGAAATGCTAGCGTAGCAATGCCAACGGGCCAGAATATCGCCTTGTCACAAATATAATATAAATGAAAAAATAAAATAAAAACTGATTGTTTTTTTGACTTTTGCTTGCCTACCCAATCGCTTTCCCTTTTTATTTATTATTATTATTTTTTAATAGCTAATCCCCTTTCACTTTCGTTGGTTAATGACTTGCAATATGACATTATTCATTATACTTTAACAAACCATACAAAAACACGTGATTAAGTGATAAGGTGTACGAGACATCATAAACTCTACTTTATCGGATTGAATGCTTTTCTACCAAAAAAAAAAAAACAAAAAACAAAAAACAACACTACTTTATAGGATTTCTTTTTCTTTGTTTTTTGTTTCATCAACTTTTTTATTATTATTTAAATTAAAAATTTTGTGAAGATGCCAAGAAAGTGTCATTTTGCCAACAATGTAAAGGGTGGGGGGAATAAGATTACGTCATCATCTTTTTGACTCGTAAACTGTGGACGCCTATAAATCTGGCTTTAGTCCACTATTTGATTCATACGCATATATATAAAAGAAAAATATTAAGAAATATTAGTGATGTTTAATATCATACTAAATAAAAAAATGAATTCTATTTATTAATGAGTTTTATGTTGTATAACAAACTTTTCATTAGTTAATGATGTTAAATCTTACTGATGTTTCTTATCATTTTTTTATATATCTTTACATTATTAAGAAGAGGCAATATAGGGTACTATTTTCTTTCAAAACGGTTCGTTTTGGACGAAAATAATATTTCTTTTTGTTTTTTGTCCTTCAATTCTTTTTTTTTTTCAGCCTAAAATTTATTTATTTTTTTCATTTTGGTCCCTTCTAAACAAGTTTTTCTTTTTTAGTCCTTCATTTCTTTGTTTTTTTCATTTTCGGAATAAAATTTATCCATTTTTCATTTTAGCTGCTTATTGATCCTTTTTTTTTTCATTTTAGTCCTTTTATCTTTTTGGTTCTTTTTTAATTTTTTATTATTTTTTTTATTTTTTCTTTTACACTTTTGCTAGTAACATGCTTTCTTTGTCTATCCCTTCTATATCTATAGCTATATATAGAAAGAAAAAAATTTACTGTGGAAGAATTTTTTTTTACAATTTAGTCCTTTTTTTGTATTGATCAATTTTTGTATTTTTGTTTTTTATCTTCTTTTTTGTATTTTTTATATCTCTCTTTTTCTTTGTTTAGGTCCTTTGTTATTTTTTTTCTTTTTAAATTTTGTGGGCTTACTTTTTTAACTTATTATTTTAATTTTTCCTTATGTACAAAAATTTTCTCAAATATTTCCAACATAGCACATAGAAAGTTGAAAAAAAGCTACTGTAGTTGTCCAAAATGAAAACTTTTTTTTTTGTCCTTCAGTTTTTTTTTCTTTTGGCCCAATTTTTATTTTTTAATTTTAGTCCTTTTTTTATTTCTTTTTTATTTCTTTTGGCCCAATTTTTAATTTTTTTATTTTAGTCCTTTTATCTTTTTAATATTTTTTCATGCCTCCTTTTTATTTAAGTTTTAGAAACTCTGTTGATTTTTTTTGTTTTTTTGTGTCTATTTTATATGTATTTGTTTTTTTTTTTAGATAAATTTTTTTAAATATGTCCATTCATACGCATCGTACATATCTTTAAATTAGTGTATATATATATATATATATGTGCAAATGGTAATGATGAGTGTGAGACCGGGGATGAAATGACACTCACAACTCCTATATGGGATCGGGTGTGCCCTACGTCCACCATTTTATATTTGTTATAAATTCGTGTGCGGACCATTTGTGAGACAGTGCATACTCATGAGTATGCGCGTGATCATGATCATACAATCCACTACCGGATCAGTCATTGATCGCCAACCCTGTAGGTTTTTTTTTTTTTTTTTTTTTTCTTCTCTCTCTTCGTCCGTTTCAGATTTATGATTCCACTAGACGTTTGCCGAAGAGAAATAAAAATACTATTAAATTTTGAATCTAAATATTTCTACTCAAATTTTTTTGATGAAAGAATGATGCAATTATTTTTCTCAAAAGTACAACTAATGGGAGACATTCCTCTCAAACACTATTTATTATGACTTTTATTTCAAGAAGCTCCTTATGAAACCGTGGATACATGCATCCAATAGATGAATTTAGACATTTCTTCAAGATTTAAATCTGTACCATCTTTCACCTCTCATTTACTAAGCTTGTGGGGACGAATAATATAGAAAATTGGATTAGTACCTGTCTCTCCGCCGACTTTCCGTTGCAAAACATTGAAGGCCTCGGTGAGCAGTTAAATAAGGTCCAAAGTGGTCACCCCATTTTGGTCTTGACTATCGACGAGGGCAGGTTACGCACAGTAGGCCCACTAGCTTAGCTACCAATATATGTTATTATTGTATATACATGCATATATATATATATATATATAGTCAACCCTCTATCTTAATTTCAACAAACAAAAGTCCTCCCACTCATTATTCATAACAACTTTCATCTATTAAACAGGCAAACCCACTTCGATTATTGCTCTGCGCCTGATCCTCCTTTTTTTATTTTCTTTCCCCAAACCCCAACCCCCCCCCCCCCCCCCCCCCCCACCTCCTATCTTCTTCTGTCGCGTAATATTAATTCTTTCTCATAGTCGTTGAGAAGTCTTTATTCCTTTAATGTCCTATAGTTCTAGATTAGTTATATGTTATAGCACAACTCAACTACTTAATTAGGCATTATTTTAAAATATTAGACGTTATAATTAGGATACGATGATCATTAATATACATTGCGACATGTAAAGACATGCCTGCAACTCCCTCAAAAGGAAAAAAAAAAAAAAAAGGATGAGCGATTAAGCACCTAGCCCTAGAGTTCCCTGGTTATATAAAATGTTATGACCCTGATCACACAGACTTGATATATATATATATATGGCCGCTCTTACTTTGACTTTTCAGTTTTGACCTATACAGAAAGTTGGAGACTTCAAAACAATGAAATTTTTTGAATTAATGGCTTTTACTAGGTTGTTGCTCTATATATAATATATGCACCAATGAGACTCACCATATATAAGCTCCACTCCATTGTGTGCTGTGTCCTTTTGTCTTTATTTTTCAATAAATCAAACAGAGATAATCCTTGCTGGGGTTTAGTTTTAGATTAGAATTCTCAAATTCGATACTGAAAATATTTTTTAATTCTTTTTAATAGACGAGAGTCATAAACCTCACACATATAAATATATATGTATATAAAGATAATGATTTCGCTCTTATAACATTAATTCCTATATACAGGTGGAAATTTTTTACTCAACATAGGACTCATAATTCTCTTTGGATGCCTAATATTGGTCACTTCAATAATATTTTATATATGAAAGCAAATAATAAATAATAAATAATATTAGTGCTAACATTATTAATAATAGTATTTATATTAATAAACTGATAAGGCCTGCTGGACCAAAAAAAAAATGTAGCATTGTAAGTTGCTAGCTAAGCATGGACTGGAAAGTTCATTACAAGGCACAAGAAGGTGATCCAAATCCAATTGATAGTGTAATTATGTACGTATAGTTATATGTATGTCTATGTCTAGTGTTGTATATACAAACACTTGGAATTTTCGCATACTAAAAGCCAATATTCATCTCTGTTTCTAAAGATGTGACTATTGATTCTTTCAAGAGAATCTGTGTCTCTGTCTCTCTCTCTGTCCATAAAAAGATGTGGTTAATGTTCATGGCCTTTGAAACATTAGAAAAGAAAAGAAAGACACCGGTGCGTATCTGTTGGAATGCAGGACGAAACTTGTAGTGATCTAAATGACCACCTTAAGTTGTTGTTTGTCATATGATTGTGTGTGGCTGGCATTATAATTAAAGACATATCATGATCACCAGAATTAATTAGAAAGAAAGTATCATCATCAATATCAGTGGATCTTCTTTACATACATATATATATAATATTAGTGAGAATAATGACAATTAATAATAAGATTAGAAAGAAAGTATCATCATCAATATCAGTGGATCTTCTTTACATACATATATATATATATATATATATATAATTAGTGAGATAATGACAATTAATAATAAGATTGTGGAGCATCTTCTACTCAACAGTCAACAACCACGAACCCACCAAAAAATATTTGTGAACTTGCATTTCTTACTTTAGAGTTGGCTAGGCTTTTTGTTCATACATAAGTGGTCAACCCACTCCAACCTTTTCTCACATGCAATCATCACACAGCAATAAATAATCAAAAAGTAGTTTCGCACTTTAATTTTTGCCCTTCGAATCTGATTGATTGCTGGACATAATTATTCTTCAAAACAACTTTTGATCTTTATTATTTACTTTGGCAATTTTGTTACTTAAACCCATTTGTATGGCCAGTTCTAACTACTATGAGATTCCAATCAGCTGGTGCTTGGATATGTTTACTCATAATTTCATTTTTGTGGCATATATATGTAGTCTCGGCTTTTTCAGACCACTAATATTCTGTAATCATTAATCAAGTTAAAAAGGAAAAAAAAATAAAGGAAAAATAAATAAGGGCAATAAAACTTTTATGGTCACTTTCATAGATACAAAACCAATAACTCCAATTTCAATAAAGCATGGCATTAATCCGCTTCTATGATCAGCTTTTATATTCTAGAGGCTCTGAAAATTATAAATACTTGTTTGATACTGGCACGTAATTAGTTGTAAGCTCTGGTACTAATGAATAGGCTAAAACGTGATTAAGAACTTGGAACTCAAGAATTCTCTTGATTAATATAAAGTTAAGTGGGTTATTTACGAGTGCGTGTCTATGTGGTAGAGGAATATTCTTTGTAAAGTATGATTAATTAAGATGTTTATTTTGTTTTAACGAATTGGGTGGCATCAATTCCACTCAAGCCTAAGCTATGCTTTCTAGCTAATAGAATATTTTTAATTTCCTTTTAATAATTTAACAGGAAAGAACTAAATTATGATCAATTCATTGAACCAAAACGTCTAGATCACTTCACTGAAGACCTAAACGACTCCGTTTTTTTTTTTTTTTAGCTAAAAAAAAGATTTGGTAGTAGCCTAGTCATTTCCCATTTTTAAGTTCACGTAGACAGGGACACTCTCCTGAATTGGCTGGGGATTCGAACTTTCAACCTCCCGTTTGGTGAGATCCTAAGGTTGTCTCTCTTACTAACTCATTCACCCTTACGTGTTCCTAAACGACTCCGTTTATTACTTTTGTCTAATCTACTATTTTTTTCTCTGAAAAAAAAAAAGATTTAAATGAAAGTAATTTAGTGTTGTGGTTAAACAAATATATATTGACAGATCATTTATCAATAAGTAAAACGAAAACAATTAGTTGTAATCACTATGAAGGAATTTTAATTTTATAACATATATTGTTTTCAGTATATATTCCGTCATTTGTTCACAAGGTTCATATACAAGAATCCATAATCAGATTACGAGGTTTTAGTAGTTTTCCAGTAAATAAATTGCTTTTAAGACAATGACACCTTTGAATAGCTTTACTTTTAAAAAGAAATTAAAAAGAAAATAAAGCACTTGATTAGTGTTTTGTTTCCCTTACTTAATTAGTTGAAAGTGGTAATTGTGTCAAGCGTTTTATGCGCGCGCGATGATTGGTGGTGGAGAAATATTATACCACAAGAACATATATAATATGTATTTTCGTATATATAATATATGGGGTCTTTGGGCATCTTCTTTTGCAACTTTAAGTCAAATATCATATTGTATATCTTCCTTGAACCCAGTAAATCTTTATATTTTAATACATAGTTCGAGTTGGAACAAATATTTAAGATGATATGAATGATCTTTTTTTTCGAGGTGGAGAAATTTTAAAAGAGAAAAGAAAAAAAAAATTCATGTTAGCCCTTTTACATTATTTATATAATATTTAATTAAAGCAGTGAGAAACGTGCTAATGACTTGAGAATAATGTGTAAAGTAATTTGTAGGAATGTAGTAATATTGTATATTAAATTAGAAGATGGGACCTGCCGTTTGACTTTAAACATCTTAGAAAACGGCATAATTAATATGCGCATTATTGTGCAATGTTGGATGGCCTAGCTAGCTAGTTTGTTGGCTAGTTTTGTATATACATCCGTATTGTTTTGTGTGTGTGTATATATATATATATATATACGTACATATATAATATGCATGCGCGACCATATAATTTGGAGCACACAGTGATTTCATCGTTACACCTTCCCTACCTGATCCAGATTCCAGCCTCCACCATATATTTCCATATCATTTATCTTTAATATAAACTACTATTTTTTAAGTTATGTTATTGGGAATATTGGTTTAGTATATTTCTCAAAAACCATGATCATATGTCAACTTTAGTGCTATAAGAATCCCTCATATTTTCTCTCTTCACAAGTCCTCACTTCTTCTTATTAGTCTTTAATAATTTTACTTTCTGTTTTTCCTCTTCTTCTTGTTCTCTCATCACTCTTTTTGCTTATTTTGAATATCAGCCATCTCTTCAGCTTGTCTCACATATTATGATCCAAAAAAGAAACAACTATAAATATATTTGTCTGTAGATTTTCTGTGTCCTATTTTTTTTCTTTTTTTCTTTTTTATGAAGAGTTTCATTCCCATCTTTCTAATTTGCTGATTCGTTTGTAGTCTACAAATCTGGATTTCTCCCTTTCTCTTGTTCCTTAGCCAAACATTTATAAAAACACTGCACATTATGTAACATATTTCTCACTCCTTCCAAGAACCAGAAAAATTCCAAAAAAAAAAAAAAATCAATACTGTTAATTGCAACTAGATCTATGTCGACTTCATGAAAATTATCCTTAATCCTAATTAGTGGTGTTATAGAGCTACACTGGCGGAGATTAAAGCAATTCTATAGCTATACCTTTATAAAAATTGCCTAAGTATGTAAGGTTAAATTTCCTCTAATTCACAAAATCTTACCTTAAAAAACCAAAAAAAAAAAAATCTGTTTGTTTAAGATTATAAAAAATATATACATAAGACTAAAAAAAAAAAAGGAAATATGCCTGGAGAATTGGAAGTGGGAACACCGACGGCGGTGTCGGCACCGGCGACACCAGGGACGCCAGCTCCGCTGTTCCCGGTGGGAAGAGTGGACTCGCTGTCCTATGATCGGAAGTCAATGCCGAGATGCAAGTGTTTGCCTGTAAGTGCCGCAACTTGGGGTGAACCTCATACTTGTCTCATCACCGACTTCCCTGCTCCGAATGTCTCTCTCACTCGCAAGGTACCATGCATCTCTCTCTCTCCTCTTTCTCTCTCTCTCTCTCTCTCTCTCTCTCTATCATTTGCGCTACTTTTCTCAAACTAGATATATACTTTTAGTTTAATAGTTGTGAGCACTGTTTAATGCTTAGTTTGATTATTAATTTGTCTATGTGATTTTTATAGTACTAAGTTTAATATAAGTGATTATTGGCTTATTGCCCAGATTAAGGCAGATAAGTTGCACTGATCATCCGTGTAGAGGAAAGATTTACGTAATTGATTTATTCCTAATATTATTGGCAGATTTATGTGCCAATATATATGTAAAACTGAATCAATTTATAAGGCCGATAAATGAGGATTATCACTTTTAATTCAATTTTGTGGCAACTGAAAAAACCCAGATCACTTGTAGGATTCTCATTTATTTGTCTAATCTAAAAATATTATATAAAATAACAATATATCATGTACAAGTAGTGCTTATATATACTGATCCAATATCCATATCCCAGTTTATAAGTACCGTACTCAATATCCCGGTTTCCAGTAAAGTAAAACAAATAATAATCTCTGGTTTCCAAAATGTGTTCTAATACAATATTACACAATTTACATTTTATTTTCAAATAATAAAACATAAATAAATTATGTATAAGATCAAACTAGACAATATATATATATATATGTTTTGAACTTGAGGTGGGGATTTTTAATTGATCTTTCACCTCATCAATAGGCTATGCCTATAACCATCTATATGCTTATTATTTTTTAAAATGACTATATGCTGATCTTAATATACAAGGATACTAAATGTGATTACTGTATATTTAAGATATTTAATTTGACGGATATAGCAAGAATATTGAGAAATATCACAAAATTTCTAGAAGGGTTACTTATTTCTGCAAATAAGAATGAGAAAAAAAAAAATAGATACTGATATTAATACAAGGATAATTTTGATTACTGTAAATCTGAGATAATTTCGTTGGGTATATCAAAGATATTGAGAAATATCACTAAAATCTTGATAAATCTCTGGATATTTTTGACTTCTCAAAAGATATATAGGCCGTTGCAGTCCTCTAATATAAAGATATAAATACACAGCTAGGAGCGGAGTTCGTGGGAACGTTCATATTGATATTCGCGGCGACGGCGGGTCCGATAGTGAACCAAAAGTACAACGGGGCGGAGACGCTGATCGGGAACGCGGCGTGTGCGGGGCTGGCGGTGATGATAGTGATCCTGTCGACTGGCCACATCTCCGGAGCCCACCTGAACCCGTCTCTCACCATCGCCTTCGCGGCTCTGCGCCACTTCCCGTGGTCCCAGGTCCCCGGCTACATTGTGGCCCAGGTTTCAGGCTCCATCTGCGCCTCCTTCCTCCTCAAGGCCGTTTTCCACCCCTTCATGTCCGGCGGCGTCACCGTTCCCTCCACCAGCGACGGCCAGGCTTTTATCCTCGAGTTCGTCATCTCCTTTAATCTCTTGTTTGTTGTCACCGCCGTTGCCACCGACACCCGCGCGGTATGTACACTCTATTATTAATGTTTCATTAATCAACAGTAACAGTACTTTTTTTAATTTTAGCAATATGATTATTACGTACTGATGCAGTATCTTAATGGTGTAATTGGTTTCTGGTGGTGACACAGGTGGGAGAGTTGGCAGGCATTGCAGTTGGAGCTACAGTTATGCTTAATATTCTAATTGCAGGGTAATTACATTAAGTTTATATCTCTCCAAAATTTTACCATTTTCTCTCTCTCTCTTTGTTCATTTATAATGTTTATGTGTCTTCTAATATGTATGATGGTGGTAAATGAATGAATATAATTGATTCTTATCACCTTTCTTTTCAAATCTTCGATTATGAACGTCCATGTTGATGCTTGTTTTTGTCCACGCTGCCGACAAAGGAAGAAATTTCAATTTTCAACTTAATAAAAGTTAGAAAAAAGTCCTTGGAATAGTATTGCACGCCTCCTACAATTAAATATAACTTTTAATATATTTTTTTTCCTTGGTTGATTCTATAATTGTAATGAGTTTGGACATGATAAAAAGAAATAATTACGCAGGAAGTGACAGATGAGATAGATAGATATTACATCTATAAGTGAATCCCCCATTTTGTCTGCTTTAGAGGCATGTTATATAGGGCACCGGTTGTGATCAGGCTTTCACAATCAGAGATAGCGCGGAAACCAAGGGTGACCGTCCAGGCTCCACCAATAACATTATTATTGAATTATGGGCTGTCATGACAAGTGTTTCAGAAACTCCAAAATTACTCTTATCATGTACCTAAAGTCTATCTAGGGGTAACATGCATGGTTGTTTTGTTGTCATATGAGCTGCTTATTATAATTAAATTACCCTGGCCATAGCTACAAAACTAGGAAAATTCCGATGCTAATTATTCATCAAAAACTATAAAGACAAAAAATTTAGAAAATGATTGAGATATGATGATAATTGAGACAATACTATTATTGAGTCGTATTGTTACATGACAGCTTTAATATAATGATACGTATGAATGCGACGATAACAATTAATGGTATACATTCTTGGATAATATTGGCAGGCCAGCAAGTGGGGGTTCAATGAATCCGGTTCGGACTTTAGGCCCAGCCGTGGCTGCCGGAAACTACAGGGCAATCTGGATATTCATGATTGCGCCGACGCTTGGGGCTCTGGCTGGTGCCGCTACTTACACCACCGTTAAGCTCCGAGACGATGAGGTCGAATCCCCACGCGAGGTCAGGAGCTTCCGTCGCTAGCTTTTAGCTAGGTTTAGCTTCAAAACTTGAGCTAAAGGGTACTGAAGTTGAAGAATAAATTTTAAGGCAGAAGCGACACCCCAAGTCTAGCTATATGATCTGCACTTTTACTATATACTTATTAATGGTGAACAATTATGAGTGTTTGGATTGTTTGGTGCCTTTTCATTTCACGTGTTTCTCGTCCGATTGACAGTAGTTTGTAATGTATTATACAAGGTCGTCACTGCTAGTGTCGGAGAAGATGTTTCCTTGTCTGTTTCAGTTTCTGTGTTTTGTTTGTGGTTTGTTTTGGCTTGATGATGAATTCAATAATGTGCATTTGCACACTTCACTTGGCTTGTTAATTTCCTCAGACTCTTTATCAATCTAAGTATCTTCTTTATATATCTAACCAATTCCAATTCTTAAAGATTTAATCATATATTTACTTATAAAATGAATAATATTGAGAGTCTAATAGACCACAAACAATACAAGAAATGAGAAAAGACAATATCAAAGCTTACATCCCCTTTAGTATATATTGATTTTTTATCAAAGAGAATGAATGTTAAATTTATTTCTTTACTCTTGATAAATTCTGATCATGTGTCAATAATAATTATTTGATTGTGTAAGGTGATATTTTACTAAGGGTAAAAGTACATGGACAATATTAAAAGGGTATCAGTACTGTTTAATACCATACACTAATAAACAATGGTCCCATGTATAGGCTCTCTACTATACAATTTACTTTTCATTAATTATGGTGTTTAACACCCACTAATGCCCCCAAATCTCCCTTTGTATTTTCTCATAATGTTAAATTTTAAACCTGTGTTTTCAGGGAATACAAAATACATCCCATGTGTTTTTGATATCATATTAAAAGCCTATAAAGTATTGACTCCAAAAGTTCAAATTTTTGTAAATGGTTGTATAGCCCTTGTACCTGTTTTCAAACACTAAAAAGTATATTCAATAAATTAATTATGAAATATCTCTTTTTGAATTGAAATTCCCTAAAGGACGCAGAAAACAAACACTTTCTGCAGCTTATTACTTTGAAAACAAAGAATATACAGACGTTCTCCAATTAAGAAGGTTAGGAAGATATTAGTTTTTGGGGGGGTTTTTTTTTTGTTTTTGTAGTGAAGATGATTTTTTTTCCTTTTCTTTTTAATAAATATTTCTTTGGATTTTAGGTTCCATCTAAAACGGATTAATGCATTCTAATAACACAGTTTATTTTATTAAACAAGGGTAGTATCAATTCAAGCTAATTTTGACCATTTTTAATTATTATTATTATTTTTTTAAGGAAGATCATTTTTAATTATTTAAGAGGTTTATGTCATCAGTTTAAAAACGTAAGTGATGTTTATAGCATTCCTAAAAACATAAAATAAAAGGTAACATTTCGAGAAAAAAAAAACACAGAAAGGTTTAGATATTTACTTTTTTTTTTTTTACTTTACCCTTTTAATAATTACATTGATGTGATCATTTCTATTACTAAGTTTAGTAAATAAAAAATTGATCGTTTCTAATTACACCATTTTATAGTCAAATAAATACTAGAAATGATCTACTTTCTTATACAATCTTATTATATTTCATTGTATTATTTTACGATTCTAATCTCATTATCTTTACCGTTGTAATTACATCCAATTCTAATTCAATTTCATGATTGGAGTGTGATGAAAGTAAAGTTATATTCAGAATGGTTTCTTTTTGTTCTTTTCTTTTTATAACGCAGGAAATTTATCATTTTGAACGGATAGGACAAACTCTCTTTAGTAATCACTTGTAAACACCCAAATATTTTTATTTTTATTTTTATTTTTGTTTTTGTTTTTTATTTTATTTTATTTTTGTTTGGTTTGCCATTAAGGTTGGATTTTAATTTTTTCCATTTTGTTTTCTTTTTTTTCTTTTAAATAAATTTGAGTGGAAGGTTCCTCCTCTTCACTGATACGTGTACATACACAATGACTTGCAAACACCCAAAGGCCCAATTTGCAGGAGGAAAAGAATTATAAAAAGAAAGAAAGAGAGAGAGCCCAAATTTGATGAGTAAGATAACTTGAACAGTTTGTTGTGGTTTTGTTTTTGTGTCTTCCTTTCGAATTGTTTTGTTTTTGTTCGGTTGTTTTTACCCAAATTATTTGTATTGTTCACGTGCACCAAAATAGCGCAGGAGATGGTGCCCGGTTGGAGGCCATCTCCAACGCCAAAAATAGCGCCCTGCACTGGAAAGGCGCAAGGTTGGAGATGGTCTTACTCTTACACCACCGTTAAGCTCCGAGACGATGAGGTCAAACACACACCCCCCCCCCCCCCCCCCCCCCCCCCCCCCCCCCCCCCCCCCGGCCAAGTCAGGAGCTTCCGTCACTGGCAGCTTATAGCTAGGTTTAGCTTCAAGACTCGATCTGAAGGGTATGAATCAAGTTGAAGAACAAATAATAAAGCAGAAGCGACTTGACCATGACCCCAAGTCTTGCATTATGATCTGCACTTTTACTCTCTCTCTCTCTCTCTATATATATATATATATATAGATAATAGTATAATGGTGCTTTTTCATTTCACATGTTTCTCTCTGATTGTCAGCAGAATTTGTAACGTATTACACAAGGTCGTCATTACTAGTGTCGGAGAAGATGTTTCCTTGTTTGTTTCAGTTTCTGTCCTTTTGGTTGTGGTTTGTTTGGCTTGATGGTAGAATCAAACAATATGCATTTTGCACACTTCACTTATTGGCTTGTTAATTTCCCCAGATAATTCCAACTATTTATCAATCTAAATATCTTCCTTATATCTAACGGCCAATTTCAATTCTTATGATGCGTTTACTTCAACGTAAGGAAAAAAAAAAAAAAAAAAGTAAAAAAGAGTAGTGATTTTCTAAATTAACTATGTATTTACTTACAGAATGAATAATAAAAGTTTAGTAGGCGCACATAATATAAAAAATGAAAAAAAGAGAATATTAATCCTTATATCTTTTTTGGTATTGATTATTTGTTAAATAATCATTTACTTATTTACTCTCAAAAAATTCTTCTGTGCCAATAACTATCTGATTGTGTAAAGTGATATTTTAATAAAAGTAAAGTACCTAAATAATGTTAAAAGGGTATCAGTAATGTTCAACACAACACACTAATAGATGATAATCTCATCTATGGATCCTCTACTGTATGACTCATTTTCATTAATTGTGGTATTCAACAGCCACTGATGCCCCAAATCATTTTTCAAAATACCTAAACCTTCCTTGTTTTTTTTTTTTTTTTTTTTCCATAATGTTAAATTTTAAACCTGTGTTTTTAGGGAATACCGTATACATCCCTTCTGTTTTTTAATTTCATGTTAAAAACCTTTAAGTACGTTCCAAAAGTTCAAATATTTGTAAATGGTTATACTGCCTTTGTGAACCTGATCTCAAATACTATAATTTATATGCAGTAAATTAGTTGTCAAATATCTCTTTTTAGTCTTTTGATTTTAACTTTTAAAATTTGAATTGAAATTCCCTGAAGTACGCAAAAAACAAACATGCTCATCATTTTTTTGCAGTTTATTCCTTTGAAAACAAAGAATACAGACGTTGTCCCATAAAGATGGTTGGAAGATATTAGCTTAAAAAAAAAAAAAAAAACGTTGTCCCATAAAGACGTTGTCCTATCGATTTCAGCATATTATTGTTACTTCATTTTGTTGCCGTAGATCTGTCTTTTGTTACTTTAATTGTAGCTTGTCTCAGCTGACATGTTCTTTATTTTGTTACTATTTTCAACTTGTCGTCTAATTTCTAGTTTGTCATTTTTTCTGTTGTTTTCAATTTAATTTCATTGTCGCTTATGCTCCGTTTTTTGCCCTTCATCGATGTCGTTGTTTCATTGTTTCATTGTTTCACTAGTAGAAAACTAGATTCCACGACAGTTCAAAACCGTCATCAAAAGATACCACAATGATTAAAAAATTACTGTTGCATTTATAGTCGTTGTATGTCATAGAGACATACCACAACGGTTTTAAAACCGTCATAGGAGGCCATTGTTACCTAGCCATTCTTTTTTTTTTTTTTTGGCGCAGAACATTGTACGACGGTTTCCATGAAAAATCGTCGTAGAATGTGCCTTAATTTAAAAATTAAAAAAAAAATTTGCATCCCATAAATGTTAACTACATGCTAAACTTGCAAAGTCAAAAACTACTGCATAAGAAAGAAATAACATTTATAAAAATATAGTAAGTGAAGAAACTTTTCAGCAAAAGAAAAAAAAAATAGAGGGAAAGAAACTTTTATTTATTTTTCTTTTTTTTTTCTTTTATTTAATTTTTTTTTTTTTTGTAGTTGATCTAAGAAGCTTCAAAACCAACCTAATGCAAACATGCAAATTCATGTTTATGGTACATTGATCCTAGTTCTCATCCATAATGTTTTCAAAAAGAAAAACAATTCATCATTATCATGAATATCTATTTAACTATCTGATTCCATAAAGCCTCATATTCTAATCATACCCATTGTGGCTTCCATGACCTCCTTTGTCGTGAAGATGAAGACCCCACATGGTTTGTCATCATGAAACTACAACCAACCAAGAGTGAACAAACAAAAGAATAAATCGGTAAGATTGAAATTCATTTCCTAAAAAAGATCTTTAAAACACAAAAATAGTCAAAACCAGTAAGGCATGCAATGGATAGGAACTAGCAAAGTATGGATAGTAAAATTACCACAATTGCATGCGATAAGTAAGAGAGTTGTGTCATCTGCATATCACTGAGAGAACCTACAAGTAAGCAAACGTTTTTGTTTTGTTTTCAATTCAATATAGTTACATTCAACATGACTTTAGACTATTATCAAACTTGTGCCAATCAACATGTAGTTTATTGTAGATTCTCATGCATCTGTATACAAAGCATGACAAAGAAAAAGACAGTGATTTTTTCATGATCACAGTACACAATTCAAGGTTCATACTCAAGCTTCAATGTACACAATTCAAGATTCATACTCATTTCACATGATCATAATACACACTTTTCTCAAATTTCTCACATTTGAGCATTTTGTCCAACATGTAATATGCAAAATAAAAAATACACATATTATACTCCAAAACAATATCAAATACAACTCTCAATCTTCACTATCCATAATTCAAGTTTCAAACTCATTTCACGCTGTCACAATACACACTTTTTCCAACAACAAAAAAAAAGTCATAAAAGCGAAAGAAATTGTACCTAAAACAATTCTTATGGTACATTCGTAATCACCAACTAACAAAGCAACATTTTTTTTCCGAAAACAATCACCCAAAATCATTCTCACAATTAACAATTGAAATTCTTCAAATTTTCTCACATTTGAGCATGCAAAACCAAAAATACAAATATTATACTCCAAAACAATATCAAATACAACTCTAACCATATTTTCACATTCAAGCATGTTATCGAACACGTAATATGTAAAACCCCCTAGTTTTATATAGAATATGTATATGTAATTATATGTATACGTATAACATAGTTACACATAATCCAATTTCAAAAGGGCTCAACTTTTCTTGTAAAAAGTAAACAAAATATCAGAATTATATATCCAGAAGCAGATAAAGCAAACTAAAAAAAAAAAAAAAAACAGAAGAAGAAGAAGAAGAAAAACGCAAATTCAATTATTAGTAAAACAATATAAGACAAAACCAACCCTAAGCATATGCATTCGAAGAACATGTTTCAAATTTAACATTAAGAGAAAGGAATATTTTGGAGAACCAGTAGACAAAGTTTCTTGGTAGTCACAACGGCGGGGAGATCGCAAGAGATAGGAATTCATCAGAGTTGAGAGAGGGAAACTAGTCCGAGGCAGTGGAGGGAGGAGTGGCGACGAGAGAGAGAGAGAGAGAGAGAGAGGCGTGAGAGAGAGATGGAAGCTTCGGCTGTGGGAGGGACGACTGGCCGCGGAAGGAGGACTGGAAACGGAGGGAAAGAGCGATTGGTGGAGGGAGATAAAGAGTGAGGGTTTCAAGAGAGGGAGAGAGAGAATGAGGGTTTCGGGTGGGAGAGGGTTTTTTAGAAAGCTTAACTTTTCAAAACAGGAAAGAAAGAAAAAAAATAAAAAAAAGGAATATATCATGACCTTTTTTTAAAACGGTCGTGGAAGCCTTGGATTCCACAACAGTTTTAGAAAAACAGTTATGGAGACTCAATAAGAGACATTATTTGAGACTTAAGAAATGAAATTTCCATTCAGCTATAGTCGAGCGGATATAAGTCTTAGCAGGCACTAAAGGGGAAGCTTAGAGACGGAATTTAAATATAAGAATAGAGGGGATGAAGTAAAGATAACTCGGATTCCACAACCATTTTTCTAAAATTGTTATGGGAACTTCGACTTCTACGATCGTTTTCTAAAATTCATTCCACCCTGTATTTTTGACATACATTCCACGACCAATTTTCAAAAACGGTAAAGGAAGTTTCATCGTGGAATTCACATTCTATATTAGTGGTTGTTTTTCACATTGCTGTCCCTTCGTGTTTTTTTCTTGTTGGACTCATACGATCGTTTTAGATTTTATGCGTTTTCATTATTATCGTCGCTTTAGTGTTGTCGTTTTTTACTTTTATCTCCTTTTTCTGTGTCTATTTATAGATATTTGGTAGTTCGTTTGCAGTTTATTTTTTCTGTGGTTTGATTTATATATTCCTGTTTCATGTCGTTTCTACATTTTCTTGTCTTTAATTATGCAGCCTTTGTTCCTCTCTTTTTTCCTTCATATTATTTGTTTAAAGTTTAAGGACCTTTTAAGAGATTTTTTATCAAAAAAAATATATATCTCTTTTGTTTGCCAAATGAAACATGTTCTATATATATTTCAGAAACGAAATTTCCCCTATGCCAAACGACAATGACCATGAATGAGAAGCTATTCAGAGTTTTAGGTAGATATGGTAGAGTAAATTTTGTAGCTATTTTCAACTCTCGAAATCTGTAAGCTTCAATTGCATTAACAACGTCTCCCTTTACCTATATATTCAGAATAGAATTTTAGCCAAAAAAAACAAAAAAAAAAGAGTCGTCTTTACATGTCAAGTGACAACCTAATGTGAAACTTCCAAATTGCAAATTAAAAGTTAAAAAGTTAAATTTTCAACACTTAAAACGACAAAATCCTTCGCATTAATCACAAAAGACAGGAATCTCATTGGATAATTTTCAATTATAATAAAGTTGTGTTATTTTTCTGTCTTTTAATTTTGGATTATCATTTGAAAGTATTTAAAATATTGTCACATCAAGTTATTGTATCTACTAGTGAAAGTAAGCTTTTATGACGTGTTTGTTACTACTGTCGTTTCCTCGTTTTATTGATACTGTCTTTTTCCTAGTTAATTTTGTTTTCATTGTCATTTTTGTTTTCTTTTTGTGCTTTATGATGGCTTTCATTATTACCGTCGTTTGTATTGAAGTTTATTGTCGTTTATACCGTTGTTTTCCTGTTCCATGTCGTGTGTTTGTTTTATGTCCATGGTTTCCATTTTATTGTCGTTTTCCTTTTCCCATTTGATGTTACTGTCGTTTCCAAATAATAGTTGTTTTCCCTATTGATGTTGTTTTCGATGCCCGTTCTTGTGTTTGATGTCGCATTCATTATTCTCATCGTTTGGTTTATGCTGTCGTGGTCCTGTAACTCCTGTTCCACTCTGATTGTGGTTTGACAAATCTTGTTGTTTGCTGGTTCATGTCGTTTGTTCGTTACTGTTGTTTATTAACTGTAGGTTCGTTTCGTTCATGAGTTTAAGTTGAAATTTTTAAATTTTAATAATAAATTTTTTTGAATTTTCAAAAAAGATAAAAAAAATTTTGAGAAAAAGACAAAAGCTTTTTGAAAAAAATACAAAAAAAAAAATTTGAAAATTATGATTTGAGCTTGTGAACCAGACAAGCACATAATTTCTTTCGATATATTCTTGATTTCTTGTCGTTTGACCTAATAAAGGCATTCACAAAAAGATACCTTTCCCTGGCTATATGTTATCGAGAATTTCATATCATCTCAATAATATTATTTACTTAAAATTTTTAAACAAATTAATAAATTTTTAAAACACTATTAAAATAAAAATTATGGTTACAGAAAAATAAAACGACAGATATGGATTTCGTTCGATAACGAAGCAAGTGTTGGAGAAAAATCAGTCGTGAAAAATGAAATTTTTTTTTTTTTTTTCCAATTGACATCATTATTTGCTTGCCTAGTTTCTGTCTGTACCTACCTTCTTTGTGGGGTCTACTACCATATTTTCTAGCTACTGAGTCTACTACCATCTGTGGCAACCTCATAACCATTCATTTTCTGCCTCCATTTTTTTTAATAAAAAAACTGCCTCATTTTCTGCCTCAATTAATTAATTGAAAACGAAATTGCGCCAAGTATCTACACACAATAGAAAAAAAAAAAAAGCCCCAGTGCACATTCTGATTCGGAACCATTCTTGAGAATTACAGAACATAGTGATCAACGACAAAAATTAAGAACAGAGAGTGAAACAACAGAAGATAACATATATATATGTAATAAAATCTTAAGGATTACAAAAACGACATGAAGATGGAGCTATAGCGTGAGATTGAGGTCTAAATTTGTGCCATCTTTAACATGTCGTTCATGTGTACCGTTGCAGGGAGCAGGGAAGATGGAAGGAGTTCCTCTGAACTCCACCTCCTCAGTGAAATCCTCCTTCTCGAACGAAGGCACCCAACTACTTATTGTATCCCTCCTCTTCCTCTTCTTATTCTTCTTCTTCTTCTTCTTCATATTCTGATTTTCCTCCGACACTAACACTTCTTTTTCTTCATCTTCATCACCATCATCATCATCATCATCATTAACAATAGTACTCTTCTCAGCCATTTCTGATCTGCTCAGAAGACGGTTCCGAGCTTCCCGGAGATTCTTGATGAGCTCGAAGAACTTCTCCACCTTTCCCTCCTCTTCCACGTCCTGCTTCTTCTGATCCTCGTTTTCTCCGAACAAATTAACAGCTTTCTCACGGCCATCTTCCATGGCTGCAGATCAGATTTCCAAAAAGGAACAAGATGAAGGAAGAATCAACAAAACAACGGAAGGAAAACAGAGGAGAGAAACGCGTAAAGAATTGGTTTATCTATAATAGTCCAACCAATCGACGAAACAACGGCTGCGATTCGTTTTGTTTAAATATAAGAGTTGATTTGTAGCATACCAAAAATTCCGAAAGCCGACTGGGCGAGGTGTCCCTGACTTGACTCCTCGTCGTGGACCATGCGTAGGGGGCAATAAAGTAAAAATTGGACTGCACCATGACGCCAAGTGCGTGACGTCATTGAGTTGACGTGGCCTTTCCAGGAATTTTGAGGTGGGGGTGGGTGACTGTGACAGCAAGCGTGAACGTGTTGGGTTTTTTATTGTTGGGCTGCCCCCATTTCGTGACGGTGCTTGCGTATGCAGTGTGACGTCGTTTGGCTTCTGATCTGGCCTCTTTTTGACTTCCACCTCCTTCGATGTAGACCTTTTTTTTTTTTTTTTTTTTTTGGTTGCCCTTTACACACACCGAGAGAGTTTTTTTATTTTTGTTTTTATTTCTTTTTTAAAGGAACCGGCGAGAGAGATGTTTTTTTTTTTTTTTTTTGGAAATTTTGGAGAGGGTAATTCCAAAGACGTCAATTTTAATTATTTTTTATTAATTTTTTGAATATCAAATAACGTATTATATTTTTATTAATAGATATATCAATACATATAATAATATTTTATATATTTAAAAAATCGATAATTTTTATATCATATAAATTGATATTTAAATTTGATATTAGAGTTGGTTTTTTTTAAATATTTTTTATTTTAACAACTTTCCTCAACTTTACTTTCACAAATCTTGAAGCTAAACTAGGTTCCCGTCTAAGTTGTTGAAATTTATTCCTAACCACACCCTTATTCTAGATTCTTTCTTTTTGAGAAAAGAGTTAGAGCGACCTCATTAAAAAAAATAATAATAATAACAAAACAAAACAAAACTTCTTTAAAAAAATTATAAGACAATCAATGAATAATAAATAATGTCAATGATGATAAACACCACCCACAAATTAAATCAGGATCCTACAATATGAGAGTTACAGGTTATACTACAGAAATTTCTTACTAGTTCTAGGTTGCTTTCAAAAGATAACTTCACTTAAAAAAAAAAAAAAAAAAAAAAAAGACTGTTGATTACTAATTTTGCAAATAATTCATTATTCTCTAACAAACATTATAATCGTCAAACCAATGAAACAAATTTTTATTATTCACCATGGAACAATATTGCAGGGTATTAATGGTATAGATTAAATCTCATAATACAAGATCTACAATAAGACGCATCATTATTGATTATGATATTCAACACCATTACTGTCCTAAAGCATCTTTCTTTGCTGTGGGACTTAGTCTGTAGCGTATGGTATGACATTAAATTTCTAGCTTTGGAATGGAGCCACGGCGTATTAATTTTTATGTTTGAATACTTTACTCGCACTGCTTAAATTAGTCGTGGAATGCAATGCCTGCTTTGTCCCTGTACCCATTACTCCCACTTTTAGCAGCTGAAATCGTCTGCACGTGGGTTCATGAGATAACTAGGGCCAAGAAAAGGTCATTAGGCTTAGCCCAAGGGCCCAATTACTCTACTAACTTCATGGGGGACCCAATAGTTTTTCATGGGTCCCCTCATTTGCCCAAATTAGCGGAGGAAGTTTCGACGAATTATCCTGCCTGAACTTGACTTTATTGTTGTCCTTTTTTAAACCTTGTCTTTTAACTCCATGGAGAATTATATCGTTAAGGTAAAAAGATTGGAAAATACCCAATGTATACTCTTTTTCCGATGAATAGACTAGAACCCAACTTTGACTATGAAGTTTGGTGGTTGTATATATAATCTAATAATAATTTTATATCTGACTTTAGTTAATTATACGTGTAAAGTTTGAATCTGTCATCCTTAAATTGGAAAAAAAAAAAAAAAAAAAATTGAATCTGTCACCCTTAAATTGAAAAAAAAAAAAGTCTCCCATCCTTGAGAAGAAAAAAAAAATTATACTTTGAAGTTTGGAAAATCATACTTTAACTATAATCTTAATGACAAAAAATGTAGTCCACTTCGAATTGATAATTTAAACATAACATATAAGTATTTAGGAGAGAGAGAGGAAAAAAAAAGGATTTTTAATTAGATTTCGAAAAGAGAAAAATCTTACCTGAGTTGAATTATATATATTTAAACCCATGTTTCATACAAGAGATTAGATTATTTTTCTCCATCCCGTCACGAGCAATCGAATGAGTTCTGGGAAATGTGAAAGAAAAGAAGATAGATACCCAGTGTTTCATTCAAGCTTTAGGCTTGGCTTTGCCACTATCTTTCTCTTTCTTGCCGCTCCTTTCTTCCTTCTTCTTGTTCTTGCCCTTTGACTTGGGCTTACTGGCATCAGATTGGGAAAACTTCCGTTAAATTCACCCTTTTTTCAAATTTTGTGATGCTTCCCTTTTTCTTCTCCTCTTCCTTTTTTATTTATTTATTTTTTAATTTAAAAAGAGAATTTCTATGGAAAGACTATCTATTTTTCATTATCAGTAAGAATTGTTGTTCTAGTTGTTAAACTTATTTTTTCAACAATCCGATTTATGATTGGGAGCATTACTATGTTATGTGCTATAAATTTTTTCATACACATACATAAATCAAACTCTTAAAATTATTCCAATAATTAAATAATGGTTCTTACCAACTAGTTAGCGTCAATTTTAATGCTAAGAAACAACAGTTAATAAAACAAAAAGAAACTGATTAATCATCTAAAATAAATTACTCATCTAATAAGAAAGGGCTAATTGGTCATTAAAGTACACCTAATCCCAATTAGAAAAAAGTAATATAAAAGAATGAATGTATATTCATTAAGAAAAGAAAAACAGCCCGCTAGTTTAACCATAGGTCAAAAGAGAAAGAAAGAAAGAAAGAAGCAGCCCACTGGTTAAGCCGTCGGCCAATTGGTTGGTAGAATTGAACAAAAATGATTCTCAAAACTAATTTAAGTGGTGATAGGTCACTATACATGATTGTATATAGTTTACCACAATTTAATTCTTTTTATTATTATTATTACTATTATTATTATTATTATAAATTCTAAAGAATAAGGAATAACAACAGAGAGAGAGATTCTTTTTATGTGTTAAGTCAAAAAAACGTCATCATTGATGACCAAATATAGGTCTCTTTCTCTACCGCTCTCAAGAGCCAGTCTATGGTAGGTAATAATGCATAACACTAGAACTGGATCAGATGGCAATTGTAAGAGCCTACAGAATTAAAACCAATCACTAGCTAGACATGCCGCTAATTTATGTCAATTGACACCGTAACTTAAAGACATTAAATTTTTTAATTATATTTATTCTCTTTGAAAAAATAATCAAACCCTTATTACAAAAATCCTTATTAACTCCATTTGATTATTCACAACCTTATTTTTAACCCTTGCTAGCCAAAAAGAGGCCGCATAATCAGCATAGCTATATATAGTTTAATATTTGTCTCAAATTTTAGAATTTTAATTTGTACTTACTAATTATATTTAATATATAAAAAATTACTATTGTGTCCCTTCTAATTGTAAACTAGTTCTTTATTAAGTTGTAGAGCATAATTAATACTCTACACATAGATGGTATATGCATCCATTAGTTTTGTTTTTTTTTTTTTAAATATATACGAGAAAGAAACAAAGAGAGCTCGAGAATGTGAGTTTCTTTTGTAATTTTTTTTTAAATCATCTTACACACTGTCATTGAGTTTTTTTTTTTTTAATATATAAGTGAGATTAGAGAAAAAAAAACACAGAGAGTTTGAGTATTTGTAAGTTTTTCTTACAATTTTTTTTTTATCATCATAAATTACTACAACGACTGAAGTAGGATGCAATCTCACATTAAGGGTGAAACCTGAATAAATCTTACACGATCATAATTACTTATTTTCTTTGATGATTTTATTACTCTCCTTGATATAAATTAAAGCATCAAATCTTAGCAATATAACTATACTTAAAAAGGGGGGCAAAAAAAAAAAAAAAACTCGAACTCAGCTTTGCAATTATACGGAAGTCGTAAAACTAGGTGAAGGTGAATTTAGCATGAGAATGAAGAATATGATTAGCTATAATTAAAACCGATTTATTAAGATGCAGTTCTTCTACATTAATATTATTACCGTTAAAATTTGAGGAAATACATATTCATGATAACTAACAAAGTAATTAAGCTATAGTGATAGGGTAAGATCCAAGCCGTCGTTGGTACTACTCATCATCCGACGGTCTTCTTTCTGATCGTCAGGAGCGATAAGTAATGAAGGAGAAGAAGAAGAAATCCCAAGGGAATTAGGGACCTTAAACATATTAACCTCTCCATTAATAATCTTAGTATTAATGGAGTCCTTATTCTTCTCCTGTTCCTCGGCCGTACTAGTAGTAGCAGTACTAGTACTGTTCACGATCAGCTTCTTTCTCTTATCAACATTGTTGACATATTTGAGCTGCGAATACTGATCATGCAGATCATGATGAATATTAATCTTTGGTGGGCCAGCGGCTGCGGCGCCATTGATCATGATCAGACGGTCGCGAGCCTCTCGCATGCTTCTGATGAGGGCGTAAAACTTCTCAATCTTCTGCTCTTCAGTTGCTAGTTCTTCTTCGTCGTTGTTAATGTATAATTCATGGTTAAGCTTCCTCTTCTTGCTTCCATTCATATCAGCCATGGCGCATAATATTACTGGAGGTGCAAATTTAGGGTTGGAGATTTTTTTTTTTTTTTTTTTTTTTTTTTTGGGGTGATACTGAGATATTAATTTTGTTGCTAGAAAATTTAGAGAAAGTAGGACAATTGGGATGTTTCTAGGTTGCTTCTGGGTGGCTTCTACGGGAGCCTCGTGAAGTATAAATAATTAAATTAATGAAAGGGGTGAGAAACACGTCACTCAGCTGCGTCGGCTCTTTCGATCATTTTCGATTTTCATTTTTATAACTTTTATATTATTCTTTTTAATAACTTATATATTCTTCTAGTGGGACCCAATTTTATGACCAAATTGCCACGTCCAATTTTTTTCTACTCCTTCCAAGTCCACGGCATAATTGAGTGTTTTTGGGAAGAAAAATGTTACGTCATAGAGAAGTGAACTCATTGGTGATTTGGTGGTCCTTCTATTGTGAAATCTACCTTTTATTAACAAATAATATTAAAAATTATTGATATTTTCTAGCATTATTCTTATAGAAATTCAAGGTGGGTAGGAGCTCAAGAGAGAATCAGTGACGCCAATTAACGACCCTTCTTGAATCTGCATTTACGTCACTCACATGTATATTTACGTCACTCACATGTATATGTAACCTTTTACTTATTTATATATTTATTTGTCCTTCTCGTTAGGTAGGACCTCATCTTATATATACATACACTATAATATGATTTGTTAAATTTGAAGCCTGCGATACGGAAGTAACAAAATTGCTATAGTTATGCATCAAACGGTTGAAATCTGAAAATTTAATCTAATTATTAAAACTATAATTTATACCAATAATACAAAACATAAGATTTTACTATAGAAATTTTCCTATTTTAATTTTTTTTTTTAAGTTTTATAGATTAGGTTCGGGAAACTATAGATTTGATTATCACCAAATTAACAGGCTATTTACAATTTTAACCCTGTGGATAGAGGTTCGAGTCCTCACCTGATGGTAGACAACTATGCTACTGACCTATAGGTTTTGATACCGGTCTGATTAAATGAGAACGACAGTCTTTAACTATTTAAACTAGGTTTTAATTATTATGTGTATTTAGATATTAAATTTATTAAAATCAAATAAAATTACTAAAAAATTGATGCAAAATTAATAAGATACAAATATTTTTGTATGGAGTTTTATCGACATCCATTTTATTATATTTTAAAAAAATCTTTTGAATTTCGAATACGAGATCTAAGATCTTAAATCACCTTTTCCATCCTAACGGGGTTTTATGGTGGAGGGAAAAACAAACAAAGACAAAACAAATTAGCGCACATGGGCTTAAGGGGTATAGATATCATTGCCATCTCTTTGTCTCTGGTCACCGTCTCATCGCGTATGTTTTTGACCCCTAAAAGCAATATTCGATCAATTTGTTTACTCCTTTTTATGATTTAGGAACAAAAGTATTTAAGTCAGGCTTTTTTAGTTTTATTTTTTATTTTTTAAGAAGGGCACGTGAATTCATGGTGTATTAAGCCCAAGATTTATAACTTATTACCATCCTTTTAGAGCCAATAATCCTCTTTGATCATTGCCTCACAACCCGTCACGTTGTAAATCCTAAATCCGTTACATGTGATAATTTTTAAATTAAAATTAATTTTAAAAAAATTAAATTTTTTTTACTTTTTATTTTTTGTTCTTTGTTATGTTTGTCACGCCTGCAATACAACTATTGCAGATACTAAAGTCATGTTTCATGGAGCCTTCAAAAGCTAATAAATGATAGAAAAATATATTACAAAAATTCTTTTTTTTTTTTTTTTTTTTCTTGTGCACGCGCATTTAGCTGTGTTACTTTAGGTAATGCTTATGAGATAATGAAAGTACTAATTATTAAGTTATTCTCTGTGGTAGGATTTTAAAAAACATGTAAATATTTTCTATTAGTAAAACTCTAAATTATTTGTCATAAGAAAAATATGTTAACAAAGGTTGTTAGAAAACTAATGTGATCAATGCACAATTATTGTATATCCTCCAATTCTTTGCTCTTTTTGACATTTGTGCGTAAAAAAGGGGGGTGAAGACTCAACCATCTGACCATAGCATTTATGAGAATGTTTTTTTTTTTTTTTTTCCTTTTCTTTTAAATGCATATATGAGAATGTTGTTGCATGTGAGAACCCTCTTGTAAGAAAATATAATAGAGAAATAATTTTTTAACCTGAAAGTACTTAAGAATATTAAAAATATTGACTTACAATATTGCTGTAAACCCATGACTAGTAAGGCATCTTTTCAAGGTGATATTGGATCTGGACCTACCTGATGTAGGAACACGAAACCCCTTAAAAAAAGCTAGCTCATTTACTGAGCATCATCTAGCTTGTTACATTAACTAATATTCTATTATTGTCTTAGCAAAACGTTTAAATATTATTTTAAGACCGCGACAATGTTTTCTTATTGTGACCCACCAATTTTTGTCTTTCTCAAAAGGAGAAAGGCAAACGGGAACGACACGCAGGCTCAGCTACCTAATAAATTAATAATTAGCTGCCACCATTTTTTTTTTTTTTTTTGGGGGGTAAATGCAGGACTGTAACTGCTATAAGCAAATAATGTGGATGGTTTAGGCAAACGTCCAAGTCTTAAGTAGGTAATTAAATGGCTACATTTTTTGAGTTGAAACAAATATATAGCTGTTTCTGTTTTTATAAATTTTATATTTACTAATTAAAATAAATCGGTGAGTGTCATGTTTACTAACTAAAATAATGGATCAAGTCTCCTATTTCCAAATAGATGGAGTCTTTTTTCTTATTATTATTATGAATAAGAATGATCAACTTGATTAAAATGAAAAAGAGAAATAGACCATTATTTATTACAATTTCTTAAATAATATGCATGCCTACGGACATCTCCTAAAATTTTTAAATTTGACAATTTATTCTCTAAACTGTATGTCTTGACAATCAATTCCATAAACTTATAATTTTTTGTATAGTCAGTCTTTTTTACTTACGTTCGTTAAATTTGAACAATATTTTGTACTTAACTTGCACGTGATAGTCAAAGAAGGGCATTGTTGATCATTTTTACTTAATTTCAGTATAAATTCCTTTTAAAGTTTCAAGATTGAGTTACATAATTGAATTAGATTCAAGTTTTCAGATGAATTTGCATTGAAACTAGATTAAAATGACCAAAAATATCTTTTCCGGACTATCTTGTGCAAGTCAAGTGGAAAAATCCATTTAAATTTTAACAAATGTAAGTAAAAAGGACTAACGGTGCAAAAAATTATAAGTTCAAGGTATTGATTGTCAAGAAAAAAAATTTAGAGACTAAATTATCAAATTTGAAAAGTTCACGAAGTATCTTTATAAAAAAGTTTTTTTTTTTTTTTAAACAAATTGAACTTGGGTGGTTTATAGACTATATAAAACTCAAACCAAAAAGTTCCAACAAATTCTACAACAAGGTCAAGAAGGCAATATTTGGGTTTACTAGTCATACTAAAATAAAAATTTTAATAACAAAAATAATTATGCGTCTATTTGGAGTATTTGGAGCATGAGTTCGAACTGATTAAAGTATAAATTCAAATTGAGAATCTAAATTGAATTTGTATTAGGGAGAGAGAAATGAGTTAATGCAATGCAAATTTCAAAAAGGCAAAAAATTTTATTTGAATTTGATTTGCATTTGGATTATTTCTAATCCAAATCATAGTTCTGAATAAGGGCTAAACATTTGAGAATAATTTGTTACCGTTGCGTCCTATTTTACCATTCCCAACCGCGGTGCGGAAACTATTTCACAAATTTTACACATAAAACTAAGAATCAAAATTGAAAATTTCATTTCAGCAGCCACATAAGTATATTAAAAATGATAAAAGCCCAACTATAGATTTTATTTTTTTGCATCAAACTGCCTACCATAAATTTGATTCCAAGTACTGATAGTATTTGTAGGTAATTTTTAGCCCACGGCACCCACACCACCCCAACCCCCCCCCCCCCCCCCCCCCCCCCCCCGCCCCCCCCCAAAAAAAAAAAGGCAATATGACATAGTGTGAGTCGTATTCGTCGTGAGGGTTTATTGCCTTATAATGCCAAACTCCCCAGTCTCCTGATAACAAGGTATGCTTTTGCAGAAAGTACTTTTCTCTTGTCCCTTTAGATATGTATCTATCCATATATTAAAAAAAAAAAAAGAAAATATATATAACCAAGAACTTACCAGCTGTCGAAATAAAATAAAAATTTATTAAATTCATAATTATATAACAAAATGACAAAATACTTTCCCCACAAGTTAATCTTCTTGCGATATATATATATATATATATATATATATATTCATAGTAATTAAACAGATCTTGGAGCCATACTTGAAAAATAAAATACCATGATAAACAAATTGTATTATAACATATGCATAGTAATTAAACAGATCTTGGAGCCATACTTGAAAAATAAAATACGATGATAAACAAATTGTATTATAACATATGCATATGCAACAGCAATATATATATATATATATATATTTATATTTATATAAATAGAAGTTAGAGGGTGAGATTAAGATTTAAACCATGATGAGGTTCTTCATTGGTAGCAATAATATTGGTTTGAGGCGGGATATTAATGATCTCATTGTTGCATGGATTGGGAAGGATCAAAGGAATCCCTTTGAACTCCAGCTCTTTTGTGAAATCCTCACTCTCAAACGACGGGACCCACCCAGTAGTACAGCCACTACTACTGATCATCCGATCTGATTCCACCGTCGTCACGATCATCTTCTTCTTCATCCTCTTGTTCTTCTTGATCTCCTCCTCCTCCTCCAATAACTCATGATCACCCCTCGAGTACTGCTTCCCCATGATTTTGATCAGACGGTTGCGGGCGTCCCTGTAGCTCCTAATCAGCGAGAAAAACTTCTCAACCTTAATCTCTAGTTCATCTTGCTCTGTTATAATTGGTTCCTCATCACCAAGTTTCCCATTTTCCATGCCTAAATATATACCAATCTGGCTTTTAAGTAAAATCTTCTTTATATCTAACTATATATCCCTTCATATATGTGTATATATATACATATATAGGAAGACAATTAGGTTTATAGAATAGCAAAAGACAAAATTACCCCTACAACCACTGATATATATATATTGAATATATATATATATATATATTGATACATTATACGAAATTATACCAATGTTGACGAATAAAAGTGTTCATTTAATTAGGAGAATTTTATGGTAGAGAAAGAAAAAAAAAATTCCTTAATGGTATAATACAAATATAAAGGGTCAAATCAACTAATATTGGATTAAAAATTAAGAAACTTCATAATTTTTTTTTGAAAATGAGATGTAATTTTCAAAATGTGCAAATTTTGGGAGTTTATTATAGACAAACTTCATAATTTATCTATAATAAATTTTAAGTTTATTATAGACAAATTTAAATAGTAAAAATTAATTTTAAGTTGAAAAAAAAAAAAAGACCAAAATTTTTTTGGGAGTGATAGAGTTGGTGGTGCCTATCAGTGTGACAGACAGGGTGGAATGTCCAATGTAGATGATGTAAAGATGCAATAAATTAGGGTGAGGATTGGAGATGCTTGGTGACGTATGTGTGATGACGTCTGATGGGGCTGCTAATTAATACACTAATTAAATTGTTAATTATTATTCTTTTTTGCTTTATTCCTAAATGATAATTCGATCGCATCTCCACTCCAATCTACTAGAACGTTGGAAATATTCTGATTTCTGATTTTTTTTTTCTTTTCTTAAAAAAATAATACAATGTGCGAATGGATATGATTGCTTTTCCATTAAATTATTGCTTCAAGATGGACGCTACAGAAACCTGGGTTAGGTTAATTACTGGGTATAATTATTTCCATTTTGAAAAATGAAATGTGAACCGGGCAACAAGGGTCATGTGATTTGACTGCACTCTCTACCAATTATTCAAAAACTAAGGCCTTGGACAAAAAATTTAGTTTAAATTAAACTTTATTTTTTTCATCATATTTTTTATCTTTTTCCTGAAAAAATTGTTTGTCTTTTCTGAAAATTCAAAAAAATTTACTATTTAAATTTACAAATCTTAACTCAAACTTACACACCAAACACCCCCTAAAATATCCAATAACATGAGTTGGTGGCTATACCTTAATATTAATGGCATTTTCTTCGGCGGGGGGGGGGGTCATTTTGGGTTCAAAAGAATGTTTCTCCAAGTATATAGACTTTTATTTATTTATTGTTTTAAAATTATTTGGGTCCACCTTAGGGTCTGTTTGGTGCACAAGTTAAGTTTGAGTTGAGTCACCAGTAATTCGTACATTCTAAAGTTAAATTGATGAATTCCTATTAAAAAATTTTGAAGATACTACCAGTATTAAATAAACACACATCACCCCTAATAACATCAAGCCGCCCCAAATAAAAGATGAGCTTTATTTGAAGACCCCATCGGGGGATCCACCTTCTATAATTAGTAGTATTGTTCATTTCGTAAATATACTTGTTTAATATTGGTAAATCTAAATTTCATGGGCAGAAAGTTGATGCTACCGCTATATATATATATATATATATATATATTCCCAAAATAGTAAAATATTATAGGGGTGTTTGGTGTGTAAGTTTGAGTTAAGATTTGTAAGTTTAAAAAATATCCGTATATATATACCTAGGAATATAGAGCTGATTGAAATAAAGATGAGCAAAACAGCAGTCAGCAATCTATCTACTGTAGATGTATATGCATATTGTATAGCTTATTAATGCCATACATTTTTTTTATTTAATAATATATAAACTCGTTTCTTTAACTGATTGGCCTCGCAATTACAGCACTAAAATTAATTAATATATAGTATACATACATAAGAAGAGAATCGTTAATAATTGGAGGAGCAGATTTAAGGTGCATACGTGCCGTGGCGTTAAAACTAGTCTTTGATTGGAATCTGGGTGTCCTGTCCTCCTCAGTATAAGTCAGTAATCTACTCCTCCCCGTCAGCGATTTATTGGAAAAACTGACAATATTTAGTACTCTTCTTTCCCACAAATTTTGCATTCACGTTCCTTAATACATATTCTTGAAGAAATGTCACAACTTCATTAAAATTCAGGTGATTTGTTATTCTTCTAATTTGTGTGTGTGTGTGTGTGTGTATATATGTAATTAAGTTGTGGCTTTTTATCTCCTATACAGTCCTTGTAATATATATATATATATATATATATTTATTGATTTATTTATTTTGAAGTACATCAGCTTTCAGTCCCATGACTCTCCGACAAAAAGATAGCCAAAATATTTATGTATCTATAATTAGTTTCTTCAAAATAAAAGGAAAAGAATACTGAATATGCATACGTCCACTAGCTAAACAATCAATTACGGATCATGGGGGAAAAAACCATCAGACACAGACACAGACACACATATTTATACAGGGCAAAAAAGATATAATAATAAATTCACCTCCAATCAAAGCCTTTGTAGTAGGGAAGATTCTTTTAAGTTAAACATCGATCACTCTGATGATCGCGAGTTCTTGCATTTAAGTTAACCATTCTAACAATTAATCCCCATCATACGTTAATTAACTTAAACTATAGTCCCAGGAAAGTAAGGAAAAGATATTCCTCACAATCAATTTTGCAACATATAATTCTAATTTACATCGTCAATAAGTTAATATTCTGCTAACTGAATAATATCCCAATTATATATATAATTGATGATGAACAAAAGTTTTATTGGATCGTTGATTCAGAACCCTTGTTTGAACAAAGCTGATCTGTCCTACTTAATTAATTTTCAAATTCTAACAACTGATCTCTTAACTTATTCTTGTCTCCTGTGTGTGTGTGTGTGTGTGTCTCACATTCATCAACCACCCAAAAAACAAAAACAAAAAAACAAAAAACAAAAAAAAAAATCCATACAGGAAAATTAAGTAGTAGGGACGTTGACATACATGAACCTTTGGATAGATGATCTCCATCTTCAACGTGAAATCTCTGTTGTCTCATACAGTTAAGAAAGATATAAATAAATTAGATCTGGCTAATTTAATTAATTTAAAGTGAAAGTCTTAGATCTAACTCTTCTTTAACGATCTCTTCTTTCTGATCATCATCATCTGATCCTTTAAGAGGGTTTTTTAACTCCTTATCATCATCGTCACGATCACGATGATCTTCTATGAAATCTTCACATCGGAAAGAGGGCTTCCACACTGCTAATTGCTTCTCCTCCTTGATGTGATGATCACGATCATCAACTACATCATGATGATTCGAGCCCTTCATCAGACGGTTGCGAGCCTCGCGTATGCTTTTGATAAGCGTATAGAATTCCTCAATCTTTTCTTCTTCCTCATCGTAAACTTGGCATGCCTTCCTCTTCCTGCTTTTGCTCTCCATAATTCCGAACCTTCTTTCTTTCTTTCTTTCTTTCTTTTTTTTTAATAATGAATTTGGAGTTTTTTTTTCCCCCTCCCTAAGTGTATTGTATTTCCGGATTAAGACTAGAACAAGGAGATATATATAAAGGGTCCGTTTGGATCGCAGGTTCAGTTTGAGTTGAGTTGATATTTTGAAGTTGAAATAGTAAATTTTGTTGACTTTTCAGAAAAGACAAAAAACTTTTTGAAAAAAAGACAAAAACTTTTGAGGAAAAAGATAAAATTTGAGTTGGAAAGTTGAGAATGAGATGGTGATCCAAACATACCCAAAGAGACTTGATTCCTGGTTGCTTCTTTGAGACACCCTGAACTGTGGAAGGGTCACGGTCATGTTGTTTCATCATTATGTTACTTCTACTTTTTCTTTTTCTTTTTCCCCTTTTTTTTTTTTTTTTTTGAAAAAAGAAATCGTCAGGTTTCGATTAATTCTATTTCACAAGATAATGACTGAAATGCCCACCCTTGTTTGATACCAAATGGCCATATGCTCATTACGCGACAAAAGCATGTAAATATATAAATGTAAACATGACTATATATATGGACGTTTCTTTTGATAAAGGATGTTATTTAGTAAGATTTTTTTTTTTTTTTGGGGTATAATTCGGTTATGTTTCTAAATAATTATAGATTATAAACGTATATTTGATTTAATAATTTCACATGATGACGACATCAAAATTTGTACACTTGCGTCATTGCATCATGAGAGTGACGTAATTATCATATCCTTTCTTTTTTGTTTTTTTGATAATTAAGTAATTATATCATAACTTTAGCAATATTGTTAGGGATGGCATTTGTTTCTATTGGTTCTTTTCGTAAAGTGAAACAGAGCATCTGATGATCATTTGTCTCTTTAATTAATTTCCCCCCTTAATATTGTGTTTTGGTTTTGGTGATCCGTGAGTTTACCGACAACGTGATGCACGACCAACCAACTTTAATTGATAAGCTGATATATATATATATATATATATATGTATACTTTTTTTTTTTTTTTTAAATATTCTATGCATGTAAGAAGTAAGATTTTTATAGAAAAACTTGAACGGAATATGTGAACCCAATTATGCCGTTAAGAAGACATTGCATGTGCAATACGCCTTCCTCATCCAACCAAATTCAACTTATAATTAGTACCGTTTTGGAGATCATATGTTCAAATTCACGATCTAAATGGTGAAGTTAAAATTTTGTTAAAAACAAATACTGTAGAAAAAATTTTAAAAAAATATATTTAAAATGAGATGTCATTCGGGAGCTTAGATAGTAATATATCACACAAATAATATAATTTAGCACCATCAACAGCATTCACAAATCAAAAGCTACTGGCTAGTCATCCCATCTGGAACTAATTTAATGGGTGAAAATTGGGATTAAAGGTCTTAGGTCATGTCATGTTTAAAACTTCAAGGCATTTCTTTCAATTTTGCTACTAGCAAGTAAACTATACATCGTGACTTAAAAAAATTTTGTGACATTAAATTGATACACGTTTATCTTGTATCGTTAGATTGTGCATTCAAAATGTATTTTACGTGCATCATTGGTGGTGAAAAAGTTTCTGACCATAAAATTCCACACGAAAAAATAGAGATTAAAATGTCACAAATTAATAATTCGAGGCCCAATAAAATAATTTAGCCTATTTTGTGATCATAGTTACCATTTAAGTTTATACCACCTTTTTTTTTTTTTAAATTTCATGAAGAGAAAAGGGGAGAAAATATTTTTCCCCCGTATAAATTCTCAAAATGAGGGAGTATAAATCCGATAGAGTTTTTGGATGAGCTGTTCTCTTTGACTGTGCTTAAATTTGGGCTTTTTGACAAGGTATTCAATTTGGACTATTTACATATATAACTAAATTACCACCATGCTTTTAAAAGATGTCTAAAAACAAATTTATTTGCAAAATTGAACAAAAACTGATCATGTTGTACTGACAAAAATACCTTTAACTCTAATTTAAGAAACTTATAAAAAAAAAAAAAAAAAGGTAGAATTTGTCTAAAGAAATAGTCAAAATAAAAATTTAAAAACCTCTAAAAACAGTCTTCTTTATTTTTGCTTATTTGAACCCATATTTGTTTATGGATTACAATTTAAAATTCTCTCTTTATAAATAATTTTTATTTTATGTTTTTGATTTTTTGTTGTTAATATTATATTGATGCGGTCAATATCTTATGAAATAATATTTTGTAAATATATATTTGTCTAATGACACAGTCAATATGAAATTTTTTTTTAAAAAAAAACCTAAAATCATTAATTTCCTCCATTTCACAACTGCAATATTCTCTCATTTTCACAATATTTTTCCATTTCCTGATGTTCTTTTTGTTCAATAATAATACTGATCTAGTCATTTTATTACTTTGTATAATAATCTATTGTAAATATATTTTAAATAATTATCCATATTATATTGATCATGACTTTTCGTTAAATATCACCTGGTTATTATGTTGCTTGTTTTTCTCGTCAATATAATTATGACCTAGTCATTTTATTACTCTATAGTCTATAAAATAATTTATTGTCAATATATTTCTAATAATGATCCATACCATACTGACTAGCGCCAATACATACCTGATGTTTGAACAGGCATGTAAAATCACTCTAATCTCACATAAGGGAGATAGACGTTTAAGGAAAAATAACAAAACTAATCAAATAAAGAAAATCGAATAAAAATGCATTTAGAAAATTATTAGGATAAAAAATGTCAATCCTAAAAAAGAAAAAAATGATGGGATAATTGAAATTTTTAAATTTTTAAATTTTCAAATTCAGTAAAAAAAATAATTACATGAAATAAAGAGAATTGTTTTTTCAATAAAAAAAACATACCAGAAAAAAAAAAAAAAAAAGTAGTTAACAAAGATGTCAAAATACGGACATTTCAAAAAGTAAATATAAGAATTTTTTTTTTCATTAAAAAAAAAAACGTCTCTAGACAAATATATATATATATATATATATATATATATATAACAAGTAAAGGTAAATTTGGAAGAAAATAATAATGAATTTCCAATTTCGTTCAAATATGCAAATAAGTTAAAGAGTGTTCATTTTTTAAAATGAGTGTTCTAAATTGACTATTTGTGTAAATACTTCATTCAATTAAGCCCAAACAACATCTGAAAGCCGTCATAGCAGTGACGGTGAGTATAATTCAAGAACACTTCGGGAATTTACTGTCCTTTTAATTTTTTTTTAATTGTTCTTTGCTTTTTAATCGTCTTCGCTTTTGTCGTTCGAAGATTTGTTTATTTTCACCAAAGTTACATGTCCTTTTTTTTATTATTGTCATTTTTCATTTGAATTAAATGTTTTTCTTTAGATATTATATATTGTTGGCATGGCATTAATTTTACACGTCGTTTGTGATTTTGTAATTTGTTGTGTTTTAGTACGATGTTGTCTAATTTAACTGACGTTTTTCTTTGAGAATATTACTTAAATAACCATTTTCTTTATTTATTGACCAAAATAACATAAATTCATAATTTTTTAGCAACATAACATAAATTTTAATTAACTTTAATTTAATTTTGTATCATATTAATCTAGTATTAACTTTTTATGTTATGTTGATGTAACGATATTTAAATTTACGTGTCATTCAAGTGCTTTCCACTTTTTCTATCTTACAGTAGTTTTCTTGGTTTATGATCTTTGCAGTATAGTTATCATTATTTAGTATATTTCTCGTTTTTCATTTCCCATCATTTTCGCCATTTCTGTCGTTTTTCGGTGCATCGTCGCTTGAGTGATTTTCGGTTCGCTTGTCCTTTAATTATTTTTCTGTGGTTTGATTTTTTTAGGGCCACTTTCGTATTTCTTTTTGTCATTTACAAATTATTGTCGTTTGTTTCTAGTTTTTTTTCTTTTTCCTTTTTTTTTTTTTTTAGAGTATATTGTCTCGTGGTCCTTAAATTTTTAGCAAGGTGTCAATTGATCCATGAATTTTTAACAAGGGGTCCATTGGTCCTCTAAACACTTAAAAAATGCAAAATGGGGTAAAACCCCAACAGCCGTTAGAATTTGGACGGAAAAGTTCATCTGCTTCACGTGATGTATCATTTTTTTACGGAATTTACTAAAACAACCCTAAGGAAAATATAAAAAACAAAAACAAGAATAAAAACACCCAATTTTAAACATTATTCATCATCTTCTTCCTCAATATGATTTCAACACTACCTCAAACAAATTCCAACAACAATTGAACCAAGCCCAGATCTCCAAACCACCACTGACCCACCGGACACCACACACAAGACACAACCTCCATGAGCAAACCCAACATCTCAAAAACCACCACTGACCGACCATACACCACGGCCATGAGCCACCGCCAACCCAACGAAGCCCTTGTCGCCGGCGACAAACAAGATCTGCACAAAGAGAGAAAAACCCAGCAAACCTAGCCCAGATCTCCAAAAACCACCACTAATCGACCATCCACAGCGGTCGTGAGCCACCACCAACCAAGCGAATCCCCGAAGACAACAACGGTGTCGAGTTCTGGTCGAAGCCAGAGTATGCCGGGTGGCTGACTAAGGAAGGCGACTACATCAAGACCTGGTCCCTCCGATTGTTCGTCCTGAAACAGGGGAAGCTCCTCTGGTTCAAGGACTCCATCGTCGGTCTCGCCTCCATTCCTCGCAGTGTCATTATCATGACGACCTGCACTTTCGAGCTCTCATGTACATCTCAGAAGCCATGTACTTTGTTGCCGACACCAAGGAGAAGGAGGATTGATTTCTGAAGTTTGAGGTTATTGAGGGCTAGTGTGAAATTTTTTTTGTATGACAAAATTAGGTTAAGTATTAGGGCAGAATTGTTATTTTCCTTGCCAATTTGATTGTACTTAGTCCTGTAGGAATTTGAAATTTTTTCTGCAATTTAATCAAATTGAAGTAATGCAAATTTCACCCAAAAAAAAAAACAAAAACAGGTGCAGAAGAAGATGCAGGGCCATTAACTTAGTGTCAGAAGACACGAAGGAAGAAGAAGAAGAAGAAGAAGAAAGTCTATTTACTTTCCCAAAAGAAAGTTATTTTTTTAGTAATTTTGTTAAAGGTAATGTAGTAAATTCATTTAAATTTTATGATCAAAGAATACGTTTCTGTCAAGTTTTTAACGGAGGTTAACAAAAATGATTGACTTACACTAATTTTAAGAGTTTGAGGACTTTTTAATCAAAAATAAATAAATTTAGGAACTAATGACACCTTGTCTAAAAGTTTAGGAACTATGGGACCAATTTACCTTTTTTTTTTTTTTTTTTTTAATTTATAATTTAGATTGTCGTTTCTCTTTTTATGCCGTTTTCAAATTATTGTCGTTTGTTTCTATTTAATTGTCATTTGATTTAGACTGTCGTTTTTAATCAATGTCGTTTGTTTCTAGTTCTTTGTCGTGTGACTTAGACTGTCTTTTTTTCTTGTTTTTCGTTGCTTTCACATTAGTCTTGAATTTATCAATCTAAATGCATATGGTACATACCTCCTTCAGTAATGAACCGTAAACAATGGCAAATGGCCAATGTTCTGTCTGGCCTACGAGAAAAAAATATATAAGTATATATCTATATATATATATATATAGATATATTTATGTATAACCCGTAGACTGGGCAATGAAATGAATCTACAAATGTTGTCACTTACCTATACTGATTCCTACCCAAAAAAAAAAAAAAAAAAAAAAGAAGAAGAAGAAGATATACACACTGAAGAAAAATTGGTTACTATTCATCAACAATTGTGCTGAAATGAATATAGCGACGTCATTAAACTTCTTATATTCTCTCTATCTCTATATCGTTGTCAATTTCTTTCCCCTTTGTTTGGGGGGATTTGTTTGTCGGATTTTTTTTTTTTTTTTTCATATTTCAACAAAAGATAATTGGATGTATCCTATTATGCTCGTTGGTCGCCGAATATATATATATATATATATATATCTATTTTTTTATATTTCAACAAATGATTACCGTATGTATCCGATTCCGGTCATCGGCATCAATGTTGGTCGCCGGAGAGATTCTATTAGAATCCAAAATAGAATATGATAGAATATATATTTTTTGGATTTCAACAAAAATAACCGGACGTATCCAGTTTCGATAATTAAAAGATTCTGTTATAATCCAAAATGGATTATACCGGAATCCGAGAAGGCAAACTAGATTCCGATAGAATGCAAAACGGATTTCGATATAGTGCAAAACAATTGGATTCTGATATAATGCAAACCGGATTCTATTATAATGCAAAATGGATTTTACCAGAATCCGACAAGGCAAAATGCATTCTGATATAATACAAAATGGATTCTGATAGAATGCAAAAAGAGTTCTGATAGAATCCAAAACGGATTCTCATAGAATCATATAAGGCAAAATTGATTCAAATAGAATGTAAAAGGCAAAACGGATTCTGATAGCATGCAAAATAGATTTTATCAGAATGCAAAAATAGATTCTATAAACATGCAAATTGGATTTTACTAGAATCCGAGAAGACAAAACGGATTTTGATTAAATCCAAAATGGATTCTAATCAAATCCAAAATGTATTCTGATCGAATCCAAAATAGATTCTCATAGTTTTTTTTTTCGCATATCCAGTTCAATCACAAAATCGTTAATGCTTTTATTTTCACCCTAAAATACCAAAAATTTTCCCAGCAAACAAACGAAAGCAAGAAACCGACAAAAAAATAACCAAACCAACAAAAATAAATTTTCTTGGCAAACAAACCACTAAAAACAATCAAATCATTCACAAGAAAAATAACACATGCTTCCAATAGATTCTATCGAAATGTTCTAGTACTTTTTCAAAGTTCACAACACTAAAATTATTAAATTCATTGTGCTTGTTGTTACACTTAGTTCTGTATCTAAGAAATGGTATGCACCTGGTTGGCGTCTTGATTGGATTGTGACCAATGATCCCAATGGAATCCTTAAAAAACTAGGGTCCTCTTTCTCTTTAAATCCCTCCGACTTAATATGTAATTATATACATATATGTGCATATGCATAGGTGTGAGTGAGTGTGTGCATATAATACATAAAATACACATCACTGAACAGAGAACACAGTTCATCGAATCAAGCAAGCAAAGTGAAAAACAAAAGAAATTTATATTGATTTTCAAAGCAGAAATTTCAAAATACTTTTCTCTATACATAAGTTTTGCATTCTATCGTAATATGTTTTGCATTTTATCAAAATACGTTTTGTCTTCTTGGATTTTAATAGAATCCATTTTACATTATGATAGAATCTGTTTTACCTTCTCGAATTCTAATATAATCCAATACTATTTTGGATTCTGATAGAATTTATTTTGCATTCTTTTGGTGACCGGTCGGCGACTAGCGACTAGTGACATGACGGCAGTCGACGACCGGAGACAGGCCGGTAAACGAAGTCATATATATATTCCAGTAAATAAAAAGAATATAAAATAAAGAGAGATAAGGGTTTTTTTTCTATTTTATTATTTTTATTTAATTATTTAATTAAATATTATGAAATGGTAAAATTATCAACTTAACTCTAATAAAGAACAAAATTATAAGGAAGTGTCAAATTTATGACTATTTCTCTCATTTTCTCTCCCCCCCTCTTTTTTTTTTTTTGGTTCTTTTCGGTTCTTCTAGATTTTTATGAGCAAAAACACTTTGAAGCGCATGGCAAAGAAATTCGTTACTTTACATGGCATATATAGATAACACAGGTACTAGTAATATATATATATATATATATATATATATATTGGTAGTGGGTAGAGATGGAGGGTGGTGTTAGTGGGGTAGATAACAGATTCCTTTCTCTTTAATTTTCTTGTGGTAAACTTTAGGCAGCCTTTTATAACCAAATAAATAAATATAAGTACCTCTCTCTACATGCATATATATATATATATATATATATAGATGTGTGTGTGTATATACATGCGACAATATTAGCGGACAATACTTATGGCAGGCAGTTAGATCTTGATCCGGCGCTTTATTAGTACTTTTTTGAATGAAGGTGCAAAAGAATACAAAAGCACTACCAATTAGTCTTTGGCTCTGCACCGTTAGCACAACTACAACGAAAATTGATTTCCATAGCACCACAAAAATGCTATTGTAAAAACAAGTAGCATTTTGTAAACGCTATATTAGGCCCCGTTATAAAAAGTTAATGCTAAATAGCATTTCTTGAGTGCTATTGCTCTATCTCTATAGCATTGTTTTGCTGCTGTTTGTGGTTAGCTATAGCATTTTCCTGGTGCTACGTAAAATTAATTATAGCATTTTTGTGGTGCTGTTATACTCTTTAGATAGCATGATGGTGGTCTTACAAAATCTAGATTGTTTATAAGAAAGCATATCGTTTAAGAGATGCCACGAAGAAACTTTTGCACAAATATAATTACTGTCATTCATATGGTCCATAAAGGACAGCAATTTGACATCTCTGTTCGACTAATAACTAGAAACATATTACAGAATTTCATTGAGTAATCAACAATTACATAGTCTAGAATATCCGTTGATTAGTACAAGACAAAAATAAGTCATATTCTACTACTCCAGTTTGATCAATTAACATTTGTTTTTCAACTATAAATCTAAATCCAAAAGGAAACTACAACTTGTTTGAAAATTCTCGATGACCAGTTTTCGGAGCAGATCACAAAATCTATATATACTCTGTAAAGCCTTAAAAAGTTCCTAAAATAAGACAAATCAATGGATATAAATAACTCAAAATAATTTTTGTAGTTGCTAAATCGTAAAAGCTATGCATATTTTATTTGAAAAATACCAAAAAATTGACCACAATTGCGAAAATATTCAACTTATTGAATATTCTTTCTTTCAAGTAGTACTACCCACTAGGAAATCATAATTTCCAACAAGCAACTATAGACTATCATAAAATGGTTAGGTGCATACATCTACTCTGTGTAAGACATCAATCAATCTGTAAAATAAACAGTTAAAGAGAACCCAAGGAAAGGGGAAAGAAAAAAAGAAAGATGTAGCATAATTCAGTGACATGCTTGAGTAAAACATATGTATTGTTATTAGCTATATTTATTCGTGGAATATATGATATATTCATTTATGATATCAACCTATTGAGGAATAGCTTTGGCTGGCATCAAGGGAAGAGATAACTGTTACATGAAAAAAGCAAGTGCACTCGGTTAATAAATCAATCCATTCTCTGATAAGCATAAACATTTCCTTCTTATCCAAATGGCAGTAGCAGGTGGTTCCATGTTGAAGCCACTTGTCCTGTTGGTGAAAAATAACTAAAATTTAAGTCATAATTCTAATAAATCACCAGCACTTTCAAAAGATTCCAACACAAAATTAAAAAGAAAAAAAAAAAAAAAAAGGGGACATTCAAAATAAAAGTCAACAGAAATTGAATTACCCAAATGACAGCAGCAAGTGGTGCCTTGTTGAAGCCACTTGTCTGCTGGCTGAAAAGTAAGAAAAATTTAAGACATAAAGCTAATAAAATGAATAGCACTTCCAAAAGCAGAGCATAATCAAATTGAAAGTGTATTCATAGACTTGGCAAATAGTACAGTAACTTGAATCAACAAATAAAGCCAAATACAATATGAATGAAAATTAACGGGTCCCGTACCACTTAAAATCTAAATAATCATATCACCTCTACAATTTTGTTAGATACTCCAATGTCCACAAGTTCACTGAAAATTAGTAACTATCAGAAATAAGTAAACCACCATGACTTCTACAAAAGATGAGACTTCTACAAAAGAGGAGAAAGTAAACAATCACCACCCAAGTAACCACGGAAGTGTAAGAAGCCAAAGAAAGACCATACTCAGTAGTTTCGAAAGATCGTGGGAGAGAGACCGCTTTGGCACGGTTTATCTCTTCCATCTAATTAAATTTTAATTTAATTTGAATTAAGCCCAAGTCCTATGTAACATATTTTCAAAACGCTATTAGCCAATGTTATCTTAAGGCCTTATTCTTGGGAGTACTCCCAAGTCATAAAGACCCCCCCTTCAATTTCTGAAAGCCCTTAACATCAACATTAATATGGGTTCATTAGAGATCATTGGATGCTTTTTCAGTGATTGGATATCTTTCTCGATTCTCATCAGATATATATGGAGTTATGGTTGACCATTTACATTTTATAATATTTCTTCGACATGACACTATCTACACACACGCATATGTATTTATATACTTTCCTCGATAGAAAAAAGAAAAAGATGGTAAAAGAGGCAACAATATTATTATTAATTCATATATTTTGATTCAGGAATATCGGCTTGCAACATTTTACAAGTAACAAAGGCGTCCGTATTAAACAAGGAAAAACATTGAGAGAAAATAATTATTAAAAAAAAAAAAAAAAACTCCTGATTTTGTTATTTAACACCTTTAGTTTGTTATTTTTCTTAACTATAACGTTCCTTATTTAGGTTTCAAAAACTAGTCCCTCCACTACATATTAGGAACAAATACATTCTTTTAACTATAAATACATTTTCTTAAACACTTTGCTATGACAAACTCTTACAGAAAATCTAAAACCAATGAACGAGACAGACAATTCTTTCAATTAGTGATATATATATATATATGTGCGCGCACACGCGCGTAACAAATAGATTTAGCCTCCGTTTGATTCTTAGGTGCTAACCTAAGTTTTTCATCTTAATTTTTGCCTTTCTTTGAAAAAACAAAAATTATAACTAGTTTTTGAAAAGTCAACTAAATTCAACATAAAAATTTCATCTCAAACCTTTGTTACAAACATACCATTAGTAACATTTACTAATTGAAAAATTCAACTCGTTTACTTTATAAATTAGGATCATTCTCTTCTATACCCATGAACTTTAAGGTCACTCTCGCTTTACCTTCTATACTTTAAAAATTCACATTGTCTTCTGAATTTTGAATTTAACTTCTTTATCCTTTCTATCATAATTTCAATTTAAAAAGATATGGAAAAAAAAAAAAAAAAAAAAACAAGTTAAGTGCAGTCATGCAGTAGTTTTTCTATTTTTTTAGTAGAAATTCTAATAGAGTCCCACATCGCTTGGGAATGAATATATGTGATAGTTCATAAGTAAATATATCACCTCCAAATTAATGATATGAGGCCTTTTGGGGTTAATCTCAAGAGCAAACGAGATCTAAAGTGGACAATATCATATCAAATAAAGGAATGCATAGGTAGTTACATTTAGTAATACTAATTTATTTATTTTTCTATCAGTTTTTAACATAGATTAAAATATGACTCAGCGTGTCCTAAGCTTATTATTATTGTCCAAATGAATGTATGTAGTTCACAAAGATTGACAATATTCCGTAATGAGTCGGATCGAAATTAAGGAAAAGGTAAGTTGGGTGGGTGGGAGATACTGAATAGGATTTGAGGCCTGTGCACCGACTAGATTTTGGCAACTTTTTCAGCGCACGCAAGTCTACCCCTCTAAGCCTCCCTCCCTCTCTCTCTCTCTCTCTCTCTCTCTCTCATAATAATTTCCAAATTCCCGTCCATGGACAACCCTCCCTCTCCCTGTACGCGTGCAAAAACAAAGGTGTGTGTGTGTGTGTGTGTATATGCAAAAAGAATGATCTTGTGGGTTGTCCACTCCACTTCCCTCTCTTTCAAATACCAAAGTTAGTGCATCCGACAATATATATATATATATATATATATATATATGCATGTTCTTCTCTTACTACTACATATATTATATTATATTATATCACATCATATATGTATATACATATTTATTCTGTGTTTCTGCTCTGGATATAACTTTCTTTGTAGCCTAGCTACTTTTTGCCCCAACTTTTCTTTATGTGAAACTCTTGTCCCGATCTCCGATAGAGGAACATACACGACAATATGAAAGTTTGGAATATTCTTCTTTTTCATTCGTTTTCAAAAAGTAAAAGGGTAAACACACACACACATATATATGTATCTTAATTATGGTTAACTTTCTCATGATTCTGCTGCGTCCAAATCCTTGTTTCATCAACTTGTCATTTGATCATGACAAAATGTTGTATGTTGTAGGTACTTGAGGTCGCCATTTTGTTTTTGTTTTTTGTTTTTTGTTTTTTTTATTATATTTTATTAGTTGTTTACTTTTTAGTAAGAAAGGGAGAAGAAATTATGAGTAGATTTAAAAAAGGATTAATGATTTTTTCAAGAGATTTCCCATGACATTGGCTTGTAATTAATTTTTTAGGGTATCGGTGTTAGTAAAATTATAGAATGAACAGGAAAAGCAATTGAAAGAAAAATGAAAATATCGAAGACGTTGAAGGAGAGTCAAGTCCCGTGTATCACACGGTTTCCTTAAAACAAATTCGTCTTATCACCATCGGTGCATGAGGAACGAACGGCATCTGCTTCCTAGGATAAAATGACTTGCAAGCATCAACGACGCACAACATTTTTACCTTCGGCCAACCAAAAAACGTATCTGAACTCTAATACACGGAACCGCACCTAAATAGAGATATAAAGAAAGGTATAATATTTTTGTTTGTATTTGATTAGCATATCAACATTAATCTATTAGATCTATATAACATAGCAAATTTCAATTCATGGTTGTTACAATTTGCTGGAAAAAGAAAAACTGCAAAAGGTATCTGTTGCGAGGCTAGCAAATTTGATGCCTGTCATGGTTTTCCATGTTGAGGATGCGAACATCCTGCACGCATAGAGAACCTCCATGCTTAATGGATTATCAGTAAGTAAATGTGCAATCCCTTATAACCCTTTGGATCTTTAATCTCTTTCCAATGTGGGACAAGAGTTTTTCTTCATTTCCTTTCTAAATTCCAACTTCATGGGTGTATTTTTAAAAGTTAATTTCTCAGTCACTCATTCATCATTTTAAGCGTATAAATATATGATTTTGATCTTCTCACAAAGAAAAACACAAATCTACCTTGAACTGACACTAGCACGAAGTGAGTCCCACTCAAATTCAAGCCTCATAATAACCATTAAAATGGTTTTTTAATATGTCATTTTTCAACACTCGGTTATTACGGAGTGTGCTTTGTGCTTTATAAGAAGATTTACTTATTAGTAGAAGAAGTGAAGTCAAGATAATTGTAACAATGCATAGGTATCTGTGTAGAGTATTCATACGTAATTTAATCAAATACACTACTTATATAGACATGGTGAAATCTTTTAAAAATAAAAATAATAAACCAAAATGACCAGTAGCATAATAGCAAATAAAATACTTCTCTTATATATATATATAAAAGATATGCAAGAGCAAAAACCAAGCATATCTTTTAAAGTTACACCAAATCATGACACTCCATAAATGGGGGATGAGCATATAGGAACCCAACTCCTACATATATGTTTTGACCATACTAATACAATATTAATCAGATTATATTACCATTATTAATATTCCCTTTTGAATTATATATACATGTAATAATAATAATAATAATAATGGTTTATAATAGAAAAGATGAAGCTAGCGAAGGAATTAATAAAAGTGTAGTCAGCAATAAGCCTTGTCATTATTGCCCAGAACGGACTTAGGAACACCCTCCAACAAGCAGGAAACTGGTGGAATAGTGAGAGTCTGCAATTCCCCATAAGCATTCCAACAAAAAGGGTCCAAAACTATGTCCCCAACCGCAGGAAGAAGCTCGACCTCGGAGAGTGTCAAGTTGGCGCATGGCACTGCATCACTGCACCCGAAATGCATTGGTGGACTCCGGACATCGTATGTTCCCTTTATGTTGTCGTACAATATGTCCGACACAAAAACTGCCGATGTCTGGTTGGCACAACTCTTTGTCAGGCAATAGAATTGGTCAATTATGATCGGGTTCCTAACATTGTCCACGTGAATGTTACTGAATGTTACTCCAGATACCACTCCTGATCCGCCCTGCCATGTCTTGATCCTGACTCCGTTGTTTGACGCTCGTATCACCGAGTCTCTTACCTAGTGACAAAATCAGAAATTTTTTTCATTATTGTACTTGTACTATTATTATTATTATTTTTTTTTTTTAATTGAGCATGGTTATAATTCTCTTACTGTGATATTTGAAACGCATGCTCGAGAGTTGTGATTGCCTAGACTCCCAATGCTGAGGGGGGAATGTAAAAGAATGTTTCAATCAAAAATATGATACTAAATTCTTGATCTTTTTCATAAACACAAAATTATTGATATTCTTAATTAGTGATAAAAATTACTGATTAGTGTATTTACCTTATTCCATGACCGGGTCCACAAGTGATGTTCCTAATGTCCACGTCATGACAACCTGATCCGATTGATACACAGTCGTCACCTGCAATAAAAATAAAAAATAAAAAATAAAAAAGATAAATAAGCTTCTGGTTGAGAATAATTAACGGATTACTGAAATTAATTAGGTAAGGTTTAAGCCTAACCATTAGAAATTATTGAATTGTATATTTCAACGCTATTAGTGTTCTCTATGTGAATCCCATCAGTGTTAGGACTGAGGGCAGGGGCTGTTATGGAGATGGATTCGATATGAACATTCTGACAATTATCAAATCGGAAGTGGAACTGTGGACTGTTCTTGATTCTGAGTCCATGTACTGTCAAGTTGGAGCTCATGAAGAACCTGATTGCCTGCATCAGAATTCAAGTTCACACTAAGCAAAAACTTTCTTCTTCTTTTTTTTTTTTTGTTTTTTCAAATTATAGATATTTGTCATTTAACTTACAATCGGGCTATCACATGGTCCATGCATTGTACTTCCCTTATTTCCCTGTGACATAAAGTACAAAGGATCATATCATGAGTACTTTTCTGAACTACAAATGTTTTGAACATTTTAATAATGAATAACGATACACATCACATGAAAAGTTTTACCATGAACATAATGCATATTTGTCAAATTTCCAGAAGTTCTGAAAAACTGAAATCAATGTTTTGTCTCCAATTCTTATACGCCTAAAAAATTATACTCAAGTTTTATGAAAGTGTTTCATTAATCTTTTTTTCCAAAGGATAAACAGAGACATACCTTGTGGGGTTTGCAGGGTAGATCCCACCATTTCTGACCTCTTCCATCAATTAGACCACCACCTTGCAACGCCATTTCATTGATTCTGTAGAAGACAAGCCATTGACGCCTACTGCTGTTCTTCGGCCACGAGTCAGGTCCATCCGGAGGCATTACAGTTCCATCAACCTTTTAAGTCACCACATTATATAGCAAAATGAGGGGGAAAAAATTAGTTAATCCTATATTTTTCTAATCCAATGCTTAAGAAAATGGCTCAAATGGATAAATCAAAAGGCATTACCTGAAACACAAGGCTTGATTTACAGGGACCTGTGAAAATAGTGGATTGAATCATGAAGGAAAATCCCTTGGGAACAAGGATAAGAGCAGTAGAGTCACTCTGGCAGGCTGTGTCCCAGGCCATCTTGAATGCATCCGTGTCATCCGTCATGCCATCCCCGGCTGCACCAAATTTTCTCACGTCGAAAACTCCGCTAGAATTTGTTGGATTGTCGTCATTGTGAGGTGGCTCCGCAGGCTCAGGCTCAGGTACCATAGGATCGGGTAGCGGTGAAGGTGAAGGAGGTTGTGATAGGGGTGATCCTTTGTGATGGTGAGAATGCCTTTGTTTCGAGTGGTGCCGCATAGCTTGTGTCAAGTGGACTAAGCAAAGCAGGGGAATGCAGAATAACAATACGAGCAAATTTGACAAACGGGAAGGCTTCATATTTTAGTCAATAATATGCTCACAGACTTTCACAAATTGGGACCAAAATTGTAAAGCTCTGCTGCCACTGGAAATGGACTAATTTCTCACTCACTGTCACTGAAATGAATAGAAAATCAAGCTAACTCAAAGGGATTTCGTTTCCAGTGTCAAAAAGGGACATGAAAAAATACCCGAAATTTCGGGAAGTAGAAAAGGAAGTTTGCAAGTCAGTGACCACAATGTGAGAGTGAAGTAGAGTAAGATACAGAACAAGTTGCCGAAGTGTTTTTTTTTTTTTTTTTTTTTTTTTTTTTTTCAAGGTTTTGAAACTACGGAATTAATGTGTATATGAAACATAACAGGGGCAGAATCTGTATACATATATATATATATATATATATAATAGGGGATATAGTTAGTGGAAGCTGCTTCAAACTTTTAATGTGCACCTTACGTTTGTTTTTTAATAATATTTTGGGGGCGGGAAGAACCGACCAATTCCATATAGGCATTGGCTTTGGCCTCTTTTTTTTTTTTTTTTTGGTTCTTTTTTTTTTTTAAATAATTGTTTAAGTTGCTTTCTTTTTGGGAGAATGTGGAGTCTGCATATGACAGGTTCAGAAAAAAAAAAATGGAAAACAGAATAACAGAAAAGATGTGATGGGGGCGGCAAGGCATTAGGCAATCGATTATAAGCTACCCATGTTCTTCCCATAACCGTCACTTTCTCTGGTCCCGAATATATGGTTATTTTGTGATTATAGGTATAATTACTAATAATTTTATATCTAACTCTATTAAAAAATATAGCGTCTGAATCCCATCATCTCAATTTTATAATATATGTCTACTTTTAGAGATATATATATATATATATATATTTTCAAGTTTCAACGATGTTATGTATTACCATAACCACAGCACTAGTAATTTCCATTTCTTTCTTTCTTTCTTTCTTTTTTATTTTTTAATAATGTTTTCCCTTATTGTGTTTGTTTTGAGTTTAGAGTATGGACAAGTTTCATTTCAAACAAGGAAATTTGCATTATGATTTGACACTACAATTAATCATTATAATAGGCCAAGGTCCAATTACCAAATGAAGATTCTACAAGTAGTTAAAATGATCAAGCAGCGTGATATATTCAGATTTAGTGGGGCTGCATAGGAAACACACTCAGTACAATTCAACACAGCGATAATCTCATGAGTGTTACTAATTGTCGATTAAAAAAATTGTTTTTCAGCGCTAACATTGTCTAGATGATAAACCTAATTTAGTCAAGGAAGTAAGTGTCGCTAATTTGTTTTGTTTTTTTTCAGGTGAGCATCCATATTAATATTACTCGATGATATTTCCAATTCATATCTTTGTTAATATCCGTACTTTCATAGTAGAAAAATTGTTGCATGGTCAAAGAAATTGTTCTTTTTAAGTTGTTATATATGTTAGGAAGAGACGATCAAGGAACGAGCAAAGTAATTTACCATTCTTTTTTACCAGAAGGCGAAATTAAATAATAATAATAATAAAAGGAAATTAGCTTTTAGATTAGACAATAGTCAAGTAAAAATGGAAAAGATAACATCCACATTATGACTAGTTAATTTATTCAAAGGGTACAAATTAGTCCTTGTGGGTATCAAGTGGACAGTTGAATAGCCTTTAATTAAGTAGACTAAATAAAATGGTAGGTGATTGTGATAAACATGCCGCCGCTTTCTAAGTGATTTTCCAAATAGGATTGGAGCAATTGGCTGCTTGCCAATCCTCTTCACCTGTTTACTTTCCTTGTGGTGGATTTGCGGCCCTGCCGGGCTGTAACTTAAAAAATAATAATAATAAAATAAACCATAAAATCAACTTTTATCTCAAAACCGACCAATTCAATTGTATGGATGAGAGCTTGTCATTATGTTAAATGAGTTTTAGTTTTTCAACCAATAAATGTATTATAAACTATTGCTTGTAATGCAATATCGCCACCTGACTATCAATGCATTATTATAACTTTAGTATTAGATCAATTGGTGATGCAATCACTATATGTATAGTGGTGTGAAATTCTCATTTTATATGAGAGTTGTACATCAAGTTTTGAGTTTTGGTTTTTGAGTGTTATTTATTATCGGTGCTCATCAAAAGTGTCACATATTAATACGATATCCAATATTTTACTTTTATCACGTGACATTATTATTCTGTTAAAATATACGATAATCGGTGACGTAATTATCAATAATGATAAATAGCGGTGCACTTTCTACAAATTAATACAATGGATGTGGGTGGTATGCAGGCTTAGCTGAAAAGGTTCCAATTATCTTTTTTTTTTTTTTTTCATTTTATTTAATGTTTGGTTAGGCAGGCAGAGAGTGCACCACCAATTCCACTTAGGAACATTTTTTTTTCTTTCGCCGACCATTTTGATCATGAAATGTCGCATGGATGACCTGCTTCTTCCGATAAACATATGAATATATATATATATATATATATATATATATTGATCATCAACTTCTTCTTCATCATCATCTTTCTTGGGTTTCTTGGTTGCTACTTCCACTTACGTATACCTCAATCATGACCAGGTCCACTTGGGATCTCCTCTTGTTAGGCTCAAATTGGGTTGGTGGGCGGCTGGATTTCTATTTTCTATTTGAAGACTACACATGTCTTGAGCTTTAAGTTTTAATCTTATTTTCTGGCGAATAGCAAGTAATTTTGTTGCTTTATATATATATATATATATATATATATATATTTAAACAGAATATTCACCTAAATGATTCTCCTCCACAAGTTATAAACTGAAGATTTATGCTTAAATATTACTTTGTTGTCATGTGTGTGTATGTTGCACATTTAGAGAGTGTAATTTTATGAGGACGAGAATATGTATTAGTCAACGAAATCTTCCTTAGTGTGCTTCGCAACCAAATCATGTTGTGATGATACACACGTTTTGCGTGTCACGGAGGAACACAAAATACACACGAAGAATTATTAACCAAAATAGAGAAAAACGACAATTGCAAGAATTAACCACACGGAAAACATGACTTTTGCAAAGAAACTACGATAACCTTGATAAATAATAAAAGTACAAAACAATATTTAGATAGAAACGAAAGGAGTCCATAACCATAAGAAAAGAAAAAACAACAAGAATAAAGAAATAACTTATTCTGGTGGACAAGCTCAATAGATGGGAAGGGCTTTAGGTTTCCTTCAATAAAATGAATGTGCAGAACCTCATTCCGCCAAATTAATAATAATAATAATAACAATAATTGTTAAAGTACGGTGACTCGAATTCTGTTTGGTTCAATTCATAAAGCTAACGGTGCGACATATATGGTGAAGCTATAATTATGCTTTTGCTGTAACCGCTCAAAACGTATCCCTCTTGTACCGATTTTTGATATAGTGGATTTTCTTCTTCTCTATCCGTGATTATTTTTCTTGTCTAGGCTTTTCCACATAAATCTGTGTTTTTTTTTTCTATTGCCAATTCTCATTATTTCATAATAATAATAATAATAATAATAAACAAACAAACAAACGAGAATCAAATTATCAACGACACGGCAGAAACAACATGACTGCTTATACTTTATAGAGAAGCGATTACGAAATTAATCAACGACAATAAAGGAGAAAACGACATTCATTGCAGCAACAACAATAAAAGTGGAAACGATTAGAAAACACCAAACAGATTAAACGGAACGACAATGATAGAAAATAACACTACACATGAAACGACAAGAAGAAGAAAAACAACAGGAAGATGAATAAACGACAATAAAGAAGGAATCAGCAATCAGCAACAAGATAAAAAATGGTGTTGACCATTAAACTAGAGTAAAGGGAACAGCCAAAAACTGAACAGAAGACAGCAAGGGAGAAGCAAAATGTGCCGGCAATCAGTCACTTCAAGAAACGACAATCAAAGGAAAATGAACGATAGACACCGACAGGCCACAGCCTATAAGCTATAATAAATAGACAAAGACAACAATAGAACTTTCTTCACCCGGTGGACAAAGAACACAGAAATGGGAAAACGATCATCAGAAGGGTAAAGTGGAGCAGAGAACACAATACAAAAGCTTTCCCAAGCTCCCCTTTTTTTTTCTTTTCTTTTTTTTCTTTTTTTTGGGCTCAGACATCCCAAGCTGCTAATTAGCAAGGACGGAGGGAACGTGTGACCGGGGGAGCTTAAGCCCCACTCACTTTTTTGATTTATTTTGAAAACCATATATAAATAGGCATGATTTTATACTGATATAAACAAAAGGTCCTACTAACATATCAGTAAAATTGAAGTTATATAGCCAATTTTGTTCAGCCTCCACTAACATATCAGTCCAATAAAAGTTTCAAAGCTCATTATATTTAAGTAGTCAAAGACCTCATTTAGAAATAAATGAAGGCAAATATATATATACACACACATATACCCTAAGTTAACCTCACTTCCACAGCAACATTTTTAAGGAATGAAAATTGTAATACATTAATGTTATTAATTTTGTTGATCTTTTGTTTTCATTTATAGCCCCCACTAACCTAAATTCCTAGCTCCATCCTTGCTAATTAGTGCATTGACATTGTGTATACTTTATCATCAAAACAAAATTGTCTATCTTTTTTCTCTTTTTTTTTTTTTTTTAATTGAAGTCTAGAGTTCTTATTTCCAAGGGTATTTTGTCATTTAGTCCCCGAATTATGAATATCATGTCATTTTGATCCTTAAACTTTTGATTTTGACAAATTAGTCCCTAAACTTTTAATTTTTGATAGTTTTCGTCCCTCACACTAAAATTGAAAGCCGATTTCTGAAATTTAAGATAGATAATCATTTTCCTGTCGCATAATAACTAAAACTTTTAAAGCAATTATCACAGTAAATTTGAAATATTGCAGTTTTTAAGGGTTTTAAGACGAATAATAAGGAAATTTTTATACTTAATGTAATAATTTTAGTAAAATTTCATGTTAACATGGAGTTACAATATGATTGTATACACTAAATTTAAAAAGTATTTTATCAATTTCAATATCAAGACAAAAACGATCAAAAATCAAAACTTCAGGTACTAATTTTCCAAAATCCAAAGTCTAGGGACTAAAACAACAAGATCTTCATAGTTCAAAAACTAAACAGACAAATTTTCTGATTTTCAAAAGCTTTAAAAATTGAAGTTATTTTAGATTAGTGATGTTTATCCTTGGGGTCCAATATGAAGCATAAAAAGCTACTACATTAGTTTCTCAAAACATAACCAAATTGCATTTCTCTTCTTTTTCTTTGCTACTATTTGAAAAATAATAATACTAATTAAATTCATGGGTCGAACACCTAGGAGGAGCACATGAAGCAGAACTTTCTTAATCTGACTAATAATACATACAAAATAATATATAGAGTACAAATGTTTACATGTAACAACAAATAAAGGTACTAACAAATGAACAAGGTAGAGAGATCACAAAAAAGCAGATAACGCAGCTTCGAATTATGAGCAAATTAGAATTAAACCACTTGCGCTACTTTTTCTACGACATAAAAGACCACCTTTCCTATTTTAGCATGATCTGGAAATAGCTACTTTTTTTTTTTTTTTTGGGGAGGGTGGTGGGGGTTGTTGTTCTGTGACTGCGAGACGCAGACAAATCAACTAGGAAGAAGCAAGGAAGCCACACTGCTTTTTAGCATGATCTGGAATCAGCTTTACAAGCATCTCCGCTGGTACGCCCTTCAGCTCTAATTCATATCAAACACCATCAAGTTCAATAATCATCAGCTTTTTATATCTAAAAAAACATCAAACAATTAAAATAGTCCAAAGAACAGCACAACAAACTTTGCTTCTTACCATGAGACTTAAAGTTGAATAATGGGGGAAGAAAACGTCCGTTTGGCAGGCGGGTGTTCGGATCTCGTAACTCATCGAAAAATGGATGAACTAAAGCCTCCAACTGCATTATATTACAAGTATCGTAACAAAGCAAAGCTTCACACTTCAAAGCATGAAACAAACTACACCCCATAAAACTTGGAATAAATATGAAGCACTTGTTAGATAGCAGCCCAATATAATACTTACAGCTGTGCTTCGAAGGTTTGGCGAGTACTGCAATAGTCTTGAGACAAGATCCACAGCTTCAGGAGGCATGCGCTTGTGGAATATCTGTGTTCAATGAGACCATTAAGTCCTTTTTTTTTTTTTAATTTTTTCAAGGAACAAAATCTAATGTAAAAAAATCAGTATACATTATTTAGGGAAAGCAAATACCTTGTGCCACGGATGAGCTTTAATTTGAGGAAATTTGAACTCTGTGTAGTTAGGATTCATGCACTTGATTTCCTCCCTTGTTGGGGTACCTAACACCTGCATGGGAATTTCGAAAAATTGGTAATCCTTGATTTCCAGCTATTTATCATATGTCTACTGAATAAAAACATCACATTAATGTTCACCTTAATTATTTCGACAAGCTGATCAACTCCACTATCTCCAGGAAAGAGAGGCTGAAAAGAGCAAACTAACTACTTATATTCATTTTAAAAGAGAAAATCAAAGATAAACAAAATCGACCACATAGAAGCATAACACTCACCTGTCCGAGCATCAGTTCAGCTAGAACACAGCCAGCAGACCAGATGTCAATTGCTGTACTGTACTCAGTTGCCCCAAATATTAGCTCAGGTGCTCGATAGTACCTAGAACAGATGTAAGATATATTTGGTTCCCCTCTCACCTGCCAATTTAAAACTGATTTTAGTATTATAGGTCATCAGACAAACTACATTGACTCAAGGCACAATGCAAAGAAACAAACCAAGACTTTAGCGCTTCCAAAGTCGCAAAGTTTGAGTTGGTGAGTGTGCGGATTGACCTGTTACAGACAACAACATAAAGACAATCAGTTATGCTAATTGCCAGATTGAAACACCTCAAAAGAAGCTAATTATGAGAAGCATATACATTCATTTCTAGATACATACCTGTAACAGATTCAACTAACTTATGCAAACACGTTAGTAATGATGAAGAGTACAATAATGATAAATGCTGACGTACCAACAAATTTTGAGGCTTTATGTCTCTGTGACATACTCCAATGCTGTTGTGAATATAATGAAGTGCTCTACATATCTGGACAAGAAACAACATTTGATTTGTGTAAATTTCATTATCTATTAATTAACAACCTCCTGTTTCTTATCAGCATTCAGCCAATAATGAAAACTAAAACATATTACATGCTATAAAGTCCCAAATTTTTTTAGTCCCTAAAATGATAGGAGCAAGCAACTACAGCAAATCATGACATATACCTGGTAAGAATAGAGTTTAACATATATCAATGGCATCCTTTGATTCATCTTAGTGTAGTGTTTGATCACCCGATGGACCGTCTCGGGGACATACTCAAGAACAAGGTTAAGATAAAGTTCATCCTTTTCAGTAGTTGAAAAGAAACAGTGCTTCAAAGATACCACATTCGGGTGGTCTAGAAGACGCATAGTTTGCAACTCCCTATTCTTGTACCTCTTGTCTTGAAGAACTTTCTTAATGGCAACTGTTTCCCCTGTTTCCAAGCACTTTGCCTGCAGAATCTCAATAAAGCATCACTTGGGATCTCAAGCAAAATTACAAAAATAAAAATAACCCAATCACGGCCTCAGTCAGTTTATAAATTTATTTAAACTAAACTCACTAAAAGCTGTGCCTCTGTAATCTAGCTACACACCTGGAAAACTACTCCAAAAGATCCATGTCCAACAACACGCTCAGCCATATAGCTTATCGTCTACAATCATAAACGGAATTTCACATCGGTGTACTGTGAGATTTACAGTAATCAAACATATATATTTCCATAACAGAAATAACATGTCAAAAAATAACCTGTTTTGGTTGGCCATTCTTTCCACCAATTGTAGTGACTATAATGTGACCTGTCTCTGTCCCATTGCCATTAACAATGGTTGCTTCCACTTCCTATAAATGAAGTCACGAGTATTAATTAAGATAAAGATCCTGCTTCACTGAAATCACCAATTCATAACCTAAGAAGAGAAAAGAAACACTAGGATTCAGGTCGGGCGACAAGAAAAAGAAGCACTGTTTACCTTTTCATCTCTAATTTTCATATCATTCATCTCATCAGGCAACCTATCGACACCAGCTGCGTTCCCACTGGATTCTCTTACAACCCCAGAATCAGGAACTACGCTTACAGATGCCATCGGCTCAAAATTAAAGAAAGAAAAAATAATAAAAAAATAAAAAACTCCCCAGCAATCCTCCTCTGATCTCAATAAAGTAGATCAATAACCTACCTGCAAAAATACAACGGATTAATGGCACATGTTAGAATAGCAAATGACAGAATAACACCAAGGAATACATAATAGACCTGCAAACATACATAACAAGAAACAACTGCATTTAAATTTCACAATAAAAGGGTCAACGAAAAAAGCTCGACTTAAAGAAATTACAAGTTCTATTTCAAATAAGCAACCAATTTAAAGTGTAAACTAGCCTGCTACAATACTCGGTACTTGACCCAAGAACTTAAAAGGAGTAAAAATGCAAAGAAATAGAGTTTTGAAAACATACACAACTTAGAGTGTTGAAAACATACACAACTTAGGAGATAATTGGGCATATTTGGAAAATTTTAAAACTAATTTGAAACAAATATAGATGAAAAAATAAATAAAACTTAATTGTTTTGGTTTTTCTTTTGATGTTGTTGAAAGCTAAGTGAAAAAAACAAAAAACAAAAACAAAAACAAAAAGTTGAATAAATGTTCCAAAATAAGCCTAGTAAAGGAAGATGGTAAGAGCTGCTTTTCCGGCATCGAAACGAGCGCACATGGTTCTTCGGGTAAGACATCCAACACAGCATAAAAAGAAAAAAGTAAAATTGGAAAAAACATTTTTGAAAAATGAGAAAATAAAAAAGAAACCCTAGCTAGAAGGATCTAAATCAAAATGGGGGAAAATTGTTGAAAAATAATGATAGCAAAACCTGATCCAAAGGCCAAACACATGAGAAACACAGAAAAATTCAGATTCCAGACCTAAAATTACCAAAAACGAAAAAAAAAAAAAAAAACAAATAAAACAAATAGAACGAAGAAAAAGAAGAGAAATTTACCAACGATCGAATCGGAAAACGAAGCGGAAGAGGAGTCGTATTCATGACCAGAACGAAGGGTGAGATGGATCGAAGAATTGAAAACTCAAAAAATCAGGTCAGAGTTTTGCAATGGATTTGTTCTTGTCCTTTGGGAGGAAGTTTTTTAGAGAGAGAAAAGGGAGAGAGAGGAATATGCAAGATGTTTGATTGATTGAATGGGTGTTGTGAAAAACAAAAGATGGTTGGGGGCGTTGGCTTGGTGGACAGACAGTCAAAAATTAAAAAATAAAATAAAATAAACACACACACACCGAAAGGAGGATTGCCCAGCCCCCCAAAAAACGTGAACGAGTTTTTTTTTATTTCTTAAAAAATTAAAAAAATATATATTAGTAAATTCAACTTTTATGGGTAATTGGGTCTTTCTCTCTCTTCGTAGTCTACACTTGCTTGCTTTGTAGATTCAACTTTCAACAGTCTTTTTTTTTTTTTTTCCCCTCTCTCTCTCTTCTCCCGCTTTTTGACCGTTCAACTCAGACCATGCTCCCTGGGCCCCACATCCCTCTCTTACTTTCAAAATTTTCTTTTTCTTCATTTATTGAGGCTGTTGCCAATGGCTAATGGGCTAACCTTTTTTTTTTTTTTTTTTTTTTTTTTTTTTTTTGGAAAGAGTAATGGGCTAAACTTTTGATTCTACGCTGTGGTGTGATTTGATATTTAAGTTTAATTTTAATTAAATTATATTTTTTTATCTTAATTTTTATTTTTTTAATTAATAAAATTTATAATTAATTTTAATTTAAAAATTTTATTTTTAATTAATGAATCAAACACAAGTGATATCTTAAAAATAAAAAACAATAATTATTTATGTCCATCATGTTAAAATGAAATCCATGATTTGTTAGTTACATGTATTAAAAAAAATGGCTGAAATATTAACAATTTTTGTTGCGTAATTGTCATTAACTTTATTTGAATATGATAGTTAGTTAATCTAATTTTAATTCAAAGGTGAAATTTTTAAGAATTAATTGTTTTATAAGTTTTTAACCAAAAAAAACAACAAATTTAGTTATATTCATACAAATAATAACACATAATTTTAAAAGATAGATCCACCGTGAAGATCTTCAAATAAAGAAATTTAATAAATCTATAAATAAACATATATAGCCTTCAAAAAATTAGTATTCGAAAAGAATTCATGACACACATACATGTTAAATTTTATTTCAATGAAAACATATGACTGTAAATTTTTCACCAATGTTAATTAAAAAAAAATGTGAATTCCCTTTTCGAAGTAAACCAATCTCAAGATGGTTACTTTCGGGAAGGGGGAAAAAATTCAAGACCCTAACTTTCAATAATAGTAATAAACCGGGATTCCACGATTAGACCCCTAATTTTATCATTAATGGGATAAAAAAATTTATCATTCAATTAATTATGGACGGTTGAGATTAAAAAAATATATCAATAAAACATAAAACCTATCACCAGATTATTAATTTACAAAACATTTCAAAAACTATATATGAAAAAATAAAAATAAAAATAAATCCTACTGCTGCCGTCTCTCCTCTGATCACGCCGGCCACCACGCTCCTGATCTCGTCGCCGCTGAAGAAGCATTTGCATTTAAAAAAAAAAAAAAGAGAGACAGAAAGCTTTAAGCTTCTGTGTCGTTCGTAAAATTCATCGAGGAGGCCGGAGGAGCTCGCGCTGCCGTGGAGAGGGGCAGTTGGATTCGCGTCGACGTCGGACGTTACTTAACAGCTTCGTGAAGCGCTCGCTCGATGCTGTGGGCGTAGATCTCGTTCCCGGCTGTGGGGGTGGGACGGGAGACGACACTACAGTGGCAGATCTGGTTTCACAGATCGTGCGTAGACAGCTGGGTTGCAACAAATCTGGTTGTTCGTCTTCGTGTTTATCGGGGTGCCATCCAAGTTTGGGTTTTTCCTCACCGTTTGCCAAGAATTGTTCTTTGTTTTTCTTTTCGGTAGATGCAATTATTCTTTCCTGAGATTTTATGAGTTTTTTGTAATTCTAGTTTTTGATGGGTTCCTCCATGTTTTAATTTTATTTTGAACTTGTTAATGACCATTAAATCTGAGAAAAAGTACTTCTTCATTAAATCGCATTACTGTCAAGTAAGAGCACAATTGAGATCAAAGATTTGGTTTAAATTCCAACACCAAAGGGAAGCAATATCCTGGAAAAAAATTATTATTAAGTTAATAGAGTGTGGAATCCGATTACAGCAACTCCACCTCTTTCTCAAGGTATTAATTTCAGATCATTAAAGGAAAGAAAAATAAGAGTTCATCTGTGGATGAAGAAAGGGGAGGGAAAATAAATAGTTCATATTCGCACTGTCGCCGCCGTTCGTCTGGGGTTGGTGGGCTTGCACTTCCAGTTGAAGCCAAGAAATTAAAAAGAAAAAACTCATGAACATAATCATGATGAAGAAAGGGGAAGAACAAAATTCTCTGTTTTGTTCTTCTTTTCTTTTCTTTTCTTTTCTTCACTTTTTTTTTTTTTTTTTCCAAGTGCAATCACATGTAAGTGTTCTATTGTAGTTTTGGTATATCTTTTTAATCTAAACCATTTAAAACTGATCGGAGGTAAGCATTTTTTATTCAATCGGTGGGAAAAAAGTACGTCGCCACTATAGATTCAGCCATAATAATTATATATCAATAAAAAAAAACAAACAAACGACAATTCATATCTCAAAGAAAAACAACAATAATTCAAGATCGTCTAACAAATTGAACACTACGCTACCGGTCTCCTTTTTCTCTCTTTTTTGGTTTTTTAAAATGTTTGTCCTTATTGGTGTCACCGGAAAATTGCATTAAATAGAGTTGAATTCTTGTTTGATTAGGGGGAAAGAAGGTGGTATAATCTTTTTTATATATTATATCACTAAAACTCATTTATTAAACTATTCGATATATTTTAACAATTGAGATTTTATTTATGTATAATAATAATAATGTATTTTAACTCATAGTATTATAAATTAAGAAATTAAAAGAAAAAATCAAAGAAAAAAAATTTTAAAAATACCCTAACCCTTCCATCGAAAACCCCCCCTGCCGACCCTGCACCATCGACCCCGTCCCTCGCCTTCAAGCACCCACCAGCCCCGAATCTGTGAGACCCCCTGCCCCCCCCCCCCCCTTTCCCCAAGCCAGAAATCGCCTTCTCCAAGGCGACCAACCCCCTGCCCCCCAAACCACCACGAAATTGCCCCCCACAACCCCGCCCGCCCCGCCCCCCCCAAACGAGATTGCCAAATGACGACCACCCACCGGCCACGGACCTTCGATTAAGTCGCCATACGGCGACCACCCACCAACTGCGAACTTGCAATTAAGTCGCTAGACGACGACCACCCACCGTCCCGGACCTGCGATCCACCCCCTCCCCCCCCCCCCCCCCCCCGCGCGACCGTGAAATCACCAGAGACGATGAAATCGACCCCCGTCCCCGGCGTGACCTCCAAGTCCCCACCGGCCCCCTTCCCTAGTGTCCTTCCATTGTCCCCGGCGACCTTCCATCCCCGCGGCCACATTCAGGCCCCCACCGACAGCCCCCTTACAATTTTTGCTCTTTTTTTTTCAATTTTTTATTTTTAATTAAAAAATTAATAAAAGAGGTTCAATTTTTTTTTTCTATGATCCTATAAATCAGTGCTCATATTAATTTAAATTTCAACAGTCTTATATGAAACTTTTATTGATAGAGTATATTAAAAAGATTTTACCGCATATTCTCCGTTGATTATGTTTTACCAACCAATTTCATTTGACAACCAAATGTGAATCCTATGACGCCCCTCAGTAATGAGTTTAATACTAATTATATGTACCAAATTTAAGACGTGTCACGCATGGCAGTTTGGGGGATAGACTATACATAGACTTTAAAGGGAATTAATAAACAAAATCCAAAAAAAAGTAATGGTCCTTATGGTTCGTGCAGCGACACGTTTCATAATTTTGTTTTGGTATTTTATGAATGATGAAAACCCACCGTCTTTATGGGTTGCTATAATTGTTATTTGGTATTGTGATATTGTCAAATAGCAAGTGAGGATAAATAGTTTATTATTAGTGTTAAAATATAAGGAGTAGTATGTATCACTGCGGGTTGTTATTATTAAATATTATCAACTAATTACAAATTTGCATAGTACTAACTATTGAATTTAATGGATTATTATGTCTAATTTAACACGGGTTTATACGGCAATTTTAAATAATAGAGTATAACCAGCATTTTTCTTACCACCAAATTTTGTAGCCTAACAATAATAGATTATCATGATAGATCAATAATCAAATAGTCGAGTTAGGAATGACTTTGTTGGTAATCTTAAATTTGAAAGTTTGTTTTCTGTCAATTTAGTATTCAAATCTACGTTCGACAAAGTTGGGATGACACATGTACCTGTCAACGTCAGAAAATGTCCATTTAATAACGTTTAAGAAGAGTATGCTAATACTGATTGTCTCCTTCTCGGACTAGTTTTCTAGCAAAAGAACAAAAATAGCATTTTTGTTAAATGTTTACTTTGAAAGTCTAAAAATGTCCATCTAATAACGTTTAAGAGTGATATACTAATATTGATCACTTCTTTCTCGGACCTTTTTTTTTTTTTTTTAGCAAAAGAACAAAGCTAGCATTTTTGTTAAATGTTTACTTTGAAAGTTAGAATTCTAGCTGTTATTATTATTATTATTATTATTATTATTATTTTTTGGGTGGCGGTAAATCGAACTTGTTAGGTGTTTCCTTCAATTTTACTCCTTTATTTCTCTCTTTCCTTGAGTAACATTATTGGATTGGGGACCAAAAAAAAAAAAAAAAAGAAAAGGTTATATATAAGTTATTGGTATATTCAATAAATCAACTACAAATAGAGGGCAATGATTGGATGTATAATTAAATTAAATATGAGTACATTGAACTAACTTGAGAATATTATTAAAGCAGGTAGTGAATAATTGCAGAATTTCGGAGCAGAAGAGGATTTATGTATTGTTGAATTATTTCCCCATATAAATAAATTCTAGATGCCCAAATTCCTAAACATACATGTTAGAAGAAAATGAAGAGAAAACATAATCATGTGTGATTTGACCAATAATGTACTATTTTCTAAAGCTGCTAATTAACATATCTCTCTTATCATTATAACTCCGATGGGGATTTTCTTTTACTTTTTTTTTTTTTGCTAGGTATACATATAAATCTTTATGTAAATATTGACCGGAAGCAATTGGAATCCATAACTACCAAGTTAATTAGTAGGACAGCTTTTTTTTACCCCCACCCACCACACACGCCCCACCCACCACCCCCCCCCCCCCCCCCCCCCCCCCCGCCCCCCCCCCCCAAAAAAAAAAAGGTTAATTAGTAGGCTGAGAGGAAGCCAATAAATCAAACAAATGCAAACTAAAAAATAATAATAACAATTCGAAGGGATCATTTAATTGATGCTATTAATTTGTTTTGCAGCTCGAATAATCCCCCCCTCAATATAAATAAGCAACTTGAACATTTTATGAGTTCCATCATTATGACGACACAAAATTGACAATAATGATATGCTTTAACGTCATTTAAGATCATAATGATAATGATTATCTCTCTCTGGGTAATATTGAAAACCAAATTAAAATATTTCATAGATAAGATATCCATTGCCCATTCTCCAAAATTGAAGATAGATATCTTTTACTATACATATACATAGAGTGAATATGAATATACCATTGCCCAGTCTCCAAAATCGAAGATGAATATCTTCTACTATACATATACATTGAGTGAATTTGAATATATATATGAAAGAGTTTTTAATGGTTACTCTTTTTTTTTATTATTATTGATGGTTACATATAAAATTATAAAAAGAAGTGCATGTTTTAATTATACTTAATGATGTGATATTTTACATGACTTGCTATATCAATTTAAGTAACCTATTAATCTTAAATTTATAATAAACTAAAAATAATTACAACAAGTTTACTTGATACTTTTTTTAAATTTAATGTAAAACAACCAGCTAAAGTTTTCTTCAAAAAAAAAAAAAAAAAAAGCTCAGTTAACACTTTTTTCACACTGTAACTAAATTAACAAAATTAATCAATTTATGGTGTATAATTGTTTCTAAATAGATATATGCATGAGTTGAAGAAAAAGTTAAGCGATTAAAAAAATATATATTAAAAAGCGATACAACATGAAAGTTTATACTTTCTTAAAATTAGGAAACAAAAATTTGTATTTACATAGGGAAAATTCCAAAGAATTTGTGTCAATTAAAAGTTTTTCGATGGCAATGAATCCGTAGAGTGATAAAATGGTTTTGGGTAAAGAGAAAATATGTTCTAAGTGATGTAGTATTTCTTGTTTATTTTTTTATCTCCACCATTTGACTACTTAGCATTTTGAATAATAAAATTAAAAAATAGGTATCTTATTGACACACCGCTTATCATTCTTCACAACTCCTTTCTAAACACATAAACACATACGCCTCTTAATTTTCAAATGATAAAAAAAATTTATGCACGCTCCTATACCCCGTATTATTTTCATAAATCAATACTACTCCAAAAAGAATAAATAAATACTACTCCATGATTTCATATTTCTTTTCATGCCCACAATTTAATTTTTATTTACTTTGATGTTCCACCGTTTCCTTATCTCTCTTTTGTTGAAGCATTAGGCACGAAACTTTTTTTTTTTAATTGAATTACGAAGCCTTTTTCTTATAACAAATTGTAAATTTGAAATCAAGCAAACTGCAGGGAAAAATTATATCAATTTAGAAAAAAATAAAACACAGATAAAAAAAGTCTATTAATTTTTATAATCAATGGAATTTTTGTAGAGTTAAATTTTATGACGTCAATTAGCACTTTTTGAAGAAAAATTTAATAGACATCCAAGAATGAGATTTAAAAATCAAGAAATGAATTTTAATTTATGTTCTATTTAAATTAAAAAAAATATTTTAAGAAAATTATATCAACAGATGAAGAATAAATTACCAATTCTCATATTTATTAAACTTTTTAAATTTAATGTTCATTAATTATCATAAAATTTATTTGATCAACTATCCAATTTATAATAATCATTTGATTTACATTATATAATTAGAATAGTGATAATCATCCACAGATAAATTTAGAATAATTATTAAAATCACACTTGTATATATTGAAGTTTGATAGATGGATAAGAGTTTGACGGCTCATGGTTTTTTTTTTTATTATTATTTTTTAATCTTTGGATTTGTTTTGATGCATTCCACGAGGAATTGGATAAAGACCAAATACGATCCAACAAATGTCACATTTACCAAAAAAAAAAAAAAAAAATTTCCGATCCAACAAATGTCACATTTAATCCATGCAAATGCACCAGTTGAAAAGTTTTACAAATATGGACCCCTCCATTATTTTTATTTGCATTTTTTTTTTCCCTTGCGGTATGTCCTTCGTTAAGAATTATTCATGACAAATTCTTCAAAGTCAGCACCCTACATAAGCTGACCCTCTCAAGCGTTGACGTCTTCCAAACTTTGAGCAGCCGTACGTACGTTAAAGTTGACGGCTGAGGAGCAGGATAACATAAAAAAAAAATTTTAATTGCCTGCTCTGCGTGTGACTCGCACCTAATCTTCTAATGTTCAATTATTTGTTCCGATAGTTGTCTTTCTTGATTAATTCTTGTTTATGAATTATTAGGGGAAATACAAGCAGATACCCTTTCTAATGTGACTAGAAATTTTGTTATTAAGTACATTAATTTTTTTAATCAATAAAAGCATATCATTTTATTGTCATCCAATATTTATTCAGAAAACTACAGGTATTAATACAACTGAGATAAGACATATTATATTAATAACTATATATTGTATGAGGATTTTTTTGGAACAATCATCCAAACTAAAGTTTTTGGCTCAATTTTTTACTTTTTCTATAAAATTATTAAAAATTATAATTAAATTTTTAAAAATCAATTAATTTTAACATAAAAATTTTATTTTAAACATTTGTCCAAAAGGCAAGCAGGAGTTTGTCCTCTTCCTTGCATAACATGGGACACTTATATTATAGGCTATGCCGGAGATCGTGTCACTGATCAATGGATCTTTTCGAAGGCCCAAAACAATCCACCCCTGAAGACTTGGGCTAAAGTTCGAATGGTCTAGAAAGTCATCACAGCAGAATGGGCTGTCCCAACATCATGACAGAAGCTATTTAACGGGCCTCTGGGATCAACAGGCCCATGTAGATTTATCTTTTTGGTTTTTTTTTTTTTTCCTCCTATGATTGAGAATACATGCAAATATATATATATATATATATATATATATTTGTGAAAGTATGCATGAGTTCCCTAAAAAAAAAAAAAAAAAACACAAAGTTTTCATGAGAATTGAGATCTCTATAGGTCTTTTTTATTAGTCAAGAGTCCATCTCTCCTAAACATTTTAGGAAAACTAAAGTAAATAAATAATATATGTACAAAATTGTTTACGTAAATAATATATTTACGAATAAGAATGTTTTTTTTTTTTATCACGAATAAATAAAATTTTACTTCAACAATTTTATAAATATGCTATTTATCTTTTTTAGCTTTCGTAATGTGTATCTTTCTCCTATAAAATATAAATGTATTGATTATAAGCTATACTACTTTTAACGTTTAGTTGGTATCATTATAATGTGAGAAATAGAGTTAAATTTATTCCCAAAAAATTTAAAATTTTTTAAAAGTGATATTCTTCTAATTAAAAAAAAAAAACACTATTATTTTATCTATATTTCACAAAGATTTCAATCGTCTCCAAAAGAAGTTTCCAAGGATAAGAGGCAAAAAAGGGGAGGATACATATCTACCTCTCACTAAGGACACGTGTCAAAGAAGTACACATCTACAACAGTGACCCACACAAGAAAGAGTAGCCAAACAAACATATTCACTCCAAGGATTCCTGATCATTCCAAAATGCATACAACTGTTCGTGGGCGTTGATCCTGCCACCGGTTTCCACACTCTTTTTCCCCCTCCCCTTAAACTCGATTTAGTTCATATATTTATTCTCACTCTAAGAATACTATGATATATATATATATATATAATTAACATGATTTATTAATTATTATGATGTGATTTTATGATTAATTACATAGTTTTAATTAACAAATTATGATATTATTTAATGAATATAAAAATGACATGAATAAGAATATACATGAGTTGAATTTTTAAAAACTAATCATCCCATAATTGTTTCCATCATTACCCAAATCCTCTCACTCTAATTTGGCCGAATATTATGATTGAAGGAAGATCAGCGTTTACTTTCTTATTATTGTTATCGGCCTTACCGTTCTTAATAAGTTTGCCTTTCCACATAAATAGAAATCATCATCATCATCATATTACGCTTCTTTTTTTCTTTTTCTTTTTTTTCAATAAAAAAAAATTAACATGAACAATCTATCAATGTCGTAGAAGGTCATCCTATCCAATTGGATTTGAGACTTTAGTACAATTGAAAGCAATCAGGAAATATTAAAAAGGGGAAACTCCCATAATGATAGACGTTAATCTTTCTATAATACAAATCTATATGGTACTGCAAATTAATGCTGATAAGCAAAGTAACTTAGAAAAAGTTCCCAAGGCGCATTGGATACCAATAGTTTGCTTTTCCCCTTTTTAATACAGCGTTGTTATTATTTCCCTAACCTGTTCAACAACACCTAACATGTACATAACCACGATCTATTTATAGTATATATTCTATCTCTATTGCATGTTTACGAACGACAGTTAATAAAAATATATAATGGTGGAAATCAACATATAATATGTCAATTTTCTCGCATCCAACCATATTTTAAGGGGGGGGGAAAAAAAAGATATAAGAATTTGACATGCATTCCCATTGTAGCCACCGGTCAACACATTCCATACGTGAATACTCAAAATTATAAGTAGGAGAAACAAAGTACCATTAAGAACCCAAAACGAGAGAGATAAATCGAAATGTTGAGATTTGATATGATTGTTAAATATTATTTGAAATTATTTTTCAGGATTGTTTCTAATTTTTAGATTCATTAATTACAATATAGAAAATTTTTAAATTTATTTGTGTTAATTTACATATCAGGAAATAGGAAAGTTCATAGTTATAGAAGATTTGACATATTTAAGTAACTTATCAATTTTTATACTTGTAAACTTATATTTATATGTGAGTCCATTCATGATACTCCTTATTAGTAAATCTTCTTTTTATTCCTAATCCGTAGATAAAATCACGTTAATCATTTGTTTTCTTCTTCTATATTTTATATACACTTAGCTTAAATAAGACATTAGGATTTCTAATGTTATATAATTAAGCTAGTTAGACGATTCCCAAAATGGACCGAATTGTTAATAAAACGTGCTTTATTTATTTATTATTTTTCAAGACAAAAAAGGTTTAAAAGTTTAACCAAATGGTCATAATAATGAATTGGGTGAATGAGTAGTGGTGTGACTAATCGGACCACCAAACCAACTTTAGCAAACTTTCCTAATCTTGGTTAGAGCTGTACGTGGTAGTGGAGGCCGTTCTTAAGGATGGGGACCTAACTATTGTGTATTGCCCAAACTAATGTACCTTACTTAATGATAGTATTAATTTGGTAAGACAAAGCCTGTCTCAAACATATGGCGGTGTCTGATGTCTTTTCAATGTTATGTATTCCAACACCCACAAATAATTCGACACCAAACCACTAATCAACATAAAAAACTTTTTTTTTTTTAATAAATAAATGAAGATAAGAACATTTTGAGGCAAGGGCCTAGCCAACCATATTAAGAGAATTATGTATACATAATAAGAATTATAATTATAATGATTTATTGGATGCCATCTTCCAATTATAATAGTTTCTATATTTAAAAAAATGTCAACTTATAAATAAATAATTATTAATTTAAGAAAGTAAACTTGTTTCTTGTGCATGTTTCACCTACTCGCTGACCGTCACGAATTCATTGAATTTACGGTATTAATCTATAGAAAATTGCTGTTAATTCCTTTTTCTCGGACCATTCCGAAGGATTTTCATTTTATTTATTTATTTTCTTGCCATCCAACCTTGACTTCGTCCCCGCAAGTATTATCTTATCTTTAAAAAAAAAAAAAAAAAAAATCAACTCAAGTTGTTCTATTTACGCTCTGATTGGTGGGAGGGTTTTGTGACTTGGGGGGGGGGGGGGGGTTGATTTGATAATAGTCATCGTTTTGGCCTCGCATATTTTGCAATAATTCAAAGTTTTCCCATTAGAACAGGGTGTGAATCATTAAATTTAAGCAACGTTAATATATACATATGCATTTTATACACTCGAATATATGGTGGCAACAATTAAATTCATTGGTCTTACTTGTCATAAGGACAAAAATAAAATAAAATAAAATTCCTCAAGTTTTTATTTTTATTTTTATTTTTATTTAGTGAGAAAGTCTAAAAGAAACATTTTATGAGAATTTTTTAATGGCTTTTTAACAAATATAAATCTTACATAGTAGTAAATAATAAGATATTTATTGAATTTGACAATCAAAATTCGAATCACTTCATTACCAGTTGTAACATAATAAATTTATGAAGAAGAAGAAAACTAGACTAACGAAGCTCTTTTCCAGGATTTTTTTTTTTCCGGCTCTGATTTTTCAGGATTTTCTTTTTCAAGAAGATGAATTTTTCAGGGAAAAAAAAAAAAAGAAGACCTATATGAAGGAATTTTCTAGAAAAAAAAGAAAAAGAAAAAGAAAAAGAAATGCACAATCCACACGCTCAAGAGTCGAGAATCATTCACGCGCAAATTAGGGGCATTTCCCTCCATTCAAGTAAAAGATTTCTTTACTCATTGGATCACCTCCAACGCACATAATCTAACGTCAGCAGTACGCTAAGCAAAGTATGAACAAACTAAGCTACGTCGGTTCAAACCGCCTCCTTTCCCCCAAACTGCCGTCCACTGCTTTAAAAGTCAACGCACCAACTCCACCTTGGATGGAAAGGCAAGGGCTTTTACGTAAATCCATCAAGACAAACCTTCCGAATAGTCCAAGGGTCACGCGTCAATCTGGAAACAGTCACGTGTCGGTCAAGCCAAAAGCCTGCTTAGCGTGTCACTTCAACATAGTCCTTTCCCCTATTAACACGTGTCCAACAACCTAACAATCTTTACCTGTAGCCACCGGTTTCAGGTCTCCCGCAGAGACTGAGACATAAAAACCCGTTCAAGTCCTTCCTTCTCAAAATTTTGGCTTTCCTTTCCGCGAAAAAAGAAAAAAAGAAAATCAAAATCCAAGCAGAGAAAGTGCGAGATAACTCTCGAGAAACAGCGAGAAAAAGAAAGAAAAAAATCTGGTATTTTGTGTGAGGAAAATTTTGGATAGAATAGAGGTTGAGGAAGGTGGTATGATCGTGGGAGAAGATGGGAGCTGAAGCAGAAGTTTTGTGCCAGAAAGGCTTGGAGTTGGAGGTCCAGTTCTTCGCCAAAGCCGCCGATGTTCTTGACGTCGTTCAACACGATGTCGTTTCAGTTGCGCCGACCACTTTCGATAAATTTCAGCCTCCGGATTTGGTGTCTCTTGATTTATCAGCCTCTCAACTCGTAAGTTTTTCATCAACGGCTTTATCTAATCAAAGAATTTGTTAGTTTTCTTTTCGTGTTTGTTGCGATGGCTATGGGTTTTGTTTGTTGGATTTTTTTTTTCACCTATTCAGTTGCTAAAGTCGGATTTTGTGAGCGCAGACTAGCAGAATTTTTTGAGATATATACGTAAATATATAAATTTCCTTATGAATCTGTGATATTTATGATAAAGTTGGAAACTTGTGTTGATTAAGAATTGCAATGGACCGAGATTGAAGTTAATATGTGATATTCTTATTTCGGCTGTTGGAATCTTTGTCCAGTTATTTATCTGTAGGTCATGCCATGTGTTTATGTTGTTGACGTGTGGACAACAATATCATGTACAGACTACAGATATTTAGAAAATTGTCCTGTTGGTCTTTTAAAAAAAAAAAAAAAAGGAAAAGAAAGAAGAGAGAAGAAAGTATATTGTCCTATTGAGGCTGATGCTTTTTTGCCCCTGATCTTTTCTTGAATCGGCAAATTGCCATGAATTTGTTTGAAGGGCGAAGATTAGAAATTTATGTTCCATTCAAATTTTAACAGCAGTCATTGATTTGGGCACTTTGCAAAACTTTATTAATTGAAAGTTGCCAAAATTGGAGTTTAAGTTTTCAAGTTGCCAACTCACGAAAAGAGGCTATAAGTACCCCCTGTATTGAACTTTATACAATTTGCCATAATCATGCTCAAATTGCATTGATAAATACGAAGCATATCTCCTATCACTGCCACGAACTTAAATTTTTCCGTTGAAAAAAATTGACATTTGCTCCTTTAATTTCGTATTCTTTCAGAATGATAAACCTGTGGAGAAAAATCCAGATGTGCCTCTCGAGTCGGATGAGATGCAATTTGTGCCCTGCATCCGATCTGGTAGTTTTGCTGATATCGGACCCAGAAGATACATGGAAGATGAGCATATACGCATAGATGATCTTTCCTCACACTTGGAATCTCTCTTTCAGTTTCCGCAGCCAAGTGCTTTCTATGGGGTCAGTAAATTTCCAGCGTCTGGTTGTTATAGCCTCTTGGTGTTTTTTGTTAGTTTGTAATTGATATAGATGGTCATCATCACACAGGTATTCGATGGTCATGGAGGTCCCGAAGCTGCAGCCTTTATCAAGAAAAATGCGACGAGGCTCTTTTTTGAAGATGTCAAATTCCCCCAGACATCCGTAGTTAACGATAATTTTTCAGAAGAGCTCGAGAACTCCCTGCGTAAAGCATTTCAGCTGGCCGACCTTGCTTTGGCTGATGACTGCAGTGTCAACAGTTCTTCTGGGACGACAGCACTAACTGCTCTTATATTTGGAAGGTAACACAAGCCCTTCTCCTTATACAAGCCTTTTTATGAACAAAATAACTCTAACACCGTTTTTTTTTTTTTTTTTGGCACTTCTACACTTTTTAAGTGCGGATGTTTTCATAATTTGCAATGTCTCACTTTCGTGTCTGTATGTTGTCGAATTCATAAAATTTATGTTAATTATTGTTGCCCTGCGACAACTTTCAGGATATGTTCCATTCTGACCACGGCTTTTCTTTTTCTAGGCTGCTAATGGTTGCCAATGCTGGTGACTGCCGAGCAGTTCTCTGCAGAAAAGGAGAGGCAATTGAGATGTCTCAAGATCACAGGCCTATTCATCCACCAGAAAGGAGACGGGTTGAAGAATTGGGTGGGTTCATCGATGATGGGTATCTGAATGGAGTGTTATCAGTTTCCCGAGCTTTGGGTGATTGGGATATGAAGTTGCCTCGTGGTTCTCCTTCCCCACTTATCGCAGAGCCAGAGTTTCGACAGATGGTTCTAACGGAGGATGATGAGTTCTTGATCATGGGGTGTGATGGCATATGGGATGTGATGTCAAGTCAGCATGCCGTAAGTCTTGTTAGGCGTGGGCTGCGGCGGCACGATGACCCTGAGCAGTGTGCTAGGGACCTTGTCATGGAGGCTTTGCGCCTAACCACATTTGACAATCTTACCGTGATTATTGTATGCTTCTCTCCTCATGATAACCGGGAGCAGTCGCCACCTCGCCAAAGGAGGTTACGGTGCTGCAAGCTCTCTGCAGAGGCCCTCTGTAGCCTGAGGAGCCTCTTGGAAGGCGGCGACAGATGTTGAGTGTGCATACATTTATTATTATATTTTCTTTTCTTTTCTGGAATAATAAAATCTCTCTTTATTAGGATTGTTATGTAGACTGTTTGTTTGGCTGCTTACAGTTGCATTTGAGAGAAAAAAGCAGCTGCCAGTTTTGTAGGTGATGGTTGTGAGAACCATATTTTTATGGCAACTTTGAGGATTTGATGTAAATAGTCAGCGGCAGGCGGTGGATGGTTGGTGGTGTAAAGATGGTATTTTTATGTGTTAATATGTGGATTCTTTTGTAATTTTTGATGTTATATAATGTTGTACATTTCCAACAATATAGGGTACGAGATCTTTCTTTTCAAACTGCTGTTGCAATATTATGCAGCATTTAATCACCATTCAAAACTATTTAAAGACGACGTAGTTATTAACAGTTACGAAAGATTTCCCAAACATGGCACCTTATAAACGAGATCTAAAAATCGATGTAATTATTTTGTATAGTTTGTTGCTTGATACAGCATCCAAGTCATAGAAATGTCAACCCAATACGTGATGGGGGCAAGAATACAACACTATTTGCACACAATTGTCAGCAAGATCTGCAGCGAGATTTCTCTGCACCAATGAGGTCTCCATATCAACAACAATCGAATCACATCATAAGATAGAGCCGAATTTCGCGCAAAGATCCACGTAAGTTGAACATAGAACAATGTTTCAATCTCAAGATTGGTTGTTCATTTAGAGAAAGGGGTTGGTCTTACTAGTAGCTTTTCGCAAATGTTGCGAATCTTTCTAAACCGCGTTGGAGTAAGTTCTCAAGAAATGGTTGTAGTGCCTGCACGATGTCCAAGCCACAAAACAAATTGAGGGGTTACTCCATGACACTTGAAAAGTTAAACAAAATACTTATTTCTTCCGTAGGAGATATTCCTTCCTTCGGCTATGCCCCTTACTAGAGCAAAGCGACATTTAATCTGGTTAAAGTATTTTTAGTTGGTCTTGCATTGCATGTACCCTGATCAAAATACCAAAATCAAAGTTAGAATGCTTACTGATGCAACCGGAGTTAAGATCTGAGGAACTTCATAAGAGACTGTTAGCTGGAATACAAAATTTAAGACATAAAGTAAGCAACTTCAAAGGACGAATCTACCAAAAAAGGAAAGGAAAGAAAAGAAAAGAAAAGAGATGAATCATCAACTTTCCCTATTTATAGTTCCCCTCATAACACAAAGAAACCTGGAACAGGAACCAAATTGCATGGAACAAAACCCGACATATCAACGTAGTGATAATACAGCAATTAGATGCTCCTCCAAGAGTCAAAGGCCATGAAGACATAAGTAAATGAAGGAATTCATATCATCGATGTGAATACAGAAAAAATCAAAGAGATTGGATATTTGTGTAAAGCAGCCTCACTTCTACTATACATGATGAAGGACCCTTTGGATAAAACCGAACGGCACCTCTGCAATGTGAGATATCAGTCGATCAAGATTCTAACTTCGCCTTAAAGCAACTGAAATGACACTGTATTTAATTTAGTTTCGAGTTTAATTCTGATCAAGGTTTTACACAAAAGCAAAATCCTCAATGTCAGAAGTCTAACTCCGGATAATAACTAAAAGACTAAAGGAATGTCAACGGACTCCACACGAACACACAACAAAAGCACCATTTCAATATTTTGTTAGCACTTGTCTCTATCTTTTAGTTCCTACGTTCTCTCAGTATTTGAATATGGGGTTTGCCACACTTTAAAAAGTAAATATTTATAAGTGTAACAAATGATTGTTGTACTAGAAAATAAACTAAAAGCAAGAGATGTAATTTGTTTTCCCAACAGTTCACTTTCTACCGCTCCATTTCATAGAGCTTTTTATCAAGAAGATAGAGCAAAAGTGTTCCTAAAAGCATGGAATTTTCTAGAGATACCTGTTAGGAAGACCCTCCATAGACCTCCAGTGGATTTTTTGATTTGGAATGGGCTATAAGAAAGTAAAACACAGTTTATTAGGAACACAGCAGAACCAAGAAAATTGCAAAGTGAAGTAGTAGAAAGTGAATTATAAGGAAAAAGGAGATAAAGGAAGAGGAGGCACCTACCTGCATATTTCTAGCAAGCCACGAGAATTCAATATCACGACCAAAAGCGTTATACTTGAGTGACCACCTTGATAAATCAGGCTTGTCTTCCAGTATCTGACAAAAGAAATTTCAGACTTAAAATACTCCCAAATAAAAATCCATAACAAGTTAAACCCCAACCACCCCCCCCCCAAAAAAAAAAAAAAGTTATACCATTTGCTCAGAAGGAAAATTCTAGTCAAACACGTTTCAAGTCAAATCGGTACTTTTAACGTGAGAAAGGACAGGGCAGGCACTTGAAGACTACAGAAAGATGCTATTCATCCCAACCCAAGGATGAATTTTTGCTTAACAAAAGGAAACAACTTGAATATAGAGATTGTTAAAAAATTCGGTCTTTACTCTTTACAAGTAAAGGTGATTCAAAATGTTGGTTTTCTGGGGTTGTAATCTGACTCAAAAAAAGTGTTTGTTTTAAAGTAGTTTTATGCCAAACCTTAACAGAAGAGATAAAGGGCATCCAACGGGGAATGGCTTCACGATCACTGTAGCAATTATAGGCAACCGAAACAGGCACATCTATTTCCATCTTAACTCTGCATTATAGGCATTAGAACGAATTTTAAGCACGAGAAATAAAAAAATAAAAAAAATGGGTATTCTGGTCAAAATCAAAGATTAACAAAACAACATAAATCAAAAAGGGGCTTGAAATTACTAAATCAAAGAGAAAACCATCAAACAGTAAAGAAAAATAAAAGGGTAAGAGAGAGAGAGAGAGAGAACTAACGTGCAGTCCTGCCATTTCATGACAGGGGAAACAGGACGGAAGGAAGGGAGAGCTGATGAGGAGCGGTTGAAGGAGACAAATGGGATTCTGAAGTGAAGTGAGTTGAGAGTAAAAGAGGAGGAGCTTCTTGTTCTTCTTCCCCACACAATTGAGAGATTAATACCATTTCTTCTGCTTCTGCTTCTGCCGATTCTCGGAGATGAATAGGCCCCTGATAATGATGTTACGGCCGGAGAAGAAGACATTCTCCAAGTTAAATCAATAAAAATTAAAAAAATAAAAATAAAAAAAGAAAAAAGATGGATCAAAGAAGAAGAATGAATTTGTTTTTGTACCCAAAAAAAAAAAAAAAAAACAATAAAAAGGAGCAACAAAGTCCACAACCACAAATAATGTGCTTGGCTTATTGCCGGGTATGGGATTTCTCCGGTTGTTTTGTCGCCTTGTCGCCACGCTCGGCTTTTAAATATGACCTCAAATTACCAGAATATCAGTAACAGGCCCATCTCAAAACAAAGCCCATTTCTTCACTAAGCACGCCCTGCCCCGGCACTCTCTCTCTCTCTGTCTCTCTTCGTATTTTCTTTTAAAAACATGTCGTTCAATCTGATTTATACAATTATATATGTACTAGTTTAAAGCATGTGTTATGCACATGTATAGCACATGCTAGATGCACTTAAAAATTTTATCTATATATAGAAAATTTAATATAAATTTAAAAAATAGACCCACAAAAAAAAGGCTTAAAAATAAAAAGAGAGAGGCATGAAAAAATACAAAAAAAAAAAAAAAAGATAAAAGGATTAAAATGGAAAAAATTGACCACTACAGAAAGAATTAAATTGTAAAAAAAATTTAAAAAATTGGGCCAAAATAAAAAAAGAAAATCGAAGAACTAAAAAGTAAATACAAAGCATTTTCGTCTAATACAAAAAAGGGACTAAATTGTAAAAACTAAAAAAATTAGGCCAATATAAAGAAAAAAAAATCGAAGGACTAAAAAAGGACTACATTGTAAAAAAATATAAAAATTGGGTCAAAATAAGAAAAAAATGACTAAAAAGTCAATTCACCATTTTAGACGAAAATGTTTTCTACAGTACATTGTGCTTTCTATATATAGTTATAGATATATATATATATATATATATATATATTGTCGTTCGAGTAAACTATTTATAAGCATTAAGAAACGTCACTGTCTAATAAGGTAAATGACAATATGACATGACATGGTTAGCTTAACCACGCGTCGTTTTCAACCTTTTTATTTACTAGAAGATGGTTACAAGTTTACCTTAGCATAGATATACACACGACAAGTCGTTTTCTAAACGCATTTACTTTTTAAAATGCATTTTTTTTTTAGCGACATAACTAAACTTTTTATTTAATGGGGGATATAATTGTAATGTTCAATTATTACACACTAACAGAAAAAATAAAATGGTAAATTAGGAGAATTAAAATTAAAATCTTAAGGTGAGAAAAAAAAATTTAAAAAAAAAAAGAAAGATTATATTATCATATGAATAAGAAGTTGGGGAGAGATTTAATTCAAAATAGTTATTTTACAACATCATTTTTTTTTGCCTTTTCAAAATTTTTATGATGTTTATCATCCTTCATTTCTTCTTTTATTTATCTATATGTTTGGGTAAATGTTGCTCATGAGTATTCTTTCTCTTTTCTTTTTTTCTTTTCCAATTATCAAATATTGCCTAATCATCTTTTCTACACTAACTAATTTTATTTATTTATTTATTTAATCTGCTCTACTACATGTAATATTTTCGCCACACAGTACATTAATATTGTTTTCATTAATCATTAATAAATATATATGTATATACAATCAATAGAATTGTTTTAATTTGCGTTTACTTCTCCAAAATGGTAGCGGGATATTAATGTAAGTAATTAGCCTAATACTTTGCTCTATGTTAATATTTGTACTTCTAATGCTATATGATTTGGAAACATGTCCAGGTTGAAGAAGAATATGTTTGTCCTGGCCAGAAATATCATGAGATTGTTGGAAAAATCTGTTCCGATATCAGAGTTACGACGCAGTGGAAGTTTTAAAATTTTTATGCCAATTTAGAAAAAAAGCTCATGATGTATTTAACAATAAATTAAATACATGATCAAACGTACCTTGTTTCTCGGATTCCGGAATTGCTAAAGCGTCAACCAACGTGTTTTCTCTACTATTCTCGAGTCCCCACGTCTCAGAGTGTGTGTGGGCAGACGTGCTATGAATCCAAGCGACCGGTAATTCTTCCAAAGTCTAGATCTCACCTTCTCAATTGCGATGTACCTCGTTGAGAATTCTATCCGGGTTCATTCTTCAAAACTACAAAACATGAACCGGTTAACTTTCTATGAAAAATATCACTTGGCTTAACCTTCCTCACAGTTTTGATTTAAAGAAAATTTCTCTCTCTCTCACACCCAAGAAGGACGAATTTTACTCAAGCACAAAAACCTATATTTTGGCGTTTTTCTCTCTCCCAAAAACCATCCACCTATGAGTATAATATGATGATTGGTTTTTTCAAGAACCCATAGCTTTTATATAATACTCCAATCTTTTTTCAAAAATATCTCATACTTAAAAAATAATTAATAATTATTTTTCTGGATAATCTTTTGAACCAAAGAATTATTCAAATTTTGGACTAGGTTCTTTAAACCTTATGGACGGTTTTTTGCTAGGAGAAACTCAAAAAATTTGTGCTCCCTTTCATGTGGATATTGATTGGTGGTTCAAATTTAAATCAAGAATCTAGACTAGTCAAAAAGTCATAATCCTATCTTGATTAAACTCCTTTTAAACATTTGAATTTAAATAAGATTTTCTTATTTGAATTTAATTAAATATTTTTCACAAATATTATCCATATTTAATTAATTTAAATAAATGGAATATTTTAGATTTCATTTCCACCAAAAAAATGTGCATCATTCGTTAAGAAAAGAAAATCTATCAAATAAGCTCCATTATTTAACTCAATTAATAATTTAATGTTTGTAATATATTTAAACAATTTTGAAACAAAATCTTCTTCCCTCCACCCATTAAAAAACCGTGCCCTATAATTAGGAGAGAAAAATTTTGTTTTCAAAAATTAAATAATTCAAACATAACCTTATTTCCAAAATTCAATTAACCTCTCCTATTTAAACAAGCAACGAGAGAATCCTTAGAAGAAAAGAAGAACTAGATTTTTGTTCCATTTGTCATGGTGGATATTGTAGAAAACCAAAAACTAATTTGGGGATAAGAGAGAATGATCGTTATAATGGATGGCAATTGAAAGTATACCTCGAATCTCACACTTTAGTTAAAAAGAAACACAAAAAAAAATCTAGATTAATGAAATTGAAAAAACTAGGTTCTATTAATAGGAACGAAAGGCCTATTAGAAACTAAGAATAGTTCGAATTCCTTTTTTAGCAAAAAAAAAAAAAATAATAATAGTTTGAATTCCTTGAGCAAAAATAATTCGAAACGAACAACGTGATCCGAGTAGAAGTCCTTGGCGGATTTAAAGTTTTGGGAGTTTTGGGCTCCACGTACAAATGGGCAGAATGTTTTATTTTGGGCCCAAAGATTTGCTGCCACGTGTCTTAATAAAGAAAAAGAGATTAAAAAAAAATCTCACTTGTACTAGGCTTACATACATCACTTGTCTGCATTTTATCTAATGATTCAAGGGGGGAAAAAACAGAAAAGAAAAAGGGGGAGAGAGAAATTCAAGAATATGAAAGAAGGGAAAAAAGATATAAAAGAAGATTATGGGCCCGTTTGGTTCTCCATCTTATTTTAAACTAAATTGTACTTTTTTTTTCATGTTTTTTATCTTTTCTGAAAAAGTCAACAAAAATTACTATTCAAACTTAAAAATCTCAACTCAACTCAAACTCAACTTATACACCAAACACCCCCTATGATGATTGGTCTACATGTGTCAAGCTATGTGGATTGTCAAGTGTCAACATGTTAGATGCAACACCTAATGCATGTAACTTTCCACCATCGTATTTTTTTTCCCCTTAAGGTTATTGGGTACAAAAATCAGTAGATAGATCGGGACATCCTAATTAGGTTGACACCTCCTTAACATCCTCATCATTTATCTATCTCTAATATTTTATTAAAAATAAAGAAAATAATAATAATAATTCTAATCCAACATGGTACAAACTGTCAACAAAAGAAAAAGCAACTAAAATGTAAATGTATATGGGAAACAGAGAAAAACAGATTCTGACGCCACAAGATATAGCCGAAACTATATATTTGAAAATCAGAATCTATGATAAACCTTGTTAAAAACCTTGCTAGTAAAACCCAATAGGAAAAACCTATCAAGGGAAAAAGAATGTCTACATTTGCTATGTAACAACCTCGTAGGGAAAAAGAAAAAATCTCAAGAGAACCTATACTGTGGTCTACTACTAATATAATCTGCATTAAAGGAGGAGATAAAATCAGGGGCCGACCACCACCAAGTAGGAGAAACTCTTGTGCCTGCACGATTTTACTTTTAAGACTGATGACTCTAACAATCACCCATCCTTTTGGGGCCCAACATCCTCGTTGGCCACACTTTCGATTGGGTATAGGCGCATGCCTTCCTTTGGTATGATATTATACGCATTGGGTCTCGTGCCCGCATGATCTTTCTCTTGGGCTCACCCCAAAAGGCCTCATATCATTAGGAGGTAGTCTCTTTACTTATGAACCATTACATATATCTATTCCTAAACGATGTGGGACTGCACACCTTACTCTTACTTTTCATAAGAACTAATGACTGTCACAGAAACGTTACTCGGAGCACGAGAAGTCAAGGAATCTGCAGCTCTATTGCCTTCCCAATAGATGTGTGAAACTACAAACTCCATCTGAGAAAGATGACTTAAACAACAAAGCCAAGCCGGTCTCTAACGCCAAGGAACTTTACAAGATTTAGAATGAAGAAGTGACACAATATAAGTGGAATCACTTTCCAACCACAATATCCTCCGATCAAAAGTCCAAGCATATTCAATTGCATGAATCGTGGTAGCTAATTCCGCTTTGAAAGCAAACCCAATGCCAAGGGAAATAGCAAAGAAACCCTTTACGAAACCTCTACAATTTCGAAAAACTCTTGCACAACCCGAAGTCTTGGAGCACCAAAAGGTGTACCATTCGTATTAACTTTGATCCAATTAGGAGAACGAGGATGCCAAATAACCTTGATCCATTCGTATTAACCTTGAACCATGCGATAGGGTGGAATGGCCATTTGTCAAACGGATTATGGAAACGATTGGGTTCTGCAACCAGTGGATCTCCCTCGTTATTACCTGCATCTCGACTGTGAGATTCTCGTTCCTTGTTAATGGAGAGTCGGTTGGGGATGTTAAACCATTTCGAGGACTACGACAGGGATGTCCTTTGACTCCATACTTGTTCTTGATATGTGCTAAAGGTCTTTCATCGCTTATTAGGGATGCAGAATTAAAATGGGCAGATAACGGGATTTGCTTGCTCCAGGAACGGTCCTAAGGTGAGTCATTTGTTTTTCGCTGATGACAGTTTAGTTTTTTGTAAAGCGGGAGTTGAAGAATGCAGGAAGATTAAGGAAATTCTCAGGATGTATGAGGAGGCTTCAGGCCAAAGTACAAATTTCTAGAAATCCTCCATTACTTTTAGCCCAAACATTGATGTGAATTGATGTGCTAAGCTACATAGAGTTCTGGAGCTTTCTATGGCTAGGCCCTATGAGTTGTATTTGGGGCTTCCTACCCTTGTTGCAAAAAACAAAAAACACACCTTTCGGACTATTAAAGAGAAAGTTAGTAAAAAGCTCCAGCAGTGGAAAAGGAAACTTTTTTCTCAGGGTGGGAAATAAGTGCTTATCAAGGCAGTGGCCTTGGCGATCCCGAACCATACGATGAGTGTGTTCTGGTTACCTGCTAGTTTATGCCATGATTTGCAGAGTCTCATTGCTCGGTTCTGGTGGGGAGGGGATGACTCTAAGCGTAAACTTCATTGGAAATCCTGGAATCGTCTTTGCCTCCCAAAGGAAGAAGGGGGTTTGGGCTTTCGGGATTTGGAGACCTTTAATCAAGCTATACTTGCAAAGCAATGTTGGAGAATTCTTCAGAATCATGAGACTCTATTGTCTAGGGTGCTTAAAACAAGGTATTTTCCTAGTTCTGATTTTCTGCAGGCCAAGTTGGGCTCTAATCCCTCATTTATATGGCGAAGTTTTCTTTGGGGCCATGAGCTTCTTCAGCTGGGACTTAGGTGGCGTATTGGTGATGGGCACTCTGACCGGGTTTTTAATGCCCCTGGATCCCATGGACCATTTCTTTTAAGGTGGTCTCCCGTCCTATGGATACTTCTGAGAGTTGGTTTGTTTCTCATTTCATAAACTCCTCTTGGGATGGCTCTGTAAGTTGGAATATGGAATTTCTTAAATCAAACCTACTAGCAATGGATGTTGAGGTGATTAAAGGGATCCCTCTGAGCCTCTTTGGTGGTGCGGATCGGCTGATTTGGCATTATGATAAGGGCGTGTATTTGGTGCGTTTGGGCTACCGTAGAGCTATGCAATTGAAGCTCTTATCAAATTCCTCAACAGAGAGTGCAAGTAAAAAATTGTGGAAATTTGTTTAGCACTTAAAAATCCCTAATAAAGCAAGATTTTTGTATGGAGAGCTTTTCATGACATTTTGCCTTGCTGGTCAAATTTGGCAAAACGAGGAGTAGATGTGTGCAAGGGATGTCGTAGGTGCTTGAGTGGTGAAGAAACTTCCTTTCATGCTCTTATTTGTTGTGGCGCAGCTGCTAGAGTATGGATTGCGACCGTTTTCTGGGACTGTCTTGATGCCTTTAGAGGTGACATGTTGGATTATTTGTTGCTAGCCATGTTTAAGCGTGAGAAGAAGGAAATGATGGAAGTCTTCCTGATGGTTATGGTTTGTTTGGAAGGATCGAAATCAGTTTACTCATGGTGAGCATCTCAGAGAAGCGAGTGACATTTTTGAACCTGCTAGCATCCGGCTTGGGGTTTACCAAGCAGCTCAGATAGGTGGTTGGGTGCAGGACCTGACTTGTGCGAATTCTGATCCTCATTGGAAAGCGCCGGCCCAAGGATTACTGAAGCTCAACGTGGATGCTTCTGTAGTCAAGGATAGGGAGGCAATGCGTGTTGGAGGCATTGTCAGAAATTCTATGGTCTAGGTAATCGGAGCTTTTGCGAAGAAACTAGTTGGCTCCTTCTCCCTTTTTGTTGCTGAATGATTGGCAATCAGGGAGTGTCATTTTTGCAAAAGAAAAAGAGTTGCTTGTTTCAGAGATAGAAAGTGACTGGTTTTCTGCAATAAGTGCAATGAACGGGGATTTTCAGTTTGCTGCGGAGAGCCCAATTACAAATGACATCAAGATTTTGATGGAGAATGCTGGTGGTGGTTTTTGCTATCATGTTTCGCGTCAGAGCAACATGGCAGCCCACACATTGGCCAAATATGGTCTTGTTCATGATGAAGATAATGTTTAGATGGATGCATGTCCTAATTGTATTGCTGATTATGTAAGTTCTGATTTGGCTTTTGTTGCTTAATAATAGCATCCAATTCCAGCCTCAAAAAAAATAAATAAATATATATATATATATTATATTATATTGTAATTTATTATTATTCTTTTCAAAAACGTTATTCAGCCTTTTCTGTCGTAAAAGTTTGCCACATAGGATCCAAGACAGTGGGGGCTTTATGGTAATTTCGACATTCGACCAAAACCCCTAAAAATCCTTGTTATCCAACCATCAAAGGCAGCACCTTTGAAACCCTAGCCCAATCTATCACTGTCTCTTCTCTTCTCTTTGTCTCTCTGCATCATCGGAGGCAAAGAAAGATGCAGATCTTCGTGAAAACCCTAACGGGGAAGACCATAACCCTAGAGGTCGAATCCTCGGACACCATCGACAATGTGAAGGCGAAGATCCAGGACAAGGAGGGGATTCCGCCGGACCAGCAGCGTCTGATCTTCGCCGGAAAACAGCTGGAGGACGGCCGAACCCTCGCGGACTACAACATCCAGAAGGAGTCCACTCTCCACCTGGTCCTCCGCCTCAGGGGAGGAGCCAAGAAGAGGAAGAAGAAGACCTACACCAAGCCCAAGAAGATCAAGCACAAGAAGAAGAAGGTCAAGCTCGCCGTCCTCCAGTTCTACAAGGTCGACGACTCCGGCAAGGTCCAGCGCCTCCGCAAGGAGTGTCCCAACGCCGAGTGCGGGGCGGGCACTTTCATGGCGAATCACTTTGACAGGCACTACTGCGGTAAGTGCGGCCTCACCTACGTTTATCAGAAGGCTGGAGGCGATTGAGGGACCCCAAAAAAAAGAAAAAGACGTGTCGTTTTTGTTGCTTTTATTGTCGTTTTTATGCTAGGGTTTTTTCTTTTTGTAATGGTCCCTAATAACATTTGTTAGGATTTGAGAACCACGGAATTGTTATGGTTATACACTTCATCATATTTACTATTTTGAATTATGAGTTATTGATTTTTGCAGCTTATATTGGCTATGAGGATTGATGTAATCCTTGATTTATTGAATCCAAGCTTTTAACTTTTTAGATGAAAATTTGCGACTTTATTCTATCGTGATACAGTTTGGCTATGCCGCAGGCTAAAAGTTTTGTTTTCGTTAAGTTTGTCGACGTTGTTTAGGATTTGTGGAACTATAACATACTTCATGGTACTCACTAAATATTCTGAATTATTAGGTATTAATTTCTGGATCTTTTGATGTTCCAACGTTGTAGCTTTTCATGTTACGGTTCTGAATAATTGTGAAAGGCTATCTTGGTTCCTCTGTTTTGTTCATTTGAGGATTCGTTTTTTCTTAGTGTTACTTTGTGAGGTTATGAAGCTGGAGTGGTGGCCATTTATGCCAAACTCTGAACCTTCTTTAAAAGGTTTTGTTTGTTTTAGTTAGTCAAGCTTTGAGTTCAGTTGAAAGCTACCGGTGACAGTTAACCTTTTTATGTAAAGGTGGGGTTCTCATGGATACGGTGGAATAGATTCCCACTCGATCTTGACCTAGCCTCTAGCCCCTTGTTTTTTCTTTTGGTTTATTTTGGTGTGTTTCTGTTTCCACCTTTGTGCTTGGGGAATGTGTGCCTGCTCTAGTGTTTGTTTCGATAGGCGCTTTAGTGGCCCTGGTTGTGCTTGTATTGAGCTCGTTTTGCTCTTCTTTTTTCTTTAAATGAATGACGCATTTCAGCCTAAAAAAAAAACAAAAAAGTGATGGTCTTATTTTCCGTAACTTTACCCTTAGCTATAGTTATTCTCTCTATGCCTTTTTTTTTCCACTTCTAGTTCAGAACATCAGAGCCTTCTTCTATTATAGTTGAGTATTGTGACAGAAATTTTTTTGATTACTTACATCGTTCTCGTGGATTGTTTGCACTTCACTTGTGAAGTTTACTACTCTTACTGATTGGGAGACTCAATTTCCTCTTCTGATCCAATTAGAAACTATGAAATAAAATCAGCGGTTGTGCAAGAATAGTTTACTTTTAGTGTTTGGTTTATCCATCTTTTCCTGCATACCGTTGTTACTACTTGATTGCTAATTTTCAGATATTATGTGGTTCTCTTCCGGAAGAGAATTAGAATCCTGACCAAAAACAGGATTTGCTGTTTTTGAAATCGAAACATTTAACCACTTCACTTCTAATTGGACTATTTTGTAGAGTTTTTTTGTTGAGTTATTGTTTGGTATCATATGGCCAAAATTTTGAAAGCAGAACTGGATTATGTGTATTTACTGCATCCAACTACTATATATGAGATGCAAAACTTATTCTACTTGTGAATCGACGATGTTTGAAATGAATTCCTTGATCAAACAATGACCAAGATGTTTCACAGACATTCCCTAAAAGTACAGAAACACTATCGGCACTTTAAATTTGTTTAGGATACCGGTTAAACTAGTTCAACCTCACAAAAGCACGAGGAAACAATCTGGGGAGAAAAGAATTCTTCGCGTTGACGATCATTGCATAAATCGCATAACAGGGGATGTGAAACAACGCCATTCCAAAATACCTGTTGGCAAGATTTTGAAGGACTAGATTAGTTTATGAAGATACACAAGTATATATGCGCATGGGGCAGAGTTAACCAGTTCACATGCAATGCAAATTGATAGTATACGGCACAGATGGTTGCAGGTTTAGTCTAGCTGTTATTGGACTTTGACCTCTAGTGTTGAGGCTTTTCTTCACCCCCCAGGGGAAAAAATAAATTAAAAAAAAAAAAAAAAAGAATGAAAGGCACAGACCAACATACCACAGGGGCGCCAATGGTGTGCCGAGCTCGAGAAAAGGATATGGCCACCTGCAAATGCCAGAAGTAAAACCAATTATCTTGATAATAGTGATGCTACTAAGTTAAAAGTGTGGGTTCTTCTTACCATGTCATTAAACCACACGCTTGAACGATCCATTGGAAAGTAATATAGAAGCAGCTCCACACCGCAAAAAAGGCAAATCCAGACCAGGTAAATGGCTGCAAAAAACAATACAGAAAGTTAGGGCAACTAAAAAATCTTGGTCCAGGTGGTAGTGAAATAAAGACTAAAGATGATGTTGGGCATTCCTATTTCCTAGTCCATTTATCAGAGTATCAGCTATCAAGCTATGTGGTCTAATGGCAAAGTAGCTATAAACAATAATAAGAAGGGTCATATTTATCGTTCCATCAAGGATATAAGTAGGTTTCCCCAATTAATGGATCTACTTACAAGGCCATTAAGTGCAGTGTCTCCAATCAGAAAAACAACATTCATAGCGTGCAGAGAACCTATCAACTGCCATTAACAGATCAATACCAAGTGAGAGTAAGCATAAGGTGTATTGATTCAATCAATTTCAGAAGTACTATTTTGTTAAGTTGAAGATATTATTAAAACCAGCATTCTTCACTGATGATCCATATTGATTATAACTTATAAGAAGGGGCCAACTCACCAGGGTTAGTTTAAATTGCACGTTGGCGAGTAACGGAACTAAAAGGCACCAAAATACTAGATCTGTCAACACAGAAGCGCCTGCACAAGTCTGTTATAGATATGGCATAAACATCAATGTATCCAGTCCACAACATTGCATAGTAAATAATCAGTTGGGAGTTCAGAACACTACTAACAATAATCAATAAGAAGAAAAATATGACATCTGGGCCAATTAACAAACAAACTTTTGAGAAAGGATAAACACACCAAACCAATGAATTGAAGAAATTGTTGTGTGACAGAAACGTAAGCAAATAGGAAACACTGATAACAGCAAATCTTGAAGGGCAAACCTGATACACAGCTTGCATTAGGGATCCCAAAATCCAGCTTTTTGATGAATCTCCTTTTGAGCATGGGGACTCGGTAACTTGATTTTGTCTTTGAATTCTTTCTCCTTGTAAGTGCTCACCCCGTCTTCAGATGAGATTTTCTTTGTGGACATCCAACATCCATATGCGGACACAAGAGTCGCCACCTACACTCAATTATGTAAACCTAATTAGAGCAGCCATTAATCACCACACGCGTGGCAACATACAACAGAAAAATCACACTAGAAAAAGTGTTGACAGTTGAGTTCCACACTGCTATTTAGTAGTTCTAAAATGTTGCTGCAACTGTGGTGATTATATAATGAATAATAACAGATAATAGTCTCTTCATTTCTTTAAAAAAAAAAAAAAAAACAGATAGTCTCTTACTCAATTATAGTTAGAGTAACTAAAATTCTCTTATCTTTTTACAAGCTAATAAAAATAGAGGTGCATTGTTCAACAAAAATGAAATGGTGTAAAAAAAAAAAGGGAGTAAATAATAGAGAGCTTGACATACCGCAAAATAGAAGGTCACTAATGCAAAAGTCCACCTGTACAGATCAATTTCACAGAACAGACAAGTTAAGACTAACGTTAATCACTAAAATAACATCCATTGCCCACAAAGAAATGCCGAATGAATAAAGTAAAGACACTCACTGGGTGTAGAAAAAGAAGATAAAAGCTCCCGTGACAGCGAACATGTTGCAGAGTAGAGAAGCCAAGCAGACAAAAGCAAAAGCCCTGTAGAGAAGAAGCCAAAAGGGGTTGAGATTTCTCCAGCAGGAATTCCACAAATCAAAGGATCTCAGAGTCCGAGCGTTGTTCTTATTGTCGTTTCTGATGTAATTCAGAGCCACCACGGCTGGGATGACGATGATTACTGCACAGAGGGGGACTTGCCATTGGAGCCAGTACTCCAAACCTTTCTGCTTCGACATTTATATTATTTCAGAGATTGAACCTTCCAGAAACAACCTTTTTCAGATGAGATACGAGAGTTGAGAGAGGTGTTTTTGATGTGCGCGAAACCTGTGGGAGAAGAGGGTTGGTTGAAGAACTTTATGAAATGAAATGACGGAGAGGTCAAGAGAATGACCAATTAAATTAAATAAATTCGTGTCTACTTTCAACTGCCTGTGTGCCCATCTCTGGCCTCTGGACTATGTATGTGTCAGTCCGTCAGTCTTTGGAATCACACGTGTGGAGCTTCCATTAGTCCAAGAAGAATGTCCGTCATTACATTTACCCGCGTGACACAAAACTATTGGGCTCTCCAAACTCAATTTTAGGTCAGTTTCGATAACGTTTTGATATTTTATTAGCAATTATTTAGTACGTCCTCACTAACAAACAAGATATTTGTCTCTCCAAGAAGGACAACAGTATGATGTTCCTCAACATGGATGTTATCATTTGCTGATCACTTTTAGGGATGTTTGAAAATTCAATAAAATCAATGACCCGATCAGGTCAAATAAATCTATTATTATTATGATTATTATTCTTTATCTGAGTTATAAGCTCGAGCTCCTTATGTTTGATTTGGTTTGTTTTAACTAAAAGTCTTGTGACTGTACTTTCTTGATTAACTTCAACTCATTCTAGCGCTAGTATTTGCAAATTTTTGGGCTTTTGATGTTTGGAAATTCATTTAGCGGCCACGTCTTGAAATGGTTTGACATTAAAATAGACATTATATTCAAAAACAAAATTTTTTGATGTTTGGAAATTCGTTTAGCGGCCACGTCTTAAAATGGTTTGACATTGAAGAAGACATTGCATTCAAAAACAAAAAATTTTTATTCGTAAAAAATTGTTTCCACTGTTGCTATAGGGAATTACAAAATGAGGGGAAAACACAGATCTGGTTCAATTGTGAAACAACATATTTGAAATTGTAGATACACAAGCATTAGAACAAGGGACAAGATGAAGTATTCCCCTTCTTAAGATACATCAACCAAGCATCAAGACCAAAAACAAACAAAAAAACAAAATTCAATAAAATTCATTACCACTTCAGACTTGTTTTGAGGTCATGTCAACAATGAAACTAGTATGACCTCAGAAAAGCATGGGGAAACAATCTTGGTAGAAATGTGTTTTTTGCTTTTATAATCAGAGCATATATCCCATAGCAAGGTATGTGAAACGCGGCCAGGCAAAAATACCTGTAGAATCAGACAAACACTTCTCTTCAGAACAATAAATGAAGATCTATACCTTCTTTTTTTTTTAATTTTCTTTTTTAAATAAAAAACAAATAACCTTTTGTTTATGAAATTGAAACCTACAATTTAATTCTATATAATTTGATTGTGTTTGAAAATTTTTTGCTGTCAATAACAAACAAGATTGTGAAAATATAATGAAATATCAGATTCATCCTTTCTATCTTTTAAAAGAGTCCATAACTAAAATAAAACTAGTAGAAAGTGCATCTATAATGGGTTAGAAATATGATTGGATTAGTAAATTAATTTTAGAAAAAAGATAAAGAAAAAAAGAGAGAGTAAAAGCTCCAAATTTTTGATTGGTAGATTAAAATGGGTGCAAGTTACCACAAAGGGGCCCAGGGTGTATCAAGCTCAAGAAAAGGATATGGCCACCTGCAAGAGACAGAGTCATTTATGACTACAACTTGAATATCCAAAATGAGGCAAATACTAGTGTTTCTGAAAAATAGAACAAAACGTTAAAATATTGTTGCTACCATGAGAAACCACAGGCGTGGATGACCCATTGGAAAATGACATACAAACAGCTCCACAGCACAAAATATGCTAGCCGGAACCAAGGAAAAGGCTGAAAACCAAAGGAAACAAAGTTTCAATTCTGTTAAAACACACGTGTGTGTGTGTGTGTGTGTGTGTATTTCTTCTTAACATGTCATAATTTAGGATTTGCATATGATATGGTTTTATGCTTACTAGGCTATTTAGAGCAGTGTCAAGCAGAAGAAAAACCGCGTTCAAAGTGTGCATGCAGCCCATCAACTGCCGATTACAGGTCAAGGTAAAGTCAATGAGAAGCTTCAACTTCGTACTTTAACAATACAAGAAAATAGTTGTGAGAACATGATTCTTCTCTCACCAGATTTAGTCCAAGATGGGCATTTGATAAAAACGGGACAATGACACACCAAAATACAATATCAGTGAGGATAACAGCGCCTGCACAAGTCTGTTACAAAAATGTTGAATATTTGGTATTAGCTTCTCTCTGTGAAAAGAAGCATATAAAATTTGAGATCCAATAAAAAATGATCGATCACCTGGAACGCTATTTGCATGAGATATCCCCAAAATCCGGCTCTTTGCCGAATCTCCTGGCTTGGCAACTTGATCCACCCAACTTCAACTTCTTTTGCCTTGTGAGCATTGCTGGCTTCTGTTGTTCTCTCTTCAAATTCACTCAGGAACTCTGTCGTTTCCCCATTTTCAGGAGGTTGTTTTGAGGACAGCCAACATCCATATGCAGACACAACGACTCCCAACTACAGCAAAAAAGCTTTGTTAAATTAGCTAAACCATGTTTATATGTTAAATAAGGGAAACATATGAGAATGAGAAATGGCGTACCCCAAAATAGAGAATGACTAATGCAAAAGTCCACCTGCAGACAAGTGACAGTACATAGAAGCAATAGGAGGTTAGGCCACTCATTCGAGTACAGAACATAAACTCAAAACATAAGATCGATCGTTCTATGCACCTAGAAGGAAACTAAATCTAATTAAAACAAATTTATTTATTTATTTTTTTTGCTCACTTTCCTCTCTCTTTCTAGCAGCTAAATGGCAAACAGAAATTCATCTTACTAATCAATATATACAATAAAAGGCAAAAACTTTGCATGAAGCTACATCTACTGCAGAACTCTACTGGATTTCCGCACCAAATTCTACTGAATGAACTAGTTTCTCAAGTAAGTATATATAACTAGAGGCAATCTTTGAGACTCATCCACGTGTACACACCACATCAGCCTTACGTGGTTGCAGGTTTAGCCTCATAGTAAATCTTCACCCTATTCCAATATTGAGGTCAATTTTCAAATTGTAGATCTCACAGTTCGATGATGTAAAGAGATCAGAGAAGGTCACTTACTCGGTGTAGTAGACAAAAATGGTCGAGCCCCATTCGACGACGTCCCATGCCAAGCAGCCAGCCAAGACCAGAAATGAGAGGAGGCGTGTGAGCAAGAGCCACTTGGGGTGAACTCCTTTCCAACAACTGCTCCATAACTGGGAACCGCTAAGGTGACCACTCTGCAATGCAATCACATGCACCTCGCTGTCTGGCCGATCCACTAGAAGGCCCTCATACATGCTGGCACTGTCCTCTAACCTTGAAGAGGAGCCTCCTTCTTTCCTCCAGATCACCCATAACGCACAGCAAAACGAGACCACTACAATACCGAAACACACAACATCGTACCAATATACCTGCAGTGCCATGTGTTAATTGTGTTGTTCCTTGAGATGCAAGTCTCGATTGGTGAAGATCCCAGATCTTCAATTCTTTAAGAATGATGTCCTTGGAGATTTGGATCATAATGGGATGTAATTAGCTGTGTTTCTTGGACTTTGTTTGGTTGGGAGGGAATAGTTACAGTTGATGGTTTGATATGGACTAGTAGTTTTGACTGTTTGGTCATGTTGAGAGAGGGCTGCCTTTTTTTAAATGATTTTGTAATGTTTGTGTTTAGAGGTGTTAGTTATATTGTTGACTCAGTTGTACATATTTTGAAGTTGTGTTAGTACTTGATCAACATGTTGCAAATTTTTTTCCCCCACTAATTTGAAGCAAATTGTGATTTGAAATGTCAATATCAAGATTCCTATTGGGTCCAAAAAATAGAAGGTACTACAAGCCTAATAAAGTAGAAAAGTCCAATAATTAATTTTATAAATACCTCTACATTATGTATCATATTTTATTTTACTTTCTATATTATTAAAATCATTTATCTTATTTTTTGAATTACACAAAATCATTCAAATTGCCTCCTCCATTCAATTTCGTTTATAAACTTAACAGATTTCTTATGTGTCATACATTAAAAATTAATTAAATGTATTTTAAAACTTAAACCCTCGTAATTAAAAATATTAGTAAAAAATCTAATCCCCTAAATTCAAATGTCACTCTATCCTTTTTTTCACTTTCCCCCCTCTGTCCCCCTCCCTGCAATCGCACTCCCCAATCCACAATCGCCTACCCTTGCAAACTCAGCGCTGCCGGAGTGCCGTCCCTGCCCACACTGCGTGAGATACGCAGGTGGGTGGGGTGACGACCATACCTTAGTCCACCGTTGCGCCGCCGGTAGCTCTGTCGCGCCACCCCAATCAAGCTCACCCTACGGCGGCACTCCCCCCCTTGCCGCGAAGTGAAACCTCAAAAATACGGCACCATGGGTTTTCTGAGTTCTCTCCATTTTTTTTTTTTTTTTTTCTGAATATCGATTATGTAGTTGTTTGTACATGTATTGTTTTGGGTTTTTTTTTTTTTTTTTTTTTTTTTTTTTCTGGGTTTTTGTTCTCCCAATTCTTCATTTTCATTTCTGGGGAGGGAACATTTATGGAGAGAGAGAACGAGAGAGAAGAGGGGTGAGAGAGGAAAAAAATATCATTTTTATGCAGGTTATTTTTGTTTTTATTTCAATTGAGATTTACACCTTGAAATAAATTTGTTTAATCTTTAATAATATTCCACATCAACAATTTTGTTAGTTTATAAAGAGAAATGGATGGAGGGGATAATTTGAAGGGTTTTGTATAATTTAAGGAGAAAAATGAACAATTTTGATAATTCAGATGGTAGAATGAAATAGGATATATAGTTCATGGGGCATTCGTATAATTAATTCAAAGTCTAACATGAGATGTCTTGAGCTTGCATGTTTTAGGAGAAGCCCACCCGGTGAACACCCAAAAAAAGGGGGGTTTTTTTTTTTCCTCGAGAAATGCCCTAAAAAGACACATTTTTAAAATATTTCTACATCTATAATAACTTCAGGATTTATGTTATCTTACAATGTCAAAAAAAGTATGTGATCAATAGGGCCAAAATCGGAACTAGTAATTAAGTGGGGCAAAATTTCTAAACATGTGCACTCAAATGGCTATTCCCACAATTTCCTTCGAAAAAAAGTGTAGTAGTTATAGATAATGTTACTGGTCAACCCTGTTTATGGTATTCCTCAAAATGTCTTGCAGTTACAGGTACTGCATCAGTTATTAACTTAGATTTGGGTTTTAGATATTAATTTTAGTATTGTGAACTGAACAAGATCTGATCAACTTCGCCTAGTAGGAAATCTTGTCACATTTTTGTTTTTGTTCTCGAAATAGAAAGAGTTTGGACCAACAATTTTCACTTCATGGTCCACATTCAACAGCTGACATAAGACTTGGTTAGGTAAATTAGAGGGTAAAAATGAGTTCCCTTTTAAGTTTTTGTAAAGATCAATGTAAACTGGACTTGGAAATTTCATTATGACATATATAGTTTGAAGGAACAATTTTTACTCCAACATCCACATTGAACAAGTGACATCGACATAACACTCGGATAGGTGATTAGTGCAAAGTTGAGTTTCATTTGAACTGTTGCAAACTAGTAATCAACACACATATTTTTTTTAATTTAGAAATCGCAAAGATCATATCATTTACTAATAACGTAGAACACAGGGTGGTTCATGCGTTGAATCTGGCCAGGAAAAAACAATACTAAATTCTATTATAAAAAAAATTTGAAAATTTTCAACAGAATTTAAGATACACTGCATTTGAAATCTACACCTACAAGGAAAAAAAAAATTCCAAATTTACTAGTACTAATTCAATAACAGAAGCGTTTTTTATTCTTCTTTCTTTGCATAACATATTGGGGATTAATTATTACCTAACAAACACAACCCCAAAAATGAGGGGCCAAAAAGAAAAAGGCATAAGAAAATGATGAAGGGAAAGGAGGCTCTAGGCGTAAATAGGCAGACAAGACAAGATGATGGTTCTATGAACTGGACAATTAATCCCCAAATTTAAATAAAGAAAGAAGATAACACTGCAGATCGCAAGGAAACTGCACATGGCAATTGGCAAGTGGTGGTAACAAGGTTTGACTTTGAAAACAATATTATTATTATTATTATTTTTCTGTAGCAGTGAATTACAAATTAAGAAATTAATGCCAACCAAATAAAAAAAAGGAAAGGACATACACAAAACGTTGCATTGGCAATTTGGCAGTGCTTGGCCTTGAACAACTCCGTTGAAACCGCAGCTTCAAACGGCAGAGTTACTGTGAGCAACCACCGTGAAGCCTCCATCCACAACCAAGTTATGTCCACTCACATACTCCGACTCATCCGAGGCAAGAAACAAAGCAGCCTCCGCCACATGCCTTGCCTTCAACGTCACCCCCTTCAAGTTCGCAGCCGCCGCGCTATTCGCCTCCACCTCCTCCGGCCGCAGGTTGTAGGCTCGGCATGAGAGAGGCGTCGCCACCCCGTAAGGCGACACGCAGTTCACCCTGATCCCGTGCGCTCCCAGCTCGCTGCAGGCCGTCCTCACCAGCCCCACCAGCGCGTGCTTTGACACCGAGTAGGCGTGAGGCCCCGTCCCACCGAGAGACGCAGAAACGCTCGCAGTGCAGATGAGTGACCCCCGGGTGCCGCGTGCTACCATGGCCCGTGCCGCATGCTTGAACGTCGCGGCTACACCGCGCACATTTGTCGCTATGGTGTCATCGAATCCGTCCAAGTCAAGCTCCATGATGCTTGTCAAAGGGCCTATTATCAAGGCAAAAAATCTCTTAATTTATGAACATTTCGTTCTTTCAACAAATATGATCTTCATTTTGATTACAGAACTCTTTTTAATGTCAGAAATAAATATGGAAAATACGTTCTCCATTACCTATAATCCCTGCGTTGCTGAACAAGACGTCTAATTTGCCATGTCTTTCCAATGTGTAGTTCACCGTTGCCTCAACTTGCTTCTCGTCTCTCACGTCGCAGTGGTGGTAAGTCAGTTTCTCTGAGCCTATTGATTGGACTACTTGCTGGCCTAATTCGTCTTGTACGTCAGCAGCCACAACAAATGCCCCGCTGGCGGTGAAGTGTCTCACCGTCTCCTCGCCTATGCCGCTGGCTGCACCGGTGACAAGGGCCACCTTGCCCTCCAATCTGAGAGGTGATCATGATATTGACCATTTTTCATTGTTGTATAATAATGAAAGTGTAACAAATGTTGATAGTAAAAGAAATAATTAAACTTGATTTTAGGCAGATCTAATACAAGTAGAAAGGTAAAAGGTGAAGAAGGACTGAGTAACAGAGAAGGAAATCTTACCTTGGCTTAGACATATTGATAAGAAAGGTCCCTCTTCTCTTTGAGCGTTGAGAAAGGCACCAATTTCTCAAACTTCCAACTATTATGGCCTTGGATCTGGTGACTGCCTATATATAGTACCTTATGCTCCCATTTGTATTTATTATACTAGTACCTTATGGATCGCTACATATTATATATAATTATATAGATATGGTTTTAGTATACATATACATATACATACATATATATATATATATATATATATGGTGCGGTGAGTTTGAAGGCATTGACATGTGAGAAGAAAATTTTATGACGTTAGATGGTTATATAAATTTGATTTTTTTATTTTATTTTAATATATGGCTTCCATGGAAATTAAGGCCGCCTTCAGCAATTTTCAGTTTTGTAAATGAACTGATCTGAAGCCTTTGGAAATTGGTCTTCTTATTATTATTATAATTATATATAAGTACTAAGAGTTGTGCGTTTTCAGTTACTCGACTTTTACTTATTATTTAGTTTTTTTTTTTTTTTTTTTTAAACTTTACTTATTATTATTATTATTATTATTTAGTTTTGTGTGAATCCAGTGTCTGCCCATTACGAAATTAAGAGCTATTTAAAAAAAGTATATATATGTTTTTTAATAAGGTCTAGTGCAACTTGGCTTCTATAATTTATTTGATTCTATATATCATATTGTTTAGGACATTTTTACATGGTTGTCGTGACATCAGAAAGGATTTTGACCATGAAGAAAAAGAAAACAAAGATTAATTGAGGAGAAATATTAAAATTAGCCAAACATCTTAAGAAAAGGGGATGTGTTTTAACAAATGCAATTGCCACTTAAGACTCGTGGTTAAAATTAACCACACAATCACATAAATATTGTCATTTTTTTTTTTTTTTTTTTGCAATATAATTGTACTAGTAAGGAGATTAGATAATAAGGAACTTATATAGGATCCAATGTTCAGAAAGTATTGTGCAATTGTTTGAAGGGGGGGCAAAGAATATGTATATATAGGGGGGGTGCAATCAATCATTATAAATATATATAGGCTGCGGTGCTCGAGCGACCACTCAATTAGTCCTTCCTTCACTAATTAAGCAACGCTTTAGCTTGGAACAATTTCGTAATTAGTACCCTGCTGGTTCTACGGAAATGGTTTGCAATTGCAAATTAGTTTTATAGAAATTTGCACATGGCCCTCCATCATTTTATATGCCTCCATCAGCCGAAAGCACTATGATTAATACACAGTAGTTCTACTTCACCCCCTTTTAATTATATATATATATATATATATATAGGCACAAACTATTTGCTAATTACTAACAAAAATGGTGTCATTTCTTAGAATGGGCTACAAAAGAGATTGGCAAAAGATGGACCAGACTTACACTGGGCATGTACAAAGCCCACCCCAATAAACGATCCATTTTCACTAAGAAGCCTGCAAATGGGAATCAACAAGGCCTATCTTTCTTTTCTTATTTTTCAAAGCCACCCATTTTTAATTTGCATTCCCATAATAATAATAATAATAATATGCATTGAAATGGCGCTAAAAAATCGTCGTGAAGATTCCTGTGGAACGGACTGACTAATTCTCCAAGAAAATTATCATTTCTAAGGGGGGGAAAAAAAAGATCATATGTTCATGAATCATGATCACTCGGTAGTTACTAGTTACAGAAACACTGAAATTGAGTAACCAATTATCAACATTTACATCAAATCAAGAGAAGTTCGATTTGATTTTCACACTACTACCAAAAAAGAAAGAAAAAATCATCATATCAAAATCATGATCAACAACCAGTAGAAGCTACAAACCTCTAGTCCTTGACGATCGAGAGCTCTCTGACCATCAACCACCGCCGCGTCTCTTTCCTTGTTCTTCTTCTACTTCTTGATGATCCTTCTTGATCGAGAGCTCTGTCCTCGCGACCAGAAAACAGAAAGTTAAGGAAAAATACCTACGAATACAGTCCTGTCACGCAGGTCTCGAGCCCTCCGGCGAGCTCTTCGTCGCATGTTCTTCGTCATTGTCCGTTCAAGCTCCTTCGGCTGCTCCATGATGTCTGGATTCTTGTTCTTCTCCTTCTTGGCCGCTGTTGTCGAAGAACCATCGGCCTGGGATGGAGTCATCGGACGGCGGCTGTCGCCATCTGATTTCACCGCTGGAGAGGAAGCGTCTTCCGCCGCCGGAGAGGAAGCGTCTTTCGCCGCTGGAGAGGAAGCGTCGTTCACCGCTTCGATCAACTCGAAGGCGATCAAGAAGGAGAGATAAGGATCCAGTGTGGAGAACCTGATCTTGTCGTCGGAGAGCGTTTTCGGAACTAGAGGATTGTAGTAGTAGTAGGTGTAGTGATGTGTGAACCACGGGACCGTCTTCTTTTCCGGCCTAATCACTTCTATACGTCTTCCGATCACCGCCCTCGCGATCTCATCCAGATTGCGCCGCCGAAAATCGACATTGAGATTCGGAAGACCTCGGTTCGCGACGTCACGGACGTCGACGGCGTTCTTGATAGTGATTCCGAGGAGCTTCTCTAGCTTCTTGGCCAGAGAGACGGCGTCGAAGCCGACGGCGACAACCCTTGGGTTTGGAAGAAAACGTTGATAGATTTAGGGTTGAATTTGTCGTCGTAACAAAGGTTGGGGAAGCGGTAGAGGAGGCAATGAGAACCGACGCAGAGAGAGAGGAGGTTGAAGGGGGAGGAATCGCCGCCGGTTTGGCGATAGGCGGAGATTCCGACGAGAATCGTGTCTCCGGATTTGGTGTTGGGAGAGGACTTGAGGACGTTCTTGAGCCATTTCGAGAGGATGTTGTCACTCGCCGTGACGACGGTGAGAATGCGGTGGTCGGCGATGTGGACGCTGTAGGCGTCGTAGCCGTTCTTGCGGTCGTCGGGCTCCATGGCGCTCGTCACTGTGATCTCCATCACCATTGTTAGTGTCTCTTGATCTTTCTCAGATATTGTTAGAGAGAGAGAGAGATGTAGAGAGAGAAAGAGGGAAGAGAGAGAGAGAGAGAGAGATGTAGAGAGAAGAGAGAAGAGAGAAGAGAGAAGAGAGGAAATGAAAGATTATGGTCGGTGTAGGGGGATTCATAGTTTCAGAGATTAGTATAAACGGAGGGCAAATATCCATATTCTAAACTCATATATTGTAAATAAAAAATGTGCCCTTCTGTAAAATATATAACTGATGACTTAACTCTGTGTGTGTGTGTGTTTTTTTTTTTTGGTAAAATTTTATTAACTGTAAGAATTTTATTATTAAAAATAACACCATTTTTTTTCCCTTCATTACTAGTATTATCATGTCATCAAAGCCTATGATATGTGGGGCCCAACAGCATTTAATGTATGTCAAATTACAGATTTACCCTCATCTCCTACCAGCCCAAATATCCCTTTTCCTCGCATGCCCTAAAATTTTTTTTCAAACCAGCATCTACAGTGTTTTAAAGAAAGAAAGTGAAATTTAGAGAGAGAAAGAGTTGCCACCGGCCGGAACTGCTCCATAACCGCTCGGAAACCGTCTGAAACCACCACGAAAACCCTCTATAAACCATTTGGAAGTCTATGAACGTCGGAGAATCTTCTAAAACTACTTATGTTGAAACCCACGAAATTGGCTGAGAAAAACTTTACTCCCGAAAAGATATCTCTCCAAGTAATGGCTTCGGCATGTAAAAGGCCATCAGCCTAGAAAAGTTGTAAAAAATTGGCACCATAGAGGGAGAGAAGGGTGGCCGAGGAAGGGTTGAAGAGAAAGCAGGGGAAATCGAAATTAAGGAATCAAAAAAGCCAAAAAATGTCGTAAAAGAGAAGATATCGGAAGTTGAAGAGGTAAAAATGTTGAGGTCATTCCGCATATGCTGTCATGGACCTCCGCCGATAATGTAAAGTTTGATAATGTAATGTCGGTTTTTACCGCTAATGTAAAGAAGAGAAACGTGTAATTTATATACTTTATATATATATATATATATTTTATGTACGTAGTATCATTTACAAGTGTTGGTCATCTACATAATGATCGGGTGGTCATTTTGGCATTGACCATACCGTTGTTAGCGTCAATAACAGTGTCGGTCATTTACAAAATGACCGGGTGATCATTCTTGTATTTACCATACATTTGTTAGCTTTAATACCAGTGTCGGTCATTTACATAATGACTGGGTGGTCATTCCTGTAATGATCATACATTTGCTAGCGTAAATACCATTATGGGTCATTTACATAATGATCGGGTGGTCATTTTTATATTTATCATACATTTGTTAGCTTCAATACCAGTGTCGATCATTTACATAATGATCGGGTGGTCATTCCTGTAATGACCATACCTCTGCTAGCGTGAATACCATTGTGGGTCATCTACATAATGACCGGGTGGTCATTTTTGTATTTATCATACCTTTGTTAGCTTCAATACCAGTGTCGATCATTTACATAATAACCGGGTGATCATTCCTGTAATGACCATATCTTTGCTAGCGTGAATACCATTGTGGGTCATCTACATAATGACCGGGTGGTCATTTTTGTATTTACCATACATTTGTTAGCTTCAATACCAGTGTCGGTCATTTACATAATGATCGGGTGGTCATTCCTGTAATGACCATACCTTTGCTAGCATGAATACCATTATGGGTCATCTATATAACGACCGGATGGTCATTTTTGTATTTACCATATCTTTATTAGTTTTAATACCAGTGTCGGTCATTTACATTATGACGAGGTGATCATTCCTGTAATGACCATACCTTTGCTGGCATGAATACCTTTGCCGATGGTAATTCTTTCTCTCTCTAGATTTCAGTTTCTCTCTCTAAAACATTGTAGATGCTGGTTTGAAAATTTTTTTTAGGGCAAGCAAGGGAGAGGGATACTTGGGCTGGTGGGAGATAAGGGTAAACTCGTAATTTGACATACATTAAATGCTGTTGGACTCCACATATCATAGGCTTTGATGACGTGGCAGTGCTAGTAATGAAGGAAAAAAAAAGTGATGTTATTTTTAATAATAAAATTCGTACAAGTACTATTAATTAAATTAACCCTAAAAAAAAAGGCATGAGAAGATGATTTCTTTTTTTTTTTCTTTTGTTTTTTTTAAGCATGACAGGTTTATTAAAGAACAATGGGTCAAAATGATTATTGAATTCTTTTAAAGGTGATTATTTTACCTTTATTTTTTAAATTTTAACCGTGATAATTCTAAATTCTTATTTTTTGATAATTAACATCATTTCCGTCTGATTCCGTCAAAAATCTCACAGAATAATCACGTGAGAAACATGTTTTGTACTTTTCGGAGTTGAATTACCATGCTACCCTTGATTGTGAAATTGGGAGTTTGTTTAGGGTTTTTTCAGTTGGATACAAATTTGGGTTTTTCCGAGCTGGAAAAAAAAAAAGGTGAAAAAGAGGTTTCTGCTGGTAAAAAAAAGAAAGAAAGAAAGAAAGAAAAAACCAATGATTGAGAGCTTGCCCTCAAGGTCAATTTCACCACTGGGTATAAAGAAGAAGGCCTTGAATTTCAAGCCCAAGTTGATCATATGCGGCGGTATTTTATATCCCGGGGACTGGGATTACAAGCGGTTTAGGGATGTTGCTTACAAGTGTGGCGCAATTTTGCTCTGCGATATGGCTCACATAAGTGCCCTCGTCGCTGTTCAGGTGAATTTTCTGATCTGGGTATTTTTGGTGTCAGATCTGTGTGTTTCCAGGTTGCATGTGGTTTTTGGAAGTGTTTGGTGAACGGGGTCTTGTAGATCTGCCGATGGATTTGTTTCGATCTTATTTGCTGGATTGTGTCAATCCATTTTTTGGTCTTTTATGGGTTCTTATGTGTTTAAGTTTAAGAATCTGGGCTTTTGAGGATTTAAAGAGGGCTGAACTCTGATAATTTATTTTTCTACCTGTCTGACTTGCTTATGGGTTTTCTTGAATGCAATTGAAATTATCAATTTGACCTTCAAAAGCATAAAATGTGCTTCTCACTTAACTATTCCATGAGATTTTGATGAAATCAGACTGCAAGGACGTTAATTGTCAAAAAAAATAAGAGTTTAGGATTATCACGGTCAAAATTGAAAAAACATGGACCAAATTGTCACATTTTAAATAGTTTATGGATTATTTTGACCAATTATTCTTTATTAAAAGGATTTTTAAAAGTCCTACATATGCATTCTAATTTTCTTAATACGTGATTATCTTTTGTAGAGCTTTTTTTGAGTTGGATTTAAATGTGTTCTAGTTATATTAGATCTCTTAGGGGAGTATTAGATAATTTTTGGTTTCAATAAATCATCTCTTTTTTTGTTCTATTATTTTCTTTAATTTTATTGTTAATAGACGCTATTGCATAACTTATACTTCGTTTGATATTTCAATTTAATTCCAATTAAACTATATTTTTCATATCAGTTTTTATCTTTTTCTGAAAAGTCAACTAAATTATACCTTATTTTTAAAAGTCAACCAATTCCAACTTAAAAATTTCATTTCCAACTAGTGAACCAAAGACAATCTTGTTTTAGTTTTTTCAATCACAATTATTTTAACTTATTTAACTAAGTCCACCAGAAAAAAATTTCTGACTTTTCTAGTAATTCCTTGTATTTTGACCCTACTATAAGGAAGATTCTTATTATTTCCCAATGGAAGACATAAATAGGATTTCCTTAATTATAACGTCGAGTTTAGACTACATAGTTTATAATTTTTTTAATATTGAATATATCGTAATTCATTTGCACGTAAGAAAATAACAGTAAACTCTTGAGCTTAAATATAATGACGCAATAACAAGAAGATTAGTGAAAGAGATAGGAGAAAGAGAACAAGAGAAAATAATTGAGAGTAGATGAATTTTAAAAAAAGTAACAAAGGAATTTATAGGGATTTGTGAATCTGTGCTGGGCTGATAGCGTGTAACGGCTTGGCCGTTGGGTTCGTTGCATGCATTCACGATTTTCCAGTGGTACAAATTAGTTTTGGTCGTTTTCTTTTAGGATTAATTTCATAAATATTCCTTAGACTATGTATCATATTTTATTTTGTCTTTTGAATTTTAAAAATCATTCATTATGCTTCCCAGTCTAACATAAAACTATTCATTTTACCCCGTCCCTTTACTTGTGCTTACCAATTTAACGTTACTGCTAACATAACCTGCATATTAAGGATTAATGAACGATTTTTAAAAGAAAACTCTATTAGTAAAGTAGTTAATTATAAATTAATAATCCTTAATATAAAATCATATGAAAATTTAAAAACACATTAAAATTAAAATAAAAAATAAAAAAGCACAAACTCTCTCTCTCCTCTCTCTCTCTCTCTCTATTTTTATCTCTCTGAATTTATTTTATTTTTTCCTTCCCTGCAAGTTTAAGGTCATCAATGGAGTCTACGATCTAAAGCTTTGAGAAGGGTCTTTGAGTGGGAGGAGGGGTCTAGGAGCTTTGCTGCTTTGGCAATCTGGCTTTGGTTTGGGTGTTTTGTTATGTATGCTTAAGAGAGAGAGAGAGAGAGAGGGATAGAGATTTCAAGATTATATTTAAATCCATGGTAGCTTCCATGGAGAAATCGAATTGGTGGGACTCGAATGCATGGGATAGGTTCTATGGCGTAATCGAATCTGTGGATCTCGAAGACCCATGGTGGCTTCCATGCCCATTTGCTCCATTTCCTTTTCGAATCGGGTGGAACCTCCATGGGGCTCACATGGCGGAATCGAGCTGATTCTCGGCCCTCCTTGGCTTCTTGCTCGTGTTGGAGCCCCATGGCGGCACAAGATTTGTTGGCCTCGACCTTAAAGAGCTTCATGAGGTCTTCCATGGTGGATGAGTCGAAGTTCTCGTCGAACATTTTTTAACTTTAAGATTGTTTATTTTTATATTATTTTATATCAAGAATTATCAGTTTTTATTGATATTTTCTACTGATTAGGGTTTTATTTTAAAAATTATTTATTAATCTTTAATCACATGCCACATCAGCAAAATCGTCAAATTAATAAAGAGAAGTGGATGGAATGGGTGAATTGAATGATTTTATATACTTCAGGGGGTATAATGAACGGTTTTGAAAATTTAGAGGGCAAAATGAAATAGGGTATATAGTCCAGAGGATATTCGTAAAATTAATCCTTATTTCCTTCCTTCCTTCTTTCTTTCTTTTAATCTCAAGCAAAAATATCGATGAAATGTAATAAAAAAGTGGTATAAATAAAATAGTTACGTGTATAACTTAGTGAAAATTTCATACCAGATTAAAAATAAAAACACAAAATTCGAATCATTCACCCTTAATTTAACGTTTTATGGTTGAGAGAGAGTTGGATTGGGGTCAATACTGTCTCCTTACTCATAGTGACGGATCTAGGATTTGAATCCAGTGGGGGCACAAATGCAAACTGAATTTACAAACAATAGTAATCGGGAAAAAAAAAATTCTAACATTTTTCAAGTAATAGTAATTGAAAAAAAAAAAACTTCTAACATTTTTCTAGTAATATTTTTCTTGAATATTATGCATATTTAAAAATAATATTATGTATCTAAAATAAATAGAGATATAAGTATTCCCTAAAAAAGATCAAAACTAATCTTCTGTACAAAAAAAAAAAAAGGTTAAGTTTACATATCTTAATATGTGAATTGTGGCTTTACATATCCTAATATGTGAATTGTGGCTATTGAAGCTTATAGATTTTGGGAGCAGGTTTCATCTAAAATAATGAGAAATAAAACTAGAAGAAGGGAAGTAACAAGGAAAGAAGATATGATAGAAGAGAATAAAATAATGGTTGCGGGTCTTTGGAATCTGGAGAGAAATAGAACAATAGAGGGTGGATTAAAAAAGGAAAAAAAGATGAAATTAAAAGAGAGAAAATGAAGATAAACAAATCAAAAGAAAGAGACTTATGGGGGAAAAGAGAATAAAAAGAAGAGGAGAGTGCTTATCATAAAAAGAGAGAGAAAGAGAGAGTCAAAAATCATTTGCTATGAATAAATTAAAAGAAAAAAGGATTAAAATATTAAAAAAGAAAGCGAGGGAATTTAATGAGTAAAGTAAAAGCATAATCATTGAGGCAGGCGACATGTCAAAACATAAAGAAATCTAATTAAGCCCAACCTAAGTAAAAAACCTAAGGGCCTTAAAATGCCCATTGCCCACCATCCAAAGGGGGCACAAACTGAATACCCTCAATTTATATACATATATATGACTAAGAACTAGTATAAACATTGTCGTTTTTTCGGTGGGGACATGTGCCCCCACTGGTTGTCAAGGCAGATCCGTCATTGACTGACTTATGTCATTTGATTTAGGGGTGGGTAGAGAAGAAAGATAGAGGAAATCCAAGTTCAATCATATAAATGAAGGGGAGAGGGGATGCAGGGCATCAAATGGAAATGGGTATGCCTTGTCCCACCCCATTAGGTGCGGGTGCAATCTGCTTTATACGGATTGCAGGGTGGGATGGGTCATGCCCGATATTAGACGTTTTATATATAATATCTAGCATCATATCATGTCAAGCCTAATAAATTATATTTTTATAGTCAAATATTTTTATTCTTAACCAGATCTAGCTGATAGCTATCACAAAGCACCAATAGTTTTCTGATTTAAACATGTGTCTAAGCTAAATTCTTTATACATAGATTTGTTTTTCATATTTACAGAAATGTAATTTTCATATTATTTTTATTGATTTGTTAGTACGGACGTATCAGCTAATTAATTTCTTTAATTTTTTTCTCACAAAATTGCGTTACTATGCCCGTCTTTTAATTGCATGCAAATATGTTCTCCATCTGTTCTCGAAGCATTTCTTGACTCTTGAATATCAAAATTAAATAGGTAAATAACAGTATAATAATTATTTATAAAAAAAAAAAAAAAAACCTCGCTAGAACTTTCATAATATATGTCTCCGTAATGTAGCCTGTGGGGGAATATTTTTCCTCAATGCTAGGAAAAATAAATTAATAAAAAAGCTGTAAATGGGGCAAATGGGGTGGGTACGACTGAGGTTTCTTGGCCCGCACATTAAATGGGACATGGCAAATGGGGCGGGTCATCCCTGCGGAGCAGGTTGGGTCAACTGAAGACCCGCCTCATTTACATTCTTAAAGGGGATGAAGTTAAATAGCATTTTTCAAGTGAATAATATATATATATATATATATATATAATATTTGAATTAAATAATAATTTACTATCTATTCCATATATTTTAAAAACACATTGAAGTTGAAGGGTTGGAGAAAATATATGATAATATTTTTTACATAGTAATTTATTTTTAATTCATGTACGTTTAAATCAAACACACATTTTAATTTATAAAACTCAAACTCCAACTATTATTCTAAACGGTCACGATCGGTTGCAATTACATATATTTTGGCAAACAAGAATTTATAAGAGAATTGTCTAGTGTACACTTCGATCTCACAGGAATATTGTCATGTGAAACACAAACAGAAACAGAATGGAAAGAGAAATCGATTTACACTTGCTGTTACATTTCATCATGTCAAAGAAAAAGAAAACAAATGTGTAATGAAAATTATAAAATAAAAGAACGCATATAATAATTGAGTTAACCTATGAACTTCTGGCTTGAGGGAGAGGAGTGGTGACTTTAATTAGTTCACACTGCTGCAGTACCTCCTGATTTCCCCTTGGGAGCCGGTGAGCACATCAATGGAGCCCATACGCACCATCGCCATTGCAAACTTATCAGCCCACAACGAATCATATTTCGCGTTGTTCCACACCATTTTGGCGGTCGACGGGCTACTCAACAATGTCTGGTCGGAAGTCAGTAGCCCTCGGTGATGTCTCAACTCGACGTAGTAACTTGTTGTCAAGACGAAGAGGGGTTCGAGAATCGAGCACCACGGTCGGATCTCTTCCTGCAGAATTATAATTAGGACACTTGGTCTTCAAATAGGCTGCGTAGTGAGGGTCCATGGAGGGATCTTGAGCATGAGTGGCGTTGAAAGAGTAGAGACGTTTCGAGAAGGACGAAGCAGTGCGCGACGCCGATGGAGTGTGCTCCTGAGAGCGTCACCATCTCATCGGCCGACAACCCTTTCCGGGCAAAATTTTGTATTAGCTGCTGAGCATTGAAGACTGGAGGTGGTAAATTTTGCCCTACTTCGTCGCTTTTAGAGACACGTACGGCCGTCGCGACGTCCTGCCGGCACCGCGTAGTTAATGCCTCCGGCTTTGTAGGCGCTGTCACGAGCAGCGAAAGCGATGATGTCTGCGCAGGAGACAGTTTTAGGGCAGATTGATTCCATTTGTAACTTGGCCTCGTCAATCACCTCGAAACCTCGCAAGCTAGGGTTATTGGCAGGATGTTCTCTCTCCGATGGGTTTCCGGGTGTGGATTTTAGCAGCACAGAAGCATCACAACCCTGAATTAATCATTAATGACGGCCGGAGCCGTAAAAATTTGTTCAGTAATTAATTGGTCACATGAATACAAAACACATAAGAGACGATTTTTGCAGAAAATTGAAATCATATTATAAGCGGGTAATTAAACTTACCCTGACGAAGCAGTCATGAAAATGCATTCTGATAAGGCCAGCAGCTATTCCTGGATTGCTTGAGATGGCTTTTTGAACTGCTTTTCTCACAATAGCCTCAGCTGATGGACAGGTTGATTTGTAGAACCCGACTTTGAGAGATGCCAAAGCCGAAGCCGATACCAGCAATACAGGCATCATGATCATGAGCACCACTGCAACAGAATTTCTAGAGCCCATTTGTATGATCAGAATACGCAAAGCTATTGCCAATACAAAGTAATATTTACTAAAATTGCAAGTACTAATTAAATTATATATACATATATTATCAGAAATATTATGGCTATAATTAATGAAGGGAGAGAGTACTTGCTAGAGACTAGACAGGGGAATCAGGAGACGGTGAGAAGAGGAGGTCTTGTGAGACTATTTATATATGACTATGAGAGGGAACTTACAATAGAGAAAGAGATCATAAAGAGAAATGTTAAACGAGTGAGTACCTGAATTGGCCGCTTTCGTTTAATATGGAAAACGTGTGTACGTAGTTGTTAGCACTATGTCTATGGATAGAGGCTAAATTGTAAAACCAACTCCGAGTTGAAGTTTTCCAACTTTGAGAGCTACTATATATGTGTATATATTTATATAATATAATGTTTATTATGTAGAAACACTTATCTTGCTCCTTCGGATCTTTCGTTAGTTCATACTCTACCGTATTTTATATTTTGATATATATATATATATATATTTATATTTTGTATCTCTTAATTTTTTTTTCCCTTCGGCTAATGTTTATTAATCAAAACGTTGAAGTGGCTAACAGTACATGCATCATGTACGTTTTTGACTTGGTACAAATTAAGTTAGAAACTTTCCAATGATGAAGGGATGGTCCTGTATTATTTGTAAATTTTCATATTTCAACGCTTAAATAACTTGTTTTCCTAATTAACTATTAAATTCGGACTCCAATCCAACCCCATCGTCATTTCCTCCACCTGTGCCTTTCTTAAGACTACCTCAAACGTGAAATTACCTTGTTTAGCTTATTTTTCAAATTTTATTGTTTTTGCTGTAAACTTTAATCATGTGGTCAATCTCAGGAATAGTATGTATTTTATCAACATTCTTGAGGTAATCCTAATTATATATGGTATTTTGGTTGGTTGGTTGTTGTTGGTGGTGGTGGTGCATCAAAAACGTTTTTATGCATATTTAAAAAAAAAAAAGTTATTATGCAATTAGAAGTCCTAATTTTACTATTTTTAAAAATCTAAAATTTTGCTGAATTTCGACTTCAATATTATCAAAATTGTTGTTGGTCTAGTTATCCCTTTGTGAGTGTATATTTATATATATGGGTATGATTTTAATGATTACTTTAAAATATTTACGTATCGATGGGTGTCATTTTTCAATCATGTGATGCATATCAGACGGTTCTAACAAATTGCTTGATTGAAAATAAAATTAATGGCAACTAATGAATATTGAACTTGGAGAATTCATTAAATTCAATTTTGGATAGGTAACTTATTCTTAACCTGCTGACTTGGCTTTTATAACTTTTTTATTTAAATAGAATCAAAATTAAAATTCAATCCCTTATTCATAAATCGTGTTCTTAGTTTTTTTAATTATGGATTTTAAAAAAAAAACTTTTGTTAAAAAATGCTAAGTGACTTAATAGTCTCACGATCCTAAGATTAATAAAAGAAATGAAAATGAAAAAAAAAAAAAAAAAAAAAACCATTAACATAAAAAAGCAAAAAAAACTGCTCAATTTCTGTGACACCCGGTATTATATGCACGAAAAAAAAACTGAATATCAAATAAATTACAATTTAGTTTTTTTTTTTTTATATACCTGAGAACACTATATTATATGCATTCAAAGAATAAAGAAAATGTTTAAACTAAACTTATAATACATAACACATAATATAACATCAGAAGTAAAAAAATACAATAGATCCAGCAGTTAGAATTCTACACTCTACGTGTATATTTAATAAACAATTAATAAATTTCTATTCTCGAAAATTAAACAAACAAAACAAAAACAAAAAAACAAAAACAAAAAACAAAGAACAAAAAACAAAGAACAAAGAAAACGAAAGAAAGAAGGAATCAGACTAAGCACAAGTTAAGAAAATGTCAAGAAAAAAAAAACACACACACACACACACACACAAACAAACAAACAAAATAGCGACAGCCCACATACCCAGCCCATCAGGTAAAAACCTAAAGAATAAGCTTTTGAGTTTGACCAGATAAAAATCCTCTCGAAAGATAATTTGGTGCATTATTTCTTTTCTAAAGTTAAATGATAATGCTTTTTTTGCTGCTAGCAAGTTTTTAATGTTAGACATGTTACGCAAAAGCTTGAATAGATGAAGTTTTTTCATTTTAAAACAATAAAAGAAAGAAAAGAAAAAAAAAAGGTAATATTGGTGGAACTGGAAACACTGGGCAGTATATGTAATGCCATGCCAGTCAATTAAATTTTTGGAACAAATTTGAAAAAAAATAAATAAAGCAAGAAGAAAAAGAAGAAGTCGTAACTTTTTTTTTTTTAACAGGTCAATAAATAAAAAAGTAAAAAAATGCCCTTCCATGAATCTAAATTTTGATTTTGGATATTCAATATTTATTTTGAAAGAATCTTTTATAATTAATATTTAAGGTAAATTATTTGTTTAATTTAACATGTTCTAGCAAGTCATCTAATATGACACATCATCAAAAATAATTAAGACTTATATTTATTTTTATAATTTTATCTGTAACCATCCATGATTACAAAAAGAGAATAATCATTAAAAACTCTTTCATATATATATATATATATTTATCTATATATATGTGTGTATTATTTTTTTCTTTTAAAGCCCTTAAACTGTTTTGTTTTCCTAATTTGATTCAATATATGTTACCCCCGGCATTTTTGTTACAGTTGGACTAATTCCATTTCATGAACTTTCAAATAATGTTAGCTTCATCAAAAGAGGGGGAAAGAAAGAAAGAAGAAAGAAGATTAATTCTATGCAAGCAACTAATATTGTGATTTAGCTGCGTATTCCTTCTTGGTTTATGGTATATTAGATATTGTATTTTCCTTTATTTAGTTTTAACCTTTTTAAATTTATTATTTGCAGCTCTATGTGAGCTTGGGATTTATGAATCTTATCATATGGTTGAAGATTTTGACCAAATAACATCAGTTATAGATTTGTATAAGAAATTAGGGAAGGGAAAACGTTGGTCTATTACAAAGATTAAATTAGTAATAAAATGAGGTATCAAGAAGTTAGTAATTATATATCAAGGATAAAGGTAGGTTATAATTATTATTTTTCCCCTAAAAGAAGGTAAGTTATAATTATAAAATGAATAAGACTTATATCTTTTTCTTTCAAACACTTACCCAAAACAAAAATTATTTATGAAAATAACGGATAACCTAACATAAAATATGATTTATTTGATCCTAATTTTTTTAAGTTTTTTTTTTTGATAAGTTATTTCATCTGAATATACAAATTTGATGAGGTACCTTTTTCGCAGAAAATCTAATAACGAGTGAATTGGTAAAATGACTTATTAACTTTATTTTATTTGTAAAATGATTTTTCAAAAATTTTTATTAGCAAAATGATCAGGAACGACCAAGACTAAGCATGAACGATCGTGGTTGTTCCTATGTTAAATGAAAGAAGGTTATTTGCTAATTTTAATTTTTGAGATTGCAAATTTCCCTCTAATTTGTAATGTAGGTTGTTATTCCGGAATTAGGATATCTAAATCAGATGCAAGAAAAGTAACAGTCACGGAACAGAATAAAACATTGGTGGCACACAAACAAGCCGATCAACGGGTCAAGGCAAGGGCTCCGACTGGACTGGAGTGGCCAGCGGTGGCTCCTCCTCCCTCCCACCCCACCAGTCCCTCCAGTCCAGGTGAACAACTCAAACAAACCGAAACAGGCGGCAAAAAAAGTGAAAGTTGCAGAACAAAACAATGGAGGTCGAGAATCGCTGCAAATTTTGGCTTCCCAAAAGAACGATTTTGTGCTAACGCTCCCTCCCCCCTTCCTCGTCAGTTCTCTCTCTCACTCTCTCTTATTTTATTTATTTTATCTCTCTCTCTCTCTCTCTCTCTCTCTCTCTTATTTTCTTTCTGACTCGTATCATGTAAATGGAACCGCGACAGGTTCTGCGGCAACCACAAACCCAGGTCCGATGACCAATGGATCCCATGCCCCGTCGACCCTTCACAGTATATTCTTCTTCTTTTTATTATTTAATAATCATCTCAGATATTATAGTCTCTGTATCCGATTTCTAATAGTTTTTTTTTTTTTTTTTTTTGATTTATTGTTGGTGTGAATTTAACAGCTCTGTACTTAAAGAAAATCTGGAAGGACATGTAAAAAGATGTCCTTTCGTGAAGCAAGTCGAGTCCTTGACTCTCCAACCTTATTACCAGAAGGGCATCAATTCTGCCAATGCAGAGGAAGAAGTTGAAGAAATAATTACTTCTGAGTTTAAGAGGAATGCTGTTCTTAGCATGAGCCCTGCTCAATTCTCCGAACTCATTCTGAAAATCCATTCTCTTCATCAGTCTATATGCCGCCATATCCGGGACTCTTATAAGCTCCCAGAAGCTTGTGGCATTTGGATTAAGCGACAAGTTGACGGGTGATTTTCAATAAACTTCATTTCTCGCTGCAATTAGTTCTCAGAAAAATTGAATTTCTTCCTTTGAGTGCAAGTAGAATGTTATGTTCAACCTTCTATTCCCAAAATTAGACATGTTTATTGACTTCTAATTTATAATTAGGGATAGTTGTAAAGTAAATTTAGGACCTTTTTTTTTATTTATTTTTTTTTTGAAAAGGTGCCAGACAGGAGGGATTTTGAAGGCATTGGCGATCTGCGGGGTTACTTTTTTAATTGCTGAAAATGCAAGGCAGAATATCTGGTTTAGTCGGACGGTTGTCTGGTTATCTAAAATGAATAGTTGTTTGCAGGAAATTGCCGTTTCAAGAAAAACATGTCACACAGCAGGCGTCGATTCTTGGGAACTTGGAAGAATCTGGGATATTGGATAAAAACTTTACTGAAAGTGAAGGGGTTGATCATGACGAATCATTTGGGGATGGTAACATTGTCCCTGCGGTGGTTGAGTTTGGAGCAGGTAGAGGTTACTTGACACAAATGCTGGCTGATTGCTATGGAATCCAAAACGTCTTTTTGGTGGAGAGGAAGTCATATAAGCTAAAGGTTAGTTGGTTTAAATGCCGAAGACAAAGTGCACTTTTCTACTAAGATACTTGAGGCTTTCATTTAATGAAATTTAAGATATTCTCTAGTTTGGACCTTAATTGACTTTCTACTTTGTTTATTGTTTATTTCATGCCAAATGCTTTTCTAGGCTGATCGATCCTTGCGACAAAAAGAGAGATTGACATTGGAGCGTCTTAGAATTGACAGTAAGCTTTTCTAAAGTCCTATCTTTTTAAAGGAATTCTTGTTTATTTCATCGTCTTTCATAATTCCTATCTGGGATTCTGGATCTTTAATCTTCATGTTGCATGTACGTTGTACGACATATGTGGGTTGCTTCCTAGCGAAAGAGAAAGGCTTGGTTTCTTGACCTTTTTGGAACAATAATAGAGTTATCAGTTGTATAAGTACGAAAGAGAAAGGTTCTGCATTCGACCTTTCCCTCTAGTTAATTACACATTCTGAAAAAAGGTCATAGCATATTTTGCTTTCATAGACCTCTTACTCACGTGAGGAAATTTAGGGATATTAGTGGCATGAATTAAGTAGAAAATCACTACTAATATTGGTGTGGTTTTTGCATATCATTCAACTTTGCCTGCCAATGTGGACACTGAGTTTGTTATCAAGTCCCACTTAGTATGTCTTCCTATTTCTGTGTTATGTCTAAGATCCAAGCGAGCTTATCAAATATCTTGTTAAAACTTGAATTACAAACTCCTTTTGCAGTAGAAGATTTAAACTTGAATGCTGTTGAATCTTTGCGGGGTGTTCCTTACCTAGCTATCGGTAAACATCTCTGTGGGCCTGCAACAGGTAATCATGTATTTCATTTGAACTTCCCTATGACATCCGCACTAATAGTCACAGTCGATGCAAGTAACTAGTTGTTGTACACTTACACCACACAACTTTGGTAAACACAATTCAACATTATTGCTGCAGATTTGACTCTAAGATGTTGCCTCATGACGCAGCCTTGTGACCAAGACAAAGTTCCAGTGAGTCGTGTTAACGTAAACCTGAGAGGTCTAGCCATAGCCACATGTTGCCATCATCTTTGTCAGTGGAAGAACTACACAAGTATATCAATCAACTTATCTTGCAAAATTGTGTTGGTCAGACTTCTATATTCTGTAGTGAATGAAATTGCAAATATTGTTTTGCTCTAAACGAACTTACCCTGCAGATAAGAATTACTTTTTGAATTTGGGGATCACAAAGGAAGAGTTCCACGCAATCACATGGTTTACCAGTTGGGCAGTAGACGCTGATCATAGTTCATCAGATCTTTCTGAAGTTAGCAGTGTGGATCCACAGTCCATGTAATTTTCTTGAACTTGTGTTTTTAGTACTTTGAGCAACAGTCCAAGCCCTGCCTTATTTTCCATGTTCCTCCTTTATAGAGGTTTTTTATTTTATTTTTAATTTACAATTGCCACCACATGCTGTGACAGGGAAACGAATTTGAGCGAAAATGGAGGAGTTGAACAAGTGATAAGGAAGATGAAAGCAGTTGAAAGGGCGGCACTGGGGTTTAAGTGCAAGCAAATAATTGACATGGGAAGGATGGCGTGGGTGAAGGAACGCGGATTAGAGGCACAGTTTGTCAAATACGTCCCATCTACCATCTCTCCTGAGAATCATCTACTTATTGCCAGATGTGTCGATCATTTGTGAGATTTTGTTCTTCTCTTTGGAGAAGTTCATGTTGAGATTTTTTTTTGTTTTTTTTTTTTTTCCGGAAGAAAAATGATAGATACAAATCTTAATGTGGAGATTTTTTGCTAGATTATTTTTGGTGTATCGGACATCCCTAATATGTCAAATAGAGGTTGTTTGGAAATGGGCTTCTATGGCCCGGTAACTTAATATTTGAAAACATTAGTTGTTCTCCTTGCTGAGATTTTGTGCTAGTTGGGGCTTCTAGTTCTGGTATAGCAGTTTTTTCTCTTTCTGATTGTCATAGTTAACACAAACCGGAAAACTATTTATCTGGGTGTTCTTCTAGTCCTATGTTACCTATAAGGTATAAATGCATTGAGTATTTCCCCAATATGCTTAGGGCAGACAATTCACTCAGAGATTTCAATGTTTCAACTAAAAGTGTTAAATGAAATCTACTGCTAATTTGAACTATTCTGAATATAGAAAAAAAAAAAAAAAAAAAAAAAAATTTGTTGCAGTTAAGCATGTTTGAGTGTATGCAAACCAAACACGTTAACACCCTTTTACACTTGGTGAACGAAATTTTCTTCAAGTTTCTGTGTCTTGAATCTTTAGACCTTTTGGTTACTTTATACAAGGAGATAACATTTCATTAGTTTGACTTTATTATTAATGGAAGAACAAATAGCTTTAGGATAAATTAAAACACTGATTAGTACTTTGAATAGCTGCCAACAAACTTACCAACTCGGAACAAATTTGTATTCGCAAGGGAGTTGGAAAATCAACTATTGGGTGGTTACATGTATAGTCTAATGGTAATTACACATATGATTTCACTTAAAAGTGTAGAGTTTAAATCACCCTATCCCAAAATTCAAAAAAAAAAAAAAAAATCAACTATTGGAAGTCCTATTCACTATAAGAAGGAATTCTAAGGTCCCTAATCCACTGTGAACAATTGAAGAGAAATGTGGCCTGTTATATTTTCTTCTCCTTCTTGGTAACGTAAGGTATGTATATATTTTCGCATGGTTAATTGTAGCCCTGGTCCCCAATCTTTTCTTCTTTCTTTCTTTCTTTTTTTTTTTTTTTTCTTTTTTTTTTTTTTTACTAATTACACACAGGTTTTCAGCTTTTATTTTGTGGCATATTAGTCCCTTTTTCTGGCAGCCAGAATTATCCCAGTTAAATCTCACGTGTGGTGCGCAACAACATTTGTGAAACAGTGTTTCAGTAATTAAATTCTCTCCAGAATAAAACCCGACTATATGAACTCTTTTGGTGCTCGTTTGGGGTTGTTTTGGTCTCCGTTGAATTATATTATTGACAAAAAAAAAAAAAAAAAAAGAACATCAAATTATTTTATTAAAACTTTAAAGTCCAAAGAATAAAATATGGTAACGTCTCGACTCAGTAGAAAAAGATGACCCCAAATCTCACATGCGGACTCAAGATTTTTGAGGGTGCTCTAACAAAATATTAAAACTAACAATAATTATATATGATATTGTAACAAAAAGAAGAAGAATTAATGAACTCAAAAGTAGGGTGAAAAATATTAAATATGCTTAAAAATAGAGAACTTAGGCCCTGCTTGTAGGAGGTGATATGAGGCAACGAGAACGGCGTCCTTGTTGCTCCATGTTGACGGAGGCTTTGACCATGTAACACCAAACCACCCCCCCCCCCCCCCCCCCCCCCCCCCCCCCCCCCCCCCCCCCCCCCCCCCCCCCCCCCCCCCCCCCCCCCCCCCCCCCCCCCCCCCCCCCCCTCCCCCCCCCCCCCTCTCGGCTTATTCCTTTGTGAATCTCCGACCCTCTCTTCAGGTATTTCACTCTTTCTTCTCTCTCTCCTCTCTCTCTCTCTCTCTCTACCAATATCTTTTGTATCCTTGAACGCTCCTGCTAATTTGTTCATTCATGGCCACACTATGGGAGGTAATATATATACATATACATATATATATATATATATATTTCGTATCATATAAGTGCTTGTGCAGTCATGTTTAATCATTTTTCTTTTTCTTTTTTTTTTTTTTTCCATTTTGTTATAAATGTTTGTTGTTTGTGACGACGTTGTTTTTTTGCAATATTGATGTTTTGTTTAGGGACTAGGGATCTTAGGATCGCCGATTGGAGGAGGAGAAGCGGGGTTTCTCCGGCACCTTTCGTCGAACATCTTGGTCGGAAACTCCATCAACAATGGATCCTTTTTTGTTGTTGCCGTCTCCTCCGCCATCCGATTCTCCACCAGCTTCCTCACCCCCACCTGACTTGTTATCCCATCGCCAACGTTGTCTCCACCTCCACCGGACTCTTCTCCACCTCCGTTCCAATCTTCTCCACCACCGCCGGTATCATCACCGCCGCCTCCGGATTCATCCTCACCACCGCCGCCTCCTCCCAAGGAATCCTCTCCCCCGTTGTCACCTCCTCCGCCACCGCCGCCCTCTTCCCAAACATCTCCGCCCGGAAACGGTGATTTCCCCCCGCCACCACCCCCGCCGTCTCCGCCTCGCCTCACCAATCTCCGAGTCACGTGGCTTCCCCACCGCCTCCGGAGATCGCTGACACCGGCGACGAACAACACTACGACAGAGTCGCCGAGTGATTCGGCGTCGAACATGGTGCCTCTGGTGATCGGAGTTGTGGCGGGGGCAGGGCTGCTTCTCCTTGTGGCCGTGGCTCTGCTTTTCTTCACTAGCACCAGGAAGAAGAAGAAATCTCAATCTCAGATGTATGTTGGAGCTCACTCTCGTGGAAATAAGAACGGCAATAATGGTACGTTATATATATATATATATATATATATGTATATATATATATTGGGTAAAGAGATGTCATTATTTTTAATTTTAAGATTTTTTTTTTTTAAGTCTATTCAGCCATTTTCAAAATAACTATATACTTTTTTTTTTTTAATGCATGCCACAAGTCGTCTACATTTCAAGATTATCCATCCTTGTTCGATTCGTTCCACTAAATGCTGTGCTGTTAAATTCTTAATGAGTTAACCTGACCAAAAAATGCATCAAACTTATTTTTTTTTTTTTTTTTTCAATGGCTATCAGTCTTTGTGCTTTACTAAATTCTACTTGTCATGGCAAAGGTAAGAATTACACATGTAGCTTTTTGAAGGAAATAACTAATAATTAACAATAATGGTTGGGAAACTAACCTTAATCTCAATTTTTGAATACCATTTATGTTATGATATAAATGATCATTTTTTATTAATAACTATTTAAATAATTATTACGTCAATTAAAATTAAAAGATTATAAATTCATCATTAGTAAAAAGATAATAACTCACCCATATATAAGTTGGTACTTAAAAATTACGATTGCAGTTGGTGTTTTTACAGACAGATAAAAATAAAAGCTATCGTGCCTATAGTAATTTATTATCCACAATTATAATACAATATATTATAAGTAAAACGTAAAAAAGTATATATGACATAGATTTCTATATTTAATGTAAATCAAAGATATTTAATCTTCTAAATAGAAATATAATTTTCATAAATCTTTGTAATATTAAGTTAAGTAAAGTAAATTATAAGAGGATATAAATTGCACCCAACAAATTGATTTTCTGAAGGGAAGAAAAACAGTTTGAAAAGATGGAAAATAAAACATAAATTGTGTATTTGTATAATATAAAACATAATTAATGTTTTAAGAAGAAAATTCTCATTATAAATCTTTGTAATAGTAAATTAAATGACGTAAGTTTTGAAGCATATAAGTTGCACCAACAAATTGAAGTTCTGAAGGGAAAAAAGAAAATTAAAAATAATAAGAGATGGAAAATCTGATTTGACAAAAGAAAGTTTGTAAAGGAAGGGAGTACTATAATCGATTTCGGAAACAGAAAAAAGGAAATTAGAGAATTAGGTAATTAGGTAAAATGCAACAATGTCCTCAATGAAAAAAAATTATCTCTAGTACTATATATATAGACTATTGTGCCCCATTCAGTTTTCACATATTAATTATTCGAACAAACAACATTGTCACTGAAATTAATCCAATACTAATTAATTTCAATAAATGCAAAAGCATCATAATATTATTTACTCAATGAAAAACCATAATTGTTTTTATTTAACAAAAGTGCTCTAATATAACTTTACTAGTAGTTAAAAAAATACGAGACACATACAAATTAACTTATAATAACTGACCAATACATATACATATTAATGAACCACACCAAAATGTCAAAGTCTTTTCGAGTTGCAAAATTGATCTACAACTGGTGGCACAATTTAACAATTCGGGTAATTTTCCCATGCATGCAGAGCAGATCAATACTACGCCCATTCACAACGCGGCCACCGCCAGAATTGGCCACAAAACGGAGCAACAGACCCTAATGATCACATGGTCAACGTCCTAACTCCACCACCAGGCGTCGGATCTTGGCCAGCGCCGCCGCCTCCACCGCCACCCCAACTAGTACTAAGCAGTGGGGAGATGAGCTCGTCCAACTTTTCAGGCCCGCTAGGCCCTGTGCTGCCACCGCCGCCACCGTCGGTGGCGCTAGGGTTTAAAAGAGCACGTTCACCTACGAGGAGCTGATGGCAGCGACAGCGGGGTTCTCGCAGGCGAACCTGCTAGGGCAGGGCGGGTTCGGGTACGTCCACAAAGGGTGCTGCCCAATGGAAAGGAATAGCGGTGAAAAGCCTAAAGTCGGGAAGCGGGCAAGGCGATAGGGAGTTCCAGGCGGAGGTTGAGATCATCAGCCGCGTCCACCACCGGCACCTTGTTCCCTTGTTGGGTATTCCATTGCCGTGAAAGGAAGATGTTGGTCTATGAGTTCCTTCCCAACAACAACCTTGACGTCCACCTTCACGGTATATATATATATATATATAGAGTTATTAATTCTCTCTCTCTGTTTATTTTCAATATTACCATTTTTTATTCTTCAATCATTATATATAGAAGTTGAAATATATATAATTACTACTATGTTACTAACTTACAAGTTTTCACATTTTTCTCATTGTTTGTCAAAATTCTTAAATATATACTTAAAAATGCAGCAAAGGAACGTCAACCGATGGACTGGGCTAGCAGGCTGAAATTGCTATAGGATCCGCTAAAGGACTTGCTTACTTGCACGAAGATTGTGAGCATTTTTCCTTCTTCTTCTTCTTCTTCTGTGTCTTGCTAATTTTATTGTATTTTATTTTATTTTTATTTTTATTTTTCTTAACAACTGTACATGCATCCGATTCCAAACTTGTAGGCCATCCTCGCATCATTCACCGAGACATCAAAACCTCCAACATTTTGCTTGACTTTAACTTTGAAGCTAAGGTACGTGATCAAAATTTTATGAACTGTTCTTGTTGAGATTTCTTAGGTACGTTTCTTTTTTCTGAAGAATTGAGGCTATTGATTTGTATTAATACGTATATGATTATAACTACTACTGATTCAGGTGGCTGATTTTGGTTTAGCTAAGCTTAATCAAGACAACTACACCCACGTTTCTACTCGTGTCATGGGAACTTTTGGGTAAGAAATTAATTATGACTCTTTTAGTAAATAGGTTTGAATTTACCATTCAAACCTTTTTTTTTTTAATGGTATTTTTTTTTAACAAAAATTTGAACTTTAGTTCAAACCCGTAAACCAAACATTCATTTAAGTCTAATATTTCTTAATATACATTGATGATTAATTATATACGTTATCGCATGCAAGATTGTACTTTTCTTATTGCTTGTACTAGAAATCATTCATATTCAAAGGTTCATCACTTAATTAAGGAGGAGGCGCGCCTACACTTATCCTGACTGATCCATTATTCTAAGGAAATGTATATATGGTAATTCGAAACAACACCAAATCATTTTGGAGCATGAGTATAGTTAAGTTTTTTTTTGTTTTTTGTTTTTTGAGCTGAGAAAATAAAGATTATTGGTGAAAAACGAAAAAAAAATAATATAATTTTACTTGAACATATATAATAGTAGTAAGTCATATTATAAGTGGAAAAGTTAATGATAAGTACTGCATGACCATGTAATAATGTGTGCAAAGGTACATGGCTCCTGAATATGCATTAAGTGGAAAGCTAACAGACAAGTCAGATGTTTTCTCTTTTGGTGTGGTGCTACTGGAGTTAATTACTGGACGACGCCCTGTGGACACCACTGGTGACTATATGGACGATAGCTTAGTTGATTGGGTAATTTCAACACACTCCCTCTTCAATTTTTTATTTTATATATTTTTTTACTTTTTATTTAGTTACTTACTTTCATTGGGAATTACACACAATTTATACTATATATATACATATATAATTGCTAATAGTAAGCAAAACATTTTTAATGTGGTACCTTTGTTTTGATTTGTGCATCAACAGGCTACGCCTCTCTGTTTGAAGCGCTGGAGGACGGAAGCTACGATGAATTGGTGGATCCGCGCTTGGAGAACAACTATGTCCCACACGAGATGGCGCGCATGGTGGCCTGCGCCGCTGCAAGCATTCGCCATTCTGGTAGGAGGCGACCGAAGATGAGCCAGGTAAATTGATCAAGAATTAACGAATTTTGGTCGTAATTAAGGACATCTATCACTTCACCATGACACATTGATCTTCTGATTTTTGCATTAATTAGCAGATTATAGGTCTATTAAATAGTCATATATATATATATATATATATAATCATTCAGATAGCTTACAAATTAAACTTAAAATGGATAAAACTAATATATAATTGTGAAATTGGTACTTAATTTTGGAACAGATTGTGCGAGCATTGGAGGTGACGTCTCACTAGAAGACTTGAACGAAGGGGAAACCTGGCCAAAGTTTCTTATTTTGGCTCCAGCTCTGAGAATAACCATGATGTGGGCTCATATAGTGCTAACATGAGGAAGTTCAGGAAGATAGCACTGGATAGCCAGGATATGGAAGCAGCGAATACGGCGCCACGAGCGAGTATGGCCTCGATCCCTCTTCGAGCAGTGACGATTCCTCCCGTGAGATTAGCAGGAAAGGAAGCCGAATCAATGTTGCATAGTAATCCTTGACGAAAACAATTCTAAAATAATAATAATAATAATAATAATAAAGTATGAAAAATGATCACACATATATATCCTTTTGCATGCTTTTGATTCTATTAATCTTGCAAAATGACCACATCTGCTTTTAAGCAATGTTGTTGCTCCAACTTCCAACCTAGCTATTAGGTTCATGAACTTAATTTGATGAAGAGGTTGTTGGAATGATATATAAGGAATATATTGGTTGCTAAAACCGTGCATAATATATATAATATTTGTTCTCTTGTGTTATCTAAACGTGAGTTCTTTTGTGGTCATTTGAATTGTTGGGAGAGGAGATATTTGACTTGGTACGTACTATGAAAATATCAAATAAATAAATATATAAATAAACTCGAAATTTACAAACTTCCTAGTATACAGCCTGATAATAATATTGATACTGTTTTGGCGCTTGTTTTAGGTTATTAAGGTCTCGATGTTTCTCAAAAATTATTTCATTTGAATAATATTGGTAGGTTTTTTTATAGCAAACTTCCATTGTATTGTCCCTGATGATATGCCCTCGTATGCATTCTAGGAAACCCGAAAAATATTATAAAGTCCACACTAGAAGTTGAAACTTCTGGTACTTTGAGTTGATCCAAAATTTAAAGTCCCCTTTGCCTACGACCTGTCCCAATCAGCTTCTGAGATTGCGGGTCCTGCATATAACAAGTGGAAGAAGAAAAAGAAACTAAGTATCCTAACTGACCCAATTGACTAATAGAAACAAGATTTAAAGCAAGATTAGGAATGTTATAAACATCCGAAAGAGACAGAGAATGTGTGACAATTGAACCAACACCTACTAATGACATAGGAGTACCATTCGCAGTCATATCTGACATAGAGGAATTGAGAGATAAAGAAACAAAGGATGATAGATCAGATGACATATGATGAAAAACTCCAGAATCTAGGACCCACAAAGAAGAAGATATACTTGAACAACTAGAGGATGACAAACCTATATGAGAGGAGGCAGACATAGCTTGTGGCCGTGTAGCAAGGAACTTTTGAAACTGCTCGAATAGCACACTGATTGACTGAAGAGAATCATCTTTACGTCCAGTCATGATGAGAAAGTAAATAAAACAAACCAATAATCACCAAACAAAAGAGGACAATACTGCAATGCAAAATCAAATCAAGAAACAATCAAGACGTGCAGAAGCGAGCGATTGTACGGACGATCCAAAAATGACGGTGGATGTGTCGGACGGCAGAGGTGTACGGATGGTGGCGTTTTTACGGACAATGGCGGTTGTACGAACCTATCTCTGATACCATATAGAAAACTAAAAAAACCAATTTGGGAACAAAAAAAAAGCTAAGGTTTTTTATTCTGATCAATAAATCAAAATAATACATCAAAAGAGGTTTATATAGGCTAATTAAAAAATATAAAAAGACTAATCTACTTTTAACTCTTGAAAGAAGAAAACCTAATAATAATATAAACAAGCAATAAAATAATATAAACTATAACATTTTATTTATATCATCTAATATAAAATAATAATATGCTGGTTACACCACTTGCTTTCGCAAAGAAGTTGGTTCCCATGGGCGAGATACGTTAGGACTATTCCCGAGTCCACCAGTTTGAGAAAGTGGAACAATTCTGTATCACTAGCCAAATGGAAATGACTCGCGGGATATGCACGAGGAAACGATAAAGAACTCTGAGGAATTATGCAAGATGGTATTGTCTAGCTCTCCCTACTAGTTACTCACTGAATACTCTGCATCTTTTGAGTAGTTGAGTGGTTTACTTTTTTGTCTTTTGACGTAATCCTTTTTTGAAACGAAAACAATTATAGGATATCTGATGTATATTTTTGGACATTGTTGAATGCAGCAGCTGAACATCCCCAACCAAGTTGTATTCTATAGTTTCGGGTGCTTTGGAATGATGCAGCGGCAAAGAAGTATGATTTGGAAGCATGGTTTCCTGCTTCTCAGGCTTATAGGGAGTTGGCGTCGTGTTCAAATTGTACCAATTATCAGGCCAGAAGGTTAGAAATTCGGTATGTGCAGAAGTTATGTCCTCTCTTTGTTCTCCTCTTGAACTCATTACGACATGTCCATTCAATTGAAATTGGAGATAATGTGTAATGTGAGAGTAGTCTTCTCTTTGTTCTTTAGGATCTTAGTATTATAGCGTTGAAAACAGCTTCTTGCTATATGTTTTTTAAGTTAAATTTTGGTGGATGAGGTTAAGGACGAACCGACAAACTAAAATTTAATCATGTTGAACTTCAAATTACTTTGATAATACTTCACAGGAAATTGTATGCAAGTAATGTTAGTACCAATTATAAAAATAAAATAAATAAAAAAATTCAGCACACATCTAAATAAATGATTCGGTAAAGCTTTCCTGTCTTCGTCTTCTAGTATTTTACAGTACTTTTTATAGCTTAGTAATTTGCAGACTTCCAAAAATAATAATAATAATAATAATAGATTAGTAATTTACAGTACTCATTGATAAGCTATTATTTTACAGTACCGTACGTTTATCAAAAAATTTTTTTACAGTACTGTACAATTAAAAAAACAAAAGGAACTTTGTGAGTCAGAAAAAAGCATTTGGAATTTGATTTGAATCAGATCATCGGTGGGTAGCAAGATAGCGATACATATGCTAGAAAATGATTGGATTGTAATTAAGGGGATGTTTAGAGACCCTTTGAAAAAGTGTTTATCAAAAGTTTTTTTTGTCATTTTTCTTTAATTTTACTGTTTATTTTTTCAATATTTTTAAAAAACTTAAATTTTTAAATGTCTATAATTTAATTATTTTTAGTCAAAAATGAGATTTTTTTTTTTTCAAATTGTATATAATTTATATATAAACGAAACAATATCCATATTATTATTTTTTTTTTCCGAAAACATTAAGTTTTACATTTTTTTTACTCTAAACAGTTTATTTTTAACAAATACATATTTCTAAACTCAAACCATCTCTAATCTCTAAAATATCATATCCAAAAGTGACCCTAAATGAACTCTAAATAACAAGGAAAAGAAAGAAAAAACAATGTATGAAAAGAATTTTATCAGGAATTGAGTTGGATCATGCGTGGTTTGGCAAGTTAGCAACGTTTGTATGTCAAATTAATTTGAATAATTGCCTTAACTAAAAAAAAAAATATTTGGAGATAATAACGAGCAGATTATAGAAACGACACACCAAAAAAAGTCATCAAGATACACGATGTCGTCAATATGCAGCGACATAGGAGAAATTATACAGCCACGCTTTTTTTTTTTTTTTTTTGGGTGAATTCCACAAAATTTTATTATTTCTTTTGATATATATATATATATCTATATATATAATATTACGACTAAACAGTAAAATAACCAAAATAAGTTTGCTTGGGGTGGCCCTTGCTGCTAAGTTTGCTGTGAAGATTGCGTCTTCTCTTAGCTGTGATAATCCGGTTTTTGAAGGAGATGCTAAAGTTGTTATTGATTCCCTGACTTCCTCTTCTTGTGCTAGTTGGGAGGTTGACTTTGTTCGCCATAGTGTTAAGGTTGCAGTGCAAGATTTTCATTCCTTCACTAGTACAGAATGTGGATATCACGACGATTAAAAACCGTCGTGGTAATATTTCCACGACGGTTTTCTAACCGTCGTGGAATCCAGGGTCGTGGAATCTTTTCAGATTTCACGACGGTTTTTTACCCGTCGTGGAATAGGCAAAAAATATGGCCTAATGTGGATATTTAAGAACATACCACGACGGTTCTACGTAAAAAACCGTCGTGATAGGCGGACCTACCACGACGGTTTTTCAGAAAAACCGTCGTGGTAGAGTCCGCTGGAAAAAAAAAATTTCGAATTGATTTCGTTTTCCCATGGGTGGCAAATCCGGAAAATTTAACTCACAAATCAACATTTTTTTCTGGAAATTCCCAAATCCGTGTCTTACCCAATCAATTTTAAAGCAATCTAAATCACAACGACAATCAACAATCACCGAAAGGACGGATTTTGGACAATTTTCTACAGAAAATTCCCAAATCAACAATCAACCAAATCAACATTTTGGAAGAAACATTGTGGATTTTTGACATTTTGGACAGAAATTTTACAATCAATAACCTACCAAAAAATTTTGGTTACAGATAAAGCTCAGATCACTTCCACGACGGTTTTTTTCCAAAAACCGTTGTAGTAGGTGAAAATTTTTTTTTGACCTACCATTACGGTTTTTTGAAAAAACCGTCGTGGTAGGTCAAAAAAAAAAATTTTTTAGAAACCGTCGTGGAATCACCTTACTTCCGCGACGGTTTTGAATAACCGTCGTGGAAGCGGACTCAAAGTCACTCCGTGTTTTTGCGCATTTTCACGACGATTTTTTTAAAAACGGTCGTGAAAGTGCCGTCGTGGAATCCACTTTTTGTAGCAGTGCTTCTCGTTTGTGTGGATCAGAAGGACGGGGAATGTTGCTGCCCATCTCCTCTGTGTCTGAGCTTTATCTGCGTCTAGAGGTGATGTTGATGAGGTTGTTTTGTTCCCTCATCTTTGTCCCCTTTCTCGGGTTAGCCTGGGGCTGGTTTTTTTGACTAGGCTTGGTTGCTTTGTTTGTTTTCTCTGCTGTGGAATTATTGGCTTACTCACCAAAAAAAAAAAAAAAATGATAATAATGTAACGTCATCTCATACGCACAACAAGTGATAATCGTAGCCAATTATTTTAGGCCTGTTTGGAAACTTAGTCCAAATTAACATTTTCAAATTTTTTTTTATCTTTTTCCCCAAAAGTTTTATCTTTTTCTCAAAAGTTTTTTATCTTTTCTAAAAAGTCAACACAATTTACTATTTAAACTTAAAAATCTTAACTCAAACTTACACACCAAACATGCCTTTAATATATTTCAGTCCATTTAATATAAAATTTAAAAATGAATATTAATAACCCCTACCCTCTGATCTTATCTTCTCTCAAACACACGACACTCTCTTTACCTCTGCTCATACAAAATACAAATGGAGCCCACTGGCACCATCGTCTTCACCACCGTCGGCAGGCCCTCCTATGGCTTTCGACCTCTTCTCCCTCCCTCTCGACCTCTCCGCCCCCGAACGCCGCCTCACCGACGCCCTCTCCATCAACTTCAACGGCCACTTCTCCGATGATTCCCACGACCGTCATTTTCGTCTCTGAGCGAACTGGCTCCGCTCGGATTTACCTCACCCGACCAGGTCTCCCCGACCCCCAAAACGCTCGCTTCCGTCCCCGAAAGCCTCTTCCACGACCGTCCAATCCTCAAGAACGGTATCCTCTACTTCATCTCCGCTCACCAACGCCCCGATCAGCCTTTCAAGAGCTGGTCCGCTTTGTACTCCTCTCCTATTACTGAAGATCATGACAGTCACGAAAACGTGATCACCAGGCTTACGCCTCACGGATCCGCCGACTACAGCCCCGCCGTCTCCCTCTCCGGAAAATTTGTAGCCGTCGCGTCGTACGGTTCCCAACCTTGGGGCGGCGAAATCCAAGAGCTCCACACCAATATTGTCGTCTTCGCTGTGTCTGATCCGAGCACGTGCGTAATCCTCTGCGAACGAGGTGGATGGCCATCCTGGTCCGCCGACGCCGCCGTTTACTTCCATCGCATAGCCGACGACGGCTGGTGGAGCATCTTCAGAGTGGATTTTCCAGGAACCATTAATACGATTCTCGCGAATTATTCCCGATCCCTAATCCGACCCGAGTCACGCCGCCTGGTGTCCATTGCTTCACTCCGGCGGCTCTACACGACGGGAAGAGAGTCGCCGTCGCGACGCGGCGGCGCGGCAGCGAGTTTCGCCACATCGAGCTTTTTGACATCGAATCGAAAAAGTTTTCTCCGCTCACGGAGTCGATCAACCCGACTTTCCACCATTACAACCCGTTCGTCTCTCCCGATTCGAAGCTCGTCGGGTTACCACCGCTTCCGAGGCCAAGTAAGAGACGGCGTGAAGAAGATTCCCCACCTCGAACTCGTGGCATCTCCATTTAAGGACCTCCGGTTGTTGAGACTCAATGGCTCCTTCCCGACTTTCTCCCCCGACGGCGGTCTGATCGCCTTTAACCCCGGCTATTTCGACGGCCTCAAAATAGTTAAATCGGACGGCTCAAAACGCTGGACGTTGATCGAAGGCCGTACAGCTTTTCACAACTCATGGAGTCCGACGGAAAAAGCGCGTGATATACACTTCACTTGGCCCCATCTTTGAGTCCGTTAAACAACGGTCCAGATTGCGCGGATCTCATTTAACGGTGATCTGGATGATGAGGATATCACGTGCGATTGTAAAGGTCCTCACGAGGGAAGAAACAGGGAATAACGCCTTCCCGTCGTTGCTCTCCTGACGGCAGATGGCTCGTCTTCCGTTCGGGCCGTTCGGGCCACAAGAACCTGTACATTCTCGACGCCGCTAACGGCGAGTTTGACGGGTCGGTAGTATACGGCAGTTGACTGATGGGCCGTCAATCGATACGATGCCGTGTTGGTCGCCTAAAGGCGAGCTCATTGCTTTCTCCTCTAATAGGCACAATCCTGATGACGCCAATGCTTTCAGTATTTACGTCATCAGACCGGATGGATCTGGGTTGAGGAGGATCCACGTGGCAGGGCCGGAGGGTTGTGGAGACGTGGACAGGGAGAGGGCAAACCACGTGTGCTTTAGTGAGGACGGCGAGTGGCTGCTGTTTACGGCCAACTTGGGGGGAGTGACGACGGAGCCGGTGACGTGGCCGAATCAATTCCAGCCGTACGGGGACTTGTACGTGGTGAGGTTGGATGGGAGTGGGCTGAGGAGGCTGACGTGGAATGGCTATGAGAATGGCACGCCAGCGTGGAAGAACTTGGGTGTTGATGACGTGGACGTGGGGAGATTGAGTTTGGGAAGTGGTCACGTGGTTGGGGATGAATTGAGGGGTCAGTTTGATGAACCTCTTTGGATCACTTGTGACTTCTAGTTACTTTGGCTTCTTTTCTGTGGTGCATTTTTTTTTTTTTTTTTAAAGAAAACGAATGTGTAACTGGCAAAGTAAAGATACTTATTGATGATATATATGTATATATATCTTATCTATATCTATATCTATCTATAGGTATAGAAAAGTCTCAATCAGGAACATTTCCTCTTCTTCCTCCATACGTCTTCATGTTTCATTCCTTTTTTTTTTTTTTTTTTTTTTTTTTCAACTCTAGTTAGTAGCCTTCAAATTTATATGTATATATATATATATATATATAATTCTACAATAAAATTTGCAGAACATTATGTTTTAAACCGTTATGTTTATATTAAAGTTTATATGTATGTCCTATTTTTCTTTTATTTTGACATGATCTTTATAAGCGTTTATAAGCGTTAATATGCATGAATCTATACCATCAGTTTACCTTAAATTCAAAAGAAAAAATGTATTTGTTGTGCATGCTTGAAGTGACTTGGGATTTTCCTTTTTTTGCTTTGATAATCATCAAATTATTGGAATTGTGTTGAAATGATAATATAAAATGATTAAGCACGACATTGTGATTCTAAATATATAATGAATAATTAGCCTAAATAGTCTATGAATTCTTTCGTATATAATAGTTTGGTCCATTTGTTTTTTTGGGTCGAGATGACCCTAAACTCATAGTTTCTTGGTCGTTTCAGTCATTTTTGTCCAATTCCTTTAAATTTCTAACCGAATCATGCTTAAATGATTATTTTTTAATAAAATGACTAAAATATCTCTCTCTCTCTCAACAACCCACATCTGGGGCGTCTATCTCTCTCTCTAATCCCCTCCCCTCCCCTCCCCCCAACAACCCAAATCTGGACAGCCTGTCGGTGAGCTTGAACGCCCTCCATTCCTCGTTCTTGTCGAGCCCAGCACCCCCAACCTAGATTTTGGCTCGTCGGTGAGCTTGAACGCACTCCCCCTTTGGTGAGCTTGAACGCCCTCTTCCTCGTTCTCACCGAGCCCGGTGCCCCCACCAACCCCCCCCCCAAAGCTTGCCCACCCACGGTTTTGATATTCTGGGATTTGGTTTCGAAGAGAGAGAGAGAGAGAGAGAGAGAGAGAAATATTATTATTTTTTAAATTAATTATTAGTAAATTATTAAAATACCCTCTTATTCTGTTAGAAATTAATGGAATTAGATAAAAATGACTACAATGACCAATATTTTAAGAGTTTAGGGTCATTTCGGCAAAAAAAAAAAAAAAAAAAAAGAACTAAAACTGTCATCTTTTAAAGAATTCAGGGACTATCTAGACCAATTACTTATATATAATTGCACTCAACTCAATTATGATCTTTGTTTGCTATCAATCATATGCCAAAAAAAAAAAAAAAAAAAAAAAAAAAAAAAAAGAAAAGAAAAAAGCTACGCCAAAAAGTCGTTTTCCATTATCTTCTTAAGGATCAGTGACGAGCAAATAAACATTGTACATGAATGTGTTTAGAATTTTTCACAAATATTACTCTACATAAGAGAACAAAAATTTGCAAACATTGGAATCGAAAAATATTTATCTATTAAATTATCAATATGATGAAACCAATTAGAATTAAAATTTCCCTCAAAGAGAATTTATCTGTCTATCTTCCTCGAAAACACCAAATCATGAAGATCATAATAACATCGAAACTTACATTATCAGAAAATTTCTATCTTATAAGTTCATTTTTCACTATGAAAGTTTCCGTCCATTGCGATCTCTAAGGAGGCCCTCCAACATTGGTCTAATTTTTCTATGAGTTTCATCTTGTGCATATAGATGACTACATATGAAAATGTAATTGTCTCGGATCATTTGTTGGGATCTTAAGGTGTCATCCTAGAAGAGTAACATATGAGGAGGAGTATCTCAAATTCAAACCCATTCTTAACTGAAGGCGTATTTACCAAACTATAAACGTATGCAATACGATTTGAGCAAATGAATGATAACGAAAATTATTGATTCACTCTTCTCGTTTTTACTTGTCTAAAGATAATGTATTGATAAATAATTTAATTTAATTTTTATTGTTTATTTAACTTAAAAGTAGTTATCTTATCAATTTAATTTCTAAAACATACTTTTACACAATCAAATAAACATCGGTTCCTGACATAAGAACTTATTGAAAGCATCTAAGTAAATTTGGTATCAACTTACTGAAAGTATCTAAAGTAAATTTGGTATCGATTCATTTTAATAGAAAATCGATACCAATAGAAATACAAGGATTGATATTCTTTTTACTCAATATTTATATTGTGTCACTGTATGAACTTACTAAATTCTCGTTATCTAGTTTATAAGCAAAAACTTAATTAAATAAGAATTATATAATCACAGTCTGTTTTTCTTTTCTTTTCTTTTCATGCAAAGTATTGGGCGAATAAGAAACTTTTGTGTTATAATATGTTTTTTTTTAAATAATTCCGAAAGGTATATTTTGTTGTTAATTTCTTTTTTTTTTTTTGTTTGTTTAATAATTAATAAAATCTCTCTCTTCATCAAGCGGGGGAAAAAAAAAAAAAAAAGAGAAGTCTATAACAGCTTCTTGCCTTTTCTTTGATAGTTTCATTTTATAAAACGACATGTCGTATCACTAATGCATTTTCATGGGCCGAAGCCCAGAACGTGCCCGCCAGCAAAACGAATCAAAGGCCACATGCACAGCCCGAAGACGCCGAATCCTCTACAAACGTGCTTACAAAGGAAGGCCGTACTAGGAAGATGTTCGAACTCCGATCTTGTATGTGATTAATTATTTAAAATAAATATTTAAAATAAATTCAACCAACTTTAAAATCCTTTCGCAATTCCAATTCCAATTCCAATTCCAATTCCAATAATTCCAATTGTTTTAAGCAGGCAGGTTGTGGTGTTACTTTTTGCAGAGGTCAATATTCGCCGTATTTTCTTTTTTGTTCTAGGAGCTCTTTTACGTCTTCGTCTTCTTCGTCGCGTAATTGAAAAACAAAAAAAAGAAAAAATTTCACGTTCTTGTTTGGAAACCCTAGATCTCCCTTTGTTTTCCCCCTCTTCTTTATCATCCGCAAATTAAGTTTTCTTCGATTCAATCTCAGAGACAGCCATGGACGATAGCTGTGCCGTCTGCGCCGACACTCTTGAATGGGTGGCCTATGGTCCCTGCGGCCATCGGGATGTTTGCTCCACCTGCGTCGCTCGTCTCCGCTTCATCTGCGACGATCGCCGCTGCTGTATTTGCAAGACCGAGTCCGACATCATCTTCGTCACCAAGGTTAGGGTTTTCTTTCTTTTTCAGATTTCCGTTCATTATCCCTCTCGATTTCTCGATTTTTATTTCCTGTGTTGGTTTTGCGGTGGGTGATCGATTTTAGCTATTCGAATTTTTATTCGAGAATTTTGCTCTACATCCAATTCAAGCCAATTCTTAGCTCAAGATGTTTTTAATTCAGTTCCGATGCTGTTTCGTGAAAAATAAACTTGTTAGGGGGTACAAAACTTGGCAAAGACTAGTCATTTTACTTTTGCAAATCTCATGATTTTGACACATCTGCATTCGTGATTTTATGCTCTGAACTTATTGATTTGCAACTCAACGTTTGACAATTGTCTACTTTATCCACTTAATTTCAATATTGCCATGTTTGGAACATGTGTGCCTTACTTATTTTTATCATGGCGCGCTTCTGCTGTTGGTTCAGGCTTTGGGAGACTATACAAGGACGATCAGCGACTTTTCGGTGTTGCCATCTGAAGTGAAGGAAGGTCGTGTGGGATCATACTTTTATCATGAGGATACACAAGCGATTTTTGATGATTTGGATCATTACAAGATGATCAAAGCAATGTGCAAGCTTTCGTGCAGCGTATGTGATAAGATGGAGGAGCAACAGAATGATGGTCAGAAACGTCGTATGAGGTTTCGGAACATTGAACAGCTAAAGGGTCATTTGTTTCACAAGCATAGATTGTTTATGTGCAGTTTATGCTTGGAAGGAAGGAAGGTAGATTTTTCTAATGAATTCATGCTAATGCATTGTGTGCTTGAAGATTTACCTTTGCTACAATTTGTTTGTCTGTTGACTGACGGATTTGTTTTATTTTGTGTCCTGTAGGTCTTCATTTGTGAACAGAAGTTATATACTAGATCTCAACTGAATCAACATATAAGCACAGGTGACTCGAAAGTGGATGGAACTGAGAGTGAAAGAGGTGGTTTTTCGGGGCATCCGATGTGTGAGTTTTGCAGAACCCCATTCTATGGGGATAATGAGCTCTACACGCATATGTCTACAGAACACTACACTTGCCACATTTGCCAGAGGTATAGCGAGATGTTTTAATTTTGTCAAGTATCTGAATTCTGACTTCAACTTGAATGTTGCTGAGATTGTATTTTATGCTGAATGCAGGCAGCATCCAGGACAATATGAGTATTATAAGAATTATGATGACTTGGAGGTAAGTAAATATTAATATTCTACAGAAATAGCTTTTTATGTCATTGTCAATCATTTATAAGAGTATTCTTCCTTTATGAACATCTGTGTTCTTAGAACCATTTGAAATTTTATTTTTGTGACAGATACATTTCCGCCAATCACATTTTCTATGTGAAGACGAGGGTTGCCTTGCTAAAAAGTTTGTTGTCTTCCAATCTGAAGCTGAAATGAAGGTAATCTTTTGGAGCATGAGAAAAACGTATCTCAATGGTTTTTAAGGTCTCTGCTACTCTTTAGTATTCTAATCCTTACTGTTTTTTCTTGGTTGTTTCTCAGAGACATAATGCTCTTGAACACGGTGGGCGCATGTCCCGTTCTCAGCGTAATGCGGCTCTTCAGGCATGTACAACGTGCTTTTTGATTCTTCTATGTTTTTGTGCTATTCTCTAGCGATATTCTTTAATTGAATCTCGTCTATGTTTGTTTCTTACTTCCTTATCGTCCTCAATTGATTCTGTAACAGATACCAACAAGCTTTAGATACAGAACCAGTAATGAACAAGATCATCGCAGAGGAAGAGGAGGAGGAAGAGGGAGAGGAAGAGGCAGGACATTTCGTCCTGATTTTTCTGAAAATCAACTTTCCATGGCAATTCAGGCAAGTCTGGAGACAGCCATTACAGATGATACGTCACATGATCTGCTGCCATCATCCGGTGGGGAAGTTGATCCTGATATTGGAATCGGAAGCGACATAGATGAGATTATTCGGCCATTTGAGTCATTACCTATGACTGATTCTGAATCATCATCTAGATACCTTCAAGCTTTGGGGCAAAATTCGAGGAGTAAGCCTCTAGAAGGATCTTCCTTTCCTCCTCTCGCCACGACACCTGGCAGCAGTCAGCTTAATCCAAACTCAGACAGTTTCTCTAACAACACAATGGCTGCTCATCTTCGTCGTCAGAGTAACCGCAATGCAAGTGCTCTTAGTTTGGGTCAGGCTTGGCCAGCAGCTAGCCGTGGACCTGTACTGCCACCGAGTAATTCGTCTCAAGCTTGGCCTGCTATGAGTGCTGTGTCTGGAGCCTCATGGGTCTCTAGCCAGAACAAGGTTAGTACTAGTAATGCACCTGGTCCATCTACATATGCAAGTACTACTCAAGCTCGACCCACAACAGTACATGGACTATCATCCGGTTCATCAAGGGACACGGGAAATCCTGGCAGGATCACACACTCTGCATCTGCTCCTAATCTGGTTGCGAATGGATCTATAGAGCCTTCAATTTCAGATTTTCCTTCAGTTTCTGCTGCTGCACAAGTGCGTAAGTTACCTCCGAGTAACCAGGCTTTGCCGAAAACAGAGGATGTTCACATTGCTAACAAGTCTTTAGTGGAAAAGATTCGTGCTGCTCTTGAATTTGATGAGGACAAATACACTGCATTCAAAGACATATCTGGACAATATCGTCAGGGTTTAATTGACTCGGAAAGATATCTGAATTATGTGCGGTATTTTGACTTGTTGCATCTTGTCCTTGATTTAGCTAGACTATGTCCTGATGCAGAGAAACAAAAAGAGCTTCTTGATACCTACAATGCTAGTATTCGAAGCAATACTGATCAGGGGAGTAGTTCGGGCCGCAGTAATGGTTCAAAGAAAGGTAAAGGAAAGGCTTTAGTCACTGAAAACAATAATTCAAAAGATACACTTGGAGATAACTTTCTAAGCACTGTACGGAAACTTCAATCGGGTTACAACCCCTCAGAAGAAGACGTGGAGGTACTGTCAAAGGATGGGTATCGTACTGCGAACGAAAAATCGAAGTTGAAGATTGATGAGCAGCTGATTGAATTGAATAATCGTAGTCAACCTTTAATGAAGCCAGGTGATTCTAAGAATTTGCCATCAACCGATGGTGGAAAAACAGCAGATGGGGGAGGTAGTAAGCAACGGAAGAAAACCTCAAAATTCCATAGAATTCGATTAGGTGATGGCTCAGCTGCGGCACTTCTGGAAGTTAATCATTCTGATCCACAACCGGATTCAGATCCCACCCAAGAATTAGATGGGAATGGTAACTCTGCTGCTGGAGGGTTACCCGTCCGTGGTGTTTGGCGAAATGGGGGAGGCCATAGACTCTTTTGATGATTTTTTTGGCTGTAGATTTTGTGAAGTTAATGCAATTATAATGGAACCGATAAAGGAGGAATCTTGTCATCTTCGTTTGAAGCATTGGGTTTTCAAATCACATAAGTTCGGGTTGTTTTAGTACTTGCTCGATGGTTTTTGTGGCGACGGGTTTTGCATGGCATCATAGTTTTGGCATTGAAACTGCAAAGGATCAAGCTTGAAACAGACATTTAAATTCTGTTTCTTTGCCGGTTTTAATAATTACAAGTGTTCATACTTTTATATACTTTTGAAATGAGAATGTGGAGCAATGCTTTTAAAATTAAGATCAGAAACATTGGCGTGCTTCATTGTAGTGGTGTTTTTTTTTTTTTTATCTCTTATTTATTTGGACATACAATAACCCTTGTAGATATATATATATATATATATATATATATATGCTGTTTTAAGTTCACACCACTCCTTTCGTGTTTTTTCAGTTATTTTTTCTTTTGTTTCTCACTGAATATGTATCTAATTATTGAATTAGGAATTAAAAAAAAAAAAAAAAAAAAGAATAAGAGTGGCTGGATATTCAACAATGCCCCTCTCTCTGAAAGAGGACATCTTTTCATCAAATGCATTACATTATAAATATCTATGATTGACATGTACACCCATTATATATATATATATATATCATATAAATGCGTTCAAAATGAAACATTATTTACGAGCAAACAGGTTTCATTGTTGAGAAATCTGAATAAGCAATTGGTTTGTAGCGCCAAAGGTCTTCTCGGAGCTGTAACACATGTACAAAAATCCATCCTCGTCCTTGGAAGATTCATAAACCAAATCCATTACAGTAGCTGCAGATTATTATTATTATTAAGATTTAGAAGATCATCATAGCCAGCAAAATATTTCAAATTTGACAAACTGTGCGTGGCTAAAGGCTCGAATTCAAACCATAACAAATTTAATCACAACATTACCTGTTTGAGGCAAGGTATCATTGACAAATACAAAGAGAGCTTTTCCAGGGCTCAGATGAAGCCTGCTCCTTAATATGTGTATGAACTGCCCAACCGACATGTCTCGGGGTACAAGGTATCTGTCAGTATCCCATTAACACCTCTTTAACATTTCAGTCCGTCAAATTATATGATATATTTTTAAAATTAAAAATTCACCAAAATTTAATTAATTAAAATTTAAAATTTTTTAACACAAATTAAGAATTTCAAGGATCCAAAATCGATTAAGTTCGGGTAAACATATCCAACCAATGAAATCGTAAACCTAACAAAGTTGCTTGACCTCAACAAGACAAAAAGTATAACCTTTTACTAGTGCGTCAGAAAGTAGATGGTGATGAAAGAATCTTCCTCTGAGAATAAAAGCACAAAATTCACACCAAAAATCCCCCCCCCCCCCCCCCCCCCCCCCCCCCCAACAAAAAAACAAAAACAAAAACAGCTTTCAACTTACTTTTTCTTTTCCATCTCCGGAAGGTCACTTCCTGAATACTTTTCCGCAATTACCTGCCAATTGTGATTATCCTAAATTAATTCATTCAATTTTTTTTTAAAGGAAGAAATTGATACCAAAATAATTAAAGTGCTTAGATCTAAGTGGGATTTACGGGGACTCGATCGGGGTATTTCGCCAGTATATCCCGCGATTCTTCAAGCCTCTTATCTGCGCATATACACTGAATTAAATCGAATATACAAATATATTTTTTATGATTATTTATGACAAACAATTTGTAACTATTCTCTAAACAAAAAAAAAAAAAAAAAAAAATTGAAACTAACCGACACTGTACTCGTCCTTGAAAGACACTGTCTTCCCCATAATCTCTTCCTTTTCTTCTCCAGTTATCGTTCGACAGAAACGATGAATGATACAAGTACAGATAAGAGGAGACCAGGCTGGGAAAGTCCGACCCGCAGCAAAAGAATCTAAAATGTCAATATAGCTGTTCAGCCAATAAAAGTTCAACAAGCGGGGATAGCTCAGTTGGGAGAGCGTCAGACTGAAGATCTGAAGGTCGCGTGTTCGATCCACGCTCACCGCATTCTCTTATTGTTTTTTATCTTTTTTCCTCTTTTTATTTTCATTTTTTTTATTTTTAATTTTTTAAAAAATGGGACTTTAGAAATCAGCCTGTGGCCCAATTTCCAGACCCAGCCCGTTTAAAAAATGGTGAAACAGGCATAGCAGAACCCAGCCCACTTTTAGATCCAGTGCCGTTAAGCGCCCAAGGGTTTTAAGACTTTAAACCCCCTGGCTGCAATTCCAAACTAATTATTTTCTTTCGAAGCCAAAAATCTCAGTAGAGTTTGGAAGAAGAAGAAGAAGAAGAAGAAGAAGAGAAAGAGAAGACGACCAAGAGCCGAAAGGGCACAACCATGGCTATGGCGGTTAAAGTTGAAGTGGAGGAGCAAAGCGAAAATTGGCGTCTGCAAATAGGGCAATACATGGGCGAAATCTCAGCCCTCTCTTTTCTCCCCCATCCTTCTCTCTCCTCCCTCCCTTTCCTCCTCGCTGGTACGCTTTTCTCTTTCCTTCTCTTCCCCAATATTTTTCCCTAATTCTTGTTCAGAGACTATAACGAATGCTTCCTGATTCATATGAGCCCAGGCTCTGGTTCGCAGCTGCTGGTCTACGATCTGGACCTAGGGAAGATGATTACTTCCTTTTACGTTTTCCAAGGGATTCGCGTCCATGGGATTGCTTGCTGCTGCAATGACCAAATCGCGGTGTTTGGTGAAAGGAGAGTGAAGCTCTTTTGCTTAGCAATGGCGGCCGCGGATTTCAAATTGACGCTGCTGCAGTCGTTGCCCAAGTTTGGTAGTTGGGTTTTGGATGTTTGCTTCTTCAAGGTAAAACCCACCATCTCAGTCTCACATTACACATTTCATTTCTTTTTGTATTTTTTCCGGGAAAGCGAATTAGTGAATAATCGATTTCGGTTGGAAGTAGGGCCAGGAAAGTTCATTTCTTGCCGTAGGATGCAGTGACAATTCTGTTTACTTATGGGACATCTCAAAGTCAAGCGTTGTTCTTCAAGTCCAATCTCCCGGTTAGTATTTATATTAAATTTTTTTTTTAAATGCACTATTTTACGGCCAGTTTGGGATTGTTTATAGAGTTCTCAAAAGTTCTTCGCATTTAACTTATTGCTTTTACTTACTTAACTAGAAATAAGTAAGCTATATTTCTACTTCCATTGTGAAACTTGTGCTTCTTCTAAAATCCAAAACTGAGCTTTAGCTCTCTTTTTGTTTGTTAAATTTTTATGTGTGGGTGTGTGTCTGTTCATCGAACTTGGTACCTTAATTATTTAAACAAGTTTTTGGTTTTCCTCATTTCTTGTTTTAATGTTTGAGTGTAGAAAAGAGTCTTCTGTATTCAATGCGCTTATGGGGTGACAGTCTTGAAGCTCTCCGTATAGCATCCGGTACTATTTACAATGAGGTGGTTAATCTCTTTCTTACTATGAAATTGATTGGATTATTTTTCGTTATTTTCTTAAGCTTACATGCACGAGCACAGAGCCACAAACACACATTTGTTCATTGCCTTTTCTCTTGCTGAGTTTTTATTGTGATTAGTGTTGAAAGGGATTTTGGCCTTCATCTACTAATTACCCCTGCAATTTTTTTTTGGAAAATGGTTTTTGGACAGATAATTGTTTGGAAAGTGGTTCCTGATGATTCACTTGCCAACTCTCTTCAGCATCACAATCCAAATTATAGAGCTGTGCATATATGTAAACTAGTTGGGCATGAAGGTTCAATCTTCCGCCTATCATGGTCTTCCAATGGTTCCAAGCTGGTCTCAGTCTCTGATGATCGTAGGTGAATTGGTTACTTAATCTTTTATATGATATCTTTAGTCCCCCTTTACAATCTATGATTTCTCTTTGTTTTTTAGATATATGTGTGTGTGTGTGTATCTTATATGAGTAATTTCTGTGTTGGTACAGTGCTCGTGTCTGGGAGGTTTGTTCTGGAACAGAGGCCTCCGATGAACTAAGAGAAACTGTTGGCCTCATCCTTTTTGGTCACAGTGCCCGCGTTTGGGACTGCTGTATTTTCGATTCTGTGAGCTTAGCCTTTACAGTATTTTACTTGTTTTTTCTCCACTCTTTTAATAAGATTTTGTTTGAAATCAAGTTAGAACAGAGGAGACTATATTTATAGATGTTAATTTCATTCTGAAAAAAAAAAAAGAAAAGAAAAAATATGAACTGTTTTCAGTCTATCTGTGAGCGAGGCCATTAACACCATATTATTGCTTTCTCACCACATAATTTTGTTCTTCTGATTCTATATTAACAGAAATTCTTGTCAACGTCCCTTTTTAAGGTGCCAAAATTTGACCTTACCTTTTGTTATGGGTTGTGAGGAAGGAGGGGGCTACAATGAATCCTATTATTTTTTTTTTAATTTTAATTTTTTTTATTATCATTCTTCGCTTTTACCTTTAAGTATTTGGATAGTCCAAAACAAAACTAACTCTTTTTCTTTCAGTTGATTGTCACTGCAGGTGAAGATTGTACATGTCGCATATGGAAATTGGATGGAAAACAACTCCAAATGATCAAGGAACACTTGTAAGTGATTTTGATTATTTTGGTCCTTTTGCTTGGTTCAGGTTATGACTTTAAATTAAAAGGTACAATTCACATTCTGGATAATATGACAAAACAATATATGGAAGATGTTTTGAGAACTCGACTCCACCACAAGATGTAGAGTTCAAATCCCCCACTCTCCAAGTTTATGTAAAAAAAAAAAAAGGATGTATGGAAGATGTTGGTTGTTAGTAGTTCTAGCCTTCTAGGAGCTTTCAGAACTTGGTCATGTTTAACAAACATTGGTCATGTTGTAGAAACCTTAATCTTTTCTTATTTGGTGTTCTACAGAGGAAGGGGCATATGGCGATGTTTGTATGATCCAAAATTTTCACTTCTCATTACCGCTGGGTTTGACTCTTCAATCAAAGTGCATCAGCTACATACTTCACTTAGTTTGGAGGGACATTCTGAGGCAAAGGAAATCAACAGAACAAACATATACACTGCCCGTACACCTAGTTCTTCAGATCATGTTGGGTTGATGGACAGGTAGTACAGCTGATTCTTGGAATAACTTTTGGGAACATCTGCATATTTATAACTATGTAAACGCATTCATTTCAGACATAAGAAAGCATTAAGTTCCTTTTCTGAAAAGATCTTTTCTATATTTCCATAATTAAGGCAGTTACTTGGTCCTGTAATATTAGTTGTGCCACTTGATGGAAAGTAAAAGAGATGCTTAGACGAATTTTTACATCTAGTGTCCATTCTCCTTTATGGAGTCAACTCTAAATCTTATATTGTTAATTGCGTTTCTTACTAGTCTTCATTCTTAAATTTTCTGATCGTTACTTATAGTTTATAATGCTTATTTTAGTGGCACTTGGGCTTCTTCTGACATGTTGCAGCAAAAGTGAATATGTTCGTTGCTTGCGCTTTACATGTGAGGATATCCTTTATGTTGCCACAAACCATGGTTATCTGTATCGTGCTAAATTATCTGAGAACGGTGATGTAAGGTGGACTGAGATTGTCCAAGTCAGTGAAAAGGTGCCAATTGTTTGCATGGATTTATTGTCAAAACCATTCAAGCCTGGCTGTGATGTAGAGGATTGGATTGCTGTTGGAGACGGTAAAGGAAACATGAAAGTTGTCAGAGTTATTGGTGACATTGGTTCTCCTGAGGTAGACATTACCTTTTCTTGGTCGGCTGGACAAGAGAGACAGCTCTTGGGAACCCATTGGTGTAAGCCACTAGGATATGGGTATGAACATTTATTCTTCACTTCAAAACTGATAGTACACTCCATCACTTTATGAGTACCGTCAATGAATGTCTGCTTCGTGGTTCATTGTGTTTTTATCTCCCTTCATTTGCCTAATGCCAAAAGGAACACTGTAATTTAGGTGATGTACTGTCAATGAAGGTTAAAAAAGTTGACATTTGCTGTGTTTATCCCACAGTTACATCTTCACGGCTGATCCCAGAGGAACTTTAAAATTATGGAGGCTGCAGTATCCTTTAAAACCTTCTCATAATTCTGTGGGTGGTTGCAATGTCTCTCTTATAGCAGAACTCACGTCCAGTTTTGGAATACGAATAATGTGCCTAGATGCCTCTTTTGAGGATGAGGTATTTGATGTCCATCACTTGATCACCTTTGCAGTTGTTTTCATTTGTTTTCCACCATTTTGCATTACATGAGATTGGAGTGTACACACTGATCAGTGTTTTAAATTTCAAAAAATATCCTGTATGTTGTTGAACAATGGTAGTAAATAGTTAATATTTCCAAGACAATGATAGAAAATTTTTTCCTATATACTTTGAGTAAAGGATTAACGAGCACTGTCATCAATCATATTACTGCTGCTGAGATGCGTTTGTCGACTGCAAGGTTGATCCCAAATTTTTCTGCTACTTATTTTCATCGATTTTTTGTAGGTGCTAGTATGTGGAGATATACGTGGTAATCTTGTTCTGTTTCCGTTGTTAAAGAGCACATTGGTGGGAACATCTGTTGCATCAGATACGAAAATATTTGCCTTAAATTATTTCAAAGGGGCCCATGGGATATCGACTGTCACGACTATTGCGGTTACTAGACTAAGTTCAAATCAGATCGAAATATGTTCGGTAAGATTACATTCATCGTAATTCCTTTTCAGTTCATTTCAAAGGAGAAGGACTATGAATGAACTAGCATGTGTGTTCTTATGGTTGTAATCAAAGAATACTTTAAGATAGCAACATTGGCATTAACTGTATATTTTGTGTGGTTAAGATTCTATTTTGAGCTGCTTCTTGTTCAGACCGGAGGAGATGGATGCATATGCTATTTGGAATATGACAGAGATGGACAGCATTTGGAATTTATTGGGATGAAACATGTGAAAGAGTTAAGTTTGATCCATTCTGTTTGCACTGACAATAACTCTGTTAATGGGTTGTCCAGTGCCCACTACGCAGCTGGTTTTGCATCTGTTGATTTCATAATATGGAACTTGAAAACCGAAACAAAGGTACACACTCTCTCTCTCTCTCTCTCATTTCAGCACTCTTGACTGATGTTAGTAATACTTGAATTATTTTATTGGTACCTGAGGGAGGTCCATATTGGAGCAGGTTTTGCAAATTCCATGTGGTGGATGGCGTCGCCCACATTCTTATTATGCTGGTGATCTACCAGAGATAAAGAACAGTTTTGCATATGTCAAGGTCTGTTTATGTCTGCCTGTTTGGTTTTGATAATTTCAAAAGCTAAAACCATGGTCTTTGGAATTTGGACCTGAAATGGGTGAAGAATGCCACATGTGATTGCAATTTCATTGGCACATTCATAATTAACCAGTGGAGAAATACCAATAATAATAATAAGTACACTGTGCACCTACTTTTTATATCACGGACTTCATCAAAACAGCTTTGGTTTGTGGATTTATTCTGTTTAAATCAAAAATACCATTGGTTCTATGTTATCAAACTAATGTAAGTTCTACTATCTACATCCCTCTTCCTCTTCCCCTTCCTTTTTCCTTTTTTCTTGTTTTGATTACTTTTTTGACCATCATTGCATTTTTATTTCTTCCTTTTTTGTTACAATAATTTCTTTTGTGATTTATCTGTGTAATTTTCATATTATTTTGCAGGATGAAGTCATTCATATTTACAGACACTGGGTACGAGATGGTTGCAGAAAGATATATCCCCAGAATCTTCATATACAATTCCATGGGAGGGAAATGCACTCGTTGTGCTTTATTTCAGAAGAAATACCATCCGGAGAAAATGCGACACCTAGCCTTTTCTCGAGATCTAGTTGGATTGCTACTGGGTGTGAAGATGGAACTGTGAGGTTGACTAGGTATGACTATAACTACATTAATAGGATCTGATTAAAAAATTCATAGATATTTCTGCTTGAGTATCTGGCTTTGAGATGGTGAACTGACTATATACATTTTACTGAGCGAATACACGCCTGAAATTTGTAATGCATACCTCTCTCTTTTATTTCCTTCATGCAATGTTGAAAATTTCTTGTATGAAACTGATGAAGTATTTCAGTTATTTTGCATGACTCACTGATTATCACATGGTTGACTTAGGTATTCTCCGGGTATTGAAAATTGGTCGGAATCAAAATTGCTGGGGGAGCATGTTGGGGGATCAGCAGTGAGATCAATATGCTCTGTTTCAAAGATACACGTATTTTCAGCAGATATGACCAACATAACTGATGGGAGAGAGGGACAAAATTCCTTTGAAGAGGACAAAGAGTTTCCATTTCTATTGATTTCTGTCGGTGCAAAGCGGGTCCTAACTTCTTGGCTATTAAGAAATAGGAAGTTAAACAAGACGGAAGACTCACTTGCTGGCAAGCAACATAATGCAACTGGAAATGATGGTTTACCAGAAGTGTCATCGTCCAGTTCCATGACATTTCAGTGGCTTTCCACTGATATGCCACCGAAGTATTCCAGTTCTAACAAATTTTCTGAAAACAACAGAAAGATAAATGGTGCAGCTCAAAATACATCTAGTGTTAAAGCTGATGTAGATACCGAAGAGGGGAATATGCAGTTGAAATCCTACAATAGAGACAAATGTGAAGATGATTGGAGATACCTGGCTGTCACTGCTTTTCTTGTTAAATCTGCTGGTTCCAGGTGATTGGAAATTTCTAATACTTTTGTTTTGCTTATTATTTTCATCTTGTATCTCATGCTAGTTTTCTTATTCTTTGACCTCTTTCAGGTTGACCGTCTGTTTTGTTGTTGTCGCTTGTTCAGATGCCACACTAGCATTACGGGCTCTAGTCTTGCCCTATAGACTATGGTACTTATATGAAACTTATATTTCGTTTCACCACTTCACCTACTGATTTTGATAGCCGTGACTCTGAATTTTTGCTTCATATATCTCACTGATATTTTCTTTTCTGTGTCTGTCATGACATTGTAGGTTTGATGTGGCATTGCTGGTGCCACTATCATCACCAGTTTTGGCTTTGCGTCATGTCGTTGTTCCCACACGTCTGCTTTCTAAAGGTTAGCCCTATATTTGGAATATTAGGGCTTAGAACTCAGTAAATTTCCTGCATCAGTTGAGTCTGAAGCGTTAGCATAATATCACCAAATGCTAAAAATTAGTAAGTTGGGATAATCAGGAAATATTTTATATATTTTTGTGGTCAACAAAACTTCTATCTGGAAAGTAGTTTAGGGGCCAAACAATTTTGGTTGCGGCATTGAAATTTAAGCTGTCTTTATATGACTTTCAGACCTTGGAGCCAAAAGGGTACAAGCAATTTTAAAATAAAAAGCTCGTTCACTGGGGAAGCTCATCACTGGGTCTCAATTATATATAAAGCCCAATCCAATTCACGGTCTAAATTTTGGATTAATGTGGTCTTGGTGGTTTTATGAATAGAATACATCTGAAGCATGCCGTTCTGAGTCCTGTTAATGAATCTAATATTTGGATTTCTAATGACAAATTATATCACTGCACATAGATTATTCCTCTTTCAGCTTGGATGTCAACGTCTGTTGAGGATATATCTAGTAGAAGGTCGAGTGACCATTGACTTGAATCTTTTTCCTTCTAGCATTTGCAGCCTGCAGTTTTTACTAGTCATAATGTACGTGCTAAATTTTTGTTTTGACCTTTCTCATGTTTATTTCAATAGTTTGGTTATATTTCTTTCACAGAGAACATTCAGGATGGAAGTGCGTATATTGTCATTAGTGGGGCTACCGATGGAAGCATTGCCTTCTGGGACTTAACTGGAAGCGTCAAAGCTTTTATGAAGCGGATATCGGTTCTTGATGTGGAGAAGTTAATTGACTTTCAGAAACGGCCACGTACAGGAAGGGGTAGTCAGGGCGGACGATGGTGGAAATCTCTGGGTAGTGGCATGTCAAAAAACAGAACAGACATGGAATCAGTCACCGTAAGATCTGGAGTGGTTGCTGTGGAGAAAAGATCTGGAAATCTCTCAATGGGTTCTTCTCAAGTTATTCGTATTGCATCCGATAAACCTACAGATGTTTCCTCATCTGAGATTTGCGAAGTATGTCCTGTACATGTATTGGAGAATGTTCACCAATCAGGCGTTAATTGTCTTCACGTTTCAGATGTGAAAGGTTCTCAAATTTCTGACGGTGGTTTTCTTTACCATCTACTTAGTGGGGGTGATGATCAAGCCCTGCACTGTCTTAGATTTGAATTGACAATGTCATTAGCGGGGCAGGAAGCTGAGATAAGCACACCGCAAATAAAAAATCCAGTCACTCAACTTGGAGATGCAAAGAACGTTGTTCAATCCTGCCAAAACCGTAACAGCACTTATAATATCAGATTCTTAAGTCATGTTGAAGTCCTCTCAGCTCATACCTCTGCTGTAAAAGGTAAATTTTGAGTTGAATCCCTCTTAGTAGATCTGTCAGTGGTGACAGAGTATGCGTGTTGAACTTCTAAGTTCTATTGTCTTATCAAGATTAATTTCGTGAAGGTATTTGGAGTGATGGCTCTTGGGTGTTTTCTACTGGTCTTGATCAACGCATCCGGTGCTGGCGTCTTGAGGAACAAGGTAAGCTAACCGAGTATGATACTCTAATCATTAGCGTGCCGGAGCCAGAAGCTTTGGATGCCAGAGTCTGCAGCAGGTGGGTAAAGTGCTTAAGTAGAGCCTGCTTTAACATCTCTCCTTATTTTTTTTTTATTTTTTTATTTTTTTCATCTATATAGGATATTCTGTATCACGAAATTGCTTAGTGTCCAACTGAGAACTGTTTTTGTTTTATCCAGGGGCTATTATTATCAAATTGCAGTTGCGGGAAGAGGCATGCAAATGGCTGAGTTCTCTGCATCTTGTAACCAGAATTGACGAGTGTGAGAGATCAAAGCTGCTTTGTTGTGTTTTTTTTTTTTTAACCTCTTGGTCTGCCATCTGCCAAAAAGTCTATTGTTTATGTTGACTTCAATTTGTTGGTTCCTTTTTTTTTTTTTTTTTTTTTTTTTTTTTTCAGTTGCGAGATGGTGAAATGACATGTTGATTTTCTGACCTAGGCGAGAAGGACTTTTTAATGCCTGAAACTACGCTAGATTGGGCACCAAATTTGTAAATTTCAGGTTGGCTTACAAATTTGAGTTTTGAATAGTGATTTACAGTGACACATTTAATATAGTTCGCTTTTTTCATCATTGTGCATATAATGAACATAAGTTACATAATATGAAGAGAACGGGTAGCTTCTTTTTGTTTCTTTCTTCCTCCTATAGATGTGACTAGGTCGTTTTTACTTCCCAGGTAAGAAATTGGTGGCGTAAGACAATGCATTGTTGTTAACAGGGTCGGCAAGATGATCGGCATGATTCTCAAGGGGACCCTTTCCAGTTACCATGGCCTGTACAAAAAAACCAAACATGGAGAACATGGCAAGCCTTCCATTCTTGATTTCTTTCACCTTTAGCTCTGCAAATGCCTCAGGATCAGCCGCAAGCCGCAAAGGATCGAAGCTGCCTCCGGGGTACAGAAGGTCTGTGATAACTCTATGAAATAGAGTTATTTAGCATGCTTTTAGGCTTAATAGTTGTCGAGGTCTCGAGGTAAAGTGCCTCAGTTTTAAGTATTTTACATAATATTAGGTAGTTTTTCTTTAGTCGAAAAAGGTTGATAATTGTGGAGAACTCAGTCTTCAAAGTTAATAAAAAATTGTTAATTCTGTGCTTTGCCATTCAGGAGGTCCAAGTGAAGAATAGGTGAAGGCACACTGGAAAAGTGGAAACAATGAAATGGAAAGCTGAAATACACCCAATGCTACAGCAATACCGCAGCAGCGAAGAAACAGCCAAAAGCACACGCTGATGTAGTTCTTTCCTTACAGTTGGTTGTGGGGTCAGTCAGTGACTTTGTCTGAATTGAACAGTTGTATCTAAGGTGGCCACTAGCCTTGGCTATTAGAGGAACACGTGCAACTAGGGCACCTCAACCTGCCCTAGTATAAAAGGTTAAGAAAGGACTATACAAAAAAGGAAGAAGGGGAGGCAGACACAGATTAGAAAAAAAAGAAGCTGAGAAGGAAAGAAGAAGAGAGAGGTACACCAGGACAAAAGGGATAGAGATATGAAATTTCAGACACGAGCAATACAGTACAGCCTTTGAATTATTGGCTGGGCGAGGAGACGCACGATTAGCATGCACACTCGGCTTAGGATTTTCTGATTTTAGCTCACCTAATCCTTTTGGATTTTCTCGTTTTCTCTCTGTGAACCATGAACCCATTGGTTGTGATTGTTATTATTAATTTCATTGAACTAAACATGAGCTAAATTTCTTTAGTTAGGATTATTGATGGAACCGAGGTTGCAATGAAGATTTAATTGTTATTTTAATTGCTTGGTAATTTTCATCTTGTTTATTCAAATGTGTTGCATGTTTAATCTCTGTTGATTGACCGGCCATCAGTTGGTGGAGAACAAAAACTAAAATTAACTCTGGAAAGGTTGATTTTAGTTATATCTAACTTGGATAATACAAGTGAATGGTATAAGAATATATTATTATCTTGTACAACCCAGTAAAATTGGTGCTTAATTTTAGGTTTTGAAAATTGAAATGCATTGGAATATGTTGATTTTAGTTTAAGAAACTACATGCATAAATCATTCAGAAGAGGATTATGCAGAATTTTATGTTGATTGGATTAATTTTGCTATAGCATTTCTACAGTGTTTGCAGTTAGATTTGTAACTAAGGGAAAATCAGTAATTCTAGCTTACACCCATCATTGATTCACAGCCTGTGACTTAGATCTTGCTAAGTTTTGCCTCTTATTTGCAATTTAATCGCACTCATTTATTTTTATCATCTTTTGCAAATTTGGTACTTAATTCATTTTACAAATTATTTTAAAGCAATTGATTTTCGTAATTAATTTTTAGTAATTCAATTCCTGTGAAGACATTACTTTATTCACTATTATATTATTATTTGATTACGTACACTTGCGTAGCTTTATTTGCACACATAGGTTTTTGGTGAACAGTCAGTGACCTTTCCGAGGGGTCCTCTTGCAATGTGGTAACCTTCAACAACACCCATGAGGATAACATGTGTTGCCCATATTGCCAGAATGCTCTGTGCATGGACAAGGCTTGGGTTTCCAAGGTAATCAAGACCACCCTCACTGAATATCTGATAACCAGCTTTGAACCAAACTGCTTCCCCGAACTTCACTACATTTCTAGAAAGAAGCTCTGGGAAGACACAACCCAAAGCGCCAAGCATTGCCCATCTGGAGTGAATGACCTCAAGCTCCCTATTCCTGGCAAATGTTTCGGGGTCTGCAGATAACCCTGCAGTATCCCCCACCCATAGTCACCTGGGAATTCGCCGGTCAGGTAAGATGGTGACTCGCCAGAGAATGGTCCAAGGTACTTGACGCGGTCTGGGCTGTACCAGGGACTTCCTGATGAAGCAACAGGCTTTGCTGCTGTCCTTCTCATCAAAACTCTTCCACCGCTTTGAAAGGTTGAGAACTCGGGCCCTGTTTTTGAGGGCACGGCGGTGCCGGTGAATGGTGATGAAAGAGACATTGTTGTTGCCATTTCTACAAGTTCTTGGCCCTTGGGGGATGGGTGAGTAGTAGTTGTGTATGTGCTTTAGAGAGTTTGTTTGATGAATGAATGTGGGATATGAGGTTCCTTTCTTTGTGTGTGTGTGTGGGATGGGGGTGAGGTCCACCATATCCTATCTATGTGGATCTTCATCATTTTTCCTGATTGGTTCACGCAATGACGATTGGGATTTAAAAGTATCAAATTTAATTCATCTTTATCTTTATTGATCAGGCCTATACTGATTATTATATTATATTCTGTCCAAATGGAATGGAGTTTTACCCTTTGACCCAGAACGCAATCTGACTTGTTATATAAGAATTTATTAGAGCGCTGAACTATGGCCTTCCCGTCACAGCTTTTACTTGTTATTATTATTATTTTTTTAACTAGGTTTTTTTTTTCCCCAAAGTCCCTTACAGCTGTATTCTTCCTTTCTTTCGGCCTTGTTCTTTAACATCATTGTCATGAAGATTTGGCGGTTGAGAAGTGAGAAGGTTTTGTTTGTATGTTTGAATAAGGGGTCATGGTTTGGTTTGTTTTGTTTGTTCTCCCTTATTGGGGCCAATGCTTTGTGCAGCTCTTGGTGTACAAACTTATCATTTCAACCATCGTTTTGCCCTCGCGGTTCAATGAATAGAAATATATATACATATATATATATATATATAAATGATATGATTATTTAATGTGGTCAAAATTAAAGGGAAAAAATCACGGGTGCTAAACACACCAACTCAAATAGGAGAATTTATTAACAACGAATTATGGTTATAAGAGATTGAAATTATAAGTTTACTCTGAAACTCCACCAATGTACAACACATGTCGACTTCTCCTCTTCGACTCACCTTGGGCCCTCCTGTCCAACTCCAAGTCTACAGCTTGCCTTCAGTCCAACTAAACTACTCCAAGCTAGGTTGCTCGCCTTCGGTCCTCGACGTATTCCGAGTTCCGATCCGCCTTCGGTCCTCCTCGAGGTACTCCAGATCAGTTGAATACCAAAATGGTTTGAGAGCTAACACTCTGAGTCTCCTAATCTCTCACGATTGAAGCCCCAAAAACGTGATTCTCATAAGAGAATCCTTGAAAAAACAAAGCCTAGGTACAAAATATTGACCAGATACATTTGCCTATTCCTAAGACCTGATCTACCCAAGACACACGCTGAAAATCTTCCTTTAGTTTGTTATCTTTGAAATTTGAATTTTCTGAAATTGCGGCTGCATTGTATACACGTTATAGTTGCAGCTTTTGTGTTTGAAATTGAAAAAAAAAAAAAAAACAAATTTATCTGCAACCATAACAAACATTAGATTTGAAACTCAAACTCAAGATCCAATATCTCAACAATTTCCAAAACCTCACACGAACAAGTATCTCAACTTTTAAAACCAATAAACAATAATTAATTAATGTTGATATTTAATGCCAACAAAGTCGAGGGTTAAATAACCCAACTATGTCTATATTTACTTGTTGATTTTTGCTGTTTCCATGTGATGCCTACAGCCAAAGGGCTTGGAGCACCGACATGGCTTTATATATGTGGGATTACTATCTTCTTAATCAAGCTATCGGTGCCCCTCCTTTCGTTTTGAAAAAATTAAATAATAAATAATAAATAAATAAATAAAGAAAAAAGTCTCATGGCTTGGAGAGTTTACTATGATTAGAAAAAAAATTGGTGTACCATACATAAGTATGGTGGAGCACTAATTTGAAAATTATTAAAATACTAGTACACTTAAAGTGACGTAATTATTGTCTCCTAATATTTCTAGGGTTATTTTAGAATTATTGAATTGGCACCCCTTTTTTTTTTTTTTTTAGTCACTGAAAACCTAATGGATAGTTTTGTGGTTAAGGCCTTTCATTTGTGGGATCCGAGCACATGAGGCTCGCATCATGAGGCAATCAACATTAACAAATCGCATCACCAACTCCTGAAAATAAACAAGTGGAAATAAATTTCAAATTGAAAAGAAAACAAGTAGACTGAGACAATAGAGAGTCGTGAGATAAAAAAATCCAACAGAGAAGTGAACAAAATAAATACATAAATAGTATTTTCCATTAAAAAAAAAAAGACTTATTTGCATGAATACCCCTTGAAATTTTCAAAATTGACAATTTAGTCCATAAACTTTTTTTTTCCTAGCAATCAACCGCTAGAACTTCTAATTTTTGATAATTTAGTCCTTTTTACTTAAATTCATTAAAATTAAGATAATTTTTTGCAAAGTACTTACACATTATAGCTCAAAATGGACAATATGATCATTTTTGCTTAATTTCAATATAAATTTCTTTTAAAACTTAGGTTTAAATTTGAGTGTAATTGAATAAAGGTTCAAATTTTTAAAGGAATTTGTATTGAACTTAAACAAAAAATGATCAACAATGCTTTTCTTGGACTATAATGTGTAAAAAAAACCATTCAAATTTTTACGAGTTTGAGCAAAAAAAATTGAATTGTCAAAAATTATAAATTCAGGAGGTTGATTGCCAAGAAAAAAAAATTTAGGGACTAAATTTTCAAATTCAAAAGGTTCAGGGGTATATATACAAATAAGTCTTAAAAAATTTATTACCTTTATTAAGGGACCATTTGGGGTCATGTTTGGAGAAGACATTTTGGAAGTTGGAGATAGTTTGAGTATTGGAAATAAACGTTTAGTGAAAATGAACTGTTTAGAGTGAACAAGTACAAAAACTTGAAATATATTTGGAAAAAAATTAGCAGTATGAATCTTGTTTCGTTCCTCTCTAAATTCTATGCAATTTTAAAAAAATCATATCATTTCGACTTAAAATGATAAAGTTATGGACCTTTAAAGTTTGAGTTTTTTGAAAATGTTTGAAAAAATGAATAGTAAAAATGGATGAAAATGAAAAAAAAAAAAAAAAATTTTGTTTGAAAACACTGTTTCTAAATGTACCCCAAACACTCCCTAAAGCTCGTTGATGCTAATATAAACATTGTATGTTAAAATGGTGCACCACTTTTGAAACTAATTACAAATTCATGGCGTGTTCTATAGACCTGCACAATAAAATGGGGTCCGGCCCAGTCATGAGGTGGCCGTGTAAGAGGGCTGGCAGTGGAGAAAAGGTGACCGGACATTGAAGGTTGTGGGCACCGGATTAAGAGAAAACTGTGAGAACAAAATGATAAATTAAAGGGCACATAGGTAAATTCATACATTAAAGTTGTTGGATAGGGTAGAAAAAGGTTGAAACTTTTGGATAAAAGGTAAATTAGTTTGTTGAATAATTAAATATAAAGAATACTAAAAGAATAAAAATTAGGAGATGAGTCGTAACATAACAATTCTAGGTAATAAATATTGCAAAGGAAGGGAGATAATAAAAAGTGGTAGAAGAATCATAACATAACAAATATGGGTAATAAATTTTGCATGGAGAAAGAGAGAAGAAAAATTAGAAGACGAGTCATAACATAACAACTAGAGGTAGTAAATTTTGCAATGGGGGAGAGTATTCAATTTTGTTGTTTTTTTTTTTTTTTTGAGATATGGAAACAAAATGTCGTTTAATTCATGATATTTGAACTAAGACCATTTGGTCCTTAAACTTTTTTTTATTACAAAAGTGTGAAAAATAATATTATCTTACTTTATACTTTAATGAATTATGCTATTTTTAATGCTATTTCTATTTTTTGTCATTATAATTATGCTTTGGAAGTTGTTTAAATAATTAAAAAATACAAATGTCATAATAATTACATTAAACAACAACCAATAGGAATCAAAAGTGAAATTTGATATTGGTTATATCTTGTGACAAATTTGTTATAAAGTTTAGCATATGACAAATTTGATATGAAATATAGCATTACATTGGAGATCACTTTTTTCATTAAAATGTCAAAATTTACCATTCACACACTAATTTATCATTGCATTCGAGATGCTCTAATGTGGCGTTCAAAAACAATTGGAGTGTAAAGAAATTTGTCATTTAGTGAATATAATTAGGTACTTAGATAAGTGAACTAAAGGAAAAATAATTTATTTATTGGTTTGAAGCTCATGTACTTTGAACAGTGTTTTATTGGTTTGCATTATTCTAGATATTAAATTATGGTATAGTTGATGAAGAGCCAAAAAATAAATAAATAAAAGGATGGTTAATGAATTAAAAAGTTTAAATATGTTGGTGGTTATTACAAAACATAAATCGAAAGGAAAACTGACTTTGTCATGCAAATTTGAAGGTTTAAAAATTCTGGTATACTAATTTGTTTGTTGGGAGATATATATAATTTTGTTATTAATATCTTATTATTTAAATGAGGCATTAAAATTAAAAGTTGATAAATTGAGTAATCGGAATATTATTTTCTGACACAACGAAAATGTGATGAGTTTTGAAAGATTAATTACAACATAAGCATTGGAAAATTTTCATGAAAATATATGTGAAAGAAAAACCATAACAACACACCAAGTAAATTGACTCAACAGTTAGAATATAATCATGCATTAATATCTATTATTATTTTTTTAGGATTATGCCGTAATTTGATTCCAAATTTTTTTTATTTACAAAATATACCATCTAAATTTTGGTATATTATTGTTATAGTATAGTCTATTAAAAATTTCATATATAACTGCATAACAAGATATAGAATTTGAATGCTCACATACTCAAAATTAAAAATTAAAAAAAAAAAAAAAAGATCATTTACTACACTACTAATGAGAAAATATAGGAGGCTTAATCTGTTTGAGGAAAGTTGACAAAAAAATTGACCATAAACTGTATGAGGTGATAAGTAAATAGGTTGTGTTTAATAAGATTGTCCACAAAAAAAAAAAAAAAAAAAAAAAAAAAAGAAAAAAGAAAAAAGAAAAAAGAAAAAACACTAAACCAAACTAAAATAAAATATGAAAAAGTCAACATCCTATCAACGGTTTGCTAACCGGTAAACATTTTTCCTCATCCTTCAATGAACTTACATGTCTTTGGCCGCTTTAAATTTGTATTTGATTTGTCGATTTAAAATAAAAATTTTAAATTAGAGTTGATTAATTTTTTAAAATTAGTTATAAATTTTATTAAATTTTTAATAAAAGATACAAATTAAAATAAAAAAATAAATTTAATTAAAATCAAACTTAAATATCAAATAAAATCTAAACGGTTGGATTATTTTGTTTTGTTAAAAAAATCATTGCCAGCTGATCCAGTGGTAGACATTTAGGGTATGTTTGGATCACCATCTCATTCCCAATTTTCCAACTCAAATTTTATCTTTTTCCTCAAAAGTCTTTTGTCTTTTTCCCAAAAAGTTTTTTGTCTTTTCTGAAAAGTCAACAAAATTTACTATTTCAACTTCAAAATATCAACTCAACTCAAACTGAACCTGCGATCCAAACGGACCCTTAGTGGGGGGATATTTCCCCGGTGTTGAAAGTGACGGTCTATAGAAGATCCCCAAATTCATTGAGGAAAAAAAAAAAAAAAAAACTAATTACCAATTGAGAGAGAGAGAAAAAAACCGATTGAACTGTCACACATGTCTCAACACAATTATTAATTAGTTTATTTTAAAAAAATATATATATTTTGGGTGAGAGGAGTGGTGTGGATGTAGGGATATGGGGAGGGTACTGACTACTGACAGACAAGTCATCTCACCAACCGTACAAGACCGGAACGTGCCAGTTGACATTTCGACAGTGTGAGTGTCGGAGAACCCACCGGCCCCAATCTTTTGGGAAAAATACCTTGTGGGAGTTGTGAGCCCTTGTGCCCTGTAACTAAGAAGAGACACCCTTTGCAAAAAAGTTCCCTTACTACTAGGGTCTTTTTTTTTTTTTTTTTTTTTTTTTTTTTTAAGATGCCGGCCTAACAAATCCCAACTCCCCCCACTCACTTCATCCCTACTCCTCTTTTTTTTTTTTCTTTTTTTTTTTTAATTATTTTTTTTCTGCTATAAGTCGATGTGCTACGTAATGTATAAAACCTCTTTTTGCATAGTTGTAATTTGTCATATCCTATCATAAAAATAAAAATAAAAAAAATAAAAAAGAAAGCACTCTTTTTAACATACATGTGTGTGTGTATATATATATATATAGTTGGCCACACGTCATTATTCCCAGCAGCAAAGCGGAAGGCATAAGCAATGGCTTCAAATGAAATGGCTTGATGCTTTGAGGCTTGAGGCTTGAGGCTTGAGGCTTGAGGCTTGAGGCTGGGTTGTTGGTGATTGGTACTTGATATGAGGTGAGTTGGTGGGGGTTGGTCTCTGTTGGAGTGCTCAGGTGTACTTCCTCAATTAAAATGACTTTTTTTCAATCTTCACGTAACACGTTTGAATTGAGTTTTTTTTTAAGTTGGTTTTGAGTTAAATTATTTTATATTAGTATACGGATTTAAATGGTCGGAGTTAAAATGTGTAAAAATTTACAATGTGTTCGAGAATAAAATATCAATATGAAACTTGTTTTTATTTGTTATGAAATTCTATACAATATCTTTTTTTAAAATCATCTCGTTTAAACTTATATATGTAAAATTATGAATTTATAAAATTTGAGTTTGTAAAGTTGTTATAATAAAACTGTTGAGACTTAAAAAAAAAAAAAACAATTGTATTTGAACACAACTAGTGCCAAACGCTTCCTTCGTTCTTCAAACCAAAATGAGTAAACTTTTTTTTTTTATTTATTTATTATTTCCTTCTTGTAGACGTCAATTTCACATTTTGGTTGGTGGCCAAACACACTCCAGATCTCCATCTCACTCTCCACTTCAAATCATTTTATTACTCTTTCAATTACCATGTCTTCTTTTTTATTTGTTACCATGCAATACTTGGAAAAACTCGTGTTTTTAAATAAAATGTGAAGTTATCATTTAATTAAACATCCAATCGCTACAAGATTATACATTTAACAATTATTTTGGATCAATTACTATATTATATAATCTTTTTTTTTTCTTAATTTAATAAATAATGGCTTTTTGGTTCGTTGGTTGTTAGTCTACTGGATAAAAATTACACATTTTTCATGTGGTTTATAATTATTATTTTTATTTGACTCGCATATGGGATCAAGGTAACGAAGCATGCAATCGATTAACTTCTTTTTTTTTTTTTTAATGGAGAATCCAATACTTTTTTTTTCTATATTTTATTCGAATCACATAAAGAAGGGGGGAAAAAAAGAAGAATCTTTTTTCTTGAAGAATTATTGGATTATCCTTAATGCTCTATCTTTTAATAATTGGAATACGAATAAAGACAAATCAATAACTATACAACCCACCTTTTAAGAGGACGCTGAATCTCCTCTTTATTCCCCAAAAAATAATGAGGCAAATTTGAATTATTGAAACTAAACCTTGCACTTGCATGCAATTGCTTGCTTACTTTCAAGTAAAGTCACTGGATAACTAAAAATTTCGTTAACAATAATCAATATGTTGAGTCTATATTTCTCTACAATTCTCATTGATATAAAATTATAAAATGATGATGTTTTTAAGAAATAACCATAAATTCCTTGAAAGTTTTAAAAAACTAAACAACAAAAATTAATTTTTAGGGAAAAAAAAAAAGTAAAACACTGTGATATTAACGACTTTTTATAGTTGTTATATCTAAAACCATTATCTAAAAAGTTTTTATAAATATTAAAAAGAAACGTGCAAAGGAGCGGTGAAGGTGGTTTTCATCTTTGTTCACAAATTTGTAAAACGTTCTAATATAATATAGTGAAATTGCCGTAAAATAATAATTTAAAGTAGGTTTTTAGGTTCTTAGGAAAAATTATCATTCAAACTTTTATAATAGACAAAAGTTTTATCTAAGACAAAATAATCATTTAATATAAAAGACATGATTCTCAACTAAAATCAATTTATTTCAATAAGGTCGAATATTGTTAAGAAACTTGTTTCTCGTTTCATAGACTACAAACATCATACGTGCAATGTAAGCAGCAAAGCAGACCAAATTTCCATTTCAAGAAATGACGTAAATAAGAATTATTGCTTGCTTTGATTTATGCTTTGTGATCTGTCCAGCTCATTCTACATCCCAAAAACAGAAAATAATTATTAAAAAAAAAAAAAAAAAAACTCCAGCTCATTGTCAGCTGTATTGTCGGTAGCATTTCCAAGACCAAAAAACCATTTACCTTTTTAATTTGGCAGACCCATCAGCAAGGGTAGTTTAGGTACTTCATTATAAAATCATGAATCAAAACTCTTGCATCATGCTTCGACCCGGTGGAAGTTACCAATGGACCGTGTTGTGTAAGGACCTCATTTTCCTTTTTCATAAAATAAAATAAATAAAATAAAATAATGGGATTCCATTAGCATTGTGAGTGACAATCTTGAATATCTATTATTTACTCTTTAGTTTTTAGAGGTTTTTTTTTTTTTTTTTTTTTTTTTTTTTTTTTTCAAGTTACTATATAGTATTTAGTTAGTGGGGATGCTCCTACCCAAAAAATACTAATTCAAACATATGATCCAGTATTCATTTCTTATACACTTACGACTGTAACTAGAGTTTCATTCATTCCCTAGTTACCTTTAAAAAAATAATAATAAATAACCATCGATGTTGATGTTGTGAGATCAAACTTATTACAATTTTTCTTATGGGACCTCTTGATTGTTCAATTATTTATAATAAATATTTTGGGATTTTCTACAAAGATATTTAGGTGTTGTTGACGGGTCATAAATGTATAATATTCAAATTTCTGTCCTCATTCACTAACCACGAGGTTTTTTTTTTTTTTTTTTTTTCCTGTATAATCTTTGACTTGTTTATTTTCTTTTTTTAAAAGAAAGACAGAAATTTGACGACTGTCATTGGTTTATTTTCTTACACTTTGAGGCTGCACTTTTTTTTTTTTTTTTTTTTACAAATTTAATGGAGAAAAAAAAATACTTATTAGCAGTACATAATTTTGAATGTTTAATTTTACAAATTGTATTAATTTTGTGTTTTTGTATAATAATAATATCATTATGGAAGAAATTAGAGAAATAAGTTGTTTTTAAACATTTATTTAAAAAACGGTTGATTTATTTTAATTTAAGAAATATCATTTATTGATTATAATCAATTACTATTTTTTTTTTTTAAGTATCAATAATTGATTTATCATAAACAATAAGTGAAACATACATGTTTTTTTGGTAAATAAGTGAAAAATATATGTTAATATTCATGATCAATTACTTAAAAAAAAAAAAAAAGGTAATTTACCAACATTCCCAAATATTATGACAATGTGTGTTGATGTTTATAAACAGATAATAACAAAAAACAAAAAAAAATCCGTGTCAAAGATATTTATTTATTTATTTTTAAAAAAGAGGCATGGCTCATGGCGCGTGAGACTAGTATTAGGTTGAAGAGCCAGCCAAGCAGTTGGGTCAAAACGCCATCGAAGCCGAGAACCGGTTAGGGTTGGTGAGTGACCGGCGATTACCGGTAAGAGTAAGATTTGGGTTGGCTTGTGGGCATAGGCCGCAAATCAGGAGGGTAGGTCCCACTTCTCTCTCTCTTTGTAATTTTGTAAATAGGAAGGAAATAGAGTCCCCCCACCAACCCCCGACAATCCCATCCCCACAACGTTCTTACGATCCAACGGCTCTTGCTTTTCACGCAACCTTCATCCTATTCCAATATTCACATCCCTTACTCATCAACCTTCCTTTTTTTTTTTTTTTTTTTTTTTATAATTTTAGATACCTAGAGAATAGAGATCCGAGTTTTCATGAATTATAATACGCATAAATTTTTGGAAAAGTAAAAACGTGCTCCATTTCCAAATATTCTATTAAAATTCTGAAATATGAATAAATTAATAAAACATTTTATGATATTATTAATTTAGATTGGACGCTATAAGTTATGCAAAGTTTCAATTTAATCAATTTTTGGATAGTTTTGTTTGCTCAGTGAAAAACATTTTTGGTTTCTCTCTTGTTTCCAAACTGTGCCTTTTTTGGTGTGTTTTTTAATTTACTCTAGTATTTTTCCTTCAGTAATAATGGAGGTCATGTCTTTCACTTGTGTGCCTCGTTCGTTTGTTATTGGATATCGTGGTGTGAGTGCCCCTGTTATGTAAGGATTGATCTTGATTGATTGGGCTAGTCCATCAACTGTTTTGGTATTGTTTAACAAGCAATGGTCAAGCTTAAAGTTTATATGTCGAGCGGGTCTTCCCCCGTTTGAGTCTCGGTACTTATATTCACCCATGCCCTATTTTAGTCTTTCCTAGTAGATATAGTGTTTGATTAGGGTTCGAATTACTTTGCATTTGGGGCCATTTATGTCTTACGTATTTTGTTTCTTGTGAAATGAAATTTCCATTTTCAAAAAAAAATGTGTTTTTTTTTTTTTAACCAAAAGAGCTTTACTGAGATTAAAATTGTATTTGACTTCAAGATGAAGGAATAACTAATAGAACAAATACTTTAAGGTGTTATTTCAATTTTGGTAGATTTCAATTGTATTCGACTCTAATATGAAGGAATAATTAGTAGAACAAAGACTATAAGGTGTTGATTCAATTTTTGGTACATTTTGTTTTTTAGAAAATCAAAAATTCTAACTTAAAAAAAAAATACAAGCCTAATTTCACATTGTTTTTGCTTTGGTTATGTGTGTGTGTACAAATCCTTCTTGGAGAATTCTCCTTGTAAGACTTTAACGATAATGGCAAAAGTCTTCGTGCGTTTTATTTGGCATGTAAAAATCTCCTCTTTCAACAATACTAGATAATGTTATGTATTTTGAAAAATAAAAAATAAAACAAAAAATCCACTCCTAGTGTGAGATTTAAAAAATATTTTTGTCGTGAAAGAAACCGTCCCTTCTTAAAGAAAGAAAGAAAAAATATATATATATATATATATATATATATATACTTGATTTTAAAAATAGAAATCTTTTTAAGGTATCTATGAAAATTCAAACTTTCCAAAAAAAAAAAAAAAAGAGTTTTGGTAAAAAAAATTTCTTTTCTCGCACATGTAATATGTCTAAATCTAATATTTAAGTCAATTATGTGTGATTAAAAACATATTTAGGGGTCCTTAAAAAAACTTATTTAGGGGTATATATTAATTTTAATATGTAAAAAAAAAAACTCAAATAGTGGAATTTTCTTATTAAAAAGTTGAAGAATAGATTTTTTGTCTGGATAAAAAAATAGAAAATAGTATTTTTATTTATTAAAAACATTTTGGGTTTAACATAATGGAAGTTTTTATCATAATCCCATATTATAAACATAAGCAAATGGATAGATTCTTGTTACCAAAAAAGAAAAAAGAAAAGAAAAAGGTGATTCGCGTGAAACCGATGAGTCCGGTGAGCGGTCAGTGGGGGGATTCGGGTCTATAAAAGAAGGCTATGAAGCCAAGGGGACGTTGCCTTTGCGTCGAAGAAGAAGAGCTGCGCTGCAAAAACACATTTAGTCACTGAAAAAGAGGGAGAGCCTGTCTCTCTCTATCCTCCTTTCTCAGATCTGCTCTTCTTCTTCTTCTTATCTTCTTCACACTTCAGGTACTCATTTCTTCTTCTTAGATTCTTTTTTTTTTGTTCTCTTTTATGGTCCGTGTTTTCTCTTGAGCTCTCAGATTTGCCTTCTTTCTGATCGTAACAATGGATTTTGCTTGCGAATCTCGCTATAATGTTCGCAGATCTGGTCTGTTTGACTCTCCGTTTGTCTGTTTGTTCTCCGAATCTTAAAGATCTGATGAGAATCTTTCACTCTGATTTAAGTTCTGAAGTTGTTCTCTTACATAATTTTTTATTTTGTTGGATTTTCTTGAGAAATGTTGTGTTCATTTTGAATCTTCTTGTTCTCTGAGTTTGATTTTGAGGTTTATTTGGTGAAAGAATTGTGTTGAAGAAGCTTGGGATTAGATCCATCTGCCATTGATCTGTATGAGTCGTTGTATCTATTGTCTTTATATATTTGTTTGTGTTTCATTTCTTTTTTTTTTTTTTCCTTTGTGCAAGCCTTCATTGTTTGTTCACTAAATAAAAGAAAATTGAAAAATGAACGAATCTGGAATCTTAAGTTCTATCATCTTCCGTGTCCCCTGGCATTACCGACGTTGTGATTGTGATTAAAGTGGGTTTTAGATTCTTTCACTTCATGTCTAATTGCTCCCGAATTTTTCCTTTTTTTTTTTTGGAATTAGAATTGTGTCGTTATTCATTTATTCCATTATTATTGCTGTTTTAAATTTTATATATATATATATATATATATATATGCTCCTGGAATGTCTCCTCTCTATTGGATTTACATGCGTGCATGTCTCACAAGAAAGAATAACATTTAATGGAAATTTTTTAAACATTCCTCGTCCAATGACTTCGTTTCATCTTCATTGCTCTTTTAGTTCTGTACTTCTTGGTATTGAAGTGTCTTGGTGATAATTTTTGGAATACAGATTGAGAGATGGAGACCTTTCTATTCACCTCCGAATCCGTCAACGAGGGTCACCCCGACAAGCTCTGTGACCAGATCTCCGATGCGGTGCTCGACGCCTGCCTTGCCCAGGACCCCGACAGCAAGGTTGCCTGTGAGACATGCACCAAGACCAACATGGTCATGGTATTTGGAGAGATCACCACCAAGGCCAACGTAGATTATGAAAAGATTGTCCGTGAGACATGCCGCAACATTGGATTTGTTTCTGATGATGTTGGTCTTGATGCTGACAACTGCAAGGTCCTGGTTAACATTGAGCAGCAGAGTCCTGATATTGCTCAGGGTGTCCACGGCCACTTTACTAAGCGCCCTGAGGAGATTGGTGCCGGTGACCAGGGTCACATGTTTGGTTATGCCACTGATGAAACCCCTGAGCTCATGCCTCTCAGCCATGTCCTTGCAACCAAGCTCGGAGCTCGCCTCACCGAGGTCAGGAAGAATGGTACCTGCTCCTGGCTCAGACCTGATGGCAAGACCCAAGTCACAGTGGAATATCACAACGACAATGGAGCCAGGGTTCCAATCCGTGTGCACACTGTCTTGATCTCCACACAGCACGATGAGACTGTTACAAATGACGAGATTGCTGCTGACCTCAAGGAGCATGTGATCAAGCCTGTCATCCCTGAGAAGTACCTCGACGAGAAAACCATCTTCCACCTGAACCCCTCAGGCCGCTTTGTTATTGGTGGCCCTCACGGTGATGCAGGTCTCACCGGGCGCAAGATCATCATCGACACCTACGGTGGTTGGGGAGCCCACGGTGGTGGTGCTTTCTCCGGAAAGGACCCAACTAAGGTGGACAGAAGTGGCGCCTACATTGTGAGGCAGGCTGCCAAGAGCATCGTAGCAAATGGGCTTGCCCGCCGGTGCATCGTGCAGGTCTCTTATGCAATTGGTGTGCCAGAGCCCTTGTCCGTCTTTGTTGACACCTATGGAACCGGAAAGATCCCCGACAAAGAGATCCTCAAGATCGTGAAAGAAAACTTCGACTTCAGGCCCGGAATGATCACCATCAACTTGGACTTGAAGAGAGGAGGCAACGGCAGGTTCCTCAAGACAGCAGCCTACGGACACTTCGGAAGGGACGACCCTGACTTCACTTGGGAGGTTGTGAAGCCCCTCAAGTGGGAGAAGCCCCAGTCTTAAATGTTGTTGGAGAGTAAAATATCATCACCAGTCGCTGCTGTTGGATGCCTTTTTACTACATTTGGTACTGGATTTTTAAATAATTCGCGTGTTTCTTTGCTACTGCTGCTGCTGCTCTTCCATAATCTAGACGCAATAGCTAAAAATGTCCTAATATCATACTGAAGACGCTCCTCTATTGTTTCAATTTGCCCTTTTTCTTTTTTTTCTTTCACTTTTCCCCTTATTTCATTTTCGTGGAATCTTGTTACCAGTGTCTCTGTAATGAACATAGGTTTGCCCAAATCGACGACACTGGTACTTGGTAGCAACAGCAGATCCTATAATGTGTTTCCTTATTAAAAAACAAAAAGCAAAAAACAAAATATTTGTTTGAATTATCTGAATCTCTCTCACTCTAGCATTCACATGAGTTGATCAAACTGTTATGTCTGTGGATTATAGTTGTGCTGTGATCTGAAGCAACAATTTATGCATTGTGCCAGCGTGGTGTAAGCTCAATTAAAGTGAGGAGACATTGCTTTTGTTTGAAATGCTAATCTATAGCTTTTTATTTTATTTTACTTTTTTTTTTTTAAATAAGAAACCTGTTTCTCCTTCAAAATATCTCAACATAAAGGGTGAGTTAGAGTAATACCGCTTCTTAAAGATTTGTGGAAATGTTTCACTTTAGTAGAAAATCTGAGCTTAATTTTCATATCAAAATGATGCAAGTGGATTATTAAACTTGGAAAGTGGCATACAATTTCATTAACACCGACGAGGTCCGCAAGTCTTGTATCAAAGGTGTTGGTGAGGGCCAGCCAAACCAACAGAGGGCATGTGAGAGGTCCCGAAAAGTCCTTTTGTACGTATCGTTTGTAACACGAAGCCAAGTAATGCGTTTGGTAGAAATACAAAAAGGTTGCCAACCTAATGTTTTGAAGTCGTACTTCTACTGATGTTTTGAGGAAGCTTTCTCACTCTGTCGATGGCTGGTTGAATGCACGACTTATTACTATTATTATTATTTTTTTCAAGGTAAATGCACGACTTATTAGTACAGTGGCTTTCTTCTTTCTTTTATAGTCTACCAAAATAATAATAATAATAATAATAAAAGAAAAAATAAAAGGGAAAGAAGGCACTGCCCACTAAATTCATAGACATATTGCTCATTATATGAATGCTCATTGAATTGGAATAAGTTCGGCAACGGATCATGAAATCTTGGTGATCTTCTCTATCTAATGAATGGGGAGTCCGCTTTGAAATCGTCCGCCCTGCACCCACCCCCTGAGTATATGCTTCAACAGGAATCACACAAGGGTAGATTGATACAATAGAAACCTCTGGTAAAATGCAAAGAATTTTCTGGTTCACTTATAAAAGAATCATCGTTGTCAATTTCAAAAATCTTATTTTCAATATCAAAATATATGGAGTAACTATCCCTATTACTATCCCTAACTAAAAAAGTGTCATCAGATAGGAGATTTCGAATGTACCTTATGCCGACTAAATGATCAACATTATTGTAACTAAAATTGTCACTATCACTCCCACTAGGAATGTCTTTATCCATATCATTTAAAATCAGATCTTCATTTACACTAGTATTTTCAATAGGATCACCAAGACTATGTATTGATTTACTTAGCCCACACCTATATTCTAATATCCCGTTAAAGAATATTGAATCGAACCGCCATTTTTCCATAGACCTCTCTTGCCCTTATTTACATGAAAATACAATAGATGAATAGTCATTTGATGAAAATCATTTGAATATTCCGATTCGAATCAGAATAAGCATATAAATGCAACCGCTGGGATTATTTATATTTATCACAAAAAAAAATTATGAAAAATAATATTATATCATTGTATTTCAATATATATTGTCATTTCTAATATTATTTTCACTTTTTAACGTAATTCTTAAATTCTGAAACTCGTACTAGATAAGAAAGATACCAATCAATAATAGTCAAATTTTAAATTTAGGATTAATTATGTTTGATGGTAAAATTATTTATCATATGATAAATATAACATAAAATATAACACTTTTTTGGAGAATAGATATTTTTAATGTAAATACTAATAACTCACTGCATATGGTACCATATGTCAGCTATTAAAAAGTGCATCAAAACTCGATACATTACATTACATTGTACTAAGGAACAGTAAAAGGGCAAAAAAAAATTTTTTTTTCTTCTTCTTCTTTTTTTTTTTTTTTTTGTTGTTGTTGTTGTTGTTATTGGCCAACATATTGCAGGAGTTGAAAATTCAACAAAAGTCTTTTTACATTTCCAAATAAATTATAAAAAAAAAAAAAAAAAAGTAAATACTAATACCGCCGCAGATGGAGAACTGAGAAGTGCCACACAGATGTTCACATGTGAATTGCAACTGATTTTATTCTCTTACAAGTACGTGATGTAAATAATTTCACAGAAAAGCTCTCTGCAGGAAAAACATGCATGTATAAATAAAGGGCGGCTTTACAAGCAAAAAATGAAAAATAAATAAATGGCCGGCAAACATTATTTTTCAACTCAAACTCAAATAAATAAATGGCCGGCAAACATTATTTTCCATAATATTGCTGTCTACTCATCGCAAGAAAGTACAGATTTTCAGATAGTTTTATAGAGATCAAGTTGGGTTTTTGTTTTTGATTTTTTTTTTCTTAGCTGAAGAAGTTAAGGTGCACGTCAAATTATCAGCATGCATATCATATAAAAAAAAAAATGTGCAAAAGAAAAAAAAAACGGAAAGGGAGGAAAATTTGTACATTAAAATTCCCAATACAAAACCAAAACCGGCTATCACATGCTAATGAGGGGTTCATATTGAGTGAATTAATAATTTTTTTATTTTATTTTTAATCTAATAATGCTTTTGAGTTTCTGAAAATTTGAACAGGAAAGGAAGGAAAATCATCATTTTAATGCACAAGAGCTATGGGCAAAAGCTCGCTTTTTGTGATCTCCATTTTAATCATATTACGAACTTTAAAGAGAGAGAAAGTTTACTTTTTCATGAATGTTTGAACAGTTAGGAACGGATATCTATATTGCTGACCATGGAGAATGAGTTCCAGATGTGCGTGTCAATTCCAATTTTCTAAGTTATCTTTAAAAAAAAAAAAAAAAAGAGAGATCCTTCTCTAAAACAGTACTAACCAACGACGATGAAGAGGATCCAATGGCGGGGATTGTCAAATAAGGAAAACGTAAATCGAACATGCAATGTAATTTTACTTAAAATTTGAAGTTTATAATTGTTGTATGACGCAGACTTCGTGTTTTTCAACCAACAGATTTCTAAATGTCATTATTCTATATTACCTTATTTGTAAATTTATAAAGCATTGAAATTTACCATATTTATAAAAGTCAACAAAGCATAAAGTACCGACAGTTATGTCCCACATTTGCTATTTAACAAGCTTGAAAGTTTATTATATAAGATTGTATTTTTATTTTTATTTTTATTTTTATCAGGATAAACTGGAAAATCTATCAAGAAACAGAGACTACTAACTACGTACGGTGCTGTCGAACTTATACCAGCGCAAAAAAATCACAAAGACAAAGGATAGAGAGAGGCAAGACACCCATTCCAGCTTACACCAAATAAAATTAGTCGAGAATCAAATATGTCAATAATATTATTCTTATTATTATGATTATTGTATCCAAATCACAGCTTCGTTCTACACCAAATCTCACTTTTAAAAAGAGTCTAGAGACAACACGTACGACATAGAAACGAACAGCCTTAAAAATAAATTTTGTACGAGGATCGACCACAGATGGGGACATCAGCTCGTGCCAAACTCCAACCTTTCCCACCTGAATGGCCGGAATACATACATCACTTCTGGTGAACTCTTGAATAGAAGGGCCACGCAAACACATACTGCAGCAATGGCTACCATTGACAGCATTGCAGGCCTGTACACCACAGAGCTGCTGCTTGCTCCATACACCAGCTTCTGATCACAAACCTTGCATGGACGCTGATTACGTGTCAAATGGGATCTTCCAATCTCAAAGCTGCTTATCGGCTCATTCTGCTTCTGTCTTGTACTGCAGTCGCTGAGACTGCCGGGTATGTCAACCACTACATGCCCAGTTGCAGGTCTCTTGTTAATTTTCCGTTGGATAAGGCGGATGTAGGAGTAATGCCCACGCAAACGAGCATAATCTTCAGGTGTAGAGCCTGTGCTGTCACGAGCATTCTTCCACGCTTCAATTCCCACCTATACCGGACCCAACCATGTCATCATCATTAGCACAATAACTAAAACATGTGAACAAGTTATCTGTGCTCAGTCATCAATGAAAACACATAGGTCGTATATTGATAAAAATGCATGCATCGGAGCAAGCATATTTGAAAAGGTACAATTTTAGGTGAAAAATACATGGTTTAGTCAAACTATTATGAGACTATTAAAATATTTTCAAAAATTCATTATAAATCATACTGCAGCAAATTTCAAGGACTATCAAATATAATACATATGGCATTCCCAAAAGGTGCCTACAAATAAATCAGTGTTGAAGACCAGTGACCGACAAAAGTTATAAACAAATGAGCTCATCAAATTCCCATCCCAGTATGTTCAAAGATAAACTAGTCATGGGAAACTTTACCGTTCCAGGATCATTAGTTAATGCATCCAGAACATTTTCTGAACCATCCTTTCCAGCTGCAATGTGGAGTGGAGTTAAGCCTGCAGGACCAACGACATCCGGTCTAAACAAGAAATTCTGGTCGACTCCATCACTAGCTGCCTTGTCTTCAGATTCTAAATTCTTCAATGAGGTCTTGGGGACATATCTCAGGAGAACTTCCACTAGAGGTCTACTGTTTCTTCTTACAGCTCTGTGAAGGAGACCCATTTCCGATAATGCCAGACTAATGAAATGATCATCTCCTGCCCCTACACTTCCATCATGTAGAATGTCCAGCAGTTTTCTCACTACAGCAGACCAATCATGGTCCATAGAGAACTCCATAAGCCACTTGAACCGCTTTAAAGGAAAGGGATCTGCATTAGGATCCAAGTGACCCAATCTAGATCTCAACTGACTTCTATGAAGAAGCCAACCCATTTCATGAATGAAGTCCACAGCTTGATTGTAAGCATCAGGTTTTCCAGTTCCCCCTACGTCTGTGTCAGTTTCAGTATACTCGAGGGCACTCTCAAGCACACGAATCTCTGAACAAACATCCTCCTCAGCAACTATGAAAGGAAAGAAGCTGCTTTCAAGGCTTTGATCTTCAATCTGGATAATTCAAGAGGAAAAATATTCTCAGTTAACAACGGCAAAAACATTAATCAGCATTCATGAGAGGAGAAAAATACATCTCAAAAAATAAAGTAATTTCAAATGATTGTGAGAGGGATCATAAGTAAAAGCACAGGGAGAAAGACCATGTCTCCTCTCTTCCGTTTGAAATGGCAAGTGGAAAATTAGTTAACAAACAGGGGAATTCGCAGATGCTTACTCTTCTACCCACCTCTTTTCTAGTTTTCTAATTGATGCAAACACTTGGTAGCAATATCTTTTCTCAATTACCACATAAAACCAAACAGAAAAAATTAGTTTAAGAAAATGTAGGATAGAACTATATGTGATAGGAAACATAAGAAAACAACACCTCTATAAACCCTCGTCCATTTGTTACTGGGATAGGACATAAGAAGTTGATGCATTGCTCATCATGCTCCGCACTATCAACACTCTCTGTCAACTCATGAGTGGCTTCTTCAACCAGATACTTCCCTTCTAGAGCACAAAATAACCTGAAAAAGGAATGTAAAGGGACGTAAAACGTATGCATTGATGATGAAATGAAATCCAAAGTTTGCACAAAATTAAAATTCATAAATCATCATAATCTTACGAGGGGATTTATACCTTGTGGTAGGCTGAACCAAGTTAAGGCCTCTGACTACAAATTGAGCCCTCTCCGATGCAGGTATTGCAATAGGCTTGACACTCACAATTTTGCTGAAGTTGCTACTTCTGAGAGGCAAGGATGTGTCTACAACAACCTGACCTGTAGTAACAACAAATTTTCAAAACTATTTTAACTGTTCCTAGGGAGTCATGTTATTAATTGTACAGTCAGTTACCAAAAAAGGCAATGATGATAACTAAAATATGTTAACAATGCACAAACCATTGTAAATAAAGGCTACTTGATGCTGGGCCCTAATAAAAATCCATCCGCTTCTCCAAAAACTGTCATCTGCAACATTCAGGAGCCTACTCAATCTGGAACTGAGGTCATCACATAGCTGTTGAAAAAGAAACCAAGAACTCTTAGGTTTGGTGTGTCCATGAAATGGAACACATCTCATACACGGTCGCACCAGGGGGCAGTTTCATGGCAATAAAACTTACCTCCTCCCAGGCTGCCTCAGACTGACGTAGGTAAATTGTTAAAATGATACAACCAGGCTTGATGTAGCTCTCGATTTCAGAAGGACTATGAGATAACCAGTCCAGAATCTGAAAGTTCACAAATTATACATCATGAAATCTTGCCGGGTAGGAGACACAAAAACAACTGGTTACTTTGACAGTAATTACCTGTGCACGCAGGAGATGAGGAAAGTCATTTGGCTCTTTCCCGAAGAGTTTAAACACAATTCTATCCGTGCGGCTCTGTTACGGTGAGATAAGGGGATAAAGTGACTGTCAGAAGAAAGCAACCTCATGATGCTTCGTGTACAATTTAAAAGATAGATTCTTCATATTAGACCAACTCTCAAACAACATCATATCGACCCAAAAATAAAAGAAGAGTGGCACACCACCCATGCCATGGACTGCTTCGAGCACTTACATTGGAGACAATAACCCGTGACCAAAAAATTGTGAAACAGAAATGAATATAGATCAAAGTCTGGAAAAGATGCAAGTGTATATTTATTTATAGAATGCCTTTTCTACATATGTAAACTGTATTGCACATATTTGTAATAAGAATATACCTGAGCTTCTCCACTGGAGCTAGAGGGTGACTGAGCAGATGCTGAATCTGAATTTCCACTTGTTTGAGGTGGACTTGACTGATGAGAGTCTTGTTGTACCCATGAAGGGCAATCAAGAGAGCTAGTGACCGCAATTGTAGTCGGAGGCGATCTCTCTGGATCTTCCACACCATCATCTGAATCAATGTATATGTCATTCAAATCGAAATTGTTCGTCTTGACTTGTGCTGCAGTACTGTCTCTTGCTTCTGAGTAAGATGGGGGGCTGTTCATAGAGCTTGGTTTTATAGAAGATGCAGCTTGTATACTTCCACCGCTAGCATTATGCAGATGAACCCCTTGCTGTTGCATTTCAGATATAGGGACCGTTTGATGTTGTTTGATAGGTCGTGGGGGGCCTTGAGGACCATTTGTGAGAAAATTAGATACAACGTCTGAGTTCCCAACTGAAGTCCCATCATTCAACACGTTTTGAGGTTCTCGCAAGAGTCCAGCAATATTCTTTCCCCCGTGATCACTTGTTTGGCTCGCAAGGCTCCTTAAAAGATGAGATAACAAATCCCGATCTGTAGTCTGGTCAGATCTATTGGCTGCATCATGGAAGAAAAATTCACTTAGCTGAAAAATTATATACCCATTGCAACGAAGTACAAAGTGGAAAAAAAAAAAAAATTATCCAGAATATGTGGGCTGCAAAATGTAAACATCAAGATCAACTCGATTCATATTTCAACTCAAAATTAAATCTTCAGGATTATAAGTTGGATAAAACATTTTGACATAATGTAGATAGTATTGGGTGCATATTTATTCCTAGTCTCCGACACGGTTTATTTGCTATACAGTTGAGAGTTTAGCAACAACCCGTCCCATATCCAACATCTAGTAACTGAACTGATTAAGCGAACCACATGGGTATGAACCAGCAAGCACAACATTTAACTATTTAGTACGAGAAATTAGGTCATTGCAACAGAGACTTGAAGACAAGATACTTAAAACACAACATAAATGTACTAAATAAAACCTGAATTGATATCTGTCATCGCCCCATCATTGCAAACAAGAGAGCAAGCAAACATACAAGGAAATATAGACCGCATAAACAAATGAACCCCAACAAAATAAAATCTTATTGATGGAGTAGTTCGTAATGTCTACTTACAGTGCATATTGGACAGTATCCTTAGTAGACTTATCAAAAGATAACCACTAGTTTGATCATCATTTGGAGAATTTCCATTAACAACAGGGTCAGGATTTGTCTTTCTTCTCCTTTTGTTATGACCAGCTAATCTTCTACGGCAACTTCTCTTCCCTTCATCAAACTCTTGAAGGACATGAAACCTGCCAATATATATCACCAAGATAATCTGACAGTGTATTAGACTCCAGATGTTTTAATGCCTCCGAAAACATCTATAAGACACAAACACTAATAAAGATCACTTATTTGCTTCCCAGTCAAGACTCTAAAAGCCATATATGGAGCAAGAAGAAGCTCACCGACTACATTGCTGACAGAAACGCTGCAAGACATTGCCAACAAGCGCCTTACTGGCCTTGGAATGCATCTCACAGACCTTGTGCCTCCGATGGTAATCCTTTGCGTTGCTCAGATCAGCTCCGCAGTCTTCAACCTGACAAACTGCGCGACTGGAAGAACCTCCACCAACCAATTTAGTCTTCTTCCCAGTGGTTCCTTCCCAATTATTATTCCCCACTTCCCTTTCAGAAGATTGATTATAACCGCGGCCTCCTCCTGCAGCTCCTCCTCCTCCTCCTCCTCCTCCAAGCTTGAGAGAAAGAGTGCCAGCTTCATCAAGACCCTTTAAATTCTCTTCTTCCTCAACCACATTAACCCTTCTCCTCTTTTCCACCACTAATTCCCTCTTCCCTTTCTCAATTATTCCCAGATTCCCGTCCTCTGAACAAGAGGAGGAGCTGTTGGACGAATTCCCCGCCCCGAGAGGAAAAAACTGCCTACTGCTAGTACTAACCACGGCATCGGAGGAGGGTCCCAAGGCCGGATTGACCACGGAGCTGGCAATGAAAAGGTCTCCATCCCATTTCCAGTGGTTCAAATCCCACTCAAAAGTCGCCCTTTTCGGCAAATCCGAGGGGCTCATCCCATAGAAATGGTGAGCTTCGCCGCCAAATCTAGCCTCCATTGATGGATTCAAATCTCAATCTCAAGCAACAACTTTTAAAAGATCCAATAATTTAACCCCAAAAAAGAAAAAAGAACCAAAAAAAAAAAAAAAAGGCAGTGAAGAGTGAATTAAAGTGAGGGATCGGAAGCAGAATGAAGAGAAGGTAGGGTAGAATTAATCAGCTTCGGTTCTTCCCCAAAAGTCGTGAAAGAGTACGGAAACGCAACCATGATTCCGATAAAGGGCAAACAACATACCAAATTTGAGCGAATGAATCGTCGAATCCCAGCTCCCAGCTACAAATTCCCCACCAAAAAAAAAAAAAAAGTAGACAAAAAAAATTCACATAAATTAGGAAGAGCAGGAGCAGGGAACGAAACCGAAGCAGTTGAAATTGAGGAAGAAAAGAGTAAACAGTACTTTACCAGAGAGAGAGAGAGAGGAGAGAGAGGAGAGATCGGCGGCGGTCGGAAGGTACACGAAGGCCGAGGAGGGGCAGGGGAAGTTCCGATGACGATGATGATGCTGAGGTGGTGATGATGATGATGATGATGATGGAGACAGTGATGAAAGAAGAAATGAGAAAGGTGCGTATGTAAATATGGGCAGGGATAGAGAAAGGAGAAAAATGGGAAATGGGAAATGGAAATGGTAGTGGTGGGGTAGTTATGGTTTTATCACTTTATGGTATGTTATGTTAGTGCTGTGTGTGCACCCTCTGTATTAAATTTAGGATCCATTTGATTCTCACGTTTAACTCAAATTAAATTATATTTTTTTATTATATTTTTATTTTTTAAAACAAAATTTTATTTTTTTTAAATTAATAAAAATTACTATTTAAATTTAGATCTTATTTGATAAAAAATTCTGTTTAAATTAAATTATATTTTTTTATTATATTTTTATTTTTTTCTTCAAAAAATTATTTATTTTTTTTTAAAATTTAAAAAAATTTAAAAAAATTTATTATTTAAACTCACAAATCTTAATTCAAATTTACACATCAAACACCTCTTAAAAATCTCAACTTAACTCAAACTCAACTTATAAATCAAATACCCCCTTCATCCTCTTTCACCCAATCATACCCCACTCTCTCTTGTCTCTTCTCTCCCCTCTTTATTTCTTCTTCTTCTTCTTCTTCTTCTTATCTTTTTGTTAATTTAATAATAATAATTCACGGGAGAGAGAGATACGCTACAGACGAAAAAGAAAAAAAGAAAAAAAAAATAAATAAATAAATAGAAAGCAAATGAAATGAAGAAATGGTGGTGGGAGGTGGGGATGGGACCCACACGCCACTTGCACACCTCGTGGCCCCCCCCCCCCCTTTCTCTCTTTCTCTCTTTCTCTCTCTGTCTCAGCGATAAAAAAGGAGAGAAGAGATGGAAAGATGCCTACCAGCGAAGTACCACCCGCTCCCACTCTATTGTCTGTTTCCTTTTCTCATCCAGTCCTACTACTTCTGTTACTGTTCCTCTACTCTAACCTCTAACCTCTCTCTACGGTTTTTATCCCCTGCTTCTCTTCCCACTTTTCCCTTCCCCCACCTCACTCTGTGATGAACGATGATGCAATATCATAATACATCAGAGAAAAAAGACATTTTTTTTTTTTTGTCTGTCACGTGAAGGATTTTTATTGTACCATGTCATAAGTTTAATTTAGGACGCAAAATCAAAAAAGACTTTTTGTGGTTGTAAATATAATTCAACCGATAATTGCACTTTTAATTTATTATTAAATAAAATGTTTGAATCATTTCTTTTCAAGTTTAAAAGCAAAGGTTTCTTTTTTTCCTGACAAATTAGTTATAAACCAGTAACTATCATGATCAACACAAATAGAGCGATTTAAATCTAAAACGAAAAGAATAAGAGGGAGTTTGGGTTTCTTTTAAATCCAAATATTTTCACTTAATTTTTATCTTTTTCTGAAAATTTTTTTTATCTTTTGTAAAAATTTAAAAAAAATTATTATTAAAACTGAAAAATTTCAAATCAAATTCATTTATCAAACAAACTTTAAATGCCTTAGCAACTTATTTATTAACAACGGCTTAATTTTCAAGTTTCTCTTAATTATTTTTTCTCTTTTGTATTAATTACTTGTTTCGTGTTAAAAGTAGCGAGTCCAAGTCCTAAATCCTAACCGACCTTTGCCTTTTTCTCTGTCTTTTCCTTTCTTTTCTCCTTTTCCTACGCTCAGGGAGAACACGTTTTTCTTCCCCTTTAATTCATTATTTTATTTTTTCTTCTTTTTAGGAAAATTTCTTTTTCTCTTTCTGCTCACCTTTTTTTCATTTCCCTAGTTATATTTGGATTTTGGATGTTTAATGCTTCTACAACACGTCTTACGTAGTTTCTTCATCTTTTTTTTTTTTTTTTTTTGGCTAAAATCTCAATTTTAATCATGCACCTTTTTTGCTTTCAAACCACCGAATTATGCACCTTTTTTTAGCTACTCTTTTATATTCTTTTTCTTTTTTTAATAATAGTATTCTTGTTTTTATTCAACCCTTTTTGTCTCCCTCATCTAATATCATTTGTGGTAATTATCACTCGACTTTCCAATGATTGCCATTTTAGTTAATTTTATACTTTTTCTTTGCTCATTCGAGTTTTATCTTTAATTGGTCACTGTTATTACGACACATGTTGCTTGTGATGGCAAAATAATTAGTACAGCTATCCTTAATTAAAATGAACAATTTAATTATAACTACTGGTTGCAACTTGCAATTAATTCCAGTTGCCAGTTGCCACAGTGAAAAAATGCTTAACATTATTCCAGCTAATAGTTAACCATGTTAAACAGAATTACTAAAAATACGGTAATGTCATTGACAATTAATTTTACTATGTCAAAGTAGTTTTTTTGTTTTTTTTTTTGGGTTTGACTACGTGTGTTCTCAACTTGAAAAATGCATGCATAATTAAACTAGTTTAACAATAAAGCGATAATTAAGGTGTGGGTAAATATATTCACACAAGGAAGGACTCAATCGTCTTTAGAAGTTTGTCTAGCGGGGGAGGTTTTACCATGTGAAATATTTGAGTTGGCTTCTCAAGAGAGAAAATAGTGATTTTGTTTGCTGAAATTTTCAAATTTGAGTCTGTACTTATGTTGTGATGACTGCTTAAGAAGAAGTCAACTACTTGCACCATTTTTTTCTTTTTTTATAGCTAAGTCAAGTAAGAATAATATTAGTCAATCAGTTAGTTGAATAAATAATATTAGAAAAATTAGATTGAGTGATATTTTTGAATCACCTAATCTAATAGATGTTTAAACTTTTTTTTATTTAAGAATACAGTAATTTATCGTTTTTCAGATTTGGTCAATTAGTTATTTATTAATGACCAATCATGAAAATTGATGATTGAATAATGGTCAATCAGTGATTGAGTATGAAATATGATGATTTACTTTATGATTATTCAGTAATTAACCGCAAGTCAATCATTGATTGACTATTATGCAATCAATTACTGATTAACCATTTAAGAAAATTGATTAACCATTTTAAAAAAATAACCTTTTAATTAATTTTTAAAAATTTTAGTCATTTATTAAAAAACTTTCTAAAAAAAAGAGACTATTTTGCTATAAATCCATAAATATTATATACCATTTATCAACAAGTAAAACAAATAAATAATACTATAAAACTTGGCTTGTTTGAAGTATAAAACTTGGGTTTGATTATATACTCCTTGCGAAAATTACTGTCATTATTTATTTTTTGTGATGGGTTCAGATATAGAATTATTGTTAAATTATGTCTATAATTATAAAATTTTTGTCAACAATTCTGTCAACAAGAAGAAAAAAAAAACCACAGAATTACTGTCATTATTAATCGGTTAAGTGATTTTATTTTAAAATCATGATCAAACATCATGGGACATTGGTAAATTCACTTAAATGTTCTCTACACGCTGCTATTACTTTCCTTCTTCTTTATTGTTGTTGTTGTCGTTGTTGTATTTTTATTTATTTTTTTATTTTACTCTCCTTTCCAATGTCCATGTGTTACTTTTCTGGAAGCATGGATGTTTTTCCTTTTAAAAATATCTGCTAACAATTTTCTTTTTCTTTTTAATGATTTTACTCGTATTAATATAAAGTCTTGTCTATCCTTAATTTACCGGAAAAAAAGACAGAGCTCGCCACTTGGATTGGACGGTGTGCCCGAAATCCAGATAATAATGTAGTTTTTTTTTTTTTTTTTTTCCGCGCATATAAATATCCCCAAATTCAACAAAGACCCAGCTTTCAAAATTTTTACCATGATTTATTATATACGCGGCCAACCCAAATCTGTTGGTATATTTATAATTTTTATTTTCTGAAAATTTTTTAATTGCGTTTGAAATAAAGGTTTAAACTAAAGTTTTCAATTGAATTTTTATCTGTTTTTGAAATTTTAACAAAAATTATAATTAATTTTTCAAAAATTAACAAATTCTAATATCAAAATTCAATTTCAGAACTTTCATTTAAAGCGCAAGCTTTATTTACATATTACATTTGTTATGTATTCTCCCACATTACTAAATTATAAAATTGTCGTGATGCTTAAATGTGAAATAAACTCTCTCTTTTTAAGTTATTTTTAAGAATGAGTTTTATTTAATTTAATATGATATCAGAGTTAACTAAAGGTAACGGAAAACAAAGAAGAATTACTCTATGTTTGACGATGTGTCTTTTTTTTTTAATTATAACAAATGTAAAGTTTAATTTTTTAAAGAAATGTAAAGTTAGATCGGAACTCTAAAGTTATTTTCAAGAAAATAAAATAAAACAAAAAGAACTGATGCGTGAACCGGCATCCCATGATATTAAAAAGCAACCAAAAAGTAAAATAAATAAATAAAGGTAAGAAAAATTGTCGGATCAATGGCTATTCTCACCCACATTTGTCGTTGACCTTGACCCACGCCCCCCCCCCCCCCCCCCCCCCCCCCCCCCCGGCGGCGTACCAAACCCTTTCTCGTCTTCTTTTCCTCTTTCGTAGGTTCATTTGTTTTGCTTTTAAACGGTTAAAAAATTTTTTCCAAAAACTTTGATATTTTAATAAGTAGTTGAGAACCACATATATATATATTTTTAAAGAAACCTATAAAATTATAATAATTTTAAAATTTTTAATAAGTAATAAAAATCTTTAAACAAAATTCGTAATATCAAATTTAAAAGTCTATTCAAAATAATTTTTATTTGAAGTCATATTTTCTAACATTGACATAAAGTTATTTTGATAGAATACCTAATACTTTTAAGAACAGTTTTCGAACTAAGAAGCCTAAAACAGCTTCTAAAAAGATATTTCAAATAGGCCCTTGCTGGTTTAAAATTTTGTCGGGGTCTCGTAGGTTTTCAAAGGGAATGAGTTGAAAACAATGTGGACAATTCAATAGTCCCTCACAAGGCTTTCATTGGTATTGGTGGCATTATCCGTGACTTTTCTGGTTTAATCCTGGGTGCGTTCTCTAGGTAGGAGGCTGGAAAAATTATCTTTTTTTTTTTTTTTTCTATGGTATGCATTTGCTATGCCTGAGGGATTAATTTTTGCCAAAGAAAGTAGATGAAGGTTCAGAAGTAATGACATATTTTTATGAGAGAAGCTGGTAGTGGCATTAGCGGTCATATTCCTCATCAGGGTAACGTGATAGCTCAAACACTAGCACAATTAGCTTTTCTTTTGCTGAAGGTTGTTTCTGGCTTGAATATTTTCCAAGTTATATTGCTAGTTTTGTAAGTGCTGACATGACTGATTTTAGATAATGAAGGTCATCCCCACCTTTTAAAAAAGAACAATCATCTATCCGTATTTTAAAGATTAAAAGTTTATTGTTTAATCTACATAGTACACTTTTTTTTTTTTTTTTTTTTTTTGTGCGTGCAATAGTATAAATGTTTTTGTCATATTGAATTTTAACTTAACCATATTAGATATACAACCCCTATATTTTATCACACTATGACTTCTTGCCCTGTGTTTTTAATGTATGTAGATTCGTTATCTCGAAGTTCTTTTTTGCTTTGTGGTAATCGATTTTGGTTTTACCTTTTGTTTGATTCATTGGTTTCCAGATTTTTTTCTTTTTCATTATACTTTGATAACTTGCTTGGCTTTCTCATTGTTTTGTATTTTTATTATGACTGAAACTCTAATAAAACAAGTTAAATGAGACTAATTATCTCTTCTTTTTTTTTTTTTTAATTTGTTGCGAACGAAAATGATAATAAAAGATATTATGTGCGATCAATTCAAAATTCAAAAGGCCAAATAGGTGATTTTAAAGTAAAAAAAAAAAAAACAATGTGAAATGACCTTGAACCTTGAGGAAAGCATATGACATTGATCCGTTTATTAATACCAAAAAAAATTTTGTTACTTAATAAAAAGTAGAATAATTTAGTTCATATATTCCATTATTATGACACTTTTTTACTATTATTTTCAATTTATAAATAGAGATTTAAACTTAGTATCTTATAATTGAATCAATCATAAAGTACCGTCACATTAGACTCGCAATCACTTATATACTGTAAAAATATGTGATGGATTGAATTACTAACATTAATCAAACTCATTTACGCGTGTACAAATAAAAGAAACTGAATGGTAAAAGAATGGGATCCGATTATAAAATTGGGTAGTTTAAATGTACTATTACTTATTTGATGACTGATTTACTGAAGTTGATAATTAGTAGCAGCTGGGAAATTAGTAAAGGTTAATCAAATATGGGCGGGTTCAATTGCCATCAAAAGGTTGGAGTTAGACCCATCAAGATCTGCTTCCAAACTGTATGCATATCTATATATATATATATATTAATCATCCCATGTAGGGACTAGAGTACGTACTTCAATTAACTCATGTCGTATAGGTCATGGTATGAGTATCTACAAATAGATTAATTTATCATTGAAAAACAAACTAACAATAAAAAAAATAAATAATAATAACATAATAACTTTCTAGTCATGACACTGGAGGGAATCATTTGAGTTCCAACACTTTCCAGTTTCGTGACACTTTAGTTTGGTCAGATATCGAATTTCATTTGGGGGTGTTATATTATGGCCATTGTACAAACAAAAAAATCACAAAAAAAAAAAAAAGGCCAGAAATTTATTTATTTATTTTTCTTTCAAAATTGAAAGGGGGAAAAAGATATGGAAGAGATAAACGTTTCAAGAAGGTCTTAATTAACCTTTGTTTAATATTTTAGAACAAAAAAAGCAACTGAAGTTAAAACAAACCATTAACTGTTAATTACATATTTTGCCATATAGCAATGACATGTTGATGTTACATCCTGAGGTATTCTATAGCATGGAATGTATACAACTCTAGGTCATTTTATATAAACTTCATCTCCCTATTTACTCGCTTTAAAGGTGGCAATTATATATATATATATATATATATATATATATAAAAGAAAATTATCATTTAAATTAAAAATAAATACAAACAACAATACGAAAGATAAAAACAATCATGTGATATAAGAGACACAATACTCGATTAAGACCGATTTCATCAATAAAATTTGACGAAGTTCAGTGAGGAGGACATAAGCTGAGACACAGCAACGGGAAAATTCCTTGAATTTTTCGATAATTCTATAATCGAGTATGTTCAAAGTTCTTTTTCAAAAAAATATCTACAATAGTCACTCGCAGTACATAGATTGTAATAAGTTTTGCCTAACTATAGTACTAATGGAATTAATAGACATATACCGTCATAAAACAACTCAAGTGGAACACACAATAAAAACAAACTAGAGGTGGGGGAATTACCTTCTTTATTAAAAAATTAAAACTAAAACTCAAAAACAAAACATGAATATAAAATATCATCAACCACGAATTCTCGCCCCATGTGGAACAACCACTTTGCCACACGCTAGAACTCAAGAGTAATCAATTGGCTCAATTAGAGGTAAGAGATTGTTGCACTAACCATCGGATCACCAAGGTCTCGTTGGATCCCAACCCGCTGAAAGCTCATCGGGTTAGATCTAGTCGAGAAACACCATCTGACTCTATCCCCGTCGATACCACCAATCACTCTCGTCAGGCACAGCGACGACAGCAGAAGTCTCACTCAAAAGAAAACCCTAATATATGAGAAATATATATTTAAAAAAAAAAAAGAGAGAGAAAAAGGAAACCCCAACACAAATAGTCCCGTTAGCCCCGTCCGTGGAAATTATATATTTAAAACCACAAGCAAACTCACTTTGGGTATGAATTGCAAGTTTCTTTCCCTTTTGTTTTACTTTCCAAACTTATACATGTATATATATATATATATATATATATGTTAGTGTGTGTGTGTGTAGAATGAAATTTTGTTTTGGACAAGTCCACAATTTATCGGGGAATTAATTTACTTGGTGGGTTATGGGCTGGTAGTGGGCATATGAGCCCCAGAATCTAACCAAAGACTCGCAAATCTTCTTAATTCACCTCCACCCCACAATACTTAATCATATCATACCCTTTATTATGTCTAACGCCACATGACATATCTCATACAGGCCACAAAAACTCAATCAAAGCTAATATTCATTTGGGTAATTTGCACTTTACGCCCCTTAACTATGGTACCTTTGGCACTTTACCCTCTGTATTATTTTTATTATTACTATTATTTTGCATTGTTTTGTAATGCAAACCATTTGTTAATTCATGTCAATTTTCCTTACGCAATTTATCACATGATTAAATAACCACGTGGATTTGTCATCACATGATAAGAGTCTGAACTTTACCAGACATTTAATGTTCGTTCTCATGTTACTGCTATCAGTAGGCAAAGGAGCACAGTCCATGAAATGGTTGATATTGCAAAAGGCAATAAATTAAGTATACGGTCATGATAGGGGACAATATGGCAAAAACAAAATTAATTCTAGGGTGTAAAGTGACAAAGGATCATAGCCGAGGGGGGGGTAAAGTAAAGTTTACCCGATAAGGGTACAAAAACCAATACACCAGATCTATTTGGACCGGTAATACTTATGATCGTCTAGTTTGGGGGTTAGCAGACTCATGCATGATAAAGGTACAAATTTGGTTGAGTTTATTATATAAACAAATACATTGATACGTTTATATATATATATATATATGTTTATATATATATGTATATGTGTGTGTGTATAAATTCACACACAAATAAGTATATATGTAGATATAGAAGCAACATGCATATTTTCTGTTCAGGACCCTGCCCGCCTACCTGACAACCGCCTTCCAAAACTATTCCCAAACTTGTCATGTGGTTAGACAAGAGTCACAAAATGAAAGCCTTATTCATCTGGACGAGACAATATGATTCCTATATGAATATTAATAATATTCATATAGTTTTCTAATACATTCCCATAAATTCAATGCAACATATACATATATATATATATCTAATTGTAACCATAATAATGTTGCTTACCAAAAAGATTTAGCTTAATAATACAAAAACTTATTTTTTGCTTTTATTGTAAAAAGATAGTGATCATAAATTAATTCCACATGATTAAGCACGTGCATGGTTTGAACCAATACATGCTGCTGTGATCAATCATTGAGGTGACATTATGTGTGTGTGTGTATATGTATATATATTTGGATCATTGTCTTGTTATATTATTTGTTTTAGCTTCTCCTTTCTTGGCGTTATTTATTTATTTATTATTTTAACATTAAAGAGCACAAATATTTAATTGTCGGCTTGTACTAGTCTTCTTTTCGGAGGAGGGGGGATTATTTGGTGAAATCTCATTACATCTTCAAGCAAATTGCAAGAGGCAAAATTTACACCGATTAATGATTAACAGCTAGTTCTTAAATTCGGAAATTCTTGTTCTGACACGTACCTATTTCTATTTTAATCAAAACACAAGGTATAAACTTCTAATCCAATTTCTATGCTAATTACTTAAATTAAACATCATGTTCTCAATTTGAAGATACCGAGAGTCGCTTATATTGTTATTCCTGCCTTTTTTTTTTGGTTGTTGTTGTTGTTGGACGAGGAGGACTGTGAACGTGTAGTTGCTCACAGATTATATCGTTTGGTTAAGTTTTTTTTCATGCATTCTGTTGGAGGTTCCCTTTGAGGTCCTTGGTCTTTTTTTTTTTTTTTTTTTCGTCTCTAGTGACCTTTATTTTTCCTTTTAGGCCTTGGTCCCCGTGGGGTTGTTACCCAGTGTTTTGGCCCGGCTCCTCTATCCTTAGGGCCGGTGTTGTTTATTTGGTTTGCTTGACGAAAAAGATCCTGAAAAGAGAATATATATATATATATATATTAATATTATATATATATATATTATATATATCTAAAGCTACTACGACAATTGAATCGTGTATGTTTATATTTTGAGATACTGAGTTACACAACTATGACGAAAGATAAACAGCCCAAACATGAGAAGGTATTAGGGCCTGTTTGGTGCACAAGTTCAAGATGAGATTTTTAAGTTTAAATAGTAAATTTTTTTGAATTTTCAGAAAAGACAAAAAACTTTTTGGGAAAAAGACAAAAACTTTTTGGGAAAAAGACAAAAAAAAGTTTGAAAATCTTAGTTTGGACTTGAGCTCCAAACTCACCCTTAGTGAGTTCACTAAAACTAATTTTGCAGTGGTCCCAATATAAATATACATGATTAAAATTTAAAACTCTAATAGGAATTTCATATCCTATCTTAACATTAGAGTGTTGAATTCGAACGCTCACTCTGAATTTTATTCTTTAAAAAAATTAAAACTAATTTTAAAGAATATATTTGGAATCATGCAGTGCATTAAACTTGTGATGGTATCAAAGCTATATTTATTTTATTCCGGTTTACAAATTTCAAAAAAAAAAAAAAAAGTTAAACAAATTGTACTAAAAATTTATTCAATGTTACACAATTTATACATGAGTTGACATAAAATAATTCCGGGTAGGAATGGCCACTCTTGTCCATGGTGTAATTAGGAAAAACTGTAATTGTTTACTATCGTGCACGGAGCTAGGTGGAGATGAATAGGGGTATGTATCCCCGCTCAATTTTTTAACATTTATTATTTTAACCTATAAATTTACTTACGGCTCATTTAATATGAAAATTTTCAAATGTTTTCTTCTTTTTTTTTTTTTTCCCTCTAAAAGCATATCAATTTTTACTATTCATTTCTTCAAATCTCTCTTAAAAATCAAAATTTTAAAAACTCATAACTTTTTAATTTCAAGTCTAAATGTGATATATATTTTTTAAATTGCATAAAATGATAAGATAAACGAAATAAGATCCATATTACTATTTTTTTGTGAATATATTTTAAGTTTTTACACTTTTTAACTATTACAATTTATTTTTAACAAAACGCACAATTCTAAACATTAACTTATTTTCAAAGCTTTAATTGGAATGGATGCTACAAACGCTCCTTTAGTTTTTCAAAAATGCCGTCAATAAAATACTTTTTTTTTCCTCAATCTGAATTTTTTTTTCCCTTTAACCTATCTCAATAGTGTCTCAACTAAACTAAAATTCTGATTCCGTTGTAGATATACTAGAACTAACTTTTAAAAAATTATATTAGGCATTTTCACTAGCCTATGGATATGGAAAAGGAAATGAAATTAAGAACAATAAAAAAAGGAAGAAGAAGCAATTTAGAAACGTGAGTCTCAATTGAGCGACACCATGTGGAATGAGTCCTTGGACTTTACCTTTCTTTGGTTTTACAATTCCACAACGAACTCCTCCTCCTCAATCTCAACCTTTTCATACCTTTTCCGTGTTTTTATTAATTAATATTAATCTAAGAGAAAATCAAATAATCTTCTTATTTTTCATTTTTTCTGTTTTTTTTTTTTGCTTTTTATTAAAAAAAAAAAAAACCCAGACCAAATGTCTTTTTCCCTTAAAAAGAAGAAAGAGACACATAGTCACACTGGTTTTCCCGTTGTGGTAAGGCTTTGTTTGGTTCTCCAACTTAGTTTAAACTAAAGTGTATTTTTTTTATTGTGTTTTTTGTCTTTTCTGAAAAAGTTTTTTGTCTTTTCTGAAAAAATCAATAAAAATTACTATTTAAACTTAAAAATCTCAACTCAACTCAAACTCAACTTATACACCAAACACCCTCTAAGGCTTCGTTTGGTGAAACAGTTTGAGTTGAAATTTTTAAAGTTGAGTTGATTGACTTTTTAAAAACTAGTTATAATTTTTATTAATTTTTTAGAAACAGATAAAAACTGTGATGAAAAATTTGAGTTTAAAATATTGTATCAAACGGAATATATGATTATATTAGATTAGGGCGCCATTAGCGGTACATTTTAGCAGATCACAAGTAAAAAAAAAAAGACATGTGGCTGTGCCATAAATAAATAAATTAGGCGAAATAAAATAATTTAGAAAATGTAATAAGAGAAAAATCAAATGAGGCCGACTTGTCAATTGTCATCAGCTTTGCCGACGACTTTTTCATATTAAGCCAATGATGAGCCGACACGGTATCAAGTAAGGTAATCCAGGTAATTTCCAATATTTGACAAACGGCAGTGGAGAGTGGGAAGTCACCTGGTCAAGCTCGGTTTGCTGCCAAGCTCCGCGTCAGACAAACCACTATTACTTTTTATTGTTTTTATTTATTTAACCAAAATTTATACAGTTTCTTTCTTCTAATACATGTACATATATTTTGCACTAGTACGTTGGGTTGGATTAAATATTATGCAATCTAATCTTAAAAGAAAACACTCCTTCTTTTCAAAAAAAAGAAAAAAAAGAAAACACTCCTAAAAAAGGACTGTTATGTTATGAAATCAGAGTCAAGTCTCTCTCTCTCTCTCTCTCTCTCTATCTTTCTCTCTCTACAGCTTTCTCCTCTCTCTTTCTCTCTCTCCCTCTTGTCCGGCGCTCTTACCCTGCGCACCCTCCGCCGGCTTCCCAGCTCAGATCTCTTTAGGCTTCGACCTTCTGGTGCCTTTTTTTTTTTTTTTTCCCTGATTTTATTCACGGTACGCTTGATCTCTCTCTCTCTCTCTCTCTCTCAGTTTTATTTTCTTTTCTCTTTCTTTTCCCCCTCCAATAACAAAGTTTAATTGATGAATCCTTTACCTTTAACCTGTGGCCTGTGGTGAATCGGACTTCCGAGTAGTTGTTGGATGTGAAAAATGAAAATTCTCAATAGCAGGGACAATCTCGTACAATTTTACTGTTTTTGCTTTATTTTTTTTATTATTTGTTTCTTTTCCCCAAAAAAAAAAAAATTGTTTTAGGTGATTAGACAAAGGACGTATTGATCGGATGCTATATTACGGAATTCCGCCAGTCATTATGTGCAGTTTCTTTTGATTAATCGTCTTCTCGTTTTTTAATTTAATTTAACTAAAATTTAATTAATTTTATTATTATTATTATTTATTATTATTATTTATTCAAGAAATGGTTTTGTAAGTGTGATTGGTTATATAGGCAGGGTGGGACTTGGGTTACTAGTACAGAATTCTGTCAAAAGTCTGTAAATTTTGGAAAAGTGACATTACAATTTTGTCTAAATTATTTTAATTAATAATAACCAGTTATTTTAGAAGAGAGACTATGCAATCAGAGGTATCAAAATTCCGTGGATTTCAGTAAAGGAAAATTATATTTATGTCCCAATTCAATTACCTCCACAAGTTTTGTTTCATGATGTATCATGAAAATTATCAGTTTTGATTTCGTGATGAATGTCATTTTTCAAACCGAAATGACTACTTAATCCAAGTGTTTTTTTTTTTTTCTTTCAAAAATCCCTTGGACCTAACAAGTTATTGTTTCATGACGTGTGTCTTTTATTCTTTAGAAACCCATGAAGTGGGGGAACTGCCACCCAATGCGCCATTGTATATAAGTCCATAGCTGTGACTACTTTTTTCAGTTGAGAGGTCTGATGGAATATCGCTATTATTTAGATAATGGCTTTACAAAAATGAACGACAGTGGCTTATTTTTTGTGCTTTGTCCCAATTCTTTCACATCCTTATTATCAACGGGTTGTGCTTAAATGCATCAATTCATGATCTATTTCTTCTCCTCCAATGTGTCTTTCTATGCCAATAAACTTGTCTCTTCTAACACGTTTTTGTTTCCTCTTTATGTTTCGCATGTACCTAATGCCTATCAGAAATAGCTTATTTGATTAGTTTTAACTAGTTGTTTTTGGAATCAGCTATCGTAGAGAAATCATGAGCTGCTTCGGCTGTTGCGAAGACGATGATATGCATAAAGCTGCTGATAGTGGAGGTGCATACCCGGTGAAAAGTTCATCAGGTATTTCCAGTTTGCTAGAGTAGAGGTTACTAGCCAAAGATGATATCTTGTGATTGTAAGTTCATTGGTTTACGGGAAAATGTACTGAGGACAACTGTTGTTCCAATCTGGCAAAGTTTGAGACTTGATGCATTTGTATAATAATTATTAACAAGGTCAGATTTGCAGTTGAGATTGGATGGTATTTCATGTTAATTTTACTTGAGTTTTAGCAATACATGTAAAATGCTTGTCAACATGGATAAGCATTTATGCGTGTTTGTCACTCGTCCAAGATGATATCTTGCAGTTGTTATAACTTGCCTCTGTTATTCACTATTGAGTATTGTTTCTACACTTTCATATACTTGTATCGACTCTTTTTTTTTTTTTTTTTTTTTTTCCCCCCTCTATGCCAACACACTTATTTTTGTTATGTATTATTTTACATATGCTTTTTCTGTTTTTGGATATACTTGTTTCCTTGTCTATATGCCTTGCTGTTTCTGTCGCTAATTTTATTTGCACCAAACTGAGTTGAATTTCATGATCTAGGGAACGATGGGGGCTACCATGCCTCAGAAAGTGCACCCCGAGGTGCTCAAACAGTGAAAGTCCAGCCTATTGAAGTTCCTGCTCTACCAGCAGACGAGCTAAAGGAAATCACTGATAATTTTGGGACTGATGCTTTGATTGGAGAGGGCTCATATGGAAGAGTGTACTATGGAGAACTTAAAAACGGGCAAGCTGCAGCAATCAAGAAACTAGATGCCAGTAAACAACCGGACGAGGAATTCCTAGCCCAGGTTTGTATAATGGACTGTTGTTCTCTCTCTTCATGCTGTTGCAATGACTTTAACTCAATTTTCTAAATTGGTGTTTAACTTGACAGGTTTCTATGGTATCAAGGTTGAAACATGAAAATTTTGTGCAATTGTTGGGTTACTGTGTTGACGGGAATTCGCGTATTCTTGCCTACGAGTTTGCGTCTAATGGTTCTCTTCATGACATTCTACATGGTATGTGAGACAGATTTGAAACCCAAACGATCATGAGTTGAGATAGTCTACTATTTAGGTTCTGTTCTCTTAATTGCAGTCTTTATATGCATGACTAAATGAAAGTTCTCAGTTCAGCGGTTTCTCAAAGTGATTAATACTTGAATTGGTATCGCATTTCATTGCAGGGAGGAAAGGTGTTAAAGGAGCACAGCCTGGTCCTGTTCTGTCATGGGCACAACGAGTAAAAATTGCTGTTGGGGCTGCGAAAGGGCTAGAGTATTTGCATGAAAAGGCTGACCCTCACATCATCCATCGCGATATCAAGTCTAGTAATGTACTGATCTTTGATGATGATGTTGCCAAGATAGCAGATTTTGATTTGTCAAATCAAGCTCCTGATATGGCCGCACGTCTTCATTCCACTCGTGTTCTAGGAACATTTGGTTATCATGCTCCTGAGTAAGTCCTTCATGAATTGTTTAAGTGATGTTTGTGTATAATTCAGAGCTGTCAAATCTTTGGCGAATCAAAGCTTGGAATCTTGCACTAGCCAGCCTAACTTCTTTTCTGTAGACTTCAGACTTTTTCTTTCCTTATCTTTGTCTGGCCACTCTGGTAATCAACCTAAGCATCGATTTAATGTTCTAAATTTCCTGGTTGGCAGATATGCAATGACTGGACAGTTGAACGCAAAGAGTGATGTTTATAGTTTTGGTGTTGTCCTGCTTGAACTTCTTACTGGGAGAAAACCTGTTGATCATACATTACCACGTGGACAGCAGAGTCTGGTGACATGGGTATTAATCTTTTTGCTCAGTCGCTCAGCGACTCTTCTCCTGAACTGTGTTCTTTTCATTCATGCAACTGAGCTGACATTTTACTGGTATGTGTTAGGCTACTCCAAAACTCAGTGAAGACAAAGTTCGGCAATGCATTGATGCGAGACTAGGTGGAGACTATCCTCCAAAGGCTGTTGCAAAGGTAGTTGCTTTCTTTCTTAGCTTTCCAAGATGTGTGGGGGGTCGTTGATTGATAAAGAAACTTTGTCTTCTTCTCCATGCATTGGGATATTGATAGTAGACTTAAACGATGGCTGATGACCACACAGTGAAACCTCTAATACCAGCGAGCGATTTCTTTGTGTTTTATTGCAGATGGCTGCTGTTGCTGCCTTGTGTGTTCAATATGAATCAGATTTCCGCCCGAACATGAGCATTGTTGTTAAAGCCCTCCAACCCCTCTTAAACGCCCGGCATGGACCTGCTGGCGAAACACCGAGTTCGTGAAAATCTTGATTTTCTCAGCGTGCACGTTCTTGCCAAAAACCAAGGAATTGTTGCTGAAGGTGTTGGTATTTTGTTGGATGATTATGTTACATACGATTCCATTGTTTACAAGTATTTGATTTGTTCATAATGCCTGGGGGCTATTTTCCTGTCATTGTTAATTATAATGTATCTATGTATTTTGCTTTTACATTTCCCCACCTTCTTCTCTCCACTTGACTGGTGGTTTACATCCTTAAAAATGGTGCTAGGTCTTCTGTAATCTTTTTAATGAGAATGCGATCGTAAGTATTCTTCGGCGAGATGCAGTGTTTGTATAAAAAAAAAAAAAAAAAAAAAAAGCTCTGGAGGGCTCTGAGATAGTTCAATTCGGATATTACCTTTGGAAATGTGTTTAATATTATGTGATGAAACTCTAGCAAGCAGCCAAATAGAGCATTAACTCCGTGAATCTGATAGACAAAAGGTTGAAGGAAAAGGGATTCTGGAACCGTGTAAAGTGGAGCGAACATGTCCTCAAAAAATAGTAGCGTTTATGCGTGGCCGTTGCATAAGAGCATCAACAATGAAGTGTTAAAATTTATGTTCTAATAGTAAACTTTGACATCTAAGGAGGGAAAAAAAAAAAAAATGTGTTCTCTAGTTAAATGCTATCTTTGATAGCAAATGTTACCTTTTGTTATTTCAACCTTTTAATTTTTTAATCTAAACTTTAATATTTGATTTCTATTATTTGGTGTCTTAATTTTTTAATCAAATTATTACAGTTTTGTCATTTTTAAGTTATCACTAAAACTTTAGTTTTACGTAATTCAAAGCATAATGGTGGTAATGACGACATGGTAGATATTGTATTTGGTTTGTCGCTTGGAGATGAAATTTTTAAATTGGAGTTGACTGACTTTTTAAAAACTAGTTATAATTATTGTTGATTTTTTAGAAAAAAGATAAAAACTGAGATAAACAAATACAATTTAGTTGGAATTAAATTCAAATACCAAATAAAGCAATAATTTTAGAAATTGTATTATATATTAGAACACAAATCTCACAATTTTATTTTTCACAATTTTTTGTAACAAACATTGTCTCGAATTTATAAAAAAATAATAATATTAACATTAAAAATTATATTGGAGATGGTTTTACAAAGATCCAATGCAAACTCCATTTATAAAAAATAATAATAGAAATAATAATAGTAGTAAGCTTCAGTTTGGATAACTTGTTCGAGTTAAAATTTTTAAATTAAAATTGATTAAATTTTTTAAAAATTAATTATAATTTTTATTAATTAAAAAAAATAAAAACTAACAAAAAAATTTTTTAATTAGAATTAAACTAAAACATCAAACAAACGAGCAGTAATAAAAAAAAAAAACAGATAGAGCAGCATTGTTATTATAAAAATTTGTACAAAACAAATAAATTATAATAAATGGCATAATTACACGGAAGCAGCTAACGACGCCGGCACAACATTGGAGTTTGCCCGGGCTATTTATTATTATTATTATTTATTTATTTATTTTTTGCGCCCTTTTTCCTTCCTCACCCTCGCCTCACCTGTAAGTAAATTGTAAACTCAAATCAAGATTCGGCTTCCACCGGGAAAAAGCAGGAAAAAAAGAAAAAAAAAAAGAGGAAGAAAAATCACGGATTTCCTTTCCTTTCCTTTCCTTCCCTCGATCTCCCAATCTCCCCACTTGCATTTTTGTCTTTTTCCGGGTTTTGGTTGTTGAGAAATTTGAGTGTGGGTTGTTCTCGTTTCGTCTCCAAACATTATATATATATATATATATATATATATATATATTAAATTCCCCTCTTTCTTCGACATTGCATTTCTACTCCTCAAGGTCAAGGTGAGTTGAGTCCCTTGTTTTCTAATATTTTTCTTCTTCTTCTTGAATTTCTTCTCCTTCTTTATTTTTCTTTCCTTATTTATTTATTTTTGTGATGTACAATGTGCCGAGAAAAGGTTTTGGATCCACTGTTTTAGTCTAGTGTGTTCGCATTACTCCGCAGCTTTTTTTGATATTCAATTCTTAATCCCAGATTTATGATTATCTTCTTTATCTACTAGTAGCCATGACCAACTACATTTAAGATTTTTTGTTTGAATTAGTTACCATTTTGCTTATGTTTATCTCTTCATTATCAGAGGCATTTCTTGTTTTTTCTTGTTTCGAATGTTAATGACTAGCCTCATATATATCTTTGTCTTCCCAACACCCAACAGGTTTTAGAGATCTGGTTTGTATTGTCGGAATTCGGAATCAAACTTACCCCTTACATGATTTGAGCTCACGGACAGCTACTGGTTGTCGTGTCTTTAACTTTTTTGTCTTCAAAGTAGAAGCCCCTTTGGGAAATGCTGAGTAAAGGTGGGTTTGGGTTTTTGTAGAATTACAATTTACATTCAAGTAGTGTAGAGTACAAAAATGATCAACAAGCAGCATCTCTTGACGTATATATACCTTCTGCTTTACACCACGCTTTCCTCTGGGGTTATTCTCTACAACAAGGCAAGCCATTTTTCTGTTTGTTTCCTCATAGACATTATGTTATTTTACTTGTTAGTTTCGATTCCTTCCTTTACATTACCCGTTTTGAAATCTCGGATTATTCTGCTTTCCCTTGAAAAGAATAGGGGGGAAGGAAAGTATTCTGATTTTCCTGCTATATTGAAGGATGGTCTTGTTGGGATTTTTGTTGTTTGCAGTGGTTCCTGTCCACAAGGTACTTCAACTTTCCGTATCCAATCACCCTTACCATGATTCACATGGGATTTTCTGGTGCAGTGGCGTTCTTTCTTATCCGAGTTGTGAAGGTATGACCCTATTGAAGCTTGTATTGCCTTTTCTTTTTGACGACCCTATATTTTGTTACTTACTTCCTTTTGGCGGATTTTCTATTCTCTTCTTTTTCTTTGAGCTCTTGATCCAAGTAGGATTAGGATGATGCCAGATAGTGTTAAACATTTAGGGACAGGAACAAGCATGTGATGAGTGCAATCGCTTTCATTCCTAACTTTTGAAATTGTTCTGCATTATTTGTTGGTCCATGCCGAGTAATGCTCTTTTATATGTGTTTTAATCTTTGATTTTAGAGTAATTGGCCTAAGTGGTCCCTAAACTATTCAAGACGTGACGGTTTGGTTTCTGTTTTTTTTTTTTAATTTTGGCGGAGACAACCCTCAACTCTCTAAATGGTGGCAATCTAGTCCTTTCCGTCTAATTCCATTAAGTTTCTAACGGAAAAGGTCACGTGACCCATTACATGACTTAGATTAATAATTAAAAGACGAAAATACCCTTATTTAAAAAAAATACTCAATATACATTTGACTCGATGTCGCGGGGGGGCTCTGGGTGTCGCGGATCTAGTCAGAGGGGGCTCTGGGTCACTCGGATCTAGCGGGGGGGTCCGTCGATGAGGTCTGGGTGGGGGAAAGGGTGGCGGGGGGGTCCGTTGATGCCGGACGCCACCCACAGATTCAAAATCCACAAATTTAAAAAAATAAAACTCTAGAAAACATAAAATATCATCCTTCCTTCACCAACCGCCAACGGCCTACCTCTGAAGGCTGAGCTCTGACAAACCACAAGTGAAGAGAGAGATATACGTGAGTGAGGTCAAGATTGCGAGGCTAAGATCCCGGCGGCGGCGGAGTTCGTGAGGCCGAGAGGAGATAGTGGATTGAGAGAGAAAGAGAGGAGAGAGGAGAGAGGAGAGAGGAGAGAGGAGAGAGGAGAGAGGAGAGAGAAGAGAGAAGTGAGAAATTCTAGGGTTTTTTTTTTTCTTCTTATTTTTGTTTATGAGTTTTTTTTGTTAAATTAAATTTGTTGATAGATTACTAAAATGCCCTTTCATATTAGGTCACTTGTCTTACACATGATTCATTCCGTTAGAAATTTAATGGTTTTAGACGAAAAGGAGTTAGATTGCCAACATTTAGAGAGTTTAGGGTCTTCGTGGCCAAAATTAAAAAAACAGGGACCAAACCGTCACCTTCTAAAGAGTTTAGGGACCATTTAGGCTAATTTGAGCAATAATACTATAAAACGAGGCAGTGATCCTAGGTGTATTTGCCTTTTTCTCTCTTTTTTTTTTTTTTTTAAACACCTTGGCTAGCTGTTTCTGTCATTCATTTGTCTTTCTTGTTACCATGATATTATAACTGCTCTTTGGAAAAGAGTTTGACTTTTGGTAGTTGTGCAGGTTGTTGCTCCTATCAAAATGACATTCAAAATGTAAGTCTCCTACAAGATTTAGTTTATATATCCCCTTAGTTGTATCCCCATTCCTATCCTTCCAATCATATTATGACACGTGTGTAACTAACATGATTTTTTAAGTGCTGTGACATGATATTGTAATTAAGTATATATTTTTAATTGACGTGTAATGATATTATTGGAGGGACATGTAGGGGACACGGATAAGGGGACATGAGAGTTGAATCCTTTGCTACAGGCAGGTCCTTTCTTCGTATCTCCATAATTTTCTCCTCTGGAGTAAATTTTTTGTTTTTATTTTGCAGATATATGACATGTGTGGTTCCAATAAGTGCCTTCTTTGCTTCAAGTCTATGGTACGTGGTTTCTCTTGTTAGGTTAATTTCTTATGTGACTGAGCAATTATGTGTCATATTTGGCTGTGTGAGATTGGCTCTTTCCAGAATTTGAGGTTGATGTAATCTAGGAGTTGTTGTCAAATTACTTTACCAAAATGATATATTGCCACAGAACCATAAGCACAGGAACTCACCTGTTCGAAAGAATGGGATTCAATGCCACCCTGATTGAAATTATGACTACTTTGCTAGGCTCGTTTACCGCTATATTGATGTTCATTTTTCTTTTGTTTCAGTATTTCCAAACTTACACTGACTTTAGATAAAATGGTGTTTATAGGCTTCACCAGCGAGTACTGATATAGTCTGTAGATTGTCCTTTTACTTTTCATCTGAACAGTTTGTAATGAACTTTCCCTTCCGTGATTAGTCTGGAACTGAAATGTTTCCTTTCTTGTCTTTTAATTTTCTCATCTTGCACTGTGACTCTGATCTTTAAATCCTTTTTCTATGTTTGTATAGGTTTGGCAATACTGCCTATTTGTACATTTCTGTGGCCTTCATCCAGATGCTAAAAGCCTTAAGTATGTGAATAGTTCATGATTTGGTTTTCATTTTGGTCCCTTAAATAAAAAATGTACTGAATGCATTTTACTTTATGCTGTTTCGATTTTCAGTGCCAGTGGCAACATTCCTGGTGGCTGTTCTGTGGGGCACAGATGTTTTAAGATGTGATGTGTTCTTGAACATGGTGCTTATCAGTGTCGGAGTTGCCATATCCTCGTATGGCGAAATTCATTTTAATATGATGGGTACACTTTACCAGGTTATGGGAATCGTTGCAGAGGCCCTTAGGCTTGTATTGACACAAGTTCTACTTCAGAAGAAGGGCTTAACACTAAATCCTATCACCACCCTGTATTATATAGCACCATGCAGGTACTTGAAATCTCTTTTTAACTATTCTATTTACGAGTCTTTCTTTTTCTTTCAAGTGTTATGCATGAAACCTAGTTTATGACATTCACGTCAGTGCTTCGCTAAATTGCTAGACCGTTGGCAACTTCACACCAACCTCATGAAATTATTATTATTATTATTTTTTTGGGGTCTCGTATCTAAGTTCAAATAGTACGAGGGTATCATAGCATTTTTTCTTCATCTCAATTCTTGGAATTTGAAATCATACAGCAAAATACATCAAATACCATCCAAAAAAGCTACTTAAATCACACTGCATTTGTTACTTACAATATTTCCAAGCACTTCTTCGTTCTCTGAATTTCTTTAATCTGTGTTAAATATGTTATTTTTGACTAATTTGTTGATGTGCTCATTTTTAATCTACTGTCTTGTGCAGCTTCGTGTTTCTGTTTATTCCTTGGTATATTCTGGAGAGTCCTGCAATTGAAGTTGCTCAGATTCAGTTTAATTTCTGGATATTTTTCTCAAATGCTCTTTCAGCGCTGGCATTAAATATTTCAACTTTCTTAGTAATTGGTAGAACAGGAGCAGTAACTATCCGAGTTGCTGGAGTCATGAAAGACTGGATATTGATTGCCCTTTCAACAATTATATTCCCCGAGTCTGTAATTACAGGTCTCAACATAACTGGTTATGCAATAGGTATGCCTTCTTCAGCTTAAGTTTGGAAATTTGTTGTTGTTGGTTGGTTTGTTTGTTTGTTTGTTTTTGTGGGTGTGTGTTACTTATAATCAAAAAATGAACTTTTGATTTTTTATTTTTTGGCAGCATTATGTGGAGTTGTTGTGTACAACTATTTGAAGATGAAAGATGCTCGTGCATCTCAACTTCCTTCAGGAATTAGCCCTGATAAGCCAGTACAGGTTTGAAATTCTTATTACTTTCTTGGGCTGACAAGCATCTATCTTTTAGAGCATGAGCTATATTTTTAAGATAATTTTCAAGCGCTTTAGTAAAGACATATTCCTGATTATGGGCTGGTTTAGTATTGCTTTTGGAGGTACCATAAGTTCTTTGCTCATAACATGATGCAAGTAGCGTGTTTGGTAAAAGTGCGTAAAAGTGCTCTGCACAGGCACCAATGCACTTCTATAGTCAGTTGGAAGAGTTTGATTTGTTAACTGTCGACTTCTGCTTCTACTTCCAGAAGCACCGCAATCAAATACTAAGCTTTTAAGTCAAGTTGTGACTTGTGAGGAACCTTTCGCTTTGTTAATTACACATGTGAATTGTGAAGCACTTGGCATATAGGCCTTGAGATAAAGTTTCACTTGTCACACTACTTCAGGCATAAAACTACAGGAGTTTCTTATCTTCCATCCTTTATTTAAGATATTGTTAATATCTCTACAGAATATGTCTTAATTAGTGTTAGATTTGTAATTTTTTTTTTGTTTTTTTTGTTTTTTTTTTTTGCAATGGCTCTCAAAAGCCAGATGTTTGGTTGTTGGTGTTCAGGGAGAATCTGTTTTACTGTTAAATAGTAATTGGGTATGTTGTAAAATTTACGTGGCTCTCCCCCATTTAACAAATTGCTTTGCAGGAGCTGAAGACAGAGAAGTCATGTGATCTGTACACTCGTGACGACATTGATAAGAAGAGCAGCATCAATGTTGGAAGGAGCCGGTGGAATGTCACGGCTGCTCCCGATTCTCATATGGATGAAGAAGCACCTCTAATTCCTTCATCCCATCTTGGCAAAAGTCAACTTCAGTAAAAGTACCCCCCACAAAAAGAAAAAAAAAAAAGAAGAAGCAATTAGACAGCAGTGAACATTTAGAACCACTTTTTATTTTTATTTATTTTTGTTTTATTTTGGGGATGAGGATATTCGATTTTCTCTTATGCAGAGCATCAACATAGTCAAAGTTAGAAAGTGATCCAATGTAAAAAACTAGTTCGGCAAAGTACTGAAGGCTGGCTTTGAGTGTAATTCGTTGCCTAAGAGGATGTTAGATAGTTATTTTAGGATATTCTTTGCCCTGTAGGGATATTTGGATCTCTCTCTCGCTCTCCCTCTCTTTCCATTATAGAGTGAGGTGTAATTCTAGGTATTATCTTAATAGCAGTAGTAATCTTGTTTGGGTGGGAAGTTGATATGGGGGCGTGGCAAACCAAATTACTAAGCCTTTGGTGGTTTATTATATAGCTAATGCTTTTTTCTTTTCATTATTACTTAAAGCATCGTCCACTTAAATTAGTTGCTTTTCTGTGGCCAACCTTTTTTCCTCCTTTTTTTATTTTTCATGATAAAAAGTTAAAGCAGTATTTAAAAAAAAAAAAAAAAAAAAAGAGTCATATATGTTAATCTTTGTTTGGTATTCATGGGATGGTGCTAATAAAGTTAAAAGGGCAGATTGAAAAACTGGATTTGGTTAGGTAAAGGTTCTCCTTCCTTTTTAAATTCCAATGTCAATTAGTAAAAAGGCTGTAGAATGCCTTGGCTGTTAAGGAATAAGGATATTATTGAAATAAACTTTTATATTGTTGTCAAAATATGGAAATTGAAGAAAAATGGGGATTTCGGAGGAGAAAGCAAACAATACACTTGGTTGTATTATTATAAGTAATTAAGGAGATAAATAAATAAATAATATTATTATCAATGGCCAACAACCAACTATATGGTGTTTGAACTTTGAAGTGATAAAAGTAGTGATGGAATGCAGGCCAATAAATGGTGGTCGTCTTGACTATAGACCCCAACCCAACCCAACCCAACCCCACGGCTCGACACGACACTACAGGCGTTAAGGGCCAGCGTAGAAAATGGCCACATTGGAAAAATAATAAAATATTCAATCCTCCTAATCAGAGTCCCAGTCAATTCTGTCGTCGTATGCTCCACTCCAAGTCAACCTCTCCTCTCTTGAGCAATACAAAAATCATTCTCTCTATTCTATTCTTATTATTTTATTTACTCTTCTTCTTTTCTTTTTTTTTTTTTCCGCCCTTTAAATTTCGTTATATGTTTGATTTGATTCAGTTTTTTATTTTTATTTTTTTATTTTTAAAGAAACTTGAGATGGACAATTTGAAAGTCAACATTTTATTTAAAATCAAAACGTGAAATTATTGTTATATTATATTTATAATTATTATAAGATACATATTTTAATTATTAGCTCACTTCAGAGTAATATCAAAATAATAAAAAAAAGTATAATAAATTATAAAAAATTAATTAAATATTAAAAAAATTGAATTTTACAATATCTTATTAAATAGTTATATTTTTTTAAATAATATTAAATAATTATCTTTTCTCTGGTAAAAATTTGACCATTTTATTTCTGTTTTCTTTTTTCTGACAGTGATTTAGTGAAGCATACTAAAAATATACTATATTGAATGCAAGAATAATGCTCTATATGATTACGGATAATTCTTATAATTATTTTCAACCAAATGTATTTTTGTACGTTAACCTTGAGATTCACTGACTATAAATACATGGTCATAATGAGATTTTTAAATGAGATTTTCATCAAATCTTGTTTATTTATTTATTTTCATAATGTGCAGTGGCATGTGTATTATATTAACAAAATATATAAATTTTTTAAAACTAAAACATGTATGAAGTAGGACTGTATCGAAGACCCATTCCATTTGTATTCTCTTTGGGCATGTTTGACGTGTAAGTTTGAGTTAAGATTTTTAAATTTAAATAGTAAATTGTGTTGACTTTTCAAAAAAGACAAAAATTTTTTTGAGAAAAAGACAAAAATTTAAAAAAAAAAAGACAAAAAAAAATTTAAAAATATTAGTTTGAACTAACATATCAAACATGCGCTTTGTTTGTAATGCGAGTCACAACACACACACACAACACTTCGCACTCTCAAGCACCCAAAACAAACGCAATTCAACAAGTCGTACGAAGAAGTCAAAAAATGTCCCAGTATCCAATGCAACAAACGCGTGATTGTAGGGGCAATATCGTCAATCAGATACAGTACAAAGGCCTTACTTATATACATACATATATACCATTCGGCATTTGCAGAAGAAAGATAGAAGGAAGGAAAGCATCAAATCAAACCCAAACGCCCCCTCTCTATTCTCTATTCTCTATTCTCTATTCTCTTTTCTCTTTTCTCCACAAAGAGACACCCACCCAAACACCACGCCCACCTTTCTCTTTCTCTCTCCTCTTTTCCTATATTCACGATTAGAATATAGAATCATTTAATATAAATATATATATAGAGAGAGAGAGAGAGATTTATATATATATATAATGTTTTTATAACTATAGTAGTTACAGAGGAAAGAAGAAGAAGGGAGTGAAAGATCGATCTGGAAGCGGTAGATGCTAAGAAGGAAAAGGAAAAGGAAAAGGAGAAAAATAAACCAGAGAATCGTTAGGGTTTCGATTAGATTTATTGAAGAAATCGGAGATCGGCGATGGGTGGAGATGTGAGCGGCGGAAGCAGCAGCAGCAGCGGCGGCGGCGGAGGAGCGATGGCGGGACAGGCGGAACTGCAGTACGTGGGGGCGAAGACATCGGTGTGGTGGGACATAGAGAACTGTCAGGTCCCCAAGGGCTCTGACCCCCACACCATCGCGCAGAATATTAGTTCAGCCCTCGTCAAGATGAATTACTGTGGACCCGTCTCCATCTCCGCCTACGGCGACACCAATCGCATCCCCGCCTCCGTCCAGCAAGCCCTCTCCAGTACCGGCATCGCCCTCAATCACGTCCCTGCCGGTTACTCTCTCTTTCTCTCTCCCTCCCGCTAAATGTGTTTCTGTTCGTGAATTCTTCTTTAATTTTCGTTTGATTTTTACTTTATTCTAGGTTTAATAGAGTCTTGAACTTAGCTCTCACTGCACTATCCCTACGCACAATTTCTTTCTTTGTTTTTTTTTTTTTAAAAATTTTTTTTTTTTGGAAGTATCCCTACGCACAATTTTATTCATTTACTTCCAAGGTGTGTGTGTGTGTGTGTGTGTGTGTGTGTTTTTTTTTTTTTAAACGTTCCTAGGTTTTTTTTGGTCCTCTAATTCCATTGCTTTCTCTTCTCTCTTTAAAAATGCCTTTCGTTTGTTTCTTAAAATATATTCGTCTGTTCGTGAAATTGTCTTAAAATTTTCTGTTCAGTTTACTTTATTCCCTAGTTTAATAGGCGTTCAATTGATCTTCTTTGCACTATTCCCACACGCAATTTCATCGTTCCTTCTCAAAGTCCTTTTAAGTGGAAATAGAAAAGAAGGTGTGGTGAAAAAGTAGCGACTTTTGATGTGATCTGGTTTTAATGGGTTTGTGCAGAAGTAGATCGTTTTGTTTCTCTTCGTACAAAGCCATGTCACTGATGTCCTGTCTTACAACTTGTTTTTCTCCCTTTTCTAGAGCGAGTCATTGACATGTTTAAGGTTTTGGGACAGGTGTCAAAGATGCGAGTGATAAGAAAATCTTAGTTGATATGCTGTTTTGGGCGGTAGATAACCCCGCACCTGCGAATTATTTGCTCATTTCTGGCGATAGAGATTTTTCAAATGCTCTTCATCAGTTGCGAATGAGGAGATACAACATTCTTCTTGCGCAGCCGCAGAAAGCTTCTGCAGCCCTAATAGCGGCTGCAAAGAGTGTGTGGCTTTGGACGAGCCTTTCCGCTGGAGGACCACCACTTACGACTGGTGAATCATCTCAGCTTGCTAATGGTAACCCCTCCTTTAATCCTGAAACACCACAATACCCCCCTATTAGCCAACCTATGGCTTACCAAGGAAATATTCCATTGGGGAATCAAAAGCCTAACAATGTTGGAAGGGTTGGTGATCCTAAGAATAAAGGGAAACAGATGAAGAAAACTCAAAGTCAGCCCATCATGTCGCGGACTTCAAGCGTGCCGGTAGGAATACAAGAAAGTAAAAATAATGATTATGGTTTCCAACCGGAACATACACATGCAAAGCAGTTTAAGAAAGCGCCCCATGAATTCTTTGGTGGTAGTGGCAGCAACGGCAACAGTGTTATAAGCAATCCCCCTAATCACTACCCTTCTCCTATGATGCCCAACAACCTCCATATGCAGCCTAATTTTGGACCTGACAATCGGTTTCCTCCTAATCCCCATAATCATGGTTTTCGGCCAGTACCTCCTAGACCTGATGGCCCTAGATTTTCATCAGCTCCACATACTAATGTGCCTGATATCAGTAAGTTAGGTATTGGTGATTACAGCAACTATGTGCAGAATCCACCAAATTTTCATCATCGAAATGGAGAAGAGTTTAAACCAAGGCCTCCAGAGCCGCTGAATCTGCCTAGTCTAAATGGACCTCAGAAAGGCCATAGTTTCCACACTGGCCAAGCGTTTCATCATGATGCTACGAACAACAGGTATCCTCGTGGTCCTGAATATTTACCTCCGCAACCATCCCCCATTGTTGCAAACAATGTTCCTAATAATGGTATCTGGGGAACACAAGGATGTGCACCTCCTTCAGAATACGTTCAAGGTCTTATTGGCGTTATCTTACTTGCCTTAAACACACTGAAAGTTGAAAAAATTATGCCTACTGAAGTAAATATTACCGACTGCATTCGATTTGGGGATCCAAAGCACCGTAATACTGACGTAAGGAAGGCCTTGGATTGTGCGATTGAGCAACATATGGTAGTGAAGCAGAACTTAGGTGCTGTGCAGTTATATGTTGGAAAAAATGAGAAATTATGGAAGTGTGTAAACTCTATGGGTGGCAATCTTAATCAGTATCCAAAAACCATGTGGGATAGGATACAGAAGTTCATGACTTCCTCAAGTGGACGTTCTGCATTACTGGCTTCTCAATGCAGGTAAATGCAATTATGAAATATGGCTACATTAGCATTTGACAGTTGACACCATCTTTTTCAGATTTTTGTAAGAACTTTTAGATTCCTGGAAGTGATGTGTTCCGATTATAAGACAAGGCATTCCTTTTTCTTTTCAGATATGAAGCGGCTTTAGTTCTTAGAAAATCATGCCTAGAAGAACTTTCCTTGGGTGAAGTACTCCGGGTCTTGAATATGGTTATCAACATGAAGAAATGGATCACTCATCACCAGTCAGGATGGCAACCAATTACCATCACCCTTGCGGAGACAAAATCTGATATGGTTACTGAAACTGGTGCTTGATTAAAACAAGAGCCATTTCGGTGAGGGAAAAGTGGATTTAGTTTGGCTACAGCTACAAGAACACTTTCTTTCTCTCTCTCTTTTATTCTTTTTCTTTTTTCTTTGTTCTTCTGTCTTTTTTTTGGGTCATCCAGAATTAGGGATCATCACCTTCACAAGAACTACAACATTTATAGAATATCTGGGAAGGCAACTCTTAGAGGGCGAATCAAGTAAGTAGGACTAGGTTTTTATTTTATAGTTTTGTTCTTCCCCAACCCCACACCCACACCCACACCCACACCACCACCAACCCACCCCACCCCCCCCCCCCCCCCAAAACCCAAAACTTAATTTGCAATGCTAGGTACAGTCACCTATTGCTCAATCATAGTTTTCTTGGGCCTGTGGAGATGCAGCAATGAGGCCACCCGTTATAGAACTGTATTACCTGGCTTTATCCCCGTACAAGCTTAATTGGTCGAATGTTTTGGCCTATCTATAGCCCCTTTAAACTGTAGTGTATGTAAGGACCGGCATCAGCAAGGTGTCAGTATTTTGTCTCAGCATATATGTCTTGAAGTTGCCACCTGGATCTGGTATTACGCGGTTTGTTCTGTTTGCTGGAAATTGAGATGAAGTTTTTCTAAAGCTAGCACACGCTCAGGGATATGAGACAATTAGAGGAAGAGCTCCATTCCATGTCTGCCATTGTTTCTACATGGGGCTTGGAGAAGTTGAGTTACTTAATTGTTGAGAAGTTACTGTAGAGTCTTATGGTAGATGGTAGTGGAGTCTCATTCTGCAAGTACATGGCTAGGGGTATGCCTGCAACTCTTAAGCATCGGAGGGCGTTGTATAAATAGGTTTTTACGCTTTCAATTTGAAACTGCTTTTATCAATCATCTGGATGGGAGAAAACAGGACAACCACCCAGGGAGAAGAAAATGGTTATCACTTTAATCTCATCCCAAATTCATTTCATCCTTGCATAAATTGTCGTTGGCGACTGCAGGTTGGCTAGGACCGGGACTCTGAAACCTGCCGCAATAGCTTCTTAGAATAATGCTTTTCCAAGTGTTGTGCGCGTCTTTTTTATTTTTAATGTGCTGTTCTGTATAATTATGAATGTGAGAATAGGTTTGTTGGAATGGACCCTCAGTAGACCTATTTGTTTCTTATGTTGAAATCGAATTCAGACTGGTCGTATCGAATTTGAGGTCAGAACGTTTAAAGAAATGCTATGGTCTATTGAAATTTTATGATTCTGTCTATGCACTCGTTTGATTCCGCAATGTTCATTTTATTTTGAACTAGTGATATGCAATGTTGTTGAAATTTAACGAGTCTTGGTCAAAATCTTCTATGGGCGGATGAAAGAAGGCCAGGACTAGCGTGTCCTATAGTCTTTTTATCTAAGTTGCCACTAAACAAAAGACGATGGAGTCCACAGTTGTCAGATAGTAGGAAGCACAACATCGGCTAGAAAGCCTCATTTCTTGAATGCTCTGCTATCGTTGGTTTTAAGGAGGAATTTGAAATTTGGTCTTAGGGGATTATACTTGGGAAAATTTTATTTTATTTTATTTTATTTTCCCTTTCACGGCCCACAGTTGCCAAGAATTGGTATTTCCTTCTGCGTTTGGGGGGCATCTTTCATACACCTTTATTGCCGTCTTTATTAGAGCACTTTTATTAGTCCACAATCCATATTCATGTTAAGTCTATGGTAAACAGATGACTAGAGAAAATGCAATGCATTAACATAAAAAGTGAAACGCGCAAAGGTCTTGTTACTTGGTCTTGATGCCGGAGACCAAACAAACCATGAGAAACGTTTGCTGACTAAATAGTGAAAACAAAAAATAGAATAAAGAACATACAAGAATATTGATTAAAAATGAAATATAGAATTATATAGAGAGGATGGCACCATCACAATATACAGGCAAAAATGTGTATATATGTGCAACAAATTCAACTAAAAAGTAAAAAAAGAAACAAGAATAAACAAACAAATATACTGCCTTTTTATTCAGGGGTTGTTTAATGGAAAACGTTTCAGGCACTGGACAAGTGCACTACAAGAAAATATCTTAAAGTGACAACATCAGTATTGCCGTCCCTGTCTTTGGTGACGAATTTCAGTTCCGCCACTAAAATGAGCATTGGCTTTGGTACTAGCCTGAGGGCAGAGGGCCATTATCAAGGAAGAAAAGGATTGTGAGAAGGGTATGCCTCTTTTTGCTTTCTGTAAGCCCTGGCAAGCAAAAAGAGATAAATGACCAAAAACACAAAATGTCAACAAATTAACACTGCAAAAAAAAAAAAAAAAAAAAAGGGACGACATTGGGTAGTTGAAGATCAATCACCTGGTAGCATTAAGTCCTCCAAGTGTAACTGTTCCCAGAACAAGAAATAGAAATGGTACTTGAATCAAAGTGTGATTTCTACTTCCCCGTTGTGCCCTTGCAACTCCAGTTCTCACAACTCGCACATATGTTGCTAATCAACATACATGCCATTTTTCAATGAAGAAAAAAGCATATTAATGAAGGAAAGAGTACCTCAAACAATCTTTATTTAGGAAGTAATTACCTGAACTTGTATCTTCTCCTCTCCCACCTACAAACGATTTAGTTTGACATGTCAAAATCTTATAATCGTTCAGCTGCAGTTGCTGTTATTTCTGTTATATGGTCAAATTATAGAAACTTTACATGTTTATCAATCATTTATATCATGGTCTGCTAGCTTGAAGCTAAAGGGGCTAGGATAACCTATGATGAACTTTGCCAAGATTTTTTGATTTGCTCAGAGATTCATTGAAAACTTATGGGGCTTAGTAACTAACACGACATTTTATGGTGAACCTATGACCCTAAATACAAATGCAGACATTGCCAAATAATAAAACGTAAGACACTTCATTCGGTGGCAATATGAGATTGCACTGACAAAGAAATACCAGAGCTTCCACCAACTTTTCATCACTAATAGACGAAATAAAACATTCAGTATTGTTTATCCTTTGAACGTGGATTCATGGAACTTGGAAGCATGGGACTGAAAAAACCACTATGTAGCTATTGAAGAGAATTAAACTAAATAACAGCCACACAGAACACGAGAGAGAATGAAGATGACAGATGTTGAAAATAGAGACTTAGAGGTCGAACTTCAATAGTTAAGAACTTCACGTACAGCCAAATTAACAAATAACAAGGTGAGTAGTGCTCTTCAGCAACATCAAAAAGCATAACGAGTGGGGTTGGTTGGAAACAAAAAAGTTCATCTTAAAAAGCGAAAGAGAAACAGAATTTTACGACGACAGCAGAGTGTGATATTTTGGAATTCTACGACATAAGTTGATATTGATCCGTGTATACATAGAGAACGCAGAATTTACTCGAAAGCAGGCAAGTGTAAGCTTCTGAAATCTGCAGTAAATACATTTCTTCAGGTCAGAACCATTCCATGAAAGAAAAAAGACTTCCCAATATCATGTGAAACGATGACCACTAATTAATCTAAAAAGGCCCTTTCCATTCCCTTTTACTGGAAAAAGGTAAAATTCAACACTTACAAGATCTGAACAACAAAATAACATAAAATTTTCATCTTAGACTGTGTTTAGTCGATGCAACTCAACTTAACCAACACCATAAACTCCAAAAACAATAAACCAAAAGGCTTTATTTATAAGAATAGTATCGAAATGCTTTATTTATACCAATTTGAAGTTAGATTCTGCAAGAGGCTTTTGATGATGAGCTGGGAAGAGGTCAGGATGACACTCCCATACCTTTCTTCTGTAAGCTGCTTTCACCTGCAGATTTGAATTCCACAAAATATATTAAAAAAATTATTAAAAAAATATTAAAAATTAGAGTTATTATTCGGGGGTAATAACTAATAACGAAATATGAAGCATACAACAATAGCCCAAAATTGAAAAAATAATTAAAAATTGGAAAGTGATGGAAAAATTAGAACTGGGTTAGCCGAAAGATAAAAAATGGAGCATATTATGGGGGTGAAGTGAGATTATGAGCCAAAAAAAAAAAAAATTATGGTCGTTTACCGTTAGTGCTAGAATCGGAATGACCAAAATTTGATACCTGAGAAGGAGATGGCCGAGAATTGGGGGGGAGTCCAAGCAAAAGCCTGGCTTCATCGCCATTCATTTTTTCCCCCTTTTTTTGGGTGATTGTGTGTTCGTTCACTGAAATATCAATTTCTTTAGAGGTGAAAGTCAAAGATTCAATGTTTGACTTAATTACGTCAGTGGGGCACAGCTATTTCATAGGTGGGGCCAATGTCCTTGGTCACAAGATGATGATCGTAGAGCTCTTCCGCTCCGGAGACACCGTATCTCCGGCGGTTTCTCGACTTCTAGTCATTTCTTCTCTGTGGATTGTTATAAAGAGTTCATTTCTTGGTTCTTTTTTTTTTTTTTTTTTTTTTTCCCTCTCTTTTTTCTGTTGGGATTATATTTCTTTGTCTGTTTGCAAGCTCTGACAATCTTTATTGTCTTTGTTATTCAATTTCTAAAACCGTAGCTATATTTTTGCATGAAAAAAATAGGATTTGTTTTAAAATAAAGGGAAAAAAAAACTAATAAAATACGATAAGCTTGAAGATTTTTGAGGTGTAGAGATAATTAGTTAAAGGTTTACTAATAATAAGAGTGCAATCGAGGTGCAAGGGCAATTAGTTAAAAAGGGGTTTTTCTAATAATAATTAAGGGGACCTTCATTTAAGGAGCTAGTCTTAGGTAGGTAAGTCTGTCTTAATGGCCTTACCATTAAATCGGCATGGTTTAATCCCCTAATTAAGGACAATCCAAGCTCTATTAAAAAAAAAAAAAAAAAACAACAACAACAACAACCATGCATGCAAAGCTCCAGAATGAGCTATATAAGGAAAGAGAGGTCCTCAATTCTTCCTCCAAAATTTCTAACATTTTCTCTCCGACCAACTTTGTGACTTGTTGGGAAAATCGGTCGGAGGGGGAGAGAAGAGAGAAGCTTAATTAGGAGAAAATAATTTAGATAAAAAAAAAGAGATGAATATAGTAGGAAAAGCAGTAGTATCGGTGATATCGGTACTTCTGGTGGTGGGAGTGGCATTGGCGGTGGTTGTGGTGGTTCACCACCAAGGCAATGGAAAGAAGGACGGCGTAGCCGCCCCATCATCGTCGAAAAGCATGGTGGAGTCGGTGTGTTCCAACACTGACTATAAGGAGGCTTGCGAGCAAACCTTGAAACCACTCTCCCACAACCTCACCGCCGACTACAAGGATTTCATCAAGGCCGCCGTGCAGGCTACTGTCGACCAGGTCACCAAGTCCCTGAATTTGTCGGAGTCCTTGTTGGTTGAGGCCAGCAAAAACAGCTCCTCTCGTCTTAAGATGTCCCTCGAGGATTGCAATGACTTGTTAAGCCTCGCCATTAGTCAGCTCCAGGCCTCCTTCTCCATGGTCGGCGACAGTAACGTCCACACCATCCAAGACCGCTCTGCCGAGCTTAAGAGCTGGCTCAGCTCTGTCATCAGCTATGCTGAGACCTGCGTTGACGGTGTCGAGGAGCCCAAGTTCCAGGCAAGCTTAACAAAAATATACATATACAATCCATTAATTATTTGCAAGAAAATATTGTTTACATTTATTATTTTTTATCCCTCGGTTCTTAAAGGGACAATTGAAGGACGCTCTCCAAAATGCGACCGCCCTGACCGACAATGCCTTGGCCATTGTCTCGGCAATCTCTGAGATCCTTTCGGCCTTCGGGTTGAAATTTAACCCCAATGCCTTCCATGGACGTCGGCTTTTAGGAGAGACAGCGATCGGAAAGGATGGACTTCCGACATGGTTCTCTGTTTCTGACAGGAAGCTCATGGCTTTGCAAGCCAAGGGAAGGGTTACACCCAATGCAGTGGTTGCCAAGGACGGCAGCGGCCAATTCAAGACCATCGGTGCCGCCCTCGCTGCCTACCCCAAGAACCACGTTGGCAGATACATCATCTACGTCAAGGCCGGAGTTTACAACGAGTACATCACAGTGGAGAAGAACATGGTCAACATCTTCATGTATGGAGACGGACCGAGAAGGACCATCGTCACCGGCAGTAAAAGCTACACCGGTGGCTTCTCCACCTTTAGGACCGCTTCCTTTTGTAAGTACTAGTTGATACACAAGTACTATAAAGTACGGTTTTTCTTTTTTTAATGTAATTGTGTAATTGCCTGTACTTAATTGAACGGAAACATTGTGTGAATCGTCGCAGCGGTTGTCGGGGCCGGGTTCGTGTGCAAGGGCATGGGATTCCAGAACACGGCTGGGCCAGAGGGACACCAAGCGGTGGCATTGAGGGTACAATCGGAGATGTCGGCGTTCTTCAATTGTAGAATGGACGGTTACCAAGACACATTGTACGTGCAGGCGGGGAGACAATTCTACCGCAACTGCGTGATCTCCGGCACCATCGACTTCATTTTCGGGGATGGATCAGTAGTGATCCAGAATTCTCGACTGATCGTGAGAAGGCCCATGGACAACCAGCTGAATGCCGTGACCGCGCAAGGCAGGAAGGAAAGACACCAACCCACGGGAATTGTCATCCACAACTGCAGGATCGTCCCTGAGATGAAGCTTTTCCCCGACAGGTTCAAGATCCCAACCTACTTGGGGCGGCCATGGAAGGAGTTCTCGAGGACTGTCATCATGGAGTCGACTTTGGCCGACTTTATCCAGCCCTCCGGGTGGTTCCCTTGGGCTGGCAACTTCGCCCTCGACACTCTCTACTACGCCGAGTACGCCAACCGTGGACCCGGTGCCAGGACCAACCAGAGGGTTCACTGGAGAGGCTACCATGTCATCGGTCGCAACGAGGCTCAACAATTCACAGTCGCCAAGTTCCTTGACGGACAGAGGTGGTTGCCTGCTACTGGAGCTCCCTTCCTCCCCAATTTCAAGTGGTGAAGAATTTATAATATACACATTGAGATCCTGATCCTGATCATGACACGTAACCCCTTGTTGTTATATCACATTAATTCTTTCGTTTGAGTTAAATTTGAAAAACTACTTGGCTGATTTGATTGAGGCGGAAAATTATTAAGACACTGAGGGATTTCTTTTATATTTACTAGCCTTTTGTTTTTGTTTGTATCTTTATATCTAATTATTAACGTTGGTGATGATGAGAATATATAGCATGTGGCTTAGCTACTATGAAACTACATAGACTTGTGTCTGCATACCTGATATTCTTAGATGAGGATTTAGGATGTGCTATTTTCGTTTGTAATTTTGTGTTGAATTTTGAAACTTTCAACGTCCTAATAAGCCCAAACTCAACAACCCATCTGACATATATATATATATATATATATATATATATATATTCCATTTCCATGTCTCTATAGGTTATATTTTTTATCACAATTTATCAATATGTATTCATGCGTGTCAAATGATAACTAGTTGGTTACCGACCACCAACGGATTTTCGATAGATAATTAACGCCACCGACGGATTACTAGTTGACTATCAAATGATAACCAGTTAGTTATCAACTGCCAGTGAATTTCCGATTAGTAATTACCATCGCCAGTGAGTTACCAGTTGACTTCTAAATGATAATCAATTGATTATCAACCGCCGGCGAGTTTCCAATCGACAACCAATCGCTGGGTAACCAATTGGTTACCAATTGCCAACATATAACCAATTGGTTATCGATTAGCTTACTGCCTAGTTTCCAGTTGTTTATCGATCAATAACCACCGTCGGGATAACCAATTTGTTACTAACTAGTTACTGGTTTATCACCTCAGAATCAACATTTTTCAGTACTTATCCTCGTTACCTTAAAAAAAAAATTTACAAAATAAAAAATATCCATTTAAATTAATCCATATACTGCATAACAAATAATCCAAAAATTTCTCACAATATTTAAAAAACCAAAATAATAATCATAGAAAAAAAAAAAAAAATCAGATGCCGGAGATTGACCGCATCATCACAGATATGTGGAGCCGAGCAAGGAGATCTAGAGCCGCCGCCGTCGGTGTCGCCATGCCAAGTCATATGCGACGATCGGTATTGCTTCGAGAAGATCTTCGCTGCCTTCACAGATCGCGGTGGTGCGGAGATCGTCGAGTGTGGGAGACAGGGATTCGGAGAGAGAGAGAAGTTGTGTGGCGCAAGATCGAGAGTCGTGGCCGGAGCCACTATGAGATCTAATCTTCGGCCTCCGCGTGTGGATCTCCAGCGAACGAAAAGAGGCAGCTCAGGCGAATCGCGAGAAAACGAATCACCCGAGGATTTTTCCGATGGTGATTTGGCAGTGAGATGTTGTTGGGAGATCACCAGCCTCCGATAAGCAGCGTCCGGATCAAAGCCTCAGATTACCGGCGTCGCCATCCAAAAGAAAACCAACGTTGACGGAAATGCCGATCTTCACATCGGCCGGTGTCTGAGAGGGGAAAGAATGGCGTCCAGCGTGATGGCTGTTGGGGCGGCGTCCGACGTGGTCTCGCACAAGAAGAGAGAGAATGAGGGTTTGCTGAGAAGGAGAGAGAACGAGGGGTTAAAAAAAAAAAACTAATGAAGGAAATATCAATGATTAAGGGTTTGTTTAGTCAATGAGTTAGAGTTTGAAAATTTTAAGTTTGAGTTGAAAATTTTTATTGATTTTTTAAAAAGACAAAAACTTTTTTAGAAGAGAACAAAAACTTTTTCAGAAAAAGATAAAAATTGAGATAAAAAAATACATTTTAGTTTGAGATGGACTAAATCATCAAACAAAGCCTAAGTTATTACATAGGGCATAATCGTTGTGACATTTTTTACAATATTTTTAAAAATAAATTATGCTGACACTGTTTATGTTTTTTTAAAATTATAGAGACATGTTAATCGAAACAAATAACACCAAGATTTCATCTCTCTAACTCTATTAAATTTATATTTGAAATGACTAAAATACAAAAAAAAAAAAAAAAAAAAAAAAAATTAGCCATTGATATTTTCAAAATAGATCATGACCCTTAATTTTTTGAAGTCTAAAGTTAAGAGTGACCCTAACAGCCAAAGCACTTCCTTCCCTTTCCTTTTGCCGATCTACAACCCACGCCAGCACCGGAGTTCGCGGCCCCCCTAAAGTCATCTGTGTCGGAAGTCCCTAGAAGTTTCCTTGGCCGATCTGTAACCCACGCCATCACCAAAGTTTGTGGTCCCCCAAAGCTCGCGCCCCCCCCCCCCCCCCCCCCCCCCCCTCCCCCAAAGCTCGCATGTGTCAATTTTTGCTACCCCCCATAAGTTCACCTGCACCGGCCTTGTTGGAGCCTGAATCACGAACAGTGGTTGCCTTTGCCGGAGTCCCAGAGCCTTGGGAACCAACCACCACCGGACCTGCCCCGTGCGAACCTGCAGCCTCCATCTCTCATTCTTGGTGCAATTCAGCCCGTCAGGCTTCCACCTCGGAACCAGCCTCCACCAATTCATCTATGCCATTTACAGATAGCTTGATCAATGATTTGGGTTTTTCCAAATCTTGATCTCTAATGGTTTTTAATGATTTGGATTTTTAATTGGTTTTTATTTTTTATTTTTGATTAAAAAAAGATATTTAGGGAGTTTTAAATTAAAAAGTTAAAAAAATAATCTATTTAAGGTGTAAAATGTCTTTTGTATGAATAATAAGGTCCAAACGTAATTTACTTAAGTTTTGGTGTGTTAAATTTTTTTGAATATTTGTAACACTAGTTATAAATTGGAGAGTTAGTAATTGTTGGGATCAAACTCCATCTTCTCATTGTTATGTCTGGGTCATCACAATTGCTGGATCAACGAATGGTGAACAACAAGCCACGACCAATTGATTGCTACTAATCTCTAGCATTTGGGCTCAACCCAATGAACGATTATCACCTGTTAGGTGAGTGACAAATGACAAACAGTGGTCCTCAACCACTTGGTTTCAAGTCCCTTAAGGTCCATAAATTTACCAAGTGTAGATCGGGTGAACAATTAGTTCTACGAAACGAACGATGAACGATGTTGATCGATCGCTCGATGCTCGGCTATCTATTGGTCATCACAGATGATTGGTTCGTCGTCTAGCGATCACATTCAGTAAACAATGAACGATGGGATATTAGTCTCCATAACTGCTAAGCCCATGATTAATCGTGACATCATGGCCCATGTCCTTGTACATGTTCCGGATTATTCGGGTAGTGGGAACCGTCCACTACCATCATGTAGGTCTAGACCCACTACTTTCCCTTTATAAATAGAGGAAGATCCTTCTCATAAGAGGGGGCCTCCTGTTTACTGTTATTCTACTACAATATACCCTAAAATTGTAACCTTTCGTACTCAAAATTTATATAGTGAAACCACAAACTCAGAAGACATAGCACGACATTTCGTTGAACCTCTCTAAATTTTGGTGTTGCTATCTTTTACTGTATTTATCTCAATTTATTATTTAAATTGTCCAATTATGATTGCTTTATGATTCTTATATATGATGTCCAAAGACCTTAGCAATTTTCGTATGATATTTTTCTTATGATCTAACCATAGTTGAAATTTGATCATGAATCACTAGTATTTACAGTTTGGTGCCCACCGTGGGGCCCTTGGCCATCATACACCGGAGATTCATAGAACAACCATGTTGGATGACCGAGAACAGTAGACGGAACCATCGCAGAACAGTCCTAGTACTCAGCCAAAAGCTTCAACATCTGGAGGAAATGCCCCGATCGCTAACCTAATGCGTTTGGTTAAAGAGATTACCTAGAAGTACAATACCCAACAGATGCAAATGGAAAGCATCAGTGCAAAAAAATCATACCCTGGGAAACTAGCTAGCCACAATGACCATGCTGGCTGCCTATTCGTACTACTACAACCCGTATACATGATACTCAATGGGAATGAGCACCAAAGGTTGGCACCAAGCCACACCCTACTATCCTTAAGGGACACGAGCCACTGCTCACAGCCCCGTGGCTCTAATGCAACCTCTGTCCACATTAGGGAACACCCCAACATCGAACGACAAATGAACACAGACATAACAAGCACCTGAATCAAGTTCCCGTAGGATCACGTCCTCGGGTCAACACTCGATGCCAAAAGGTCTTGTTCCTCTAGGGATGATGAACATCGAGGTGATGATGCAAAATATAATGTCCAAGGAAATGAGGACATTAGAAATGCAGATGAAAAAACGGTTCACCTCACAGCTCTATAAGGTGACGAGTTCAAGTCCAGGGTTCGATGACCTTGCACGTTGGGTCTGTGAGATGCCCTTGACGCAGCAAATCACGAGCACGCTTACTCCCAAATTCAGTAGCATCTCCTTTCCAAGGTTCAACGGCATGTTGGACCCCCACGACCACCTACTCCAATACAAACACGTCATGCAATTGATAAACATCCCCATTGGCATGCTTGATGATATAATGTGCAAGCTCTTTGCACAAAGTTTGAAGGGACCTACCCTTCGTTGGTTTTGCAATCTCCCTCTCGAATCTATTGATTCGTTTGACGAACTCTCGCTAGAATTCATGAGGAGCTACTTTGTCCACATCCAATCCGAAAAGAGCACAAAGGATATGTGGGGAGTAGTCTAGGAACCAAACGAAATGCTATGTGCTTACATAAGGCATTTCAGCAAAGTGATTTATGAGATTTTCAGATTAGACAATGGAACGGCAAGATAAGTGCTCAAGAAGGGCCAGAGGCACATGTCTTTCTCTACAAAAAAGATATTTGCACCAAATATTCGCCCACCACTCAAGACGCCATGCACCAAGCCAAAGGATTTATTAACTTTGAAAAAGAAAACGAGCGCGTCAAACTAGAATTAGCACGGACTTAAGAGGAGGTGGTAAAAGCTTGCGATGAGTGCGAGGAAAGAACGTATGCGGATGCCCCAGCGTAACGAGTCCTGTGAAGATCGATCATTGAAGCACGAGCAAAAATGCCCACTATCACCTCGCAAGTACACCCTCAGTATCAACCCTTCAGAGCTCATTGCACATTTGAAGGGCTGAGACTATGTTACTTGGCTGAAGAAGCTACCAAACAAGCCTGCCAGAGACATGACCAAGTATTGCGAATTCCATAAGGATCACGGCCACAACACCATTAACTGCAGGGCTCTACCAGTCAAATTTACCGAGCTACTGAAGAAGGGACACCTCAGATAGTTTCTTACTGAGAAAATAAGAGAGACATACGGGACTCGACAACGAGCCCAAAGAGTGAAAGATTGTGCAGCAGATTGAAAATACACCATCACCATCGCCTGTTCGGAAGTCCATCGATGTCATTTGTAGGGGTTTGGTGTTAAGTAGAGACTCAATGACAGCGATCAAAGCTGACAGGAGAAATGCCCTATAGCCTGTAGCATCGATCTTTCCGGACAACCTGATCGAGCATTTGATCATGTTTCACAGCAGTGAGGCTATGAATCTTAGTCGACCGCACGACAATGTGTTAGTTCTTACAATCAATGTATCGAACTACGAAGTGAGCATGATCCTAGTTGACAATAGAAGTTCAACCAACATACTCTTTTTGTCGACCCCCTTGCGAAGGATAGAGATAAACGAGTCCAAGATCGAGAAATCTACCATGTTGCTCGTTGGATTTAACGGAAAATCGACTGCCGCCATTGATAAGATTAAACTTCCAATTTTCATTATACGTGAAAACTGGATAACTACTTTCTTGGTCATGGATTGCCAATCGGCGTGCATCATCATCCTCGGCAAGCCATGGATCCATGCCATGAAGGCCATACCATCTACCTACCACTAGAGAATCAGATTTCCCACAAAAAGAGGAGTTAGAGAGATTAAAGTAAACCAGGAGGTCGCATGAACATGTTACCTCAATTCCATGAAGTTGAAGACAGAAGACCTTTTGTAGCAATCACAAGCGGAAGAAGGGTTGACCAATCGCTTGCAGCTAGACATCGAGCAGTTGGTCGACATTCAGATCGACATCGACAAGCCCAAGCGGCGAGTCAATGTTAGCTCGATGTTTGACGATACCATTCGAACCCAATTAATCAAGTTTCTCGAGGATAATCGAGATTGTTTTGCATGGTCACACAGCGATATGCCAGGCATAAATCCCGCTGTGATCACTCATCGACTCAACGTTGATCCCAACCACAAACCAGTCAAGCAGAATAGACGAAAGCTCGATATCGAGCGTAATCAGATCGTGAATGATGAAGTGCGCAAGTTAATCGAAGCATGATTCATAAGAGAAGTTCGCTACCCAGATTGGATAGCAAACGTCGTCATAGTAAAGAAGAAGAACGGGAAGTGGGGAGTATGTATCGACTTCACCGACCTTAATAAGGCATGTCCCAAGGACAGCTTCCCATTGCCTCACATCGATCGTCTGGTAGACGCGACCGCCGGCGACAAACTTTTATCGTTCATGGTTGCATTCTCAGGATACAACCAAATTCTAATGCATCCAGACGATCAAGAAAATATCGCCTTTATCACGAAGAGGGAAATATATTGCTACAAGGTGATGCCGTTTGGACTGAAGAACATATGCGTAACGTATTAAAGGCTCATCAATGCGATGTTCGCCGATCACCTTGGTAGGATGATGGAGGTGTACATCGATGGCATGGTGGTCAAGTCATTACGAGCCACGAACCACATTAATCACTTGGCAGATTGTTTCTAGTACTTAGACAGTACAATATGTGCTTCAATCCTTTCAAATACTCTTTTGGGGTCTCATCTGGGAAATTCCTAAACTATCTCGTGACCCAATGAAGAATCGAAGCGAACCCTGATTAGATAAGAGCAATCATGAACATGTCTTCACCAAGGAACAAAAGGGAGATTCAGAAGCTCACTGGCTGAATCGCAGCGCTTATCAGGTTCATTTCATGCTCGATCGACAAGTGCCTGCCATTCTTTAAACTATTGAAAGGCAATAAGAAGTTCGAATGGACTGACAAGTGCTAGGATGTCTTCGACGAGCTCAAAAGGTATATATCCACTCCTCCCATCTTGACTAAACCTCTAACTAGCGATAAGTTGTTCTTGTACTTGACGGTTACGGAGGCATCAGCTAGTGCGGTCCTGGTTTGAGATTCAGAAAACGAGCAGTGACCGATCTTCTACATCAGCAAATCATTTCTCGATGACGAGACAAGGTATCCCATCGTCAAGAAGTTGGCTCTTGCCTTAGTCACCGTATCCTAGAAATTGAGGCCATACTTCCAGTCACACTCATCACAATGATGACAACATATGTCTTGCGAGCCATTTTCCATCGCCCGAGCACATTAGGGCATTTAACTAAGTGGGCAGTCGAATTGAGCGAGTTTGATATTGAGTATCGAGCATAGACTAGTCTCAAGTCCCAGGTACTTGCCGATTTCATTGCCAAATTAACTCCTGATCTTCCACAAATGAACGACAAGCCTGAACAACCATGGACCCTAATGGTCGATGAAGCGTCGAATGTGAAGGGCTCGGGCATATGAGTCTACCTCAAGTTGCTCAATAACAAGATCATAGAACAATCATTCCGGCTGGGATTCAAGGCTTCCAACAATGAAGCTGAATATGAAGCTTTAATGGCCGGGCTATGAGTGGCAATGGCACTGGGGGCTCGCAGGCTTAACGTCCAAAGCGATTCATAACTCACCGTGAACCAAGTACTTGGGGAATACACGGCAAAGGATCCTTGGATGGAATCCCACCTAGCAGTCATACAATCTCTCAAAGTACATTTCGACCAGTACACCATCGAGCAAGTTCTGCGAAGCTCGAATGCCTAAGCCGATCCTTGGCAAGCCTTGGTTTGACATTCGAACCAAGCCCTTGAGGAACGACCCAATTGAGTTTGTCGAAAGGCCTAGTATTGAGTTAGAATCCACCATCGCTATAGCAGCCGACATAGACGAATGGAAAATGACAATCTTTGTGTACTTACAAGATGAAACATTACCAGAAGACAAGTCTGAAGCCCGTAAGATCAGGACAAAAGCTGCGTGTTTCTCACTCATCAACGGTATACTATATTGATGGTTGTTTAGTGGTCCCTACGCTCATTGCCTTCACGAGCAAGAAGCAACCTTTGTCTCCCCATTGTTATGCATGGGTCATCACGGCCATTAAATCAACGAACGGTGAACAACGAGCCACGACCAATCGATTGCTAATAATCTCAAGCATTTGGACTCGGTCCAATGAACGATTATCACTTGTTAGGTGAGTGACGAATGACGAACAGTGGTCCGTGATCACTTGGTTTTTGTTCCTTCCAGGCCCATAAATTTACCAAGTGTAGATCGGGTGAACAATTGGTTCACCAAAACAAACGATGAAGAATGTTAATCGACTGCTCGATGCTCGACCATCTATTGGTCATCACGGATGATTGGTTCGTCGTCCAATGTTCACATTCAGCGAACAACGAATGATAGGAGATCAATCTCCATAACTGCCAAGCCCATGATTAATCATGGCATCATGGCTCATGTCCTTGTACGGGTTCTAGATTATTCGAGTAGTGAGGAACCACTACTTTCCCTCTATAAATTAAGGAAGATCCTTCTTATAGGAAGGGCCTTCCTGTTTACTGTTATTCTGCTAGAATATACCTAGAAATTGTAACCTTTTGTACTCAAAATTCATATAGTGAAATCACAGACTCATAGGACGTAGCACGACATTCCGGCGAACCTCTCTAAATTTTGATGTTGCTATCTTTTATTGTATTGATCTAATTTATTATTTAAATTTTCCGATTATGATTGCTCTATGGGTCTTATATGCGATGTCTAAGGACTCTTGTAATTTCCGTATGATATTTTTTTTTATGATCTAACTATGGTTGAAATTTGACCATAGATCGCCAATATCTACAGTAGTTTTTAAAATAAATTTGACAATTATTTTTTAAGACAATTATGGCACACAATTTATTATATTACAAGATTGCGAAATAACGTTACAGTACGAATTTCTTTAGAAAATGATAATAATTTAGTTTAAAAAGAAAAAAGAGAAAAACATCATAAGTCATTTAAATCTGGACAAGGAGTCTATTATCAAAACAATAGTATAATTAAGTGCTTAAAAGAAAAAAATTCTAAATAAAAACAGTAGTTATAAAAAATAGAAAAAACAAAGTGTTATTAAAAGGGTATTTAGCACTAATATCCCATAAACTTATTATCATTTGACAACTTACCCCCCAAATTTTTAATTTTAACAATTTATACCCCTGAACTTGTTAAATTGTTATAATGTACCCTTTTTAGTTAATTTTACACTAAATTAAAGATTTGAAATTAGAATCTTTGTATTAGGATTTGTATTATATTTGGAAATTTTTAGTTAAAAATGGGGTTTTTGGTCTTCACATGAGGTGTACATGGGATCAATTTAACAGAAAATTAATTGATAGGAGGCACATTGCTACAATTTTGTAAGTTCAGGGGATAAATTGTTAAAATTAGAAATTTGAAAGGTAAGTTATCAAAAAGTGACAAGTTTAGGAGGCATCAGTGCTAAATACTCTTATTGAAAAGGACTTTTGAAAAAAAAAAAAAAAAAGAACAACAAAAAAATTGGAAAAAAAAACTTTTTTTTTCTTTTTAATAGAATGTAGATTATAATTATAAATGTATAAAATTAATTCTAATATAAATGTGTAAAAAATCAATTAAACCTCATTTGTTTGTGCCAAATAAAGGTAAAAATGTCTTCTTATATTTCTATAGATAGTTGAAAATATTTTTGATTTGAAGAGGGGTGTTTTTGGTATTTCATACATATTTAACCGTCAAACTAACGATCAACTAATAGAGGGAGTATCTCTGTAATTTTTTCTAAAAGTCAGAAGGTGTTGACGTTATTTGTTTCAATCAAAGGGATGTATTTGTAATTTTAGTAAAACACATGGGGTGTAACTGTAATTTACTCTACCTTTTAAGTGTGTGACAAAATTCAGTCAACACGTAATATTTATGCTGTGCTTATATTTACACGCACAATATCAATGAATACCTCTATCTAATAAATGTCTCATAATATAAATCTAATAAATGTATCTTTTTATAGATATTTTTATTATCTAATATTAGATTTAATTTTCTAATACACCAATTTCCATTTTAATTTTAATTTTAATTTGATTTATTGAAAATAAATTAATAAATCTACATAAGAAAAATAAATGAAAATAAGAATCGATATAAAAAAAGAATCATTTTCAAATTTTAAAAGCAAATAAAAAGAACACACAATATTAGTGAATCAAAAAATTAAAAAAATACATACTTTAATAATTGTTGGCTCTTTAAGAGACATATTCCTTTTTTTTTTTTTTTTTTTTATTTCTGTTTCACTTGAATTCTCCATTGAAAATTTTCATGTAATTATAAAGATTTCTTAAGAGAAAAAAAATAAATTGATGAAGAACAATTTAGAATTTATAAAATGAAATTAATTATAATTAAATTTGTAGAGAATTTTAGTTATTTTTTTTTAAAAATATTATTTTCATTTATAGTTAATGTGGTATTTATTTATTTTAATTATTTTATAAAAAATTATATTTCTATTTATATGTATGTGGGTGCAGGAGTAATGTTAATGAGTTTTAAGGTAATTTTATTATAGAATAAAAATATAATAAGAATCTTTAATGATTTTATAGGGGATTTATAATAAGAAAAGCTTAAGCATGCATTTGGACGCATAATCTAAACTTTAGAATTATAATTCAATTATTATATTTTTATTTAGTTTTATTTTTCACACAGTTTTATAATTTAAACTTTAAAAGTCCATAACTTTATATAGACAAGTTCAAATGAAATTATTTTTTAAAAAAATTATATAGAATTTCGAGACGAATAAAACAAGTTCCATATTGATTTTTTTTTAAAACATATTTTAAATTTTTACACTTTTTAACTCAAATGATTCAAATACCTCATTTATCAAATAATCAAAACTCAAATTTTACTATCCAAATCTAAATCTATGCAACAAACTCATGCTAAGGTTGCCTCGTCTGAACTAGGCCCAACAGGCATATCCAAATCATCATACGACATCTAACATAACAGAATTCTAGAGGCTGCTTTTGGCTATTGTTACTGTCGTTTCGCTCGCGTCCGGCGTGGACTGTAGACTGTTTCCTTGGGAGCGTTTGGTTTCTTCTTCTGCATTTCTTGGAGGACGAAGAAGAAGAAGAAGAAGAAGAAGAAGAAGACGAAGACGATGAGGCATCTATGGCGTAATCTTGAACGATTTCAATGCGTTGGTACGAATATTCTCAGGCAGAGAATTCTTCGTTCATATTGCTCAACCGGTTCGTTTCCTTCTTCCTTCTCTTCTCTTCTCTTCCCATTTTCGATTAGGGTTTTACCCGAACCCCCCATGTCTTTCCTGCTGACTGATTCTGGAACTTTTCTCCTAAAAGAATCGTTTTTGTGATCAGAAATTATGGTTTTCTGATGAGAGTCATTTTCTATCTAAAAATTAGGAGAATTGCAACCTCAGTTGTCATCAGAAATAATTAAGATAATGGAACAGAGACTTTCGGCCATTGAGTACAGGACTGCTTTTCTTCAGAACCTTGTAAACCAGGTAAATCTCCGCAACTTGTCGTGGTATTATTATGTTTCGTTGAAGAAATTTTTCGCCCAACAACAATCTTGTCCCTTTTGCTAAAATTTTTCTTCCTGTACTTGGTAATTTTCTGTTTCAAGATGTGATTTCTTAGTTGTTAATGGTGAATGGTGATTGAGTTTGACTTCTGTGTGTTGATTGAAGACAGCCGGAAGCCTCACCCGCGGAGTACGCAAGAGCTAATAAGGAGCTTCGCAAACTCAAGTCTTCCATGGACCTCATTTCTGGGTTAAGGTCTAAGCAGAAGGTAATTGATTTCTCATTATGCAATGTTTTTTTTTTTTTTATTCATTTTTATACTATTGGGTTTTCTTTTGCTCATTTGAATGTAAATATAGTTGGTTTGTATGTGGTATGTTGTGTGAAAGAAAAGAAAAAAAAAATCAATATAACCACGATTATGTGACCCCTCATATGTTTTATTATTGTACCCCAACAAATTTCCAATTTATTAGTTATCCTTTTAACAAATGAATAAAATAAGTTGTACTTTTGTAAAGATGAATGGCTAGGAATAGGATTACACAACCAGGATGTCATAGGATTCCGAAAGAAGCTAAACTGACTAAAAAAATTGAAGTTATTATAATTTCATACAATCCCAAATCCCAATCCATCGTTGTTGTTGTTGTTATTGTTTTATTTATTTATTTATTTATTTTTCAAATTTTAATGTAAAAGGTCTATAGATGGGGTTAACAATTTTGATAAATTATGAGACTTCATTCCTTCTTGAATTGTAGCCATGACGAATTACTAATTGAGACTGGCAATATTTGGCTGTTGATTGAATCACTTTTCCACACTTTTTTTATATTAACATTTGGCTAAGCGCGAACGTACCTACTGGGCGTCACTTCAACTGCCCTCAGATTATGATGAGTTTGACGCAACGGTTAAACATGGTCATGCTAGGCATTATAAACTGTCTGAAAATGCATACTTTGTATCAGTTGGATGATGCGTATTTGCTTGCTTCCATTGCTTCTCTTCATTGGGTTAATGCGGAAGGATGTATTTTGATGTCTCTTTTTCATCTCGGCAGGAGATTAATGATTTGAAGTTGTTGGTGGTAGAATGTTCTGAAGATAAAGACATTGTTATTATGGCAACTGAGGAATTGGGTCAGGCTAGGGAAGAGGAGAAAGGACTGCAGAATTTGTTGTTGAAGTCTCTGCTTCCTAAGGATGATGCTGATGAGAGGGACTGCATTTTGGAGGTGAGAGCAGGTAAACGATACCTGATGAAATGGACATCTGGATGAAAGTTTTGTTTATATGTTTACTCTTGCTTTATATATGCATTTTTTCTCTGCTTTTCATTTAATTGACGGAAAAGTATATACAGGAACTGGAGGGGAAGAAGCTTCTTTGTTTGCAATGGACATATTCAAAATGTAAGTTAATGCTAGATGGTAAGCATACTAAAGCATTTATAATATTCTCATTTCAGACTCTTTACATTTTCCATATTTCAACAGGTATGAGAAGTACTCACAAAAGAAAGGATGGAAGTTTGAAGTGGTGGATGTAACAGAATCTGATCTTAGAGGATATAAGGTGCGTTCCTGAATCCTAAATACCAAATTGACATTTTGGGATCTACCTTTGATCTTTTATGTCTGCGTTTTACCACCTACAGATGCTATATAGTGTTGGTTTAAGTTATATATTCCAAACGAAACTTAAAAAATTCTTGAATTGTTAAAACTGTTGATATCAGGAAGCTAGTGCGGCAATCTCAGGGGCTGATGTTTACGGAAAACTTAAATTTGAGAGGGGAATTCACAGAGTACAGGTTTGATCCTACCTGTCTAACTCACGGAGTCATGAATGTTGCCCTAAATAACTTTGATAGTTTTTCTTTTCACAGCGAATTCCTGTGACAGAGAAGGCTGGACGGATTCATACGAGTGCTGTTTCTGTTGCTATTCTCCCTCAGGCTGATGAGGTGCTCTTTAATTTGGCCATTACTGCTTGAATAGTTCTTCACCATTATGTAATACGATAATGTAGTGCTATTTTTCTCTCCTTTATTTGTCATTCCTAGCTTGGGACTTTTGTAGGTAGATGTCCAGCTGAGAAATGAAGACTTAAAGATTGATACCTACAGATCCGGTGGTGCAGGAGGTCAGCATGCAAATACCACCAACAGTGCAGTTAGAATAACCCATATTCCGTCTGGGATGGTTGTGGCCATACAAGATGAACGATCCCAACACATGGTAAATGCTTCCGACTTTGCAACTAATTTTTATTTGATTGCATGGTTATGAATCTAATCATGGCACAATGTCAGTGTTTGCTTCTTTAAATGTTACTATTATCTGCCTGTCTCAGGCTGGTTCTCCATCTTGCACTTTTTATCCAGTTTTCTGGTTTTTTTTTTTTTTTTTCATCATCATCTCATTCATCGTTCTTTTGTTGCATTCATGGAATTTCTTGGTTCTTTTATAGAACAAGGCCAAAGCGCTAAAGGTGCTGCGTGCAAAGCTATATGAAATGGAGAGATCTAGAATTCATAACAACAGATCAAAACTTCGATCAGAGCAGGTACATATACAGAAAACATGATGAATGATTGTTTATTTTTGTTTGTAATTTTCGTTGTTGATTTTGGCTACTCACTCTGAACAGGTAGGAAGTGGTGACAGATCTGAACGAGTTCGTACATACAACTTTCCTCAAGGGCGTGTAACGGATCATCGCGTCGGCATTACTTGTCATGCAATAGACGATGTTATACAGGGAGAAAATCTAGATTTCTTTATTGATGCTCTTCTATTGCAGCAGGAGATGGATGCAATTGGTTGTTTCAGTTCTTCCCAATGAAACTACTTGATTGCTAATTTGCTATCGTACCCAGGTTGGCAACAAGGGAGATTTTTTTTACCTCCCAAATGTTTGTCAGTGTTTAGGTTGCATTAGCCTAATATTTTTACTCGGTACTATTCATGGATAATTGTTCCTTTTTTTTTTCTTTTTTTTTTTTTATTTTTTTTATTGGGGATAAATTATTGTTGCCTTTTGCCCATAAGGAACCAAGTGACTAGAATGTGCGAAATCAACTATGTATTTTGCGGTGAGAGAGGTCATAATTATGGTGTGTAGACCATTGTAGTGTAGTCGAACTTGCTTCTTTGTTTCTGAAGAAAAATGGAAGGAGTGTTATTATTATTATTAATATTTTTATCTGCTTAAAAGTGTTCACTTGGCAAGCAAGGTTTTACAGAAATAGAAGAGGGGCTAGAATAACTGCGGGAAATGTATACAGCTGAGAGTAGGAGTAGGTACAAGTTGTGCTTTTGTGGACTTTGAAGTCGGCGACAGAGAGTTTGAAGTTTTAGGATGGAGGATGGACCCTGAGGTGTGGCATTCGGAGATTGCAATTCATTCAACAGAGATAATTGTCAGCAAATTTAATAGAGAGAGAGAGAGCGAGATCTAGGAGGAATTGGAGCCTTTGATTGTGGATCAAGAAGGAAGGGTCTTATTTATCTTTGGCAACTTGGCATGAACATGATCGAGTATATGACGAATTCGTGGTTAATTATTTTCCAATTAAAAAAAAAAAAAACAAAATAAAAAAGAGCAACATAATGATTTGATGATTAATTATGTGGTCATAATACAGACAAAAGGATAATGAGTGGGTGGGGACGGGATTAGCCGGCTCTCCTCATTTGTTGGCTCACGCCTCATAACAACAGTTGTGGGGGACAAATTGCTGTGATTGATGGTTGGTTGGTTGAAAGTGAAAAAGAAGAATCGAGAAATCAACTGACTGATTCCTCAACTGCATTTGTATGATCTTGCTTTGCTGCTCAAGTTGTGATGACATAGGCCAAATGCTAATATTAATATTATTATTCCAGCGAAGCCGAAATATTTGTTGCAAATCCTCTTGGGGTCCACTCCTGTCTGAACTGAGAGGCGGCCGATAAGCTTAAATATTTGTATATATACATAGGATATATATATATATATATATATATATATTTTTAAGAAATTTTTTCCCCTACCTAAAGATTCAAGGGTAGAGAGTAACATACCCGTATTAACTTAGGAATGGGGGTGTATTCTGTGAGATCTATATACCTCAATTATTGATTGTTGAGATTGACTTTAACTACATGCTGAGGTTGTTTTCTGTCCAAACCTCCAATATAACTTATCGTGTAGGAAACATTAATTGAGAAAAAGAAAGGGTCCAGCCCTCCATATTAGTATTGAGGCTCCAATATCACTTATCAATTGTAGGAAACATTAATCAAGAATAAGAAAGTGTTTAGCCCTCCATTATCATATTGACCTCAGTTATATAAATAGCTTATTCCAAGGCCTTATCGAGAAAAATGACCAACCTTGTCACTCCATCAAATGTCCGGATGTAACATATAACATTACATGTTCATTTAGGACTAAAAAAAAAAAAAAAAAAAAAGTTAAAGTTGATTTTCCTTTTATCTTTTTAATTTAGAGTATTCTTATTCATATTGCCGTACTAGTTTACCACCCTTTGTTTGGGTTAGTCTTTTTTAACCTACTGATTCAAAAGTCCTCAAGTTGTGATAGCGTGGACGTTTACAGAAACGTAGTGTAGTGTAATCAGTAATCCCATTCCCAACCGCACAAGTCTCTTTCTTTTATTCCAAGCATGAGACGTAAGCAATTTTGATATGGCTTCTAGAATGGTCATCAATGAAAATCTGTGTCTTTTTCCATTACTGGTTTTGGCCTTAATCAAAATTAAAATCCAATGTTTTGAGTATTAAAGTCATCTCATTTATTAGTTTTTTTTTTAAATTAAAAAAAAAAGTCATATCATTTATCTTATAAATATAATTGCGGGGGGGGGGGGGATGTCAGATGCCGTAGTCTTCAAACTAACACCACTTGGAATCCAATGCCGCAAATATAATAGAGGAAAAAACGTTGAGAAGAAAAAAAGATCCTTGGTCTTGCAAGAAAATGGAAATGAAGAATTAAGTTTTGTCTGTATCTGATAGAGCTGGTTTCTCCTTTTGCAGCCCAAACGGATGTTGATTGTATCTTCATGAATCATGATGTGAGACCGAGTTCGTGTTCATTTCTATTATTCATGTACAGTTAATTAGTTATAAAGATTTTATAAGGAGATCCTAAATGTTCCAACAGAATCTGCTGAAGAGAGAATCAGACAAAGCTACTTAGAAACAAGATTCTTCTTGGGAAGACAGGCTAGATTATACTGGAATATCTATTGTAAATGAATATTCTTGTTGTATCAATAATAATTGGTAGATTTCTGAAGAGGTGAAACAAAAGAGAGAGGAAAAAAAAAAAAAAAAAGCTTTGATATGGAAGAGTTGCCAAAAGTGTTGAGGAGTTGGAGTTGGGAGGAGAACAAGGAGTTTGAGGTGGCTCTGGCAGTGGTTGATGAGCAACACCCGCATCGTTGGGAAGTGGTGGCGGCCATGATCGGATCGGGCAAAAAGAGCGCAGAGGATGTTCACAAACATTATGTCATACTTTTGGAGGATTTGCAGTTCATTGAGTCTGGTCAATTAGATCACAAAGTACTAGCATCAGATCATCTCCACAGCTTTCTCCATTGCAACAAGTACGTCCGCCTATTGTGCTCTATTATCTACTATCTTTCACTCTATCTGATTTATTTTGTAATGTTTTTTCTTTCTTTCTTTCTTTCTTTTTTTCCCCCTGTTGGATTAAGTTTAAACTTCTTCATTTTCCTCTGGTTGTTTTTGTTAAAAAAAAAAGAAAAATAGAATAAAATATAAAGTCAATATAGATTCTCTACATCCACGGCCTTCTGGGCTTTTATGAAAAAGCTCAACTGACACCGAAGGAACGTCTTCATGTTGACAAAGAAACTTACAAAAACCAAAGTCCTTTCGTAGCTTTTGTTCCGTTTACACACGGATATAGTTTAGAAGAAAGCTACCTTTGCAATTTTTGTTTATACAAAAATGATTGATATTCTGTGTAATCCCTAATGTGAAATAGAAATCCTAAAATCCATTCTTTCTAGACTAATTAGTCAAATTTAAAAAAAATAAATAAATAAATCCTTTTGATTAGGGAAGTTTTCATTAGATTTTGATATCTGATCATGGTGAAATGTCATTATTGCAGTTTGCTGGTTAAGTTGAACTTGGGCTAATCTGCTGCACCAAAGGCCACCGAGTATCTATAGACAGAAGCAAGTTGATTTTTTTTTTTTTTTTTTTTTAATTGTAAACGCATTTCCAAGAAGACCATGAAGCATGATAAGAAGCAATTTGACAAGGTCAGGTCAAGTGTAGATTGTAAAATGTAGTTAAATTTTTCTGTAACACATAAATTTTCAGTGAAGTGCGTTTATTCTAATACAATCTTATTGGATTTCATTACAATTCAATTCAGTGGGAAATGTGGCTGTCAAACATTTCATTTTCCTGAAGAATTTTGTATTGTTTAAGAGAAATTACATCACTTGGAGCAGTATAAACAGAGCCACAGTACACCCATATGAGTGGATGGGATGACAAAAGGATAAGAAGTCTTTGTCAGGTATCTGCCTTTCGTCCATCAGGATTCCCACTACCTCCCCTTAGATCCTGCTCTAGCTTCAGCTATCGAAATTTAATTTGATGATGACAGGGTAAATCTCAAGTAGCCGGTTAAGAGAAACTAGTATAAATGATATTTTTTTGCCATATCTAGGAAAGTGTTCCTACCTGTAAGGTCATCCCAGTTTTAAAAAAAAATAAAATTATACAAATAATATTCCTTCAACAGTCTAAACAGATATTTGGCATGTGCGAGCGAACCTTGTAGTAATGGAAAGTCAGATTTTTGGAACATGCTTTTGGTATTGCCGAGTCCTAAACCGTCAAAACAAAAAAAAAAAAAAAACAAAAAAAAAAAAATTTGGGGGGTCAAATTTAGGCTAATCCACAAAGTCACATACTCTTTTAACATGTTATTTTAATATGATTCTAAGGCAATTTAACAAATCCAAAATAGTACAGTACCGTTAAGGTTATTTTTCATACCCAAGCATAGAACTCACTGGGGAGATCTTCGTAACCTCAAGAAAGAAAGAAGAAGAGATATTAAGAGTAAGAGAAGGAGGAGGAGGAGAAGGAGAAGGGAGGTGGTGGGTGGGTTGGGAGGGAAAAAAAGGAGGAGAGACAGAGTCAGCCAGGGAAGAGGCAGTGCATGAGTAGAGCCACAACAGTATTCCTTTGGTCTGTTGATGGCTCCATCCATGCTCTGCATGTTCCCTGCCTTAAGTGTGCTTTCTACACCCCCTTTCTTTTCTCCACTCCACCAACCTCATATCGTAATCTTTTTGTTAACTTCTTCTTCATGTACCTCTCTGGCACTGTCATTCTTCGCTACCAACACGTGTATCACAATAAACAAAAGAATTATGTGTTTTAACATGTGATGGTTTTAATGTCTTGTCACGTAATTGCATCATCAATAATATTAAATTAACATTTTTCTTACCTCTTGCTTAGAGTAATAAGTAATTTGACACTGTTTCCTGTGCTCCTCAAGTCAAATTGTGGCACCGCGTTACCAAACCGAAAACATTTGAAGCCACCTGTCTCCGGTCCAATTTCCTGCCAAATATGCCAGATCAAAAGACATTCTTTAACTTCCAAGCCAAAAAAAAAAAAAAAAAAAAAAAAAAAAATAATAATAATAATAATTTTACTTGGGGGATGCAAAGATGCAATAGCAGATATGTTGTGCTAGTATTATATAACAATATTAAAAAAGGTTAAAAACACACAACCCAAGAGGCCCAAAGAAACACTAGTACGCGCCTGTACTATCCCCTTCCTTTTTAAGTGTACTACTAACTGCAAACCACAGGCTCACTTTGAAACTAATAATATTGTACTACACAAACCCAATTGACAATACACACCAGCTACCTGGCTGGCTTGTACTATCCCCTTCCTTGCTTTGTTATTGTTGTACGGCCACCAAAACAAAATATACAAACATGATTGATGCTGCCAAAGCAACTTTTTCCTTCCCGGAAAGCGATTTTTCATGTTCCCCTTTTTTCTTTTCTTTTCTTTTATTTATTTTATTTGTTATTATTATTTTTTTTTGGGGTTATCTTTTCTCTTTTTACAGATGATTCCACCGACTCTATGGGTGCATATAGTGAAATCTTTCTGAATTGTTACAAAACATGATATAATAGCTAGGCAAGCAAGAGGAATTTTTTTTGTAATTATTTTATTATGATTTGGTTAGTGAAAACCAGCTGGGAAGAAATTGAAAAGCCTATAATAATGACTTTAAACAGGTACATCCTCATTCAGTTTTCATTAGCATTCAATTCGGAAGTGACAGGTACATTAGATAAGTCGTGGTAAGCCACCCAGAGTGTAAACTAAACCATATCCAACTACCGACTAATTGCCAACGTCTTTCGGGTTGGTTTGTAGTAAATTAATAGGGTTTTTATTTTTCTTATTAAATGTTTGAATTCGAGGGGTGATTATCGTGTTGAGTGAGATATATGAATAATCTATTTTATAACGGACGGATCTATATATCTTCCAAGAAATATCTATCTTCTTGAAGTTATATATATTTTAATCTCTATCCTTGTAATCTAATTTTCTTCAGGAAAAAAAAAATAAAAAATCCAACTAGTCTTTATTCGTGGGACACAACTCAACAATTGCAATTGCAACCATTCTTTTACCAACAACTTCACACGAAGAAACGAAACCAAACAACAACGTGAAAATTCTGCTTTCACATTTATTTATTTGCTGATTATTGTTTTTTTTTTTTTGGCAAAAAAAAAAAAAAAAAAGACACTGTTATTTCAATGGTACATTTTAATAAGTTGATGATATCTATTATAACAATTTTTTTTGTGACCTCAACATCTACTATTATCTGTTATTAGTATGAATTCTACTGACTATTAGGAAAATGTATCTCATGCGATGCCTAGGACACGCAGTGTATTTAAACGACAATCTATGGAAACAACATCTCATACTTGAAGGAGTAATTGCATTTAATAATAACAATACTAATAATATTATTAAATAGGGGTCTAATAAGACCCCATTTTACTCTTCCCATCCACTTTTTTTTATAGATTATTTTATTACAATTTTGTCCATTGATAAAATTATTTATAAGTACAATAATGTTTACAAAAACTACTCATGACACTTATCGTCAAAAAAATACGCTACTTACCTTAGTTTTTACTTAAAAAAAAAATCTCATGTCCTAATTGCTCAGAAGAATACAATATGGACATGAAGAGTGATTGTGAAAAAGTATAGTATTTTTCTCCTTTCACAATTTCTGTACATGAAAAATCTCATTCAAACGGCATGAACAAATGTTCAAAACTTGGGAATAGAATGAATTGCCTCTCGTTTTCTTTTAATGTAAAGAGGAAAAGAGTTCTTGTCCTTTTGTCTTCTCTGGTCAATAGACACTTATCATCATGTGTACTTTTTCGAAAATTGACGAGAAAAAAAAAAAAAAAAAAAAGAGAGATAAATTGTTAAATTGATTTCTAAATTTTTAAGTTTTTTGTGACTTTATTTCTTTTTTTTTTTTTAGTAGTTGAAGTGACTCTACACTATTAAAATGATATTAGAGTAATCATTTCTGTTAATTTTTAAATGAAATCTGTTAGTTGACATAACTTTTTGAACAAATTATAAATAGATTCAGTTAAAAAATGAACAAAAAAAAAAACAAATATAATAACATTTTAATAGTATAACTCATTCTAATTATGAAAAAAAGTAATATGACCAATGTTCAAGCTGTAGAACCTTAAAAAATGAAAACAAAACGAGATGTCGTTCTTTTAACTTTCCTTAGAAAAAGCAAGCCTACTTGTCGTTTAAAGGGATAACAAGATGCAGAACAAAAAAGTTGTCGTTTTGCTGGCCAAGGGAAAACGAGATGTCGTTCTTCTTCGATTGTTTAGGGGGAAAAACTTTGACGTTGTATCATGTTGTGTGTTGCTTCCGTGTTTTTTTTGGGGGGGAGGGGAATCTGCTGCTTTCGTTTTGGTTAGGAGAGAAAAGTTCAAAAAAGATTATTATAAGTAATCGAATTTATGATTGCAATTGGGACGCGGGATGGAGAGAGCATAAGGCACAGTGTAAGTAAGACCACGAAATTGAAAAACGAAAATAATTATAAAAAAGAAAAAAAGAAAAAAAAAAACTAGAGAACTATTAAGGATAACATAAACGACAAGCAATCGAAAAACAAAAGTGACCGAAAATGGCAATCTAGAGAGTTGGGATTTCAAGTTTATTGTTTACAATTTCCACCCAGTTACATAATTTTATAAAACAAAATTATACTTTTTGTTTCAAAGTGAGTTTTTTGCCGACATGGTTTGTCTTTTTTGGCTTGGGTAGGCTTCTGTGAGTGATGCATTTGCTGCCTGATCCCGTGAACACCACTTCTTTGACATTTATTTATTTATTTATTTATTCATTATTATTTTTATTATTATTAAAAAAAAAAAAAAAAAAACTTTTTTGTGGGAGTCTGGTGGTCATTCCACATGGTGGGGGCCTTGCAGACTTTTAGACCAATTTTTGTCAAAACATATTTTGTTTTTGTGTCATGCAGCTGATCAGGTGGATGCTATTTTGGTTTAGCTTTCAATATGACACCTTTCACTCCACAAATCCACATAGAGACGCTCGGTTGTTAGTTGTTACACGTTATAGTCAGCTTAGTATGTACAGCTCAAATTTGGAGACAGCATTAGGAAACATACTATTTTTCACCTTGATAAAATAGGACACTTTTATCGACCATTCCATAGAATACATTTGACGTGTTTTTTTTTTTTTTTTTTTTTTTTTTTTTTTAAATTTTATTTTGAGCTTATGATAAAATGGGATACTAGAACATCCAAATCATTGTTTTTAAGAATTTTTGCCTCCAACATGTCACTGTGAAGCCCTGCCCTGCCCTGCCCTGCCCTCTGCCCTTACGGGCTTTTGATTTTTCAGCTTCTTAATGCCAATACCAGTATCCTAATTTTATTTTATTATTATTATTATTATCATTATTTTTTGCTATCAGATTAAATCGAACAACCGGTAACGAGCTTAAGCACTTTAAATTTTATGAATGTGTTGGGGGAGTGAGCAGAACATCGAAGTCACTTAGCGTCCATTCGGCCACTTCGTCTTTGTCACTCACAAAAATTTCTGTACCCACATCTATCGATGTCCATATCCTTCTCGCAGGTCTAGTTCCCGGATCCTGCAAAAACAGCAAGACATAATAAACACAATATCTAATATCAGAGACACATTCTTTTTTTTATTTTTTTATTTTTTATCATCACATCTATGTCGGTGCATCAAAACCGCCACATAGCAGTGTGTGATCCAATAATTTTTTGCATTTTGCAACATGACGGTTCTATTATAGTGTAGTGATGAATAGCAGTACTCAAAAGAATAACAAAACTAGCCTGATAAAAGTAGAGTCTACTAGATAAGCCGCCAACATCGAGGTCCCAGGTTCTAACATCACCGACCCAGCCATGGCCTTTCTTGGTAGGGTAACCATAATCGGCCCATATGGGGTGAGGCAGCAACTGAACAATCTCCTGTGCCTGAGGATTGCTGTAAGGATCACAAGTGCTGACTGGTTGCTCCAAATGTAGAGCATTCCCTGGTGCACAGTAGTAGTGATAAGCCGAGTATGGGAAGTTGGCTGTGTCGTTTCTATAGATCTTTTTGTTATCTGGGGTTATATGGTAAGGTGGACAATTTATTAGCCCGTTGGGGCTGCACCATGCAGGGGTTTCAGGGTTAATGATCATCTCGGAGTAGCGAGTAACGTCGGTGAGTACGTTGCCGTCACAGGTGGCCCCGTTGTTCTTCCAGCAGCTTCCGATGTCAATAAGGTAGAACTGGCTGTTGGGTCCTCCTCCGTTCTTTATGTCCAATGTCAATCTCACCTTGAAATTGGGTGATTCTGGAAGCTGAAAGGCAACTTTTATTCTATCACTCTTTTGGAAACATCCATAACCAAATTTATATGAGCAGTAATATCACAAAATGTTGTATTACTTGTAGTTACATGCTCACTCACCTTCAAAGTTGAATTCTCCACGTTCAATAATAACATAGCATTAGTTTAATCATGGGCACAAGTCAAAGTGTAATAGTATTATGTTGTCATCTGTCAGGCTTTTGTTCTGTGCTAATAAATTGAGCATAATGTATGTTTTAACTCGATTTAAGAAAACAAAACTTTATGTTTGACAAAGGTTAGGTTGATTTTTTAAATACATACAGATAGAGTTGTTAAATATTCATGAAAAAGAGGACCATGACACATCAACAGACCAATTACTTTGCCACACCTAGGTAAACTTCTAGTCGTCGAGGGAACATCGAGTCGAAACTTTCAAACTAGTTTGAGGACATAATGCAGTAACTAAAGCATAGTTTATGAGAAAATAGATTTAAAGTTTTGTTTTGTTTTGTTTTGTTTTTTTTTTTTTTCTGACTTACAGTTTTGAGCATTCCTCTTGTGTCATAATGATATCCACCAGAATATCCTTGTGTAGCATCAGCTCTGAGGTACAGCATGAGCCAAGGGTACTTGTTGGAGGTCTTGAGCTTATGACTAAACACCCAACTTCCAATCCCAACTTTCTTTTCCCAAACAACCTCATAGAAAGAAACCCCATCAAGTCCACTTTTTGGGTCAGAGAGCAGATCGTAAGTGCCATTGAAACCTCCTCTCATGACTTCACTAGACAGCTCTGTCTGTCCATGGTTCAAGATTGGCTGATTCATACACCCTTTCCCAAAGCAAGGAAATCTTGTGGATTTAAAAGGTGGAACCCTTTTCCCATTGGAAGGGCAAAAGCCCGACTGTGTGTCAAAGTTGCCGTTTTTGAGCATGATCATCCAAAACTGCCATGGTCTCGGGGAGTCTTTGACTTCACATAGAGAACCCAGATACAGCTCCTTCTCAACTGCATAAAGGTTTACATTGTTTAGACTCCCTGGTTTCAGCCCTGGGAATGGCTTCCCAACCCCAAGCTTGTTATCTTCTGTTGTCACTCTGTGTTTCAGAGATGAACCTACCCCCATTAAAGAGACACAAGGCTTATTATTGAAAATATCTAGAATCGCTAATATCGTTACATGATTATCAAGATGATAACATCCATCATGAGAACTTTTTCTGCTAGCACTATGCATTTCCGAATATCAGACTATATCAATGTAGAGAAGGAAAAGAATATGCAAATTCAAAACAAAGATATGAAAATCTCGCTGGACTATACAAAAGCCTAAAAAAACAATAGAGAAGCATAAAAACGTAAAACTTTACCGATATATATATATATATATATAAAAAAATAAAAAATAAAAAATAAAAAAAAAGCTCTTGAAACCTTCAAAACCAATGCACCAAAGAAAATGAGAACAATTCCTGAATCTGCTGTTGTCCAGGAAAAGAAACTATCGGGAACCTCAAACTATAATCAGGCAGCAAATCAGCTACCTAGTTCGTTGAATAAAAAAATAAAAAAAAGAGAGGGCTCGCTATGATGATGGTGTAAGGGTAATAATACCTGAGGAGAGATCAAAACAATCGGCAGCTCTGGGGCTACCCATGAGAGGAGCTTCCTGGGAAACTTCATTGCAAAAGTTCCAAGCTTCAAACCCAACTCTCAGTTCATCTCTACGCATTCCGGGGTCTCCCACTGCCGATATGTAGTTGTTCTCGGCTGCAACAGAAACGCTTATCGCAACCACATTTACCAACAAAACCAGCACTTTTATTTGTTTTCCCATGCCCATGCCCATGCCCATGCCCGAGGCTGTGTGTTTCTTTCCCAGGAAAAAAATAAATAAAAAAGAAGCAGAAAGAAGAAGAAGAAGAAAAACACATTCAGTAAAAGAGCAGGTCGTCCTATTTAATATCTATAAGAAGCCGAGAAAGCAAACAGTTGACACCTTCTGCTAGCTACACAGATGGGCCTTCACTTTTGCTTGCAGGTGCCGTTGGCCGTTCTTTCCCCTCCCCATAATGTATTTTTTTATTATTATTATTTTAATGAGCAAAACAACTTCACAATATGAAACCTAAACAAGTTATTTTTTATATTAATTTAATGTTGAATATCATAAATGAAACAATGTATACTTTCGTAATAGGTGTATATGGTGACAGAGTTTTCTGATCATATGCATTGTTTGTTCTTGTTTACATTTATGGGAAGACAATGAGAGTGTGACGCACATGCTGGTATCTCTTACTATTTATATATATATATATATATATATATAAAAGGAACATAAATGATGAAATATGTATGCTGCACTTGCAACCCCCGAATTAAGGTATGGTGGAGTGTGGACCCACAGTTCATTTTTTGTCCTGGAAACCGAGTTTTGCTGATATTGAGATATAACTGATTTACAGCTATACGTGGTCCAAAACACAAAAAGCTCAAGCTCTAATTCTATCATCAAAATTCAAAAATAAAATCTTGCATCAAATATCTTTGCTTTTGCTTTTGCTTTTCGTGATGAACACTTTTTGTTGGGTTGTTTGACTTCTACTAAAAGCTACAGGCATTCATGAATTTTAGTTTGTTTACAGCGGAGCCAAAAAGGAAAAAGGATCATGGGGATTAGTTTTCAACATCAGATAACAAAAAAAAAAAAAAAGTGATGAAAAGTCAAAATAAGTTTGAAGAGTTTTTCAATAGGTGTACATAAAATACATTATCAACATTGTGTAGTTTTCGACTTTTTTATTTTTCTGTTAAACTCGTATGTGCTTTTGCTGTTATGATATAATTGACAATGTTTAATTGTAATTATTATTATTATTATTATTATTTTTTTCTTCACCAGATCCTCCTAAAGTAAAACGAAAGGAAGTTGTAAAAAACTGATAATTGTATTGAATTGTATTAAATTACAAGTCACTGTAGGGCCATATATACACTCTGTACATAAGGAAAAAAATAGGAAATTTATACAAAAGAGGAAACTAACTCTCCTAAATAAAATCCCTTTGACTTAGTAAATTTCCTAATATACAATTCTAGAATATCTAGAATACAAATCAATACACGTGCCAAAAAATAGCCAGCCTTGGAATCAGTACAATACAATTTCCAACACTCCTCCTCAAGCTAGTAAATGGATATCTTCCACTCTCAGCTTGGAAATAATCTCTTGAAACCGTGTGTTGTTCAGTCCCTTTGTAAACACATCTACCAGCTGATTTCCTGTAGACAAATACGGTGTGCAAATTAGACCACTATCTAACTCCTCTTTTATGAAATGCATGTCTATCTCAATATGCTTCGTTCTGTTATGTTGCACTAGATTATGTACAATTTTAATTACTGACTTATTATCACAATAAAGTCTCATAGATTCGTCCCATTCAATCTTTAGATACTTAAGGAGAATCTTCAACCATAGTAGCCCACATATCCCTTGCGCCATTGCTCTAAACTCTGCTTTGGCACTAGACCTTGCCACTACATTCTACTTTTTGCTCCTCCATGTGACAACATTGCCTCCAAGAAAAATGCAATAACCCGAAGTAGATCTTTTGTCCACTGATGGTCCTGCATAATCTGCATCTGTGTAGGCTTTAAGCACTAACCTTGCATCCCTTTTAAACAGAATTCCTTTCCCAAGGCTCGCTTTCAAATAGTGCAAAATTCTATAGACGGCCTGTATGAACCTCCCTTGGATCATGCATGAATTGGCTTACCACACTCACGGCATAGGTTATGTTTGGTCTTGTATGAGCAAGATATATAAGCTTTCCAACTAACCTCTAGTACATCTCTTTCTCCACGATCAAGTCTTCTTTTGCTTCCCCGAGTTTATGATTCGGATCAATCGGTGTAGAAGCAGGTTTACACGCCAGCTTTCCTGTCTCTTTCAAGAGATCAATAACATACTTCCTCTGTGAAATAAATATTCCTTGTTTTGAGTGAGCCACCTCGATTCCTATGAAATACTTAAACTTTCCTACCTGCTTTATCTCAAATTCTTTAGCTAAACACCGCTTCAAAGACTCATTCTTTTGCTCATCATTCCCTATTACAATTATGTCATCAACATACACCAACAAGGCTGCAACTCCCCCTACATCCTAGTGCTTGATGGACAACATGTGGTCCCCCTGACTTTGCTTGTTACCTGTGGCTATCATCACCTTCACAAACCTTCCAAACCAAGCTCTTGGTGACTGTTTAAGACCATATAACGCCTTCTTTGATCTGCAGACTTTGTTAGTGCCTAGAGCTCCTCCAAAACCAGGAGGAATATCAATATAAATTTCCTCCTCCAAATCACCATGAAGAAATGCATTCTTAACATCGAATTGTTGCAAATCCTAGTGGAAGTTGGCGGCTAAAGACATCAAAAATCTTACTGTATTCATCTTTGCAACTGGAGCAAACGTCTCCCCATAATCTACTCCATGAGTCTGAGTGTACCCCTTAGCAACCAATCTTGCCTTCATCAGCTCTATATTTGACCGTAAACACCCATTTGCACCCTACTAATTTCTTTTCCTTAGGCCACTCCACAATCTCCCATGTTTTGTTCTTTTCCAAGTCCTTCATCTCCATTTTCATGGCTTTCCTCCATTCCTCGTTGGATAATACCTCAGACAGTGTTCTAGGGATTAAAATGTTATCTAGACTCACAAGGAAGGTATTATAAGGTGGTGAGAATTTTTCAAAAGACACAAAGTGAGACAGTGGGTAAAAGGGATGTTTGGTGCACTCTCGTGGTTTTTTTTGAATGGCAATTGGTATATCAAAATCATAATCTGCACTCACAGTTTCCTATTAGGGAATAGGTTCAGAAAAATTAGTTACCTCAATCTCAGGATTTGGAGAAGAATCTTGGACCTGTATTGGTTCTGGAACTGGAGCTTGTCTGTTTGAAAATACCTACTCATATCTCGAAGTGTCACGAATTGGATTTGTTGAGTTATGGAGGATGGTTGAGTTCGTGGGACAGAAGAGCCAATTTCCAGAACACTTTCACAAGGAAGTGATGCGGGTGCAGGACTTACAGGATTTGATGAAGAACTGGGAGTAAGGTTTATAGGACTTGAAGAAGATAGGTCCAGCAAAAATGGGTCTCTATCCTTACGATTTCTTCCCCTGAAGATAAGTTTGAGTAAAAAATGATTTCCATTTGTTGGAATTTTGAAGATTAGTTAGGATTTAAATTTGATTTAAATTTGAAAATTAAGTTAGGATTTGATGGTTTTGTTTTTCTTATTTTACAGATAAAGTAATCCAAGAATATCTTAGAGTTGTTAGGATAGTTTGTTAGGAATCTTTTGGTTTCCTATTTTTTCTCTAAAAGTCAGTTAGGATATTAAGGGTTGTGCTCCCTATTTATTAATGTACTCTCGGTAGATATCAATAAGATTCAGAAAAATATTATTCACCCTTCTTCAAAAGTGACGTCGGTAGAAACAAGGAATTTTCAATTAGGTGGGTGGTAGGATCTGTACCCCTTTTGGGTTGATGAGTAGCCTACAAAGACACACTTGATTGCTCTAGGGTCCAGTTTTCCTCTATTATTATTGTGAAAGTGCACAAAGACGGAACAACCAAAAACCCAGGGTGTGAGATTGTTTGTGGTGCTTAAATTGGGATAAAACTTAGAGAGTACTTCCATGGGTGTTTTGAACTCCAAGATCCTAGAAGGTAGCCTATTTATGATATGAGCAGCTGTAAGAACAACCTCTCCCAAATATGATTTTGGAGCATGTTGTTGAAACAATAGGACTTTGGTTATGGCTAGTAAATGGCCATTTTTTTCTTTCTGCAATTCCGTTTTGTTGAAGGGTATTAATGCATGAGGACTCATGAATTATTCCTTCTTTTTGAAAGTAAGGAGACAAAACTTGGTTGAAGTAATCTCTAGCATTATCTGACTGGAATTTTTTAAATTTCACCCCAAATTGATTCTGAATCATATTGTGAAAGCTAGGAAGGACAATACTCACATCAGATTTATACTTAAGTAGGAAAATCCAAGCAAACCTAGTGCAATCATCAATAAAGAGACAAACCACGTAGAACCCGTTACATTTAGAACAGTAGAGGGACTTCATATGTCACTATGAACCAAATAAAAAGGAATAAAGCTTCTTTTATTGCTAGCCGGAAAAAACACGCGTTTATGTTTTGCAAATTCACAGACATCACAATGAAAAAATTTGACATCAACTCCTTTAAAGAAAGAAGGAAACATAGTTTTCAAAACTCCAGAGGATGACCAAGACGACGATGGTAGAGCAAGGTTGTGTCTTTATTTGAGGAGGAAAGGAGAGACAGAGGTAGATTATTCATGACACTCTTTGAGTCAGTTGGTGTTTCAAGAAAGTACAGCCCGTCTTTCTACTTAGCAAGTCCAATCTTCTTCCCCGTGTCCTGATCCTGAAAAATACAGTGGGTAGGATAAAATATCATTTTACAACTCATATCATGGGTGAGTTTCTTAATGGAGACTAAATTAGTAGAAAGCTTAGGAACATGAAGAATATTTTTTAAAACAAACAGTGGACTGATCTGTATATCCCCTAAGCCTACTATTGTGGTAAATGAGCCATCTACAACTGAAATATTCCTACCACTCGGACAAGGAGTGTAGGTGCTAAATTTTGATGAAGAATGAGTCATGTGATCAGTGACCCCTGAATCAACAATCCAGGAATCGATGATGGGACTATCTAAGGCCTTTAACCCACAAGGAATGATGGACTTACCTGAGAGTGCCAAGGAATAAGGCACCACTAGACTTTGGCTTTTCTAACATCTCCAACAGTCCTATGAGTCTCTCAATCTCCTCTTTACTGAATTCTCCCTGATCTGGTGCAGTCTTTGAATTTGTTGTGCTTACATGAGCTTGGCCTTGATTTCTTTGTTGTCCTCCTCGATGTCCCCAATCCTTGCTTGTTGTAGTGGGCTTACCATATAATTTCCAGCATTTGTCCTTGGTATTTCTCGGCTTCTTGCAGTAAGTACACCAGAGATTGTCTTTGCTATATCTGTTCAAGGCTTTAAACATTTATGTTCTCCCATTCTCGATGATCAAAGATTGTTCCTAACTTACCTTCGGTTCTTCCCACTATCCGCAACAAAAGTAGATGCTTTCTGGTTCTGAGGTTCAAGCATAACTCCTCTTCTGCTCTCCTCTGCTCGAATAATGGAGATGGTTTCATTCAGAGACGGTACCTCGTCTTTTCCCAATATTTGAAACCTAACCTGATCAGACCTGCAAAAAAGTCATAGACTTTGTCGCTCTCAGTAAAGGCCTTCATGATTGCTGCATTCTCGCTGCACTTTAATTTGATAGCCTGATAATGATCCAACTCTTGCCACATATTCTGCAAAAGATTGGCATATTCTGTGACAGATTTACTGCCTTGTTTAATAACAACAGTTTTTACCTTAATCTTTTAAATCTGAGCAGCATCCTTCGCCTTTGAGTACGTTTGTCTCACGGTTTCCCAAATGTCCTCTGCAGTAGGTAGAAACATGCAAGTGTCGCTAATCTTCGGAGTCATTGAATTCCACAGCCATGACATTACCATGGAATCTTCCTCATACCAAGCATCAACTAGATCTCCTTTCTTCGGTCCAGTCCTAAGGAGGTGACTCAATTTCCCTTTTCCTTTAAGAAAGGTCTTAACTAATTAGGACCACTTCGAGTAGTTCTTTCTGTTTAGTCTATATGCAACCTGAATATTCTGCAAATCTCCATCAGGCTGCTTTGGTGTCTTTTCTTCGGAGGTTTCTCTTCATATGGACTAGTTGGAGTTCTTGGCAAAGAAAACAACAAGGACGACAGGTTCACTGGAACAAAAACAAACTAGCAATGAAGGCTAGAAGATGGCGATGAAGGCCAAAAAAGGACTCGGCGATGAAGGCCAAGTAGACAAATTATTTTCCCAAAGAAATTGAAGCCTTACAGATATGATACCATGTAAAAAACTGAGAATTGCATTGAATTGTATTAAATTACAAGCCACTGCAAGGCCATATATACACTCTGTACATAAGGGAAAAAATAGGAAACTTATACAAAAGAAAATCTAACTCTCCTAAATAAAATCCCTCTGACTTGGGAAATTTCCTAATACACAACAGTTAACAAAAAATAGCCAGTCTTGGAATCTTTACAATACAGTTTCCAATAGAAGTTTGTTTCTTCTTGAAGTTGAGAGAAAGAAGCTTTTTACGAGTAAAGTAACGTCGCAGTAAATGCCATTGGAAGCAATCACAGTGATCATATTACTAGCCAATGAAATGTTAAAAGTTCCTTATCTCATATTGTATGTTTTTGGATCATTTGACGTTACTAGTACTAGGAAGTAGGAATATGAAATATTAAAACTTGGAGTTGGGCTTTTTTTGTTTGTAAAATTTTTTTTTTTTCGGTAGAAAAACTTGGAGTTGGGGTTGGGTCTTGGGTCTTGGGTGGGGGTGCTGACAAAGACAACTTTTAATTTGCTCCCTGAATTATCAACTTCTAAATATCAGTATACAAGTAGTCAAAGAGAAATTCAGTTTCTGCATATAATTTATTTGGTTACACTTACATGTAATAAAATAGAGTAGTGATAGTTGGCGTCACGGGTTTAATGTCAATTGTCTAGGGTTTCTTGTTGGATTACATATGGGAAGGAGTAGGTACGAGGTTGTGGTCAGAATCATGGTGTAAAAATGCAGTTAAACAATCCTAGTATTAAGTTGCCTTGATTATAATCACCATGCCAAAGGCCAAAGAGCACAGCTCCTTGTTGGTGTTGGGGGGTCAGAAGGAACATTACTCATTTAATAATTAAATAAAAAGGAACACGCAAGGTTAGGTGGTGGATATAGGATACAAATACTATGTACATCCAAAAGGGTTGTGGCATATTTGATATTGCATAAGATGAGGCTGACTAAATTACAACACATCCCCCACCCCCCCCCCCCCCCCCCCCCCCCCCCCACCATATTTGATATTGCATAAGATAAGATGAGGCTGACTAAATTACAACACACACCCCCCATCCCCCCCCCCCCCCCCCCCCCCAAAAAAAATAAAAAATAAAAAGATGAGGCTGACTTGTCAAGAAATGGTGACCTGCACTGCAAACTGCCAAAGCCAAAATGCAATCAATCATTTGTGCCGTCCCACCTCCTGTTCCGCATGCTGCCTCCACTCCTTCCTCATTAAACACCCTACAAACGAATTCAAAAACCAAACTTTACCATCACAGCAAAATAATTTTTTTTTAAGTAAAAAAAAAAAAAAAAAAAAAACAATTGCTTGAGTTCTGCCGCCTTAGTAAATGGCATTATGGCAAGTTCAAGAACTGGACCACCACTGGGGTTTGACGGACTTAGACAATGCAAATACCCACCGAAAAAAAAAAAAAGTGTTATTTGGTGCGCAATACAGAAAAATATTATAATTGTCTCGAGACAATAGCTTTGGATCCTTTTCTTGCTCCTATAAAGAAACCTGTCACTACTCTGCAGCGGTGCAAGTCTCTGGACTATTTCAATTTGTATCAGGTAATGGAAATTGAAGTTACCAGCTTCAAAAGTGTGGCATCCATCTTTGTTTAACATGTGCTCTTTAGCTCCCCAACTCAGTTGATTAGCCGATTCAAGGTCCGACTTCCTTACTGCAATTTCAACATAAGAAGACAGAATCTAATTACCTGCAAATTTTCCATATTAAAATCTTTCCTACAATTGGATTCATGAGATAAGCATCTGTGCAAAGGAAACATCAAAATCGACTCACCCCCTTGCCTCAATAAATTTCTCTCTCCAAATCTTTAGAAAAAGAAATGTGGAGCAATTGCATTTGAAATCACTCTATATATAAATATAAATACAAAAGTCAAAATAGCTATACATATCATACGCTTGGAAGCCTTGATTCATATAAAGATCATGTCTTTGTCTCTCCAAGTTCAAAGATGCAAAGGAAAGAATCTATACACTGCCCTGCTCCCTCTTTTCCAAAATTTACTTTCTTAATTGTATATTCCTATAGTACTAAATGGTAAAAGGAAAGATTTTTACAGTTTCTGTAATTGCACATTCCTTCGCAAGGGAATGCACGCGTATGTATGCACAGTTTTTGCCAGGAAAAAAATCGAGTGAGCTTTCCTTTTTCCGAAAAGGCTTCAGAAAAAGAGCAACGGTAATCCGTTTTCTTTTGCTCAAAGAATAGAATTTCCAACTTTTTGGCCTTGCAAACGATTCTCCAACAGATCAGGCAGTGTTATCTTGCCAGAGTTGTTGGGGTCAAGCTTACTGAACTGATTGCAGATCTGCATTATATCTTTCTCGCCTATCTTTCCCATCTCTTTAAGCTTGTAAATTACGTACTCTGACTTACTGAAACAAGCGTGCACAAAAAAGAATTATGAGTTGTTTATATGATTGATAAAATTTAGAAGATCAAATTATACCTAAGCTACAAGGTCAGTACTTAAAATAACAATAGTGCACCTACTAGATAAACAAAACATTTAGGAAAGGCAGCAAAACACATACTACGATAGACAATAAAACATCAAGCAAAAATTGGAAAACCTTAAAATCCAATGTCGACCCGATGTAAAGGCAGTCACGCATAAACTAGAGTGTTAGTTACCTATTTCTGCACATGTTTCGTAGCAGAAATCACATATTCAGAGATATTTTTGCATTGGAGTGTGGTTTCTCTTACCAAATGCCAAAATTTGGGCCAATTGAGCTAGCAATTGGCATTTAGTGGGCGTGTGAGTTGCTTTCATTGTATTGAGTTGTGGGTTCAAGTCCCAGAAAAGAGAGTTTTTTTTTTTTTTGTTAAATTCAGTGGACAAGCAAATTCATCAAATTCATACAGCATTTTTTATTTTTAATATAGTAATTCAAACAATATTAACGGATAATGAGGTAGTTTTGCACTAACGTAGGTAATACAAAAGGATAAGCTTCAGTACCTCTGGTTTGGTGTAGATGCTACCAATGTCGTGCAAAGAAACATATCTTTTTGCTACTTGTCAAAATAATCAAATCAGCCTAATTTTTGACTTGATTCATTAGTGCATATTTTTCAATGAGTAGTGTTAGGGACACCAACTCCAATCCCAATTTTTCAAGTACTAACTCATGTGTCATATTTTTATTAGAAAATACAATCAATTTATATGACAATACTTTAAACACTTACCAATTAAAAAATAATAAAAATAATAACAACTTATATGCCGCCACATAGGTTGGTACTCAAAAGTTCCGATTAGAGTTGGTGTCCCTTAATATTTTTTCTTTTTCAATACATAAAGCATCAAAGCGTTTAGGCCGCTATTAACCTTCTCGCATAATTTAGGCTCCAAATTTGTATAATACCAATGTTGTACACCAAGCATAATTCATAGACGACGGCAGAACAAATCTATCCAAACATTGAGCAACAATGGACGAAAAAAGACATTGAAATTCTAAATGAAATAATCTCAAATGATGAGCAAAGGTAACACGCCAAGATAATTCCTAGAGGAAAATAACACTATATTTGGCAAATTTCACACGAAGCAAATTAGTTCAAACGTTCATCAATAACCTATATTCGAAACATGATTCAGAAACATGAGTGGCAATGCAATTTAGGAAAGAGAAGTAGTAGTACCTAATGAAACCGTTATTATTGATGTCGGCGGCGAGCAAATCCTGGACGGTGATATCCCTATGAAGAACCCATTTGGCGACTCTCCGGTGCCTCTTGTCTACTCTGGCCTCCGCCAGGTACAAGAAGGCCCTAGCCACCGCGAGCGTCGACAGCAGAAGCCAAACAGCGGCGAAAATCCTCCCGTGGAGTGTCTTGAAGGCCCTGTCCCCATACCCAACCGTCGTAACCGACATAACCGAGAGGTAAACCGAGTCAATCCAGTCCAAACCCTCGGCGAATCGCAGGAACAAGACTCCGACGCCAATGCACAGCACGACAACTCCGAGCGCCAATCCGACCTTCAATCTGATCCTCATCCTGCCCTTGGCCACATCGATGATGTAATCCCTAGCGGAAAAGCCATGGTGGTGGTGAGGGTGATGGTGGTGGTGATGGTGATGGTGATGGTGATGGTGGTGGTGGTTCTGATTCATTTGCATTCCGGTGAGGATCATGTTCTCCTGCAAGTCGAGGACATAGTTGACGACACCGCTGAGGAGAATGTCAATGAAGCCGAAGCCGACGAGGACGAAAAAGCAGGCGAAGAGCTTGGTGGAGGGAGTTTGGGGAGCGATGTCGCCGTAGCCGATGGTGCACATGGTGACGATGCAGAAGTAGAGGGCGTCGACGACGGGGAGGGTCTCGGAGCCGGAGAAGTGGTCGGTGTTGAGGGAGTAGATGAGGACGCCGAGGGAGAGGTAGACGAGGAGAAGGAAGAAGGCTTGCTTGACGAGGGAGGAGGAGTCAGGTAGGGAAGAAGAAGTGATGGTTTTTGGGGGGGAGAGGGCAGGGACGACGGCGAGGGCCGGGGCGGTCTTGCAGCGGTGGAGACTGCGAATACGGGTGGGGGCGGAGGATTGGGGGTCTTGGAGAAGTGGGAATGAGAAATCATGGCGTTCGATGAATGGACGGACTTGTTGCTGTTGGGTTTGGGAAGCTGTTTGGGAGGCGAGAAAAGGCTCATCTTCCATGGGACTTTGGGACATGGGAGGTAGTCCGATAGATTGAAAACTTGTTTGGGAGCCGAAAAAAAGGGGAAATTTTTTTTATTTTTTATTTTTTATTTTTTGTTGTTGTGGGGAAAAGAGGGAATAGCATGGCATAGGAATATAGGATTAGTCGCCGTAAAAAAAGAGCAACTGCAATTTGATGGCGGGGAGTCTCCACAACAGTCCATCATTGGTCGAGTGGGACCCCCCCATACACTCCCAGCTTCTCACTCAAGAAAGAAGAGGGGCCACACAGACTGACAGACACAGCCATCCAACCATTGGCTCTTCAAACGGTTTCTTTTTTTTCTTTCTTTCTTTCTTTTCTTCCCCCCTCTCGTTGTTTTGTTGTAAAATATAATTATTTTTTGGTTTAATATGGGAGCATTTTTAGAATAATTTAACACATTTTTTTCCTGATAAAAGAGAGGATTACAAAAACAGAGGTATACATGCTCACATAATCGGGGGTGGGTGCCTCTCCGTGTGTATATGGAGTAGATTGTCTATATATCTTGACGAATATAATGAAAATAACTCAAATTCAAATATTTAACAATGAGGATGAGTAACCTATCAACCTACTAAAAGACATTGACATATTAATACATAACTTAAATTCCATATGAAATCATTATTATATGATACATACAATTGCCACCAATAAAAAATATATATACATAGTTTTTATAATATTTATACATGATGAATTATTAAGTTGGTCCTTAAATTTATAAGTTTGTGTAACTTCAATTCATTTTTTTAGTTGAAATTACTCTAAACTATTAAAAAACGTTATTACACTAGTCATTTTCATTAATTTTAGACATAATACGTTAGTTAGCATCACTTTTTGATCAAATTACTAACGAATTCCTTCTAAAACTTAATGAAAATTACTATTTTAGTAACAGTTCAATAGTTTAGGGTTATTCAAGCTTAAAAAAAATGAATTAAAGTTACAAAATCATAAAAGCTTCGCAACCAAACGAGCAATTTATCCAATTTATATATCTTCCATTAGAGGGAGAAATAGAACTAATGAACTGATAACACGTGCTTTGAAAGATTTTATCTGTTTTGGAAAGAATCACTCTTTAATGCTTCGCTTGGCATTTCAACTCAACTCTAATTAAATTATACTTTTTCATCTCAGTTTTTATCTTTTCTGAAAAGTTAACAAAAATTATAACTAGTTTTTAAAAAATCAACCAACTCTAACTTAAAAAATTTATCTTCAACCGACGAACCAAACATAAGTTAAAGTTAATAAAAGAACTTTGAAATATTGGAACACGTGTTTGTATAAAAACTTGATCAACTTTAACTGTATAACATCAGCCCTTGCGAATGGCCCTAGGATTGGTGTTATCTTGATTCTAGCCCGGTTCTATTATCGAAATAATGAAGATAATGACAGTATCAAAGCAAAACTTTGGTTTAGCACGAACAATAATTCTCCATGTCTTTTAATGTCTAAAAAGTTCCAGTGCCAATCAATAATTGATGTACACAAGTTTTTCTTGGCTTTGAGGAAAAAAAAAAATAAAAAGCACTTAATGTTGGCGTGGATCGTAAGGAAGTTTCTCTATGAAGTTTGTCCAACCCCAAATGAGTACTGGAGAAGAACAAGAGAAAACAAGACTGACTAATGACTCTAAACATTAACGATCTAATTCTAAAGTATCAATGGTTAAGAAAACAGTTCAATTTTTTCATACAATTACAACCCACGGGCTACACCTTAGCAATGCATGTCAGAGCTTTTTAAGTAAGAGTGTTCGTCGAATCCGTGAATCCACTCAATCTAAACCAATTCGTCTGAAAATTATGAATTAAACATGTGTTTGGGGTGAATGTTCCATTCAATCCAAACCAAACAAATTCAATTAATTTTTGTTTTTTTTTTTTTCTGAAAAATCAATCTCAATTTCACTATTTACAGTTTTTATAATTCAAACTTTAAAAATCCATAACTTTGCATATATAAGTTCAAATGAGATGAATTTTTTTTAAAAGAGTAATTGATCAAAATAGTCCCCAAATTCTTTATAATGTGATGATTTGGTCCATATTTTTTAATTTTGACCGAAATGACTCTAAACTCTTAATACATTCGTAATCTTGATCCTTTTCGTCAAACTCCATTAATTTTTTAACTGAACTAATTACATGCAGTTCACATGACCAAACAAAAAGGGTTATTTTAGTAAAATCATATAATTTATTTAAAACAAAAAAAAGAAAAAAAAAACAAAAACAAACTTGGATTTGTTCCACCCAAAAAGCTTCCCAGATTTGGATCTAGTCCCATGGCGACCATGACCTCGATTCCAAAGCCGGCAACAGCGGTCTAGGTGGAGTTGGCGGTGTCGAAAGCTTCACCTTGAGAATGCTGTTCTTCTTCAACATCTCTACCACATTCTTTGGTCGAAGCTTGTGCATCGCTTGTGTTCCCCAATTCACTCCCAATCCTTCCACTGCCGACTTTATTTCCACCCACATCAATATCAATTATTGTTATTAGTAATCATCTTCTCTTGTTGCTTTTATTTTTGACCCAACTAAACTAAAACCCATCTTCTACTCTTTTTCTTTTAAAAAACAAAACAAGAAAAATAAGAAAGAGAGAGAGAGAGAGAGAAACTTTCAGCAGGCAGGAAGGAATTGGAATGGAACCATCTCTGAAGGTAGATCGGCGAAAATCCAGCTTTTATTTTTTATTTTTTATTTTTAACAGACAAACCAAAAGGAAAAGAATTGGGTTTTTAATTGTGTTTAAATAGAAAGGAAGAAAAGTGTTTAATTTTTCAAGTCAAAAAAAAAAAAAAAAGGAAGAAAAAAGAAGAAAAAACCATAAATTGAGAATGGAAGTCGCTTATTGTTTTTGATAGTAGGAAGCTGCTTATTGTCATGGAAGAATACAGCAGAAGAATTAATGGCACCCACCAACCAAAGGCCAAAAGAAAGAAAGACCCAGGGGATTTCCTTTTCTTTGTGGAGTGTATTTTGGTCATTATACTAGAAAAATATCATGTGAGCAACATTCCGTTAGAAACTTAATGGACTTTGACAGAGAGGATCAAGATTGTCAACATTTTGAGAGTTTAAGGTATTCTCGGTTAAAATTGAAAAAACATTAACCAAATCACCACATTATAAAGAGTTTGGGGACTATTTTGACCAATTATTCTTTTTCAAATTGTATAGAATTTCGAGACGAAAGAAACAATCTCCATAGCGATTTTTTTTTTCTGAACAACTTTCAAGTTTTTACACTTTTTAGTTTCGACAGGTCAAACGCCTCATTACCAAACGCACATTCAGTTCAACTCAATTCCAACCTAGAAAATTTAGTTTCAACCCATGCACCAAATGCATGCTAAGTATTTCTCCATCCGTAAAATCTACAAATTCAAACCTTATATATACACATAAATTTATATATGTGTCTACCATTTTTTCTTGACATATTTTTTAATAAATAAGTTTATATAGGTTCAAATTTGAATATGTTTTTATCTCATTAGTAAAGAAATTACAACAAATAGATATTTTTTTCATGTTTAAAGTTTTTATCGTGAATATGCTTTGTAAATACACTATTTATAATACATATATATTATTTACCATGGCTCAAAAAGTTTTATGTTATTTATTTTTATTATTAGAGGTTTTTGACGAATTCCTCACATTCTTCCTTCCTAGTCCTATCATACAGCACATAACATAACTTGCTTCTTTTTTTTTTTTCTCTTTTTTTTTTGAGTTTAATTGATTTTTTTTTTTTTTTGGTGACTGGATTGTTATGCATTGGAAGAGAAAGAGAAAACATTAATTTTTGATTTAATATCCAAATATGAAAATTACCCAAATATCCTTTTTTTTTTTTGTCATCCATTGACCAACATGATCAAAATTTCTCATTCTTAATCAATACGACACAAATTTTAGTTTATTTTGTGTTATATTGATCTAATGTAAAAAAATTTATGTCATGTCAATATAATAGTCTTTAAATTTTTGTCGTTCAGGTACTTCTCTCATATTCAAGTGAATAAGCGGGCCTTATTAGCTTAGCATGCGTTTGGTGCTAAAATTTGGATTATAGTATTTGGGTTTGAATTGAATTGTGTATTTGGTGAGGCATTTGAATTGTTGAAGTTAAAAAGTGAAAAAACTTGAAATGTGTTCGGAGAAAAAAAATCAACATGGAGCTTGTTTCGTCCGTCTCGAAATTCTATGTTATTTTTTTAAAAAAAAATCATCTTATTTGAATTTATATATGTAAAGTTATGAACTTTTAAAGTTTGAGTTACAAAACTATATGAATAATAAAATTGATATTGACTTTTTAGAGAAAAAAAAAAAACAAAAACAAAAATTTAATTGTAAATTGTGATCCAAACTGAAGTATCAAACACCCCTTTAGCAATATGGGTTGGGGGTTTTGTAACATGATCAAGCGGATGATGCGCAAGTTGCCATGGTTACCTTAGGCAAATTTGCCTCTTCACCTCTTTGTCTTTATTGGACTAATATTTCTACGAACATCATTGTTTTAGTGAAAAAATTACCTACATAACCGTTTTTTTTTTATCTATTGATGGATATGATACAAATTTCCTATTCGTAACTAACATGATATAAATTTTGATTTTTTAGTTTAATTTTATGCTATATTAGTTTAATGTTAATTTTTTGTGTGATGTTAATGTAATGGTCTCTAAATATCTATTATTAACGTGATTTTCCCTTGTTTAGTCTTTAGAGAGGAACCTTGAGTTGCTTAAGATATGGGCCGGAAAGCCCAAACAACGATTTGATATAAGAAAACGGGAGTTGAGTTAGATAGCCAGCCAAGAGTATGCATGAAGGCTAAAATATAAACTGGTCCCCTTTTTATATGACGTCCGAGTTTATGTAATTTTCACCGCAAGTCATCAAAAGCCGGTTTGCCTTTTCTCCTTGTAGTTGCTAAAGTGTTGCAATTGTGATCTTCTTTCATACCCTGCTTCGCAAAGTTATCCCCTTGTATAAATAAATATAAATATTTGAGCACCAAACCATGTTTAAACTTTAAAGCAAAGCGTGCATGTGTGTGTGTGTGTGTAAGAAGATTTCATTATCCGCAACAATATATAAAATACATATTGTTGTCTCTATATATATACCCACTGATAGTCTTCTCTTTTGCACCAAAAAAAAAAACGATCAACAAGAGTTGTCACTAAACACGTACACAATATGGATTTCTCCGTGGTAAGATCGAGCCACAGTTTGGTAAAGCCATGCGAGAAGACGCCAACAACGACGCTGGAACTCTCAGGCATGGACAAAGTGCCCGTCCTGCGATGCAATGCTCGCACGCTTCACGTCTACAAGCACAAACAAGGCATGTCCCAAGGAGGAGCAGCAGCGTCCGCAGTCATCAAACAAGCACTATCAAGGGCATTGGTTCCCTACTACCCTCTCGCTGGCAGGCTTAGAGAGTCGAGCCAAGGCGAGCTCCATGTTGACTGTTGTGGAGAAGGTGTTTGGTTTGTGGAAGCATCTGCCAACTCTACTCTCAACGCACTCGATTATCTTGACGATGCTTATGTTGCCCCCATCTCGTATCACGATCTCCTCCCTGACCAATTGAAAGAAGCCAATATTAATTATGACGAACCGCTCATACAGATGCAGGTATAATTTGTCAGATGATATATATGTGTGTGTGTGTATAATTAAGCAATTGTGGCAACAATACAATAACATTTGTTTTTGCTAATTAGAACAACAAAACAAACATGAATTTTTTGTTTGAATATTAATAGCCGTACGCAGTGCAGGTGACCCAATTTGATTGCGGGGGATTCGTGATAGGTCTGATATTTAGTCACACCATATGCGATGGGCTTGGCTCTGCCCAGTTCCTCAACGCCGTAGCGGAGTTTGCCAGAGGCCTCGACCACCTCACCATCTCACCAGTCTGGTGCAGAGACTTCTTCATATCATCATCAAAACCAAAGATTCCGACCACCCAATCACAATTACCTAATATACCACCAAAGTACCGCCTTGAGCAAGCCAACGTCGACATTTCGATGGAGCAGATCGAGAAGCTCAAGCATGAATTTCAGCTCTCCACAGGACGGAGATGCTCCACCTTCGAAATCGTGGCGGCCGGTTTCTGGAGCTGTCGAACGCGCGCGGCATTATTGACAAGTAGCAGTAGTAGTAACAGCCAAATGGTTAGGTTTGTGTTCTTTGCAAACTGTAGGCAGCTGGTGAAGCCTCCGCTGCCGGAAGGATTCTACGGGAACTGTTTCTTTCCAGTGACGATAACGGCATCGAGGGAGAGGGTGGGGAGGGCGTCGGTTGTGGAGGTGGTGAAGATGATACAGAAAGCAAAGGCAGAGCTTCCAAAGGAATTTGAAAAGTACATCATCATGAACATGAATAATATTAATGGGGATCAGAGTACAGCTGCAGGGGAGGATGAGGATCCGGATCCCTTCTTCCCACCGATGTCGTACGAGACGCTGTTTGTGTCGGAGTGGGGAAGGCTTGGATTCAAAGAGGTGGACTTCGGGTGGGGCCCACCGGTGAACATAGTGCCGATTCAAGGCTCTCCCATTATACCCGCAGCCATTGTCGGGTGGCAGCCTGCCCCTAAGTCGGGCATCCGCTTGATGACTTGGTGTCTGGTGGACCCCCATCTCCAACCCTTCCTCCATCATTTCTCACAACTCTTTCATTTTCTTTGATTTTCAATATTCTGCAAATTCTTCTACACCTTGCTTGGCCGTACTCCAAATAAAAAAAACAGTAATAATAATAACAATAAGTAGATGAAAGTTTAACTACTTAAAATATGATATGAGACCACACATATATAGATATACCATCAATGTATTTTATTTTTCAATGCTATATTTGTCACAAAATAGTATGCAAAGTGTAATAATACTTTTAATGCTATTTCTACTAATTGAAAAGAGAGAGAGAGATAGAGAGGTAGAGACAAACTCTACCGAAAATCAATTATCAAAAAAAAAAAAAAAAATGTTAGTTGCGATAGTTGATTACGTTATCCTGAGAGAATAATAAAGAACAGTACGTAGCTGTCAATCCAAAGGAGTGAGAGTGGGATGTGTCCGAAACTCTGATTCCTAATGTAGTTATTGCGACCTTTCCCTATTTGTTTTGGTAAATGAGTTTTTTGCTCGTCCGTGAAGTAACAATTTTTTTAATTTTTTTATTTTTAAGTTTATTCCTTCTACTAATCTACCATGCAAAAAAAAAAAAAAAAAAAAAAAAAGCCTTAAAGAAGAAAAGTCGTGTGTGTGAAATACCGCTGTGAGCTACTATTATCTGCTAGAGAGAGAGAGAGTGCATGATCACGATCTTCACGGGGAATACATACATATATACATATATATATATATATATATATGTATACAATATAAGAGCAATCTCAAATATTTGCAAAATCCCTCTCCACCACCCACTAGGCCACTACTGAATTACGTTTGCAACCGTTTGGATTTACAAAAAAGTAATGCCTAATGCCCCTCCTTTTGACTTAATTTTTAAGCACTGCACGGATTCTTAGCACCTTCACATTCAAACAATCAAACACGTGTAATGTTGCCAATGTTTTTCCAAAGCATTTGAGACCAATATACTCAAATCACGATAATTTTTTCACTTACGTCCTTTTCTTGGCCTCTGAAACTTGAAATTACATAGTTTACATTTTTTAAAAAAAATATTCAATTATCTCCTAAGATTTGACTTGTAAGTATATATTATTTCACATTTAAAACCTCAAATAAACAAAAAGTTAATTATATTGCTATTTAAATTCGTATATTAGATTTCTTAAAATTGGTTAAATTAGATTACAAAATTTATGTAAGAAAAAAAATATATATATAAAGTCGAATAGTTTTTTTTTTTTTTTTTGTTTAAAATTTAGTTTAGTTAAAGTCTCTTTGAAAAAAAAAAAAAATCTAGCTCCATCGCTAACGAGCCAGACTACTCTTTCCCAAATTGGAATTGTTCATGCAAACGATGATTCTTGCCAATTCGTGTAATGATGCCCGTCCAAGACACCTACCTTTCACTCTGTATTTCGAATGGGCCTCGCCCATCCGTACATTAAACCCCACTAGTGTCTTTTACTTTTATTTTTATTTATTTTTATTTTAATTGTGATATTATCCAGAAATCATATCATCAAATTAAACAGGAACTATCATAATTTAACATATATATATATATATATATATTTTGCTAAAGATAATTTAACACAAATATTGTTTCTTACCCTACAAATCAAATTTCCTTTTTTTTTTAATCAATTCAAAGGAACTAAAACGCACTATCCGCCTATAATTAAAAAAAAAAAGTAATAAAACGGCACTTGATTTAAATAGGAGGGATGGATAAGATATGTGCAATTAATGTAATTTTCTAAAGGTAAATAATAATAATAATAATAATAATAATAATGAAGCATGGAGCCCGTCATTAATCATTCCTAGCCCCTATGTGTTTTTTGTGTTTTCCACAAGTCAAATCCACATCTTAGATTCCGTTTAGATCACATGTTAAAAAAAAAATTATTATTCTAAACGAAAAATCTTTTTATTTTAAGAATTAGATAGCATTTTGATATTTAAAAAATTTTCCATTTTAAAAATAAAAATTTATTTGAAATAAGAAAAAATGATGTAAAAAATAATGTATTGTAAAAAGATTTTTAAAAAAAATTATTTCTTTTTTCAAAATGAAAAAAAAAAGATAAAATAAATTAGAAAAAACATTATTTTATAAAAAATTTCCTCAATTTGAAAAATGAACGCCAACAGAGGGTTAATCTTTCTACCCAAAAAGGCCAAAAAAGAAAGAAAAGAAAAAAAAAAAAAAAAAAAAAAAAAAAAGTCTAGATGTGAATCATAGGTAGTGATGTTTGTCGACGTCATGGAAGCTTAACCATCACCGTTAGATTAAGAATTCCTCTTTTGCATCTAAGGCTGATTGAACGTCATTGTTTTTTTTGTTTTTTTTTTTTTAAGATTCATAGAATGATTGACAGAATAATAGTGAGAATTAACACGAAAAAAAAAAAGAATAATAATAGTAAAAGTTGTTTGTCAAGCCAAAGGCATGTATAGCTCCAATAATCCTGCAAGTTTGGTAGACACCGGAAAACAGGCTTATACACATTCATTCATTAACATATATATATATATATATATATATAAGTTTTTGTTTTTCTTCTTCTTCTTCTTCTTCTTATTATTATTATTTTTTCTCATTTGTGTTGCTGTAAGATTTTACTTCACTAGGCAAATCTCAACCCTACTTGTCAACATCTCAAGTAGTGGATTTTTTAGGTGATTGGCCGAACACGAGAGTCATATGTTGCCAAATTAGCAAGAAAAAGAGGCACCGCTAACGCCTCCAATGTCCACCATCTAAGCTTTAAGTCAAATTTATTTATTTATTTTAATTTATTTTTTAGTCAGGGAATATTAAGAAATATGATGAGATGACAAGTTTGAATATCTGAATATGTAATCTTCTAATATATAATAATTTCGACATTTTGTTTTTGAGGCTTTATCTTCATCAACAACTTATCTGAGTTGTCCTCCTACTTCTATATCTATTTGTTTTATTGTTGTTATTATTTCTCTTATACACGAATAAACATTCTTCTATTCTATTTCTTTTTTTTTTTTTTTTCCTATTATATTCTGAATTGGGTTCCCCAGGTTGTCCACCTTTTTGTTATTAAAATGAGGGGCAAAAAAAAAAAAAAAAAAACTAATTCTCATGGTCTTGTCATGGATGGTTGTTGGAACCTGAAAGATTCAAAAGAATCCTTTTGTTATTTGTTATTTGTTATTTGTTTTTGCTTTCTCCAAGGAAATGAAATATATAACATTAAAATATTAAGGAAATGAATTTTTTATTAAGTAATATATGCAGGTAATGACACTATTAATAATCATAATTAATACTAATAGCACACACCAAGATTTCCCGCAACCCAAAATAAGGAAAGAATGCCAAAAAAATAAATAATAATAAATAAATAAATAAAGAGAAATTCACTCATTCCTAGAAGATATGCTAAAATTTAATAAGTTCCTTTTTTAAAAACATAAGTTGCGCAGCAGGTATGGGAAGAAACAACCAGCATTTAGTCTTTAAGTTTGACCAAGAACAGCTATTTATTCTTTTATTGCTTATTATTAAAAGGAAATTATAAGCAAAATCATTGGTATTCAAAACTTGAGACACATGCATGATTCATGAATTATAAAATAACTTGACATATCTGCATGAATGAATGCCCCTTTGAATAAATAGAAATACTCTTTATTACAATATGAATTACCTTTTTCCATTTAAAAAAAAAAAAAAAAAGAATAGTATTACCTTAAAATAAAAGGATTTTCTAATACAGAAAAAATCTAAGAGGCCTTTTTTTTTTCAAGGAAAACTAAAAGGCTTACTAATATATTTGCAGTTAGGCACTTTTAAGTGAATTTTTTTATTAGTGAAGTTTTTAAATTTATAACAGAAATAGTAATTAAGTCGGAATATTTGAACTTTTCCGAAATTTTCATACTCTGACACTTTAGTCAGTCCTTGATTTTTAATTTTTAATTTTTGGGTGATATGCTTCTAGAAATAGGCATATTTAATTCTATTCGGAGCAAAAAAGTCAAAAGTTAATTTATAGTATTATTTTAAAAATCCAGAAAAGAAAAATTGCCAAGAAAAGAAAAGGCAGCAATGAAAGTAAACAATAAACGGTTCAGGGAGCATTAGGCCGTAAAAGATTAAAACCAAAAACCAAAAAATAAAAAATAAAAAAGAAAGATGCTTGCGCTTTAAGCAATTAAGAATGACATCTCCAAATTATTTGTTTATATATATATATATAGAAATATATATATAAAATGATAATTCAGTTGTGATACATAAAAATGGATAGGCGAGAACAGAACAGAGCATCCTCTACACCTACAAATGCAAAAAACAAAAAGAAAAGAAAAAAAGTTGAATAATAAGAGGGAAAAAAAAAAAGCATCCCCCAACACCAACCTTTTTGATCTATATTTTCTCCAAGCATAATTATCAAGAACCACCCCACCATCATATTCAATCACTTCTATTTTCTCTTCTTCTTCTTCTTTATTTTTTTTGGGCATCTGGGGTTTGTCTTTGTTATTTCTCCACATAAAATGTAGGAACGCTTCTTTTTCATCTTTCTTTATGCTTTTTTCTGCTTTGGTTTTGTTTGATGATTTTGATTGCCAGAGTTTCCTTACTTTTGTCCTCTCTGTCCGGCCTGGATCTCCATGTATAGAATCCATATCAGTCGCTTTTCTTTTTTCCTTGACATACTGAAAAAAAATAATCTATGCAATTTGTTTTTTGTCCTGGAATTATTAGTCTTCCAGTGTTTGTATATATGTCTTCTCCGAAAAACTCAAACTGGTATTACTTGCTACTTCTTCTTCTTTTTTTTTTTTTTTTGGGTCATAATTATTTGTTGTCTTTCTGTAAGAGTGTTCTGAATGTCATATTAATCCATAAAGACGATTTCTTTAGTCCTTGAGCTTGATGACCCATTCTCCACTGTCAACTCCTACCATTATTATTTTTCTTTTTCTTTTTCTTTTTCTTTTTTTCTGCATAATAAATAGTTCAGGCCTGCTTCTTTATTCGTTTGCGGTCTTCTACTCACCTTGTCATTTTATTGATGTCGGATCCTGGGATAGTCCATTTCTTCAAAATTCTGACGGACCAACTCCGCTTTTGTATTTTATATACATACATATATATATATATATATATATAAATTAAAGCTAAAGATTACTGTCCATGAATGGCAACTTATATGTGCTTCTGCAGGTGGAGATAGAGAGGAGGAGTTTGCGAGATTTGGATTGAATTAGTGAGAAGGTTGAGCGATGGCAGTAGAGAATGGAACTGGTGGCGGTGGCGGAGGTGACAGAGATGCGCAGGAGCCGAGCACGTCAAAAGTTCACGTAACAGAAGCGGAGAATAACAATACTGAAAGAAAAGGAGAAGAACAACAGGCCTCGGAGAAGAAGAAAGCAGCTGATCCGAAAGTACCATTTCACAAGCTCTTCTCCTTTGCGGATAGCACCGATGTTCTCTTGATGATCGTCGGCACCATTGGCGCCATCGGCAATGGATTGGCCATGCCCCTCATGACCATCCTCTTTGGTGAAATGATTAATTCCTTTGGAAGCAACCAAAACAACATCAAACACATTGTTAATGTTGTTTCTAAGGTCATAATTCTTACGGATCCTCCAAATTTCAATCCTTTCAAAGTTCCTTTTTTTTTTTTTTTTTTAAATAAATAAACAATCCTTTCAAAGTTGGAACCTTGGAAGGGTAAAATACATGCCAAACATCATAAGAGAAACATCCTTTTCATGCCTCTCCATTTTAATGGCCAATGCTATGTACCTCATCTTCTTTCCTATTTTCCTTTCGTCTTACCACTACGAAATTGAAAATTCCGGTCGATTTTAAATGTTAATAAAGAAGATGTTGTCCCTCTAATGATGCGTTAAATTATTGATCTGGATATATAGGTGTCTCTGAAATTCGTGTATTTGGCAGTGGGATCTCTTGTGGCAGCATTTCTCCGTAAGTAGTTGTCATAGACTTTGTGATTTTATGCGTCTCTTGAGTGCACATACTATGGAGCTGAGGAATCCCCATCATAATTCATATGTTTGTTTTTGTCAAAAAATAAATAAATAAATAATTATAAAAACTAATGTCAGAGGTGGCGTGCTGGATGGTCACCGGGGAGAGACAAGCTGCAAGAATCAGGAGCTTATATTTGAAAACGATATTAAGACAAGACGTTGCTTTCTTTGACAAGGAAACCAACACTGGAGAGGTTGTTGGCAGGATGTCCGGCGACACTGTTCTCATCCAAGACGCCATGGGGGAGAAGGTATAATCCAAAACATTATTCATACCTCGCCAATTACTCAATTTTTCCCCACCAAAAAAAAAATTATATTCATATGATCTTACTATCGCGCACACATATATATATATATATATATTTTTTTTTTTCAGGTTGGGAAATTTATACAGTTGGTATCCACATTTATTGGAGGGTTTGTGATAGCGTTTATCAAAGGGTGGCTTCTCACCCTCGTTATGATGTCCTCTATCCCTCTCATGGTTATCGCCGGTGCGTCCATGGCCGTTATCATAACCAAGATGGCTTCCCGAGGGCAAACTGCCTATGCAAAAGCAGCAAATGTTGTTGAACAGACCATTGGCTCCATCAGAACAGTATGACACCTTCCCAAAAAGCAAATACATATTTTGTGTGTGTGTGTGTGTGTGTGTGTGTGTTTTTTTTTTTTTTTTTAATTTTATTTTATAAATCGACTCAAAGGCATCTATATAACAACCATGAGTACTTTGCTGTATCTAGGTTGCATCATTCACTGGGGAGAAACAAGCAATAACAAATTACAACAAATTTCTTGTTAGCGCTTACAAATCTGGTGTTTACGAAGGAACAGCTGCTGGATTTGGTCTTGGAATGGTTATGCTGGTCATCTTTTGCAGTTATGCACTCGCTATATGGTTTGGTTCAAAGATGATTAGGGAAAAAGGATACAATGGGGGTGATGTTTTGAACGTCATTATCGCTGTATTGACTGGTTCTATGTAAGCTCTTACATGATTCTTTCCCATTATTATTTTTTTCCCCCTCTTTTCTGGTTATGCTAAAGAATTATTATTGACTTGCTTCTTATTGGAAACAATGTATGGATGAGTCAGGTCGTTGGGCCAGGCATCTCCTTGCATGAGTGCATTTGCTGCTGGTCAAGCTGCGGCGTTTAAGATGTTTGAGACTATCGATAGGAAGCCAGAGATTGATGCTTATGACACTAGAGGAAAGATATTGGAAGATATTCGTGGAGATATTGAGTTGAGAAATGTTCACTTTACCTATCCAACAAGACTAGATGAGCACATATTCAACGGATTCTCGCTTTCCATCCCCAGTGGAACCACTGCAGCTTTGGTCGGAGAAAGTGGAAGTGGCAAGTCGACAGTAATTAGTCTCATCGAGCGATTCTATGATCCACAAGCCGGTGAAGTTCTGATAGACGGCATCAACTTGAAGGAGTTCCAGCTTAAATGGATTCGAGGTAAAATCGGTCTTGTCAGCCAGGAACCTGTGTTGTTTGCTTCCTCTATAAGGGAGAACATCGCCTACGGAAAAGAAGGTGCAACTGTTGAAGAGATAAGGGCAGCTGCTGAACTTGCAAATGCTGCTAAGTTCATTGATAAATTGCCTCAGGTTCTCAAGTTGTTGTCAAAAGTTTATAACACACTCGAGTTTCTTCTCACTTTTTTCCCCCTTAAAGATTGTAAATTTACATGAGACATTTCAAAACTCTGCTTAGGGGCTTGATACCATGGTAGGCGAACACGGGACTCAGCTCTCGGGAGGCCAGAAACAGAGAGTTGCTATAGCCAGAGCGATTCTTAAAGACCCGCGAATTTTGCTTCTTGATGAAGCAACAAGTGCATTGGACGCGGAATCAGAAAGGATAGTGCAAGAAGCATTAGACAGAATAATGGTCAACAGAACTACTGTCATTGTTGCTCATCGTCTGAGCACTGTGAGGAACGCAGATATGATTGCCGTCATTCATAGAGGAAAGATGGTTGAAAAGGTAAACTTTTCTTAGTTTTGTACAACCGTTAGATATTTTGTAGTGCTAATTGGACATTCTGACATTTCCAAATCGTTTAATAGCCAAATGTTCGTCATTTATTAACATGTTGTGAACTGATCAGGCTCACATTCGGAACTGGTTAAGGACCCCGATGGCGCTTATGCGCAGCTTATTCGCTTACAAGAAGTGAATAAGGAGTCGGAACAAGTTGCAAGTGATCAAAACAAAACCGAGATTACTATGGAATCTTTTAGACAATCAAGCCAAAGAGGGTCGTTATTGCGATCTCTAAGTCGAGGATCATCTGCAGGAAATAGTAGCCGCCACTCATTTTCGGTCTCGTTTGGTCTACCTACCGGCATCCATGACACTACATTGACGGATCCAGAAGCATCCGCTGCACAAGCACCAGAAGAACCTCCAAAGGTCCCGATCAGCCGCCTCGCAGCTCTTAACAAGCCTGAGATACCAGTGCTCCTTATCGGAGCCGTGGCTGCAACCATTAATGGTGTTATACTTCCGATTTTGGCGTGCTTATTTCCAGTGTCATTAAGGTATTTATGAGCCGCCTCATAAGCAGAAAAAGGATTCAGAGTTTTGGGCTATCATGTTTATGCTTCTTGGAATTGTATCACTGCTGGTAATCCAGGACGAGGTTATTTCTTTGCCGTTGCTGGGAGCAAGTTAATTCAACGCATAAGATTGATGTGTTTTGAGAAGTGGTTAATATGGAAGTGGAGTGGTTTGATGTGCCAGAACACTCCAGCGGTGTCATTGGCGCCAGGCTATCCTCAGATGCGGCGACTGTGCGTGCTCTAGTCGGAGATGCACTTGGCCTGCTGGTTCAGAACATTGCATCAGCAATTGCGGGTCTGCTCATTGCCTTTCTCGCAAGTTGGCAGTTGGCCTTTATCATCCTCGTCTTGATTCCTCTTATTGGAGTCAATGGATATATTCAAGTGAAGTTCATGAAAGGGTTCAGCGCAGATGCAAAGGTGTGCTCTGAAACTAATGTGTTGGATCTTGCATTTATTAGAAAAATTCTATTTAGTATTTACCACTGATAATGCAATCGTCACTTGTATGATAGTATGAATGTTCATGATAGAGTGAAATCCAGTTCGTTGAGTAAAATTTAAAAACGTTGTCATGGTTGCAGATGATGTATGGGGAAGCAAGCCAAGTAGCAAACGATGCAGTGGGGAGCATAGAACAGTGGCTTCTTTCTGTGCGGAAGAGAAAGTGATGGAGCTATACCGAAAGAAATGCGAAGGCCCCATGAAGACAGGGATAAGGCAAGGCTTGATCAGTGGTATAGGATTTGGGGGTATCCTTCTTCTTACTCTTTTCTGTCTATGCAACAAGTTTCTATGCAGGAGCTCGACTTGTTGAGGCTGGCAAAACTACATTTTCAGACGTTTTCAGGGTAACCACTCGTTCAGTTTTTTTCCTTTATCCGCTTTTTTATAGTCAATGCCAAGAAGAGTTTTGAGTTTTTACTTATGATGAGTTGATGATTGATGAGATATCGTTATTGTATGTCGGTATTGTAGGTTTTCTTTGCTTTGACGATGGCAGCCGTTGGAATTTCTCAGTCAAGCTCATTTGCCCCTGATTCAAGCAAAGCCAAGACTGCTGCGGCTTCCATTTTCTCTATAATTGATCGGAAGTCAAAGATTGATCCGAGTGATGAGTCCGGAGAGACAATAGATGATGTGAAGGGAGAGATTCAGCTGCGACATGTGAGCTTTAAGTATCCATTAAGGCCAGATGTTCAGATTTTCAGAGACCTCAGTCTAACCATTCATTCTGGCAAGGTATTGCGCATGAATGTGATAATACAAGTAACTATAGGTCCTAAAATTCTTCCGTCAATTCTTGTGTTCCCGTCTTTTCATCCACTTTTTTTCTCCTACCAAACAAGTTTTTAGTCCCCCCCCCCCCCCCCTCCCGTTTTTTTTTTTCTTTTTTTAATAATGGTTGTGGTGTTTGTATCTGTTCAGACGGTTGCCCTTGTTGGAGAAAGCGGGAGTGGGAAATCAACGGTGATAGCTTTGCTGCAGAGATTTTACGACCCAGATGCGGGGCACATAACCTTGGACGGAATTGAGCTTCAGAGATTGAAACTTAAGTGGCTGAGGCAGCAAATGGGGCTAGTGAGCCAAGAACCAGTTCTGTTCAATGACACTATACGGGCCAACATTGCATACGGCAAGGAAGGCAATGCCACGGAGGCTGAGATTTTGGAGGCCGCCGAGTTAGCCAACGCCCACAAGTTCATTAGTAGTTTGCAACAGGTAACTGGTTTTGGACTTGACATAAATTAGTGCTTGTACAGTAAGTCTAGAATTTGTTATATAGGTGTGAAATGTGGTATTTTAACTTGTACTTACTGTTGATAGAGAGTGTTAGTTCCCTTTAAAACTTTTTAACTGTGTTGGCTAACTTTATTAATGTACTTTTGAACGTGGACAAGGGGTATGACACGGTGGTGGGAGAAAGAGGAGTGCAATTGTCGGGAGGGCAGAAGCAGAGGGTGGCGATTGCAAGAGCGATCGTGAAAAGCCCTAAGATACTGTTGTTGGACGAGGCAACTAGTGCACTTGACGCCGAGTCGGAACGAGTGGTTCAAGACGCATTGGACAGAGTGATGGGTGAACCGGACCACCTTGGTGGTGGCTCATCGGCTGTCCACCATCAAGAATGCGGATGTCATTGCGGTGGTGAAGAACGGTGTCATCGTGGAGAAAGGAAGGCACGAGACCTTGATCAACATCAAGGATGGCTTTTATGCCTCTCTTGTTGCACTTCACATGAGCGCTTCTACTGCTTAAATCAAAAAAAAAAACTTTTTTTCTTCTTCTTTCTTTCATAATGATTAGTGTTTAGTCCATATATATATATATATATATATATTTTTTATTATTATCAAATCTAAGTCAGTCAGACGTACGTTGCCAATTTTGAATTATTCCCCAGCAAAACAAGAATATTTATATTGATATAAATAGGAAAATACACTATAGTAGTTGTTGTGATTTATGTGTAAATCCATCTTAAAATCAACAACGGAAATAAACGGCGTTATTGACATCCCACAGATGCAGTCACACTTTTTTTTTTTTTTTTGGGGGTTCCGAATCTTTATTAGTTGTAATGTGGCCTTGACAGTGGGAACATAATTATTAAAGTTTAGAGCTAACGTTCATGCATTCAATTAATTAATTTAAAAGAGAGAGAAGACGTCACGAATGACGATTGACTCTTTTGAAAAGTTGGAAATAGATTCACTGTTCAAGAAACCAAAATATGAGATGAGATATATATCTCATTATCTCCTCGAGACAAAAGTCAAAATTCCTTTTTTTTTTTTTTTGTTTAATTTATTTACTCTCTTTTATTTATTATTATAACTATTATAATTTGTTTTTTTTTTTTGGGTAAATAATTATTATCTTTTTGTTGTTGTAGTAGTTGCTGTTGTTTATCTCTCTTCTCTCTTTCTCTGTCTCTCTCTCTCTCTATCTAATATATCATATCAGCAAAACTATCTAGTTGAATCGGCTCTTTCGTGGAAACTGACATTTGTTAGAAAGTCAGAATCAGAGACTGCTTATATTGCGTTATTTTTGGACTGTCTACTTTAAAAATTAAAAAAAATAAATAAATAAAAAAATCAGATCAAATCAAATTTGTTATAAACTGGGGGATAAAATATAGAATTATTATAGAAGCAATATAAATAAATAGCAATGCAGAGAAATCAAAATATAGAGAGAGTTTTCTCTAATTAATATTTAGCTCATTCATTCATTCTTTTTTCTCTATCTTAAACCTCTATTCTTCATAATATCTTTCTCTCTCATTTCCTTCAGATTTCTTCGTTCTCTGTTTCTCTTCTATTCTACAGATGTTTTCTTTCATTTCTATGTGTGTATCAAACTAGATAAATCAAGGGCTATTTATAGGAGCATAAGACCATGTATTGATAAATCTCCATGATGTCAACTTTTTGACAATTTGGCAGCCATTTGGCAAGTGGTATATGAAATGCTTATCTGTAACGTTCTTTCAATGAAAGCTAGTTATTGCAAGCTTGCTTTAAACAAACTTGAATGAAGGGTAACCACTTGACTTTAAAGCTAGTAGGGTGGCATCCACTTACACAATCTTTCACAACAAAATTAACCATTTTTTTGGTTTTTTAAAATGATTTTAGTATAACCTAAATACTAAAAAATAGCGAGATCTCAACCACACAAAAAATAAAAAATAAAAAATAAAAAATAAAAAAGGACCAATTGGTGTGCATGTCAACTTCTTTAAACTACCCCCGAAATTGACACAATTAAAATTGAAAAAGAAAGATCCCCACCAAGAGTAAGACATTGAATATATGACCAAATCACCCAAGAATAATTGAGGGATTGAAAAATCAACATTCCACCGATATTTTTGCAAAAGTGTTGATATAAAAAGGGATGTCGTATCTTTTGCGAAATTTTCAAAAATATCCATCTTTTACGGAAATATTGACTTTCATGAAAAATGTAGTAGTAAATGACAAATATTGTGAAATTTCCGAAAAAAATTTCCATGGAAGTATCAACAAATTATCAGTAAAATATATATCTTCATATCATTTTAATTTACCTTTTAATATAGTAAAATTTATGATTTTTTAAATTCACGCACAATTTATTCATTTTTTTTTTTATGTATGGATGATAGTTAGTAAAGATGAGAGACATAATACATAACATGTCCAAAATTATATTACAAAAAATACTCAAAATGTCATGTGATGGTATTGATGTTGTTTACACCACTAACAAGATATTCGAATATTTTTGAACATTCTAAAAGCTCTTTTAATATTATTTTTTCTTACCATGTATGAAACAATGAATGTAATTTACCTATATTATGTTGTCTTTAAATGATTTATACTTAATTGATGACGTAACTTATCATTTCTTGTATTATGCTCCATTCTTATCATGTAAATTTGTCATATACTTAGTATTTAATTGAAAGTTTCATTTAATTTATTTACTATTAACTATTTTAGAGTTTCATAAAGTTTTATCTAAAAATTTAGCATTTAAAATGAATTTCCATATTTTTTTTTGTTAAGTTCCACCGATATCGATATTTCCGTAAAATTTAAGTACCGTATTTCTATAAATATTGATATTTCATCCCTGAGAATAACAAACTAGCTAAAAAATTTTTGAATTTATTTCAAACCCAAACCAAACCCAAAATCCCGTTCACTAGCACACACAACCCCCTCACGGCATTACCCATGTAACGTCAACTTCATCTTTTTTGAGGAGTTCCGACCAACATAATGACTCCATTTCAAACTCAATGATGCATTGCGATTAAGCTAAAATATTGGTCTCTCAAGTCTTACTCTTATCAGAACATATACCTAAGCTTTCAGAGGACAAGCTCTTCCTGCCCTCCTCGGTTACAAGCCATGTTCTAAAAATAAGCTCCTTGAATTTGTGGGTGAAGAAGTAAAACATGTTCTCTAAATGCATACTTCCTTTCCTTAACATGACACCCGTGTGCTTTTCTGCATTTTTCCGTCGATTCAGAAAGCATATGATTCGACCACCAAAACAACACCACACCACACCCCCCCCCCCCCCCCCCCCAAAAAAAAAAAGATAAAAAATAAAAAATCATTCCAAAAACCGACAATGTTTCCTTAAAGACTACCTAATCATCTTCATCACTTTCATCACTATATGAAACTAGACTAGTCTTGATGACATCACCAGATCTACCGGAATCACCATTAGATATTGTTGGTGGCTGTGAAGTTTCTTCTGTATTGATATCAACAGCTTTCTTCGTTTTTGAGAGCTCTTCAACACCTCCCTGATCCAACTTGGCTTTTTTCGCTTGTGGCTTAACTTTTATTATCATACCTATGGGACGGGCAGGAGGATTCTTCTTTCCAGGTGCTTTCTGTTCCTGCAAGCAGAAACAGGTTGCATTTAGCGCCCAACACTACCAACAGATGGCAAACGCCAGAAACAAGCCGAGAACAGGTCTATCTCTCTGACACAGGTTGCATTTGAAGACCAAAACTCCGACCAGTCCTCAGCACCACTAACAAGAAAGAAGAGGAACTTTCTTCACACACTCCCTTAGGCACCAACCACCCAATATAACGTGTTAAGAGCACTATACCTATAAATCCCTCGACTAAAAATCCATTTCATCATGAACTACTATCAACCTTATATATGGTTGTGCAGGTTCCAGAATGCAAAATCATCTAGAGAGAAAATTAAAATGGGACGTACACAAAACAAAAGAAGAAACCAACCTGGACTACAGGAGCAGGAGGTGTTTCCTTAAGGTCGTGTACAATCATAGACTGTGCTGCCACTGCTGCCTGAACCAGAAAGCAAAACAATAATGTCTTGACATTATATAAGGTGAAACAAATGCAAACGCACCGCATAGATTCTTAAAGAACAAAAGTAAAACCATGTGAAAGTATCTACAACTGCCAAAGGATACCATGTTTTGGAAGATAAGATGCTTGGCAATGTATAATCATGCTTTTGAAAACAAAAAAAAACAAAAAAAACAAAACAAAAATCAGCAAATTTTCACTGTAAAAATTTACATCCCCCAACTGCCTAACAAGGACGCATACAATACAACATACTTTTAAGTATTGTTCACCATTAAGTGAACCCCAGCATCACTAACAATGCAAAACGCCAATAATTGCAGTCAAATGCATTTCGAGCATGAGCTGACTATCGAGGATTTCAAAAGCAATATACCAAGTGATTTTGGGGGGCAAATGACAACCGTTTTAGTGAAATTAAATAAAGCAACCTTAATTAAATTCCAAAAATATGCAGCAATCATAGCCTATATCATATTTATTTAGAGGACGAAGAATTGTGACAAACTGTAATAAAAACTAGAAATATACTTGGAAACTCCGAAGTTGTTGGGCTTCCTCGTCCGCCACTTGTTGCTCATATTCCCTCCTTGACTGAAAGACAACATATGCAGGCACAAAAGAAGTAAGAATTATGCCAAATAAGAGAATCAGAAAAATTAGTAAAATAAATGGACAAAACAATTGGTAACAGCAAAACAGCAGATGAGTAGTGACAATATAGAGTATCATAAAGTTACAACCACCTCAAACTTGCAGACATTGGATTGAATGCATATCGGAAACCACCATATTGAGGTATATAGTTAGTACTGAATACTCAGAATATAGGATCTCGGACACAGATATACTTGAGTGGAAGATTGAAGTTTTACCGATTTCTATTTGTCACGGACTCACGGAGATTGACAGCGTTATCTACTAACAATATGTCCATAAAGTGAAAAGACAATTCCATTTTTGCCAAGTAAAACTAAGTACAAGTGATAGCAGAGATTTGGGCTAATAATTTGTGAAAAATCAAATTGATTGCGGTTAGCAAGAATGTGAAGCTAATATGTATAATAATCGGAGTACCAGGATGTTACTGCATAGTTCTTACCAACTCTAATGTATCAAGAAACTCAGTCTCGTCGTCATCCAAAGCTTTAGGAGGTCCTGCAAACAAACAAGAGAAAAGGAGTGTGAATGTCATTCTTTTTTTAAACACATCATTTACTAGAAAGAAAGAAAGAGAGAGAGAGAGAGAGAAACTCACTGTGCTTGAAGCGTTCGTTGAATTCTGCGTCCTTCTTGTCTTTATTTTCTTTTAAAATCTGCAAATTTTTTTTTTTTTTTTTTAAGAAAAAAAGTTGCAAATTGCATGTAAGAGTGAAATAAGAGTTGTTAATTTTGGTATAAGAATAATAATAATTAAAAATTATCTGTATATAGAAAGAGCAGAATTAGAGGAAAGGAGAACCTCGTAAAGGGGTCTATCCCTCTGGGCAGTTCCATCTTCGACGCGTTCGCCTCTCGTTCTCTTGGCTTCATCCAACTGTTTTTGCCAAAAAAAAAAAAAAAAAAAAATCACAATTTACATATACTTCTTGATCTATAGAGAAATAAACCATACTCACGAATCAAATGAAAACTAAAATTAAAATTAAAATAAAAGATAAAAGCATGAACTCACCTGCTCCTCTGACACGAAATTCATAAGCCGAACAGGGCGCCTCGATTCTTCAGCCATGCTTGCTTCGAGCGCCTCCTCAGCCCTCAACCTCAACCGCCTATTTCTTCCGCCATCTGCACTGCACTTCTTTAAATCTTTTCTTCTACGTGGCCTTTTACATTTCGATGTCGTTTTCATTTTTTTTTGTCGTTTTAAAGGTTGATGTCGTTTTATAGTCCGCGGTCGTTTTTCTTTTTCTTCTCTTTTTTTTTTTTTCTTTTTTTTTTTTCTTTTTTTTTTTTTTTCTTTTTTGCCCTTTTTTAAGTTGATTCCCTTACAGGTTTGCCGTTTTTCAAGTTTTGCCAAATTTTGGTTTTCAATTACTGTCGTTTTTACTTTTTATGTGCTCCTTTTCAACTATGTCGTATAACGTTCTCGAGTTGATGCGGTTTTATATTTCATTTTCGTTTGTACTTTTGTTGTTTCAAGATGATGTATTTAGTGGATGTTTACTAATTAAATAGTAATTCAATTTCTCGAAACTGAAAATAAGTTCTTGATTTTGGATTCCAATGTTCACCCGTAAGACTACCTAACCTCTTCGCTTGAAGGAAAAAAAAAAAAAATAAAAAAAACTACCTAACCTCTTTACCATATCCTTACTTTAATTTAATTATGTACCTCGTAAAAGGTATTTTCGTAAGCATACTTTTTTAGTTTCAATTTCTTCTCATATTCTTTTGTAAAGTAAATAGCATAATCAGAATTTAACTTTGCCTCTAAATAAATTCCTTAATAGATTAATGAACACTTTAATTCTTAGAATTTAGTTCGTGGAACTTAATCACCGTTTTCATGTAACTTATTTCCTATTCTAGTAATTCTTGATTAGTATAAAAAAAAACTACCATGTATTTAAGTAAATTCAACCAGTGTATCATCTATTTCGAACCTTATCAAATATATATCAGGATTCAGGACATTTTAAATGGGTATCAGATTCATACCATAGAAAGGTCATCATTCAATTGAAATACTTTGAAAGATAAAAGGAAGAAAAAATTAATTAGAAAAACAAAAATAAAAAGTTTTAAGTTTTTGAAAGGAATTAATTCCTTATACATTCCAATAGAAATAGAAATAACTTTTTTTGACCGTTCTCGGGTAATGTCGTATATCACTTCCTTGTTGTTTTAGTAATTAGCTTTTCGTTTCATTGTCGTTTTTTTGTTGTCATCGTTTTGTAATGATATTGAACTTGGACAAAATTAGCCTATGGAGGGATCAAGTAAAGTTTTTTTTTTTTTTTTTTTTAATTTAGAAAATTGTGAAAAGAACACCTCAAGTACATATGTTTTTATTTTTTATTTTTTCGTTTTTAAATGTTTATTTAGATTTGTTTTATCTTTCATACTTATCTTAAAGATTAAAAAATTAAAATTATTACAAATCACCCTATATTATATTCATATGTGGAGGCTGCTTGCAACGAACATCTAGTTGGTTTGTACGGATGGCATTAAAATTTTTTTTGCATTGCCTAGGATATAAACACATTTGTCAACTACAATTAGCTGACTAAAATTCATGTCTATAACACTCTTTTGTTTCCACTCTCGAGTGTTACCCGTAAGTATACAAATCTGGACCCTTTTGACATGGGCTCTATGTGAGGCCCACTAAAATCAACAGCTTAGATCGTGCACTCGCAAGTCCAAACAACATTCCTCTTGTTTGTATAATCACGGTAAAAGTGGAAGGAAAAAGAAGTAGAAGTTTGTATTTGGTTTCTCAGTAGTTGTTGGAAGATGAAAATTTTAAATTAGAGTTGACTGATATTTTAAAAATTAATTTTAAATTTTATTATTTTTTAAAAATAAAAAATAAAAATTGAGATGAAAAATTAGTTTAGTTAGAATTAAACTTAAAGTCCAAATTCCCGTGCGTTTACATGCCAGACTATATTGTTTTTTATTTTGAAATGTACACCGGCGTAAATAAAAGATATGCTTTACCGTGATCCGGGCCTTTCTCGATCAAAGATAGCCAGGGCGATCAATTATAGCACACACATACCACACCACATATAATAACTATAAATATAATAAACAACATGGGTTTTTGCTTTATACACTGGGAACTAGTGAGATCTCCAGTACGGTAGTACCAATCCAAATATAAACAGTGTTGACAAAAATGTAGACAGAGTTTTTCTTTTTTTGTGAGGAAGACGGAGTTAAATTTTGTGCCACATAAATTGCTTAAATAATTCAGGCATTAATAACAGGATACCCAAAAAAAAAAAAAAAAAAAAAAGATGAATCAGGACGTGGCATGACCATAATGAAACTGGAAAAAGCTCCACGCCAGGGGTAGCACATGACAATCTTATAAATATGTCAACAAAGCCCCAAACAGAACCCAGAGCCATTTCACTTGAATTACAAAAGGCTGCTGCTAATGAAGGAAACAGTCCAAAATTGTCCTCGGTCTGACTTTCCCGTTTGTATATATCTTGTATTATGAATTTTTATGTTTTCTGGTTAGTTTCCATTTATCTAGTTTCCAGTTTTGCCTTTTCAAACTTTCTCATATTAGGATTGTATTGTAAACTCTATTTATACTCAATTCAATCAATGGAAAAGACTATGTCATAATTTCCTTTACTTGTTATTCTTTTTATGGTATCAGAGCTTTCCTGCCTTGGGACTGTCTCTCACTATCTCTCAAAACCCTTGTCTTTAAGGTGCCGCCGTCTCCACCCTACCACCACTGCCACCTTCACACCTCCACTCGCCGCCTCTGTCGTGCTTTCCAATGACTACCGAAAAAACCAAATTACTCTGCCCAATGCTCAAGAACCAACCAAGCCTTTCACAGTCATCAACACCTCTTGTTCAAACACAGTAAAACTCATTTCTACTAATTATCTGTCATAGAAACTACAGATGGAAGTACTTCTCTTTGGCTATGATCTTCTCAAATTTATTAACGGTACTCATCCATGTCCTCCTACAACAATCACGGAAAACAACACCACAATACCCAATCCAGCGCATCACACGTGACTTCGTCAAGATAAATTAATCTTCAATGCTCTTGTAGGCTCTCTTACTCCAGCCTTGATTCTGATCATCCAACAAGCCAAAACCTCTCGTGAAGCCTGGACTTCTTGCCAACACCTATGCCCATCCCTCTCACGGTCATATAAAGCAAATCAGGGAACAAATCAGCATGCCATTAAAAAGTCAGAGACTATCTCCAGAGACTATCTCCGAATACATGCAGTTCATCAAGAGTCGTGCTGATAAACTCGCAACCCTTGGGAAAGCCCCTAGATGACGAAGACCTTATTGAGAAGGTTCTTGACGGTCTCGATAACAACTACAAATCAATTGTTGATATCATTAATAGTCGAGACACACTAAGGTATCCTTTGATGAACTCCATGATAAATTGATCAACAAAGAATTATCGTTTGAAGCTTTCACAGCCCTGCTTCCTCTCCTTTTAACCTGCCATAGCTATCCTACAAACACACGCACCAACTCAAGCAAATTCAGATCCGGCCCTCCCTGACCTCAATGGTTTCCTCCCTCTCCAAGACCAGCCTTTTTCCCTTCCGGCCAATCCAACACAAAAGCCAACCCCTCCAGAGGCGATCGTCCACCTCCGTGACCCTATCTCGGCAAATGCCTAGGTTGCCGTGCTTAGGGCCACACCGTCCAGCATTGCCTGCTATATCATTTAATTGTCATCGACCCTTCGACTACGACTCCGACTCTCGTCCTCCACAACAATGGCAACATCGTCCCCAACAACAGTGGCAACTACGCGCTAACACTACAACCTCCAATGTTCCTAACAACTCTGGTTGGCTCCTTGATAATGGAGCATCGCGAACCATGTCAACCCGCCGACTTGAGCAATCTCTCTATTCATACTTCGTACAATGGATTCCAAACCAGTTACTATCCCACTTGGTACTGCACCAACTCGTGATCTTACTCATGTACAGCCCCTTTAGATCCGTCTGAATACCAAACCATTATTGGCAGTTTGCAGTACTTGTCACTTACGCGCACCGATGTCGCCTATGCGGTGAATAACTATCTCAAATTTATGCACTGACCCATCAGTGATCATTGAATGCAGTTAGAGCGTCTCTTACGTACCTTTGAAGAAACAATTGATGATAATCTTCTCTCTACCGTCGATCTCCTTTAACACTCCATGCCTTTTTTTTATGCTGACTGGGCTTGGTAATAAGGATGATTATACTTCTAACTAGTGCTTATCTTGTGTATCTTGGTCGCAATCCTATTCCTGGAGTTCAAGAACCAACGAACGGTTGCCCACTCGTCGATTGGAATTTAAGTAACCGCTCTATTGCAGCCACTACTTCGGAATTGAGTTGGATTAGGTCTCTTTTATCTGAGCTTGGTGTTAGTTATATCTCAACCTGGGATCTATTGTGATAATGTTAGTGCAACAAGTTTGTGTTCGAATCCTGTTTTTCATTCTCATATGAAATATGTTGCATTAGATTATCACTTTATTCGTGAGCGTGTTCAAAGTGGTCCTCTTTGTGTTGCTCTTGTGTCCTCTGAAGATCAACTAGTAGATGCTCTGACTAAGCCTCTACCGCATACTCGTTTCCTCACTCTTAAGTCCAAGATTGGAATCTCCTCCCGGAGTTTCATCTTGCTGTGGCAATAATGAAGGAAATAGTCCAAAATTGTCTTTGGTTTAACTTTCCCGTATGTAAATATCTTGTATTTAGAATTTTTATGTTTTCTAGTTAGTTTCCATTTATCTAGTTTCCAATTTTGCATTTTTAAACTTTCTTAGATTAGGATTGTATTGTAAATAAGTGCATTGTAAACTCTATTTATACTCAATTCAATCAATGGAAAAGGCTATGCTAAGATTTCCTTCACTTGTTTTCTCTTTAGCTGCCACCCTTACCAACCATTGTCTCATATACATACATACATATATATATATATATATCCTATTTGATTTTCTAGATATTAGTTAGTCACCATAAAGACAATTTGGCTTCTTCTGCCATCCCAAAAGAGGATTTTAGCCAATATTGGATTTGGAGGAAGACCACGTTATGCATATTACAGCAATGGGTTAATTTTTATTTATTTTTTTTTTAAAAAAAGAGATCTTATTTCAACCAATAGCTCTAACTCACACGACCGAAGCTATCTTTCAAAGGGATGTGCTTTACGCTGCTGCAGCTAATCATATTGTGGAGTTTCTGTGTCTTCTCCAATACAACAGTCTTCATTCTCCTTGGCAGACTTTCAAGATTTTTGTTTAAAAAGCCCGTTGACTGTGAAATTAATACCCCTTTAAAAGGAAAGATAGTTTCAACTCTTCCCAAAATTTTAGTTTCAATTGTGTGTAGCCATATTCCTAAACACTTCTAACAATACTAAAACGTAAAACCTCTTCTTTAGACAATCAAAAACTTTTCACGAGCCACTACCAGGCACTAGCTAAAGCCAATCAAACTCTGACTGGGAGGCCAGTTAAAGTTGTGTTGGCCAAAAACAGATTTAGAAAACTAAAAATAAAAATAAAAATTCCATAGCTACCTACCTCCTCCTTTTAGCTCATTGGGTCAAACTCAAAAGCATTTTGCTTGCAAACCTTTCCCTCTTGAAGGAGCTTATAAATGGCGTCCCTGAACTTGTGATAATCATCGACTGTGTTATAAACTTGGTGAGAAATCCTGGCGTACCCCGTTATCACCCCATCCTCCTTATCCCAGGGTCTGGGTGGTCTGCTTTCACCATCGTTGCCATCTCTTGCAGTTGCAGTTGCAGGGTGGTGATAAATGGGAACTTCTACTCCAAACACTCCCGCAAATGCGTCCTCAACCTGCTATAACCAATGAAAACATCCACGCTATCAATAAATTCACATAGAATATTATTCATTTTACGAGTCAAAAAAAAAAAAAAAAGGAAAGAAAGACGTCGTTCTTGCCTGGAAGCATCGTCGTCGCTGGAAATGCACAATCTGGAAGGCAATCCCACCATGATCATGCTGGCACACATGTCAGGCGGCGACCCGAGATTTGTGCCCCATGCCTCCGCCAACATCTTCCCCATTTCAACCACATTCTCGTGGTTCCTCTTCATTATCCCTTCAATTCCACCTTCGAAGCGATTTACGAACTCCATAACCGCCGGCACCAGGAGCTGCGCGCTGTAGTCCCTCTTCGTCCCCGTCCACATGGAGCTCTCTATCTGCAGAGGGGCGTTCTTCGATCTCCGGCTATACAGTACAGCCACGGAGGGAGGGCAAAAGAACCACTTGTGTAAATTACTGACGTAGAAATCTGCTCCGATCTCCTTGACGTCGACGGGGACGGTGCCTAGGGCATGAGCGGCGTCGACGAACACCTGCTCGACTCCTTCCTCTCTGCAAATCTCGACCAATTCGCGGACGGGAATGAGGAAGGAGGGCATGGACGTGATGTGATCGATGATCGCTAACCTAATTTTGCCGCCATTGAGATTGAGGGATTTGGCTCTCTCCAGGCCCTTTCTGAACTCGGCAATGATTTCACGGCGGAGCGGGAGGACGGGAAACGGCAATTGGATTTCGAAGACGGAACCGCCGGCGCGAGTGACGTAGGCGTGGAGAGACTTCTTGACAGCCTGGAAGGCGCAGTGGAGGACCACGACCACAAAGGAGGCGGCGGCGTTGGCGTTTTGAGAGATGTGATGGAGGACGAGGGCGGCGGCGGTGGTTGAGTTGTCGACGAGGGCGATTTCGTCGAGGTGGTCGGCGTGGATGAGGTGCTTGAGGAGAGTGCGGGAGCGGAGGAGGGCGAAGGGGAGGGAATGGAGGTTGAAGGCGTCGGGATGGCGGAGGAAGCGGAGGTGGAAGGAACGGTGGGCGGCGAGGACGGAGGCAGGGCAGCAGCCGAAGCTGCCGTTGTTGAGTCTGGCGACGGAGGGATCGTGGTGGGAGAACTCTTCTCGGATTTCGGTCCACGAGATAATGGAGTTGATGGGGCGGGGCTTCTTCTTCGTCTGATCCTCGTCCCCTCCGTCCATGGCTAAAACGCCTAATAATAAGCTAATAGGCTAATTGGCTTATTGGCTAATTGGCTATGGCTGCTGCAACTGCCTGCCAGTGCACCCGAACTGTGTGATGTGTCGTTATATTGTCCAAGACCACAGCTTTCCTTTTTCCTTTATTAAATTATTATTTGGTTTCCGAATAAAATATGAGGTTTATAACTAAGAAGTTTTTTTTTAAGCAGTTTTTTAATAAAAGGAGAGGTTGTAAAAGAGTCTCTCTCAAAGTAACTACCGATAAAATAATTTGAACCGTTAAGATTTAATCGAATGGTTGATATATTGTTAGTGTATCATAATTACCATACACCTTACCTCATCTTTTTCTTTCCACCATAATCTTCTCCGCCGCCTTCGACCTTCCCGCCATCACCGGTGACATGTGCTCGTCACCGACGACCCCCAACGCTGGCGACCACACCCCCAACCCCCCACCCCAGGCCTGGCCGGCCCCCACCCCACCCCCGGCCCCCCCTCTCCCCCGGTAGCCGGCGGCCCCCCCCACCCAGGCCTCCCCGACCCCCCTCTCTCTTTCCCCGACCCCCTATTCTCCTCTCTCCCGGCCCCTGGCCGCCCCGGCGCCCCTCTTTCTCTTCTTCTTCTCTTCTCTCTCTTCCCCTCTCTCTCTCTCTTTCTCCTCTCTCCTTGCCCCCGCCCCCAGCAATCCTCCCACCCCACCCCAGACGGGGACCCCCCCTTTCTCTTCTCTCGTCGAGGGGAGTCAGTCGCATCGGGGGCATGGGGGGTCCCGGGGGGGGAGGGGGGGGGGCGGGCCGGGAAGAGAGAGAGGGGGGTGGGGGGGTCCCCATCAAGGGGGCGCCGGGGGGCCGGGGGCAAGGAGAGAGGAGAAGAGAGAGAGAGAGAAAGGGGCGACGGGGCTGCAGAGGGCGGAGAGAGGGAGAGAGAGAGAGAGAAAGAGAGAGAGCGAGGAAGAGAGAGAGGGGGGCCATGGAGGCCTGGGTGAAGGGGGGGGCCGCCGGGCTGGGGGTTAAAGGGGGTGTCGGGGAGTGAGGGGCCCGGGGGAGGGGGGGACCTGGGTGGGAGTGGGGGCTAGGGGGTGGGGTGGGGAGGGGGTGAGGGTGAGGGCCGGTGATGGGGTGGAGGCCGGCCAGGCCTGGGGTGGGAAGGGGGCGACAGGGCGCAGGTCGCCGGCGACAGAGAATATTGGGGTGGGAAGGGATAAGATGAGGTAAGATATATGGTAATTATGATACACCAACAATATATCAACCGTTTAATTAAATTTTAACAGTTCAAAAAAAACTCTACTGGTAGTTACTCTGAGAGAGGCTCTACCACAGCATCTCCCTTTAATAAATGGTCAAAATTTTTAAAAATTAATTAAAACATATATATTTTTTAAAATGGTTAATTAATTATTTTAAATAATCAATTAGTGATTGATCACATGATAGTTAATTATTGATAACTGTAATTCAATCATTAAATTCCATAGTCAATCACTAATTAACATAAATCACTAAATTTTATAGTCAATCACAAAATTTCAAAATCAATTAGTGATTGACCAAATTTAAAAAATAACAAACAATCATTTTCCTAAATAAAAAAAATTTAACCATTTATTATAATAAATGACTAAAAAATAACACACAGCCTAATTTTCCATAAATTAAAATAAAACATTTTCTAAACTTCAAAAAAAAGTTTCTGTTTTTGTTTTTTTTTGGTTCTCTATCAAATAGGATAGTTCCATTGTTTTCCATTGAAGAAGATTAAGAAAAATTGTTGAACATTTTGAAGGGACAAAAAAAAAAAAAAAACCGAACTCCTTATTTTCTGGCGTGATTTTCTCTTTTCAATTTGTTTGTCCTTAGTGGTTTGTTATTCCTTTTTTTTTGTTTTTGGTGTCGTTTAACATGTTTTGAAGATTTGTGTCGTTTAACATTACCATGTTAATCTCGTTCTCGTTTTTCATATGTTTTACGTTTCATTGTTGTTTGTCATGTTATTTTCGTTTTTTATTTTGTAGTCTTTTGCCAATCTATGTTGTAACACATGAATTTTCATCTTTTTCTAAAAAATCAACAAAAATAATAATTAATTTTAAAAAAAAATCAACCAACTTCAATTTTAAAATTTCATTATTAACCAGTGCCACCCTTCATTTTTCTTTCTGTGTGTGTGTCGTACTTGAGTTCAAGTTATTGTCATTAATCGTTAAATTTCACACTTAATTGTCGTATATCTTATTGAAAGTTTCCAACACTTGTCATTAGTCAGCTGGAGACGTCGTTTTTCAATTTGATGTCGTGTTACATTCCATTGTCGTTTTTGTATTTGAGTCAATTATAGGTTTTTGTCCATTTCCTTTTCAATTTAGTTTTTGCATTATTCGCGTCTCAACGTTATTGTCGTCTTCAAGCTATGTCTTTAACTAGGTTGGTGTCGTTTTCAAGTTGATGTCCAATGTCCTTTCTAATTTCACTGTCGGTTTAAATTCTTTTTTCCAAAAAGAAAAGTGTTACTAATTAATATATATTTATTTATTTTTCATTTTCAAGCTATTGTCGTTTACTTTTTTTATTTTTATTTTTATAATATAAAATTTATTATTCTCATTTAATGAATAGAAACGAAAGTATTTTTGAGTTTAGTTCAAATTTAAACTCCTCCCTATTCGCAAAGCTAGTCCAATAGGATTTGGTGCTCATTTAATTATTGTCGTTGTTCAAGATGATACTTCTGAAATTCATAGTCAGTTTTAATTTGATATCGTTAAAATTATTGTCGTTTTCCTCAACAATGTTGTTTAACATTTTGTAGTTAATTTCGTGTCATCGTCGTTTATCATGCTGGTGTCGTTTTCAAAGTTTATTTTACGTGCCATTGTCTTTTAGCAGGCTGTCTTTTTACATTTCATTTATTTGGGGAAAGCACTAAAAGACATAAATTTAAATACCATCACATCAATATGATATAAAAAAAATTAATATTAGATTAATATAATACAAAATTAAATTAAAATTATTTAAAATTTGTGTCATGTTAATTGAAAATGGAGAACTTATGTTATATTAGTCAATAGTTGAAAAAAAAAGTAGTTGCTGAGGTAATTTTCTCTTATTTTATTTATTTCTAAGTTCTTCTGTTGGTTTTACATTTAAATTTTTGTGTCTATGTCATTGTCGTTTTCAGGGTATTATTGTAATATCGTTCATCGGGTGGTACTTTTTTCATGACTAGTTATAGGCATGTGTTAGTGTTACCACATGCTTTATCAATCTGTTAAATAAAATATAATCATGAGATATTATGAGAAAATAAATTTAATAATATGTATGTTTACTAAATATTATGAAAAATATTAGTTCAGAAACTGAGATGATTATAAAAAAATAATGAGTATGTATTTATTTGAGATAATTTTTTGAAAAAGTAAAGGAGAAAAAAATTTAACAACTAAAAAAAAGAAAGAAAGAAAAGGGAAAGGAAAAAATGAAAGAGAAAAAAAAATGAGATGTGTCAAAAAGAAGATGAAGCCTTTTGACTCTTTTATATCTGTTAAAAAAAGTAAAAATAATATAATATGTATGTTTACCAAGTATTATGAAAAATATTAGTTGAAAAACTGAGATGGTTATGAAAAAATAATGAGTATAAATTTATTTGAAAGAATTTTTTTAATAAAGTAAAGGAGAAAAAATTTTAGCAACTAAAGAAAAAAAAAAAAAAAGAAAGAAAAGGGAAAGGAAAAGAATGAAAGAGAATTAAAAAAGAAAAAGAAAAAAAAAGAGAGAATGACATGTGTCAAAAGAAGAAGAAGCCTTTGACTATTTTATACATATTAAGAATATCATATAAGATTAAGAGGGTGTTTGGTATGAGATAATCTTTTATAAGGGGATGAGAATCATAATATTACTCTGTTTTATTTTAAGATACATGAGAATCTAAAACTCATAAATTTCAGATGCTCTTATAAGGGGGTTTCAGATTACCCCTATCTAAATATCACAATAATTTTAAAATTTAAATAAATTAGACATTAATAACCTTTTAAATTTCATATTTAAATTTTAAAAACATATCAATTCGAATTTAAATATATATATATATATATATATCAAAACCTAACATTTTTCTCTCCCCACATCAAACGTGAGTATCTTTTTCCACCTCCATCAATTGAACTCCACTACCCGAGATATTATCCTCCTTTTCTTCTTCATCCCCCTTCTTTTTTTCTTCCCATTCCTCTTCTTATTTATTTATTTATTTAAAGTAATGTCTTCCTATTCCAAGCCAAGGTGCAAAAGAATGCATTCATAAAGCCTCTGAATATGCTATGCTTGAGTGATTATTATTAACTCTGCAATTCTTCTTCTTCTGTTTTGTCGTAACTTTGCTCCTTTTTATTTTTATTATTATTTGGGTATCTTCTTCTTCTTTGTCGATTGCGTTCTTTTTTTTTTTCTTTTTCTTTTCTTTTTTTTAACTCTGCAATTCACCTCTTCCATTATTATCATTATTGTTTTGTTTTGTTTTTTTTTAAACTCTGCAATTCTTCTTCTTCCACTGTCTTTGCATTATAATTAACCAAACTGGGTAATTAATTTACAAAGTTTAATAGATTATTAAAAGATTATTTTTTTAAATTCCCATTTTAGCCCCATCTGTTTTCTCTATTTTTCTCTCTTGCGCCATTGTCGTCGCTAATGACGACGACCATTGGAAAATCGCGACGGTCGTCAATGGAGAGACGGGCATGCAGTTGACGGAGATCCATATTCTTTATCGTCGTCATCAGTCGGAAGCAAGCAGTGGATCTCCGATCTCGTAAAACGGAGAACAGATCTCCCGACCGGAGAATAGATCTCGCGAGGCTCTCGCAATTTCTGCTGCTATTTAGCATTGGTATGGTGACTTCTTTGGCTCTCTCGCTTTGCCTCGTGGTGGCTCATCGTCAGTCGCCCATGGGAGAATCGCTAACGTCAGAAATTGCAAAGAAAATCGCCTAAAATTGCCAAAAAAAAAAAAAAAAAAAATCACCACAAATCGCAGGGAAAATCAAACCACGGCCGTCGGTCCTTGTTGCCGTTAGCACGGGATCTCCAGCATCCCAACACTGGTTTCTCTGAGCATGTTGTCTTCTCCGATGACAGTCACCTATGCGGTGGCTTTGGTGGGTTAGGGGTTTGGATTTAGGGGTTGTTTTAAGATTTTTAAATAATTAAGACTGAATATGCAATTATTAAAAAAATTAATATTTATTTGTAAATAGTGATATTTACCTGATTTGACATAATAAATCTTAATATTTATTGATAAATATAGTATTTACTCATAGATACAGTATTTACGGGTAAATACAGTATTTATGTTGTCATAAAAATTTCCTATTTATCAAGTAAGTCAAAATATTTATTTGTAAATCTTAATATTTACTCCGAAATCTTAGGCCTCGCTTGGGGTTTCAACTTAAATTGTATTTTTTCATCTTAGTTTTTGTTTTTTTTGAAATTTTTTTTGTCTTTTTCTGAAATTTTTTTGTCTTTTCTAAAAAGTCACAAAAATATTTAACTCAAACTATACTTTTTCAACTCAAACTCATTCACCAAACGGACCCTTTAATATTTACAAATTTATAAAGAGGTTTTATTGATAAAGACAGTATTAACATTGTTCTAAAAATTACCTATTTATCAAGTAAATGAAAATATTTACTTGTAAATCTACGTATTTACTCAAAAATCTTACTATTTGCCAATTTATAAATAAAGAATGGGTGAAATAATAGAACGAGATAAGTGGCTTTAAAAGAATAGCATATTATCTTTTGGTGTAAAATAATATCATGTTGTAAATACAGACAATTCATCATAATTACATGTATTTTCTAAAATTATATTTGTTAGTTTTTGTGTAAGTATGCTGATTATATATATTTACGGTAAATGCTATTTTTTGTTTGAAATTGAATACTTTTTTTTTAATAATACTTGGTAAATACATGTATTTACTTTTTTTTTTATTTCCAAGTAAATCTGGTATTTTCAAGATAATAACTTGCTTACTTGTAAATTATTTTCAAGTAAATCAGGTATTTCCAAGATAATAACTTGTTTTCTTGTAAATATGACGCATAATTTTGTTTGAAATTAAATCTTGTATTTCTTTGTAAATCCGGTATTTCCCAGTAAATCCGATATATTTTTAAGATAATAACTTGTTTTCTTGTAAATATGACGCATAATTTTGTTTGTAATTAAATCTAATATTTCCTAATAAATCCGGTATTTACTTTATTTTTCAATTTGAAACAATAACTTGTTTTTTTGTTAATATTATGCATAATTTTGTTTGTAAATCCGGTATTTTCTAGTAAATTTGACATTTATTTTAGTTTTTATTTGAAATAAAAACCTGTTTTCTTATCAATATTATACATAAAAATAATTTTTAAAAATGATATTTCCTAGTAAATCTGATATTTTCTATTAAAAAAATTGATATATATATATATATTTACCTGATAGTAGTAGGAAAAAAATCAATAGATTCATTAAAAAATAGTCAATACTCTTTAAAAATTTAAATTTATTTAAATAATTAACACTTTCTATGGTTAAAAAATTTGTGTAAAAACCCCATAATTATCTGAAAACCAAAAACACACCCCAAAACCCTTATTTATTTACCCATAATTTTAAAAAATATTAAATCAAGCCCAAAATTGTACTACACCCAAATAAACCTAAACTCTAGAACCTATCTCCAAGCTGCCACCTCTGCCTCTGTCGGCGTCGCAACTGCAGAACAGCAAATCTCAACTTTGCGAACAAATCCTTAGGTGGCGACTCTCTCCTCATGGTCGCGATAGAGTCCTATGTCACGAAACCATGGAAATCGCATTGGCAATCCGCGAGACCATCCCTCGCCCACCCTACCACAAGTTGAAAAAGGACATGCTCACTACAAAGGGAGTGACCGGATGTAGGGGGTGATCGTACCTGCTCAAGACAGAGAAATCGATGGCTATGCAATCAAGAAAACACTTGAGAGACTAAGAGAAATTTGAGCTAGAAAAAGAGAGAGGAAAACCGGAGAGAAATTTGGTGACGATGTCTTATCCGATGACGATGTCCTCACCAGCACCAGAGAAGAACATTCTTAAAGGATAGGGAGAGAACAAAGTCAGGGGAGATAGAGAGACGACAGAGAATAGGTGGAAGGGAAAATTGGAAATAGATAATATATTTTAAATGAAGAAATAAGTGCCTGTTTGGATGACCAGTCGAAGCTGGCCTTTTAGAGTTGGAACTGAACTTTGTGCGTTTGGCAAACCAGTCCATCTTGAATCCCCTTTCGAACCGTTGCACAGTAATCCCAAATGGGTTTACTGTGCAGCACCAGTCCCTGCTGCTCTGATTCTTCCTCACGCGTGCCTGGGCTCCTGTGCATCGGGTTCGACTTCATCCCCACCGGCGCCCATGTGCTCCTGTCAGTGTGTCTGAGCCCCTGCTGCGTAGCAGGCCTGCCGTTTACCTAGATTCTCATCGATCTCAGGTAATCGTTGCTTCTCTTCGGCAACCCCCCCCCTCCCCCCATAAACCAGATGCGTCGCCGGTGGGGGATCACGAACCGAAGACGACCCGGTCGCAGGATTACCCACTATTTTGGCATTCGTGGAGCTTTTCGGAGACCCATTAAATCGTGCCCAACTCCGACGTCTTCCCCTGTATATTCCTCCTCCGGTTCGAATTCCGTGAGCCTAGTATGTGACCCATCCCCTATTTCTGAATCTCTTCGTAGTTTAATGCTCGTATGCCTTTGTTTGATTTCCCACCCACGTATTTCACCATTTTTTGTGTTATCGGTTTGGCCTCTTAGGGCTATGCTTTCGTCTTCATTTTGCCATTTATTGCCTGAAATGAGGTTTGTGATTATATTGTGTAATTCCATAGCTTGGTTTCGGACATTTTGTAGCTGCCTTACCCTTCACACAGGTCGTCGATTGTGCATTTCACCCACCATTGACAGATTGTGTTGAATTTTGCCCTCCTTAGGCGTTTTTTTGCATTTTTTGGCTCATTTTTTTGACCAAAATCTGATTTCCTTGTTTGTTGCTGCAATTTGTTGATCTCCACAGCTTCAATATGTTATTTAGCACCTGTCTACAACAGTTTCACCCACCATTGACAGATTTTGTTGAATTTTGCCCTCCTTAGGCGTTTTTTTGCATTTTTTTGCTCATTTTTTTGACCAAAATCTGATTTCCTTGTTTGTTGCTGCATTTTGTTGATCTCCACAGCTTCAATATGTTATTTAGCACCTGTCTACAACAGTTTCACCCACCATTGACAGATTTTGTTGAATTTTGCCCTCCTTAGGCGTTTTTTTGCATTTTTTGGCTAATTTTTTGACCCAACTCTGATTTCCTTGTTGTTGCTGCATTTTGTTGATCTCCACAGCTTCAATATGTTATTTAGCACCTGTCTACAACAGTTTCACCCACCATTGACAGATTTTGTTGAATTTTGCCCTCCTTAGGCGTTTTTTTGCATTTTTTGGCTAATTTTTTGACCCAACTCTGATTTCCTTGTTTGTTGCTGCATTTTGTTGATCTCCACAGTTTCATTATGTTATTTAGCACCTGTCTACAACAGTTTCACCCACCATTGACAGATTTTATTGAATTTTGCCCTCCTTAGGCGTTTTTTTGCATTTTTTGGCTCATTTTTTTGACCAAAATCTGATTTCCTTGTTTGTTGCTGCATTTTGTTGATCTCCACAGCTTCATTATGTTATTTAGAACCTGTCTACAACAGTTTCACGCACCATTGACAGATTTTGTTGAATTTTGCCCTCCTTAGGCGTTTTTTTGCATTTTTTGGCTCTCCGTTAAAGTTCCACTTAATTCCCATGTTGGCGATGATGTATACATCAAATATAACCGAATTGTAATATGTATCTGATTGGTGAGTTAGCTGCTCAATATTTATAGTCAGGTGCCGGTATATTATTCCATGTCCTAGGTCAAGGGACAGAATTAAGAGCACTGTGCCTGTCATAAGCCTAATTCTCCCCAAGCCCATGGTTTATATGCCCTGGTATCTGTATATGTATTGGGTGGTTGACATGCCTCAGATGTACGTGTCAACATGTTTATACTGAGCCAATTAATCGACCCTCAGACCTGCTCATTTACATTCTTTTCCTATGTTTGGTCATCTCTTTTCGAAGGAGATGGTGCGCAAAGCATCAGGGGATCACTACTCTTGGGATGCCGCTAAGGAAAAAAAATTCCTGGAGAAACTTGATGAGTACATGGTCTGTAGTGGCGGCAACATCCCCCTAAAGCAACTCTTCAAATTTGGGCCGACCAGTTTAATGCTGAGTTTGGTGGGGTACCAGCACATGCAACGACATTGTCTCAAAAGAAAGAAAGGATGAGAAAAATTTTTAGGGGCTGGATGGTGTTGCGAGAAAAAACCGGCCTAGGCTACGATCCATCGACGGATCGTGTGACATGCTCTGACGAAGCGTGGCAAAGTTTTATAGGGGTAATTGCGTAGTCTAATATAAGGCCATACGTTATATTGTTCGTAATCACGCTGGTCATACGTGTACTAAGCTAAAATTTCACGTGCAGGTTCATAGGGAGTGCAACCATCTACGCTACGAGGGGCTGCGCAACAAGGAGCTGTATTGTAGCGTGTTCGAAAAAAGTCACGCTGCCGGTGCATCGGGATATGGATCAGTAACCATGCCCTCTGATAGTACTCCGTACGGCGACTTTGACGCTTCAATGGACTGCTCTGATGCCCAGGTGGAATTTGAAGAGTTTGTGCCGCCGAACACCGGTTCGCGTCGATGTAGAAACGTACGTTCGGGAGCCGATGCAGGTCCGTCGCGGTCAAGGGCAAGTTCCGGTAAGCGGAAGCTACGAGACGAAACGGATGAGATGACGTTCTTAGCAATGCAGGAAATAGTTAGTCATTTCCGTGGCGAGTCGCAATCGGGCCCAAGTCACGAAACTGCAAACCGACCGGACCACATGCTACTGTGCATGAACATTATGACAGAGATGGGTGTTACACCAAAGCATCGATGTCAAATGTGGCACTACCTGGACGCTCATCCGCGGCTCCAACGTACGTTCTATCAGCGCTGCCCGAGGTCGATAGGCAAGAAATTGTTTCATCCGTCGTTGACTCCAGCCGGCCCCCTACTGATTGATTTTATTATTTGTTGTTATTTCTTTTCCATCTACCCGCGACTAATTAATATTTGAGACCTAAATATTATGATCGGATTAACTTTTATGTTATTTATTAATTTAATGTTTGAGAACATAAATGAGACTGTTGTATGACGCTATATTATGTTTTAGTATATATGAAATTTTATGTTACACTGCTACTGGTTTGTACCGCCTATAAGAAAAAATACAAGTGAATTTTTTTATTTTGCTAACAATTTTCTTGAAACAGGTAAAAATTAAAGTTTAGAGCGATTCTCAAAAAATTCTCAAAATGAACGAGTATAGTTCCGCATCCGATGAGGAACAAGATGATGTGTACACCGAAAACCCCCCACCAACCATAACCGTTTCCTTATGAAGGCAGTGGTGGCCGTAACTGCCAGCAGGCGTAACAGGCGACGACGGCCACAACCAATGCATAACTCAGCTCTAACTGGGAGCATGCGGGTGGACGAGATTTTGAATGGTCATGCGGAAATAATTCAAGGATTGATAAGTATGAAGGCAGAAACATTCAGATCACTAAGTGACCTGTTAGCTAGTCGGGAGTTGTTGCAACCAACTCGCAAGATGAATGTGAACGAGCAGTTGTTTATATTTTTATCCATTTGTGCACGAGGCGCTACGAACCGGCACATATCTTACTTGTTCCAACATTCGGTAGAGACAACTTCACGCTGGTTCGATAAAGTGTTGACCGCTATTTGTTCGCTTAAGGATGAATTCATAAGACCAGCCGACAACACATCAGTTCAAAATTTGATACTGGAGCATCCCGACAAATACCGGCCATGGTTTGATGTACGTTACATACATAATTTAATTACATAATTGTGCGAAATAGCTTTAATAAAAAAAAATATATAAGGCCGGTATGCATATTACTAGATTCTATGGTTTCTTGTAGGGCTGTATTGGTGCTATAGATGGTACGCACGTACCATGTGTCCCTAAGCGTGAAAATTCGGACGCTTGGATAAATCGCAAGGGATATCACTCGCAAAATGTACTAGCAGCATGTTCATTTGACATGAAATTCACTTACATGTTGGCCGGTTATGAGGGATCTTGCCACGATGCCAGAATGTTGGAAGAGGCAATAGCATTCCATGGGTTCCCAATACCTCCACCAGGTAAGCAGACTTAGCAATTTGCTGTCAGTATTTGCATATAAAAAGACGTTAAATAAATTTCATTGACTTCATATTGCATTTTTTATTCTGTAGGGAAATTCTACTTGGTAGATTCGGGCTATGCCAATAAGGATTGTTTCCTGAGCCCATATCGTCGGGAGACGTACCATTTACCAGAGTTTAGAAGACGACGTAATGGGCTAGGCAACCGCCGTGAAGTCTTTAACTACACACACTCATCACTGCGGAATTGTATCGAGCGCACATTTGGTGTCTGGAAAGCAAGATTTAAAATACTAAAAGGCATCAACAGCTACCCTATGGACAAACAAAAAATGATCCCCGTGGCGTGTGCGGTCGTACATAATTTCATAAGGATGGTGCAGGAGGAGGATCCCTTCCTCGAAGAGTATGCGGCAGATGGTGTGACTGTTAGTGGAGCTGTCGACGTTAACGCGGATTACGTGTTGAACGATGGGAACGATGGTGCGGGCCCAAGTACGGGACCGCAGCAACATGACTCGAGCAGGGAAGCAATTTCGCATATGAGAGACGACATAGCAGATTATATGTGGGAAAGATATCAAGAATTTCCGTGGTATAGATCAACGTGAAAGCAAGTCTCGTTTTTACCTACGCTCGCCAGACAACGATTGTAATCATTAATTTGTTGATATAAAATTGTAATTGACAATTACGTACTGTTTGTTGGGCTATTTTTCATGCGCTTGGTAATAAAATGTGAACTGAAATTCGTGGGTTACACGGATACAATTTTTTGGAAGTTTCAAAAAAGACGGGGAAAAAAAAATTTGGACAAAAGACAACAACTTTTTGGGAAAATGACCAAAAACAATTTTGAAATTTTTGGTTCAACTTTGTGCACCAGACAAGCACCAAAAATACAATAAAATGTTCTATACATACAAAAAAAATTGTTTTGCCCATTTTTCTATCAGCCAAACAGGGCCCTTGTTTTTTTTAAACTTTCAACTCCAACTTTTTTACATCCAAACACTCAACTCAAACTCAACTTCTCAACTCATACTTTTTCCCAAACACAAAACTTTCATTCGCAACTTAACTCAACTCAACTCCAACTTCAAACTATCAACTCCAACTTGCGATCCAAACGGACTCTAAAAATATGCTATAATTTATTAATGTTTTAAAAAACTACTATATTTCAATAGTACGTATTAAATATGCTATAGGATACAATTTCCCTTTTTAATTATTTTTTTATTTTATTGTATTTATATATATTATATAATTAAATCATATAAAGTCTATATTAATTTAGTTAAAAATAGTCATATACACAATCAAACACAATAATCTAACATTCCCGAGAATCTTATTAGAAATATTTATATAAAACCAAACACGTTAATCTAATATTCCTAAACATCTTATTACTTTAAAAATATTTTTAAATATCTGATTGTATTTAATTACTTCCAACCAAGCATCCCCTAAGATTAAGATTAAGATCAGTGGTTCTACTTTTTCATTGTCGTTTTCAAGTTGAATTCATTTTAGACTTCATTGTCGTTTTCATGTTTTTGTCTTTTTCAAGTTAATATAGTGTTACACTTGACTCCCTCTCAGTGTGGTGTCGTATTTATATTATAACTGTTTTTTAAGTGATATGTTGACACATTTTATTGTCGTTTATGAGTGACACGGATACATTTCATTCCAGTTTCATCTTATCGTCGGTAATGAGGTTGTTGTCGTTTTTCACGTAAATGTCGCGTTTCAATTTTATTTATTGTTTTCAACTTATCATCGTTTATCATGTTGATATCGTTTTATCTATTTTAATTGTATTTCGTTTTTCTTTCTTTCAATTTCTTTTCATTTATTTTAAATAATGATACTCTTACTCCTCCATGACCATGGTCGCAAAATCCATGATATTTTTGAAATTTCCATCGAAATTTTTGTTTTTGAGGAGTACTTAAATATTTTTAAGGTATAATATGATTTCCGTCAAAATATCAAAGAAATATTAATAAAAATATTAATATCGATAAAATGTAGTACAATTTTTTTACAAAATATTATGAAATTATCGATGAAATATCAGAAATTTTGATGGAAGTTTCGATTTGAAAATTTCCAAAATTTCGAATTTCTCTCATTTACTATCTTTTTGAATATGCTACAATTATCTTATTTTTATTTATTTAAAACTAAATGGTGAAGGGAGTAACTAACAAATAGCATGTTATAATTATTTTATATATAAAAAAGAGGGAATAAAATAAAATAAAATGTAACACATAAAAGCTAAGAGAATATTTCTCCTAGACTTTTACAAACTTTGCACGATATCTATTTATAAAAATACATTGAAAAGAGATCCACAAACCTACATATAACATGTTCACAACTATATTAAACTATATTCAAATAACATGTCATGACACCAATATTGCTTGAATCATGATGACATCCCAATTATATTTGAACCTCATAGGACTTTCTTTTGGTATTAAGATGCGTAAGATATAATATGTTTCTTAAGTTAAATTTGTGTATTTATGTTTTTTTTAATTATTTGTACAATCCTAAAATATTAGAAATATACTTTAAAGCAAATTTCATTAACTTCTGTAGTTTTTTTTTTCGATATTTCCACCGATATCGATAATATCTTCAAAATTTCTGTAAAATTGAATTACTGATGTTTTTCCGTCAATACTAGTATTTTCATTAATGTACAGAATAAAAATAAAAATCAAAGTGTGCGTGAATTTCTTGCAAATATAAGAAATGTTTGCATGAATTTTCTTCAATTATGTCTTTTATTATTTTTTTTAAAAGATAATGATGTCCTCGTTCCTCCACATGAAAATGCCAATGAGAATAAAAAAAGACGGGAAAGAAAAAACGACTCATTTTTTTTTTCAATATTTTTAAATGAAAAGAATTATCTTGAATTAGAATAACAAAATCAAAATCAAGGAGAAAAAGAATGCACAATCAAAACAGATTTTGAATCAGCTCTTTCAAACCAAGAAAAAGATATTGAAGAAATTTTTGTAGTATCAAAGATTAGAAAAAATAAAAACAATCCAGGACCAACATGGATGCGGAGTTTTATTTCTTACTAAAAAGATATTTGCCTTTTCAATTGAGACGTGATGATTCTTTAAATAAAAAAAATAATCGATAACTTCAAGATATATTGTTCTCTGTTTAGACCGATAAACCTAAGAGAAATTACTGTAGTCTCTATTTAAATGGAGAAATAAATCTGGATCATATAATGATTCAAAAAAAAATGTGACTCTTACAGAATTGATTAAAAAGGAAATATTACTTATCGAATTAGTTTATCTATCTATAAAAAAAGAAGGACAATTTATTATGCATCAAACTCTAGGTATCTCGTTGGTTCATAAGAGTAAGCACACAATTAATCAAATGTACCACAAAAGGCCTTGTTGATATGAAGAATTCTAATGAATTCATTTCAAAACATTAAAGATGACTATTATTTGTTCCTCAAAGTATTTTATTCCCTAGACATTGTAATTTGTTTCAATTCTAGTAATAGAAATGGTATGCCTAACAATGCATTAGTAACGATAATTAGGAATTGAACATGAATTATTTCTTACACGAAAAAAGAAGAAGAAGAAGAAAACGAAAGGTGTACGTGAATTTTCTTCAAAAACTTCATTGCTTATATAATAATATTTTTTTAACTTTATGATATAGATTCGAACTCTATATATTTAAGTAAAATCAGTTAGATTATGGGTATAACTATTTTTTTAAATATATCTCCTACAAAATTTTAATTTTTGTAAACTATTCTTTAAACTATTCTATTTAGAGTAAAAAATATTTTTTTTAATTGCTGAAAATGGAAATAAAAAGAAAAAGGAAAATAAGGGGGAAAAAAAAAAAGAAGGGCAATTAAACACTGTAGTCAATGGTTAGCCAAACCAAACGAAGAAAGCTCGTTGATGTATAGAATTCAAGAACACAAAAACAACTTATTAGTCAAAGGACTCAAAACCCTGAATTTTTTTGGGTCTTTGTTTTTATCGAATTAGATTTGGTTCTCTCAGCTCCGGTTCGTAATCCTTGCCTCCTTTCAGGTAAAGGGAATTCTCCATTCTTTATTATTATTATTTTATTATTATTATTATCAATCATCGATCTGAATACAAATAAATTGAATTTACATTGTAATCGTGTAATAAAGCCTTTGGATTGGATCCTTATTCCCTTATTAATTAATGTGAATTATGTGATTTAGTTTCTTTAAATGCAATGCAGATTTCTGCATGGAAGAGGGGAATTCTGATCAGCTTCAATTGTGAGCGAGCCCAGATAGGAGAGAAAGAGAGAGAAAGCTTAGCAGGCGATTGAGAATTTCTCATTTTGCCCAATTCTATCTTTCATTTCCGCGGATTCCGAATTCGATCCTGGAAAGGTTCAATCTTTTTGTCTTTTTTCTAGGGTTCTTCAAGTTCTGAATTTTTATGAAATTCCATTCTCGTCCGGGGGTTTTGTGAGGTTTTAGTTTGTTTAAATCCTTCAATCAGCTCAGTTTTTCTTCAAAACCTCAGGGCTGCAATCGGATCTCGGTAGCGTTATTTAATGTACTCTTTCTATCATCGTTCTGTTTATGTTCAAGTTCTGTGAATCAATCACTGAATTTTTCTTAAATTACTCTTTCAAGAATTGGGGTTTCGATATAGATTGGTTCTGTTTTCCCTAAAGTTTGATCCTTTGGTTTTGGGTTCTTGAGCGATTCTTGTTTCCATCAAGGAAAATTTCGAATTCAATGGCTAATCCACCACCGAGATCTCACCCTGAGAAAAGCCCCATTCCTCCCCCTTCAATTTCTCCCGGTGGACCTAAGTTTCCTCCTCCGATTTTTCAACAAGATCAAGCTCTTTTGCCATCGATTAGATCGCCCAATGCAGCGTCGCCCCCTTCCAATGGGGTCAAAACTGGCAGCCCAATCACTCACTTGAGCACTCCCCCTGGCCCTCCTGTTTTCACTTCACCTGTCCGGCCGGCTGCCGTGCCTTTTCGTGCGTCTCCGGCGACTCCTCAGCCACTTGCTTTCTCTTCAGGCTCATCGTCTATCCCGTTATCTTCTCCTCCCATTTTCCAAATGGGCGGCCAATTTACAGCACCAAGTCTCGGATGTTAGAGAGGATTCAGTTCCTGTCCTGGAAGCACTAAATGTCTTGTTCTCAGCTCATAAGGTATTTCCCTGTTATACTTTGTTCAAATCCAAGGCAGTTCATCTTTTGGCATGACTCGGCATACGTTACTTGTTTGTTTAATTATTTTATTGATAGTATCTCTGCCTCGTACTCCCTAGTTAGTATTGAGATGCAGGAGTCCATATGCATGTACAAATTGGTAATCGGTTATTTACCTGTTTGTTGATTTTGAATGTGTAATCTAACTCTGTTCTGGCGGCCATCCACTTTTAGAATGGTACTCATTATTTTCCCATATTTGATTATAATTTACTTGAGCTGTTGTCCTGCTTGTTTGTTGTTTAGGTATTGAAGCAGAAGAAACAAGCAAATGTTCCAAGTTTGGGTTTTGGGGGCTTTGGTTTCTCCTGGTGGGGAGATTTCACCTGGTCCCCAAACTATACAACGCGATCCACATCGCTGCCAAAGTTGCGGAGCTTATGCAAATATGTATTGCAGTATAGTAATTGGCTCAGGCCAGTGGCAGTGCGTAATTTGCGGGAATATGAATGGAAGTGAAGGTGAATATGTTGCTCCCAGCAAGGAAGGTCTTCGTAATTTTCCAGAACTTGCATCTCCCATGGTTGATTATGTTCAAATTGGGAACAAGAGACCTGGTTTTGTTCCGGTTTCTGATTCGAGATCATCTGCACCTATTGTTCTTGTCATAGATGAATGCTTAGATGAATCACACCTTCAACATCTACAGAGTTCCTTGCATGCATTTGTTGATTCACTTCCTCCAACTACAAGAATTGGGATCATCTTGTATGGTCGAACAGTTTCGGTTTATGACTTTTCAGAGGAATCAGTTGCATCTGCTGATGTGCTTCCTGGTGAGAAATCACCTACTCAGGAGTCCTTAAAGGCTTTGATTTATGGAACTGGCATTTATTTGTCCCCGATGCATGCTTCACTGCCCGTAGCACATGGTATATTCTCATCGTTGAGGCCTTATAAGTTGAACATTCCTGAAGCTTCTAGAGATCGGTGTCTCGGGACAGCAGTTGAGGTTGCTCTTGCTATAATTCAAGGGCCGTCTGCAGAAATTTCTCGGGGGGCAATTAAAAGGTCTGGAGGTAATAGCAGGATTATTGTGTGTGCTGGTGGACCTAATACGTATGGCCCTGGATCTGTACCACATTCCTTTAGTCACCCAAATTATCCTCATATGGAAAAGTCAGCATTAAAATGGATGGAAAATTTAGGTCGTGAGGCTCATAGACACAATACAGTAGTTGACATTCTATGCGCTGGCACTTGCCCTGTAAGAGTTCCTGTTCTGCAACCTCTTGCCAAAGCATCCGGAGGTGTTTTGGTTCTTCACGATGACTTTGGAGAGGCCTTTGGTGTAAATTTACAAAGAGCGTCTACCAGGGCTGCAGGTTCTCATGGTTTGCTGGAAATCCGATGTTCTGATGATATTCTTATAACTCAAGTTGTGGGTCCTGGTGAAGAGGCACATGTCGACACTCATGAAACCTTCAAAAACGACACTTCTCTTTACATCCAATGCTTAGCGTTGAAGAAAACAGAGCTTTTTGCTCTCCATGGAAACTAAAGGAGATATTAAGAGTGATTTTGTGTTTTTCCAGTTTGCAATTCAGTTTTCGAATGTGTATCAAGCTGATATATCAAGAGTATCACTGTCCGTTTGCCAACTGTAAATAGTGTTTCAGCATATCTGGAGAGTGTTCAAGATGAAGTGGCAGCCGTCCTTATTGCCAAGAGGACCCTCCTGCGAGCGCAGAACTATGCTAACGCAATCGACATGCGAGCAACAATAGATAATAGATGAAAGAATCAAAGACATTGCTGTGAAATTTGGGTCTCAAGTACCAAAATCGAAGCTCTATAGGTTTCCCAAGGAGATCTCTTTATTGCCAGAGCTCTTATTCCATCTTAGGAGGGGTCCTCTACTGGGAAGCATTGTTGGGCATGAGGATGAGAGGTCTGTTCTAAGGAACTTGTTTTTGAATGCATCCTTTGATCGTCTCTTCGTATGGTAGCACCTCGCTGTCTAATGCATCGGGAAGGAGGAACTTTTGAGGAACTACCAGCTTACGACCTTGCTATGCAGTCCGAAGCAGCTGTAGTTCTTGATCATGGTACAGATGTCTTCATTTGGTTGGTACGCACCTTTACTCTTCTTGTTTTTAACGTTTTGGAGCAAAGTGACTTGGAGGCAATTTCCACTCAAACTCAATTGCCAAGTCTCCATCTATGGAGAAAGAAGAAAAGAAGGAATTCTCAAGGTTTTTTTTTTTTTTGGTTCTAAACTGGTGGATTCAGGGTGCTGAACTTGCGGCTGATGAAGGAAGAAGTGCGGCTGTGCTGGCAGCTTGCAGGACATTGGCTGAAGAGCTGACTGAATCGCGGTTCCCTGCCCCTCGCATCCTTGCATTCAAGGTTGTTCTGACTAAAAATATGCGGGATTGTTATGTGCCTGTTAGTGGTTTGGTCTACCAATGTTTATATATAACGGAGTGGAAATGAAGATGATGTTGATTAATTTGAGTAAACGTGCAGGAGGGGAGCTCTCAGGCGAGGGTACTTTGTTTCTCGGCTCATTCCGGCACATAGGGATCCTCCTTATGAGCAGGTGAGAGAGAGAGAGAGAGAGAGAGAGTTGAAAGTAGTAGTAGTTTGATAAATTAATCCATGACCCCCTCTTTAGTTAAGCAAGTGTCCATAATAATCCATAACTAATATTAAATATTTGCAGGAGGCAAGATTCCCGCAACTACGATCACTGACAACGGAGCAGCGCGGACGAAGCTTAAAAGCAGTTTTATTCAGTTTGATGATCCTAGCTTCTGCGAGTGGATGCGAAGTCTCAAGACAATGCCACCAGAACCAAGCTAAAATACTTTGATGAATGATCTTTGAGTTTTTTCCTTTATTTTTATTTTTTTTTTTTTTTTTATTTTTTTGGTTCTTTTGGTTCAATTTAATGGAATTGTTTTATCTCAAATAAAAATATTTGTTATGAGGAGTTAGGGATCGAGAGAATTACACAGGCTTTCCCTTGCATCATTTTTGTTTTGTTCCAAAGTAGAATGAAGTCTCATTTCATTTGAAGCCCCATTATTCCACCCATTTGTTAATTAATATTTACTTTTTTTTAAATATATATAAATTAATCTCACAAAATAATCCCAAATTTTACACTAAAAAAATAAAATAAGATAAAAGGGGTAGCAATATATCTTGGTGTGACCAACTGAAGTCTTTTTAATAGGCAAAATGGGTTATTGAAGTGGGTTACTTTGTTAGATGTTATAACACATGCTAGATTACTAAGGCAAAAAGAAAAAAAAGAAAAAAAAAAAAGAAATGCTATAATACAAAAATTCAGTCATTAATTGATTAATCTTGCTGATTTTATGGTCCCTCAATTTTTAATTTGTTGTTTTAGTTGGAAATTATACGAGTAAATAGAATGCCCAACGGCAACAGCAACTTGAATGAGCAAAAAAAACAGACAGGACTAATGTTGCTGGGCTTGCACCTTAACCTTTTAACCTTTAAGAAAACCTATCCATCCCCAAAGGGAGGGTGGCCAGGGTACATCTTTGCTCTTCCACACCCTCCTTTTCTTCTTGTTCTTTACTTCTTCTTCACTAATATATAAACGACGAAAAACAAGAATAAGAACAACCGGGAAAAAAAAAAAAGAAGAAAGAAAGAAGACTGGGCGTAGAAAATGGCGGCAGCGTTATACAAGTCGAATATGGTGAAGCAGTACCATCACCACCAGCAGCAGCAGCAGTACCCGTACCCGTACACTCTCAACGATGCTCACCAACATCTTCTCAACTGGGTCCCGCCTTTTTCCGTCGTGAAGCTTTCCTCTTTCCTCCCAAAACCCGTCATTCCCTACCACAACCATAACTAAAAGGCCAAGTCCAAGGCGCCGCCAAATGCGAGTTTCCTCAGCCTTGGAGGTCTGCTTGGTGGCATCTTCAAGGGCGGATCCGACACCGGAGAGTCCACTCGTCAGCAATACGCCTCTCTCGTCTCCGCCGTCAACCGCTTCGACGCCGAGGTCTCCGCCTTGTCTGATGATCAGCTCCGTCAAAAGATCATCTTTTCCAACAACGAGCTCAGCAAGGAGAGTCTTTGGATTCTATATTACCTGTTAAGTTTTCTTTTTTTCTTTTTTTCAATACCCAACCTTTTAGTTTTATTAATATATTCTATGTTTTTTAAAAATTTTTTTTTTGGGTGTTGGTGGGGGACTGGGGGTCTGTTTGTTGAATTGCTTTGGTTATACTTTTAATAGGAAGCATATGCTGTTGTGAGAGAGGCTTCCAAGAGGGTGTTAGGTCTTCGTCCCTTCGATGTCCAACTTATAGGTATGAATGTATCTCTTTCTACAAGTATGTTATGTGCTCCTTTAAATTTTTTTTTTTTTTCCTTCATTCATTTCCACTTCCCCACCCCCCCCCCCCCCCCCCCCCCCCCCCCCCCCCCCCCCCCCCCCCCCCCCCCCCCCCCCCCCCCCCCCCCCTTTTTTTTTTTTTTGGCCTCTTTGTTTTGTTGCCACACCAATCACCAAACTTCTGTGCCCTTTCATCATTTGTTCAAAGTTTGTATGTCATTATAATCTTAGTCAAATAGCAAACGGACGGAAACTGCCCCGCCATTTTTTTGCACAATCTAATTCTACCCAGAATTTGACCTTTAGCTGGCTAGTTGGACCGTGACTCTTTTCAGTTTTTGGCATATGATACCGATGATTATTGATCATTGATTGACGTCAGTTATCGATTGGATTGCATGGCCAAGGATGCATTGGTGCAAGTTTGAAATTTACTCATAATTCAATAGGATTTGGTTTGCCTTTGTGTTTTGTGTTGGATTACCAAACTTGTGTGCCCTTGTCCTCTACTCAAAGCAAGAGCTTTACATAGTTACGCATTATAGCTTCTTTGGTTGTCTGAGTCTAAAAGTCGTTTTTCAGTGTTTGGACACAATATCTTCCAACCAAAGACACAAAATCCGTTTCTTCATACAAGCTTTTATGGGAAGCTTTTGAAGTTTAAGTTATACTTTCTAAGCCTTTGTTACAATATTTTAATTGTCCATTAACTAAGAGCTAATGCTAATTTTATCCCATTAAGCTCTTTTGAGAAAGTGATTCACAAGATTGAAAAGTTAATAGTTTTTACTTTTACCTCTTTTTCTGCTGCCCATAAACACAAGTAACAGCTATCATAAACAGGCCCTTAATTAATTTAGCCTCCTCTAATCTGCTTCAGTTATTATTTATTTATTTTTTAATTTATTTATGTAGGTGGCATGGTTCTTCATAAGGGAGAAATAGCTGAGATGAAAACCGGGGAAGGAAAGACCCTTGTAGCTATTTTACCAGCTTATTTGAATGCGTTAAGTGGAAAAGGAGTTCATGTTGTGACTGTCAATGACTATTTGGCCCGACGAGATTGTGAGTGGGTTGGTCAAGTTCCTCGCTTTCTTGGATTGAAGGTTGGCCTAATCCAACGTATGTCTCATTCTAATGCGTATCTTATTCTTCACTTTTATTTTAATATCTGTGTTTCAGATTACTGCTTTTTTAACTCCTTATTTTCCTCTATTCTCTTTTATAAACTTAGAGAAAAGAAATTCTGAATTAAAGAATTCTTGTATATCTGTATTGTACATTACACGGTTCCTCTTATAGAGGTCCCAAAGAAAGAGATTAGGAAACTTTCCCTACACTAGCTGTCTAATATCTAACTTTCCTATTTTACGTCATTGACTAAAAACACAATATTTACAGCTAATCAAATCTCCTAATATTCGGCAGTATCACAACCAAATCTCCTATTTTCCTACACTCCCCCTCAAGCTGGTCTAAAGATATCTTCCATAACCAGCTTGCTAGTTAAGTCATCAAACTTCTTCTTCGGTAATCCCTTAGTAAACACATCTGCAATTTGTTCTGCTATAGAGACATACGGCATGCATATCAGTCCAGTTTCTAACTTCTCCTTGATAAAGTGCTTATACGCTTCTACATGTTTTGTTCGGTCATGGAGGACAGGATTGCGAGCCATAGAAATCGCTGCTTTGTTATCACAATAGATCTTCATAGGCAAAGGATTAGAGGTTTTCAGCTCCTCTAGTAATCTCTTAATCCATAAAAACTTCACAAATTCCAAGAGCAACATCTCTGAACTTTGCTTCGGCACTGCTCCTAGCAACAACGTTTTGTTTCTTACTTCTCCACGTAACAAGATTACCTCCAATAAATGTACAATAGCCAGAAGTCGATCGTCTGTCATTGACACTCCCTGCCCAATCTGCATCCATGTATGCTTTAACTTGCAAATGGCCGCATTTCTTGAATATCAAACCCTTTCCAGGTGTTCCCTTAAGGTATCTAAGGATCCTATAGGCTGCATCGAAGTGCTTTGGTCCAGGTGAGTGCATAAACTGACTAACCAAGCTAACAACAAACGTTATGTCAGGGCGTGTATGCGATAAGTAAATTAATCTTCCAACTAACCTCTGATACTGCTCTCTATCTTTCACTTCCTCGGTCTTGGCTGGTTGTAACTTCATATTGGTTCCACCGGTGTTTCTGCTGGTTTACACCCGAGTAGGCCTGTTTCGCTGAGTAGATTGAGAACATATTTTCGTTGGTTGACAAATATACCTTCCTTGGACCTAGCAAACTCCATACCAAGGCAGTATTTTAATGTACCCGAGTCTTTGATCTTGAAAGCGGTTGCCAGCTTCTTTTTTAGTCTTCGTAGTTCTTCAATATCATCTCCTGTCAAAATTATATCATCGACATAGACGATTAAGATTGCAACCCTGCCTTCCTTGTTGTGCTTGTAAAACATTGTATGATCGGCCTGGCTTTGATGGTAACCACAGTTTTTTACAACTTTCCCAAAGCGCTCAAATCAAGCTCTCGGTGATTGTTTCAGACCATATAGGGACTTTTTTAATCTGCAGACCGTATTAGATCCAAGTTTCTTTTCAAAACCCGGAAAAAGGCTCATATAAACTTCCTCTTTCAGATCTCCGTTTAGAAAGACATTCTTTACATCTAACTGGTGTAGGGACCAGTTAAAATTCACAGCCAGAGACAACAAGACTCGAATTGAGTTTATCTTGGCAACGGGAGCAAAGGTTTCCTGATAATCAATACCAAAGGTCTGGGTAAATCCCTTAACAACTAGTCTCGCCTTGTATCTTTCCACACTACCATCAGCTTTGTACTTCACAGTAAAGACCCATTTACAACGTACTATTCTTTTTCTTTAGGTAGTTCCACTATCTCCCAGGTACCACTTCCTCTCAGGGCATTCTTCTATAACTGCTAATTTCCAATTTGGATCATTCAAGGCTTCCTGAATATTTCTAGGAACAAACAGGTGATAATTTTGAGGTAAAGGCTCTATAGTTGGGAAAGCTTTTTATAGGACAGATATTTGGCAATAGGATACTTAGTACATGTTCGAGTTCCTTTTCTAAGGGCTATTGGAATATCTAAGTCTGATGGCTCATGAATTGAATTTGAATTAGGGTTATTAGGAATACTTGTAATATCCTGGGTACTAGTTCCCGGAGTTGTAGATTGATCTGGTTCTAGGATCACAGATGGACTTTGTCTCTTTTGATCTAGTCTCTGGTTATAAACCAAAAACTCAGTGTTTCTATTTTCTTGATTTGTCGGTAGTGTTTCACCCCTGTTGTAGGAAAATCAATGTTTGGCAGATTTTACTAGGATTTTCAATAGTTTTGTCACAAATCTCCTCATTTGGTTTTTCAAAACAGTTGTAATAGGATTTGGATTTTGAGAGAAAGAAATAGGAGTAGAATTCAAAATAGTTTGTGGTAATGGAACAGGAGATAAATCCCAAAAATTTTCGTCCACTCCTATATTCTCCCCCTGAAGAGAATTTTTGTGAAAGTAAGGTTTGTGTTCCAAGAAATAGACATCCATACTCACATGTACCTTTTTTGTTTGAGGATTAAAACACTTATATCCCTTTTTGTTCGGGGCATACCCAATGAAAATACACTTTTCAGCCCGTGGATCAAGTTTGAACCTAGAGTGACTAGAAATGTGAACAAAAACTGTGCAGCCAAAAACTTTTGGTGGTAAATTTGAATGAATCCGTGACATAGGAAATTTTTTATTGAAACAATCTAAGGGTGTGCTATATTGCAAAACACGTGTAGGCATCCTATTTATCAAATACGAAGCTTTTAAGACAACCTCTCCTCAAAGATATTTGGAAACATTCATTGAAAACATTATAGCACGAGCCACTTCAAGAAGGTGTTTATTTTTGCTTTCAGCAATACCATTTTGTTGAGGGGTATCTACACAAGTAGACTGGTGATAAATACCATTTTCTTTTAAAAACATTCCCAATTATTCATTGAAATACTCGGTGCCATTATCAGTATGAAGAATACTGATTTTAGTTTGAAACTGAGTTGCAATCATGTTATAAAAATTCTTAAACAGTTTTTTAACATCAGATTTTTCACTCATTTAATAAATCCAACACAATCGAGTATGATCATCAATAAATGTAACAAACCATTTTTTCTTGGAAATAGTAGTAATTTTTGAAGGTCCCCAAACATCACTATGAATTAAGTAAAAAGGTTTTGAGAGAACATAAGGTCTCGGTAAATAAGTGGTACGATGACTCTTCGATAAATAACAACTTTCACAATGAAAAATAGAATGATCCAAACCCTTAAATAAAGTAGGAAATAAATATTTAAGATATTGAAAACTAGGATGTCCTAGTCTAAAGTGCCAAAGCATTATTTGTTCGTAAATAGGAGTTGAACTAACACTACCAAATCCTTGAGCTATTTTATTAGTGGAGAAGTCACCATCAAAGTAGTAAAGTCCATCCATCATTCTAGCACTGCCAATCTTTTTCCCGGAGTTCTTGTCCTGGAATTCACAGTGAGTATCAAAAAAGATAACACGGCAATTAGATTCTTTTGAAAGTTTACTTACAGACAAAAGATTACTAGCTAGTTTAGGGACATGTAGCACTGATTTAAGGTCAATATTTTCGGATAGTTTTACCAAACCTTTTCCTGCAATTGGTGAGAAACTACCATCTGCAATTCTAATTTTGTCTAAACCAGAACAGGGTGAGTAGGTACTAAACAGTTTTAAAAGGCTGGTCATGTGATGGGAAGCCCCAGAATCAATGATCCATGGAGCAAATTTTGAACAACAAGAAAGAGCATAAGGTTCATTACCTGTTTGGGCAAGAGAAACATTAGGAATACCAGATGATGAATTGGATTTCAGCAGTTTAAGAATATGATCCATCTGCTCTTTGCTGAAGGGACCTGCTTCGGCTTCATTGGCAGTAGGAGGTGCACGGCTGTTCATGCTCTTCCAATTGGCGGGCTTACCGTAAATTTTCCAGCATGTCTCACGGGTGTGGCGAGGACGATTACAGTGGTCACACCAGACCCGTGGTTTGTCTTCGACCTTCCTCGGGTAACTTGCTGCCTTGTTAGCGATAGCTTCAGAAGCAATTAAGGCAGAAGTTTCTACACCCCGCTGGTAACCTTCTTGCCTAACATCACGTTCCTCCGACTCTCTTCTCTTCGAACTTCTGCAAATACTTCACCAAGTGAAGGAAGAGGTGATCTGCCGATGATTCGTCCCCTTACTTCATCAAACTCCACATTCAGCCCTGCAAGGAATTTGTATATTCAGTGAGCCTCCACGGTTTTCTTATTGTGATAGGCATCTTCAGTGGATTTCCATTCGTAGTCGTTGAACAAATCCAAATCTTGCCACAACCATTTCAGCAAGTTGAAATACTTGGTGATTGTGTCCTCCCCCTGCCGGATTTCTCCCGGTTTTAAAGTTAACTCATAAACTTGGGATTGATTTCCCAAATCAGAATACATCCGGTTAACATTATCCCATAGTTCCTTAGCCATGGAGTAGCACATGTAATATGAACTAATGTCCTCGTCCATGGAATTGACGAGCCATGTCATGACCATCGAATTTTCTACATCCCATATAGCATAGGCCTGGTCTTCTGGTGCTGGTGCCTTCTTATCTCCTGTCAGGTAGCCGATTTTTCCACGCCCTCGAATATACATTCGAACCGACTGAGACCCCCGCAAGAAATTGTCACCATTTAGGCAGATTGTGGTGATTTGGACAGAATGGGAATCAGAGGTTAGGGCTTGTGAAACCGTGCTGTTGGAGGAATTCAGGAGAGAGGAGGAAGTAGGAACAGATTCAGATGATAAATCAGACATGGTGGGTAATTCGGAGGTGCAAAGAAACGGCTAGGATAGGGCTAGGGTTATGCAGGTTGGTGTAGGGCTGAATCAAAGAACCAGTTTTGGCTCTGATACCATATAAACTTGGAGAAAAGAAATTCTGAATTAAAGAATTCTTGTATATCTGTATTGTACATTACACGGTTCCTCTTATAGAGGTCTCAAAGAAAGAGATTAGGAAACTTTCCCTACACTAGCTGTCTAACATCTAACTTTCCTATTTTACATCATTGACTAAAAACACAATATTTACAGCTAATCAAATCTCCTAATATTCGGCTGTATCACAACCAAATCTCCTATTTTCCTACATCTTTCCTGTATAGAGATTTGATCCCATTCTTGCACCTAATTTCTTCTTTATTTGTATTCTCTACTGCTGATATGATTAAAGCTTCAAAATTTTACCCTATTTATGTGCATTTGCTACTCTGAATTGTTCTCGTCTTGAGTGATAGATTTAATTTTTCCTTCCTTTTTTTTTTAATTGTTTGTTTCTGTGCAGAGAACATGACCAGTGAACAAAGAAAAGAAAATTACTCGTGTGACATCACATATGTCACCAATAGTGAGCTTGGTTTTGATTTCTTGAGAGACAATCTTGCAACGGAAAGTAATTCTTGCTTTATCCATTGGTTTTTATAAAACATCATTCTATTGTTCTCAGTTTTAATCATTCAAGATCAGGATCTGGTTTGATTTTATCATGCTTGCTGAAGGTTATCTTCTGGCACATGCAGAGTCTGGAGGAGCTTGTCTTGAGGGATTTTAATTACTGTATAATTGACGAGGTCGATTCTATTCTTATTGATGAAGCAAGAACCCCTCTCATTATATCCGGACCTGCAGAAAAACCAAGTGATCGTTATTATAAAGCTGCAAAAATTGCTGCTGCCTTTGAACGAGATATTCACTACACTGTAAGAATTCTTATTACCTTGTTAGCAACAGATGGATCGTTTTCACAATGTACTTGTGTGAATCTTTTTCACAAAGTTAGTGTTTGTGATTGCAAGTGACAACACTTTTTTTTTTTTTTCCCTCTTAAGAGTTTTCTCTTCTCTGTGGTCGCAGGTCGATGAAAAGCAGAAAACAGTTCTACTTACCGAACAGGGTTATGAGGATGCTGAGGAGATTCTGGATGTGAAAGACTTGTATGATCCCCGAGAACAATGGGCATCATTTCTTCTGAATGCAATAAAAGCAAAGGAACTATTTCTTAGAGATGTGAACTATATAATCCGTGGCAAAGAGGTTCTTATTGTGGATGAGTTTACTGGTAGAGTTATGCAGGTAATTTTATCTGTGATTGAGCGTAATTATATGTGTTATTGTTGGTTGCATTGGGTTTTCTCGTCATAAATTTGCTAAGACATTAAAGTAAGAAACTGCAATCATTATTTCTGTGATAGTAATTATGATGATTTAGAATAGTTTGTAGTTTCCCAAAGGAGCGTAATCATAGCGTTTTGCTAATTGCCCTTTTCTTTTAGGGGAGGCGATGGAGTGATGGACTTCATCAAGCAGTTGAAGCAAAAGAAGGTTTGCCCATCCAAATGGAAACCGTAACGCTGGCTTCAATTAGCTACCAGAACTTCTTTCTCCAGGTTGGGGGACTCATCCCTGGATGCGTGAAATGATGTCTGTTAAAAATTTATTCTCACTTAGTGTTCTGCATATTTGATCTTTACAGTTCCCAAAACTTTGTGGAATGACTGGCACTGCAGCAACTGAAAGCACTGAATTTGAAAGTATATACAAGCTGAAAGTTACAGTAGTGCCCACAAATAAAGCCATGATAAGAAAGGTTTATTCGACTCGTTTAGCTTGATATTCACTAGTGCTATCTAGGGGTTACTTCTTTCATCTGGCAGTTCAGATTTGATGAACCGAATGTTGATGCAATAAATAAAATTTGGATATTTTTTCTGGTTTATTTTTGTAACTTGTCAAATAAAAGGTGATGAAACAAGTGATACGTAGTAATATTCTTTGCTTTTGCAGTACATTCAACAATTTCTTTTAATTAATATTCTCAGGATGAGTCGGATGTAGTTTTTAGGGCGACATCAGGAAAATGGAGAGCAGTTGTAGTAGAGATTTCTAGAATGCACAAGACAGGTCGTCCGGTGCTTGTAGGCACAACTAGTGTTGAGCAGAGTGACTCATTGTCCGAGCAATTGAAAGAAGCCGGAATTCCCCATGAGGTGTGATCTTTTTGTCTTTATGGTTAAAGTCATATTAACTGTTCAAGAAAAGGTCAGATTTACCTAGTTGATTATGATCTTGGGAATGTAGCTAACTTATAACTTCAAGGTTATACTTTTTTTTCATTTATTTTTCCCTATTTTCTTGTGACACGTATGACTGTGGTATGAAATCATTTTTTTTTTTTAAAAAGAAAGAAAGAAAGAAAGAAAAGAAAATCTAACAGATTATATATTACTTTTGAAGGTTCTAAATGCAAAACCAGAAAATGTGGAAAGAGAAGCAGAAATTGTTGCTCAGAGTGGTCGTCTGGGAGCAGTGACAATTGCTACCAATATGGCAGGTCGTGGAACAGACATTATCCTTGGTGGTAATGCAGAATTCATGGCAAGGTTGAAGCTACGAGAGATGCTAATGCCAAGGTATTATCCGAGTTCGATGATAACATCATTAGTACTTTATACCATATGTGTCCTAGCATCCTAGTACTGATGCGTACTTGAATTTCACATTCATGGCTTCACATTACTAACAAAATTCCCCTTTTCTATGAACTGAAGTAATAAATCACGTCATCTGCATTGGGAGGGAAGATGCGATTGTCACGTAGACTGTTAGACATGCTAACATTTTTATATGTGATGATATGATATTCCAACCATTCAGATGTGTATGTATCAGCAACGACATAACTGACAGAGCATTTCCACTTTCCATAAGCTAAATAGTTTTCTTTGCACACTATGCTTTGGACATGGTATGTCAGTAGCTAAAGAGAATTAAGTGCTAAACCAATCAGTGAGTTTTAAAATAATACATTACCTTTTGTTTCTATTTATATTGCAGTGTTGTTAAGCCAATTGAAGGCATTGTATCGATGAAGAAACTTCCTCCGAAGAAGACATGGAAGGTGTGATTTTTGGTCTTGGTCCTGATATGTTTTATTGGTTTTGATTACAGCTTTGAAAAATTGGATTCCTCAGAGTTACAATATGCAATGGTTTGTGTCTTTAACCTAGTATTATTTCTGTTTCCAGGTTGATGAAAAACTATTTCCGTGCACCCTATCCAATGAGAACGTGAAGTTGGCTGAGGTAGCTGTAAAGTTAGCTGTCGAAACATGGGGTCGTAGATCATTGACTGAGCTTGAAGCGGAGGAGCGTCTATCTTATTCCTGTGAAAAGGTCAAATTCTTAAGGATGCTACACAAAATACTAAGTACTTGTCCTCTTGCAGCTTAGTTGTTGTTGTTGTTATTTTTTTTTTTTATGTGGCTCTGAAGTAGAGAATCAAACTGCAGACTTCAAATGCAGACCCGTTCTGTGAAGAATAGATATATGTATATGTGTGTGTGTGTGTGTATGTATATATATATATTATATATTTTCCCCTGCATCATCCATTCGGCCATCAAGTAATAACTACAGTATCTTTGCACTTGTAGGGCCCCACTCTCGATGAAGTAATTGCCAAGCTGAGGAATGCCTTCAAGGAAATTGTTGAAGAATACAAGATCTACACAGAGGAAGAAAGGAAGAAGGTGTTTGTTTCCCCCAAATTAAAAGCTTCCTATGTTCTGTAACTTGGTGTCAATTTCCTTTCTTGAATTCCGCATCAATGCAGGTTGTGTTAGCTGGTGGACTACATGTTGTGGGTACAGAACGCCATGAATCTCGTCGGATTGACAATCAGGTATGAGTAACTTTGAAAAGTAGTTTTGCTGTTTCATTCTATCCATGACTCTCCTCTCTCTCTCTCTCTGTTTTGTTTTTTTTTTTTTTCATTTTTCATTTTCATTTTTTTTTTTGGCAGTTGCGCGGCCGAAGCGGCCGACAAGGGGATCCTGGAAGTTCACGCTTCTTCTTAAGTCTTGAAGACAACCTGTTTCGTGTATTTGGTGGAGACCGAATTCAGGTTTATACTCTGGTGTGATTTATATTTAATAGTGTTGGAGGACAGTCTTGTTAGAACATCGTTGGAATTTTCTGTGTAGGGTTTAATGAGAGCCTTTAGAGTTGAAGACCTACCAATTGAATCAAAGATGTTAACCAAAGCACTAGACGAGGCTCAACGGAAAGTGGAAAATTACTTTTTTGATATTCGGAAGCAATTATTTGAGTTCGATGAAGTCTTAAATAGCCAAAGAGACCGTGTATATACCGAAAGAAGGAGAGCCCTTGAATCCGACAATCTCCAATCTCTTATCATTGAATATGCTGAATTGACAATGGATGACATCTTAGAGGCAAGTATTGTTGTTAAAGGCATTTCCTTTGAGGCATTATGTTTGTGTAGACCATGAACTTTTCTAAAATTGGCCTGATGTTAAACAGGCAAATGTTGGTGCGGATACTCCAAAAGAAAGCTGGGATCTTGAGAAGCTCATTGCCAAGCTTCAGCAGTAAGTTGCATTTTGCTTGCAAGTGATTAAAATAAAAATCAACACATGGATTGTTGGATGACAGAGATTTCTTCCAACTTTTTGTCTGATGTGCAAAAGTGTGAAACCGTTTGATTTGGAATGATATATATATATATATATATATATAATTTTTTTTTCTATCCATTAAAAAAAAAAAAAAAAAAAAACCGAATATCTTCTCCAATTTCAGTTGTCGTTCGGTGGATGCCTTCACTCAATTTGTCTTGAATGTATTGCCGTGGGTTCAGGTATTGCTATCTGTTGGATGACTTGACACCGGATTTGCTGAGGAGTAAAGGATCAAGTTATGAGGAGTTGCAAGATTACCTCCGTCTTCGTGGCCGCGAAGCATATTTACAGAAAAAGGTTGGTGTTGGATCGTGCCTACTAAGCTAATTGTTAACTTGAACCTCAATGTTACCAACTTCGGCTTGTTATCCAAGTCCTGCAGACTGTTATTTCTTATGTCCAAGTTTTACTATTAATATGCAAGTATTGATGGGTGCATCAGGATATAGTGGAAAATCAAGCTTCGGGTTTGATGAAGGAAGCTGAAAGGTTCTTGATATTGAGCAATATCGATCGGTTGTGGAAAGAACACCTCCAAGCACTCAAGTTCATACAGCAAGCTGTAAGTTTACGTGGATATGCACAGCGGGATCCACTAATTGAGTACAAACTTGAAGGCTATAATCTCTTCTTAGAAATGATGGGTCAATTGAGAAGAAACGTTATCTACTCCATATATCAGGTTTGCAACAGACTGTTTTTGAATTTACATGTGTGCACGCACGTAGAAGCGGGGGCAAGTGAGTGTGGCTTAGGGTTTGGCTTGAATGTAAGTACAAAACTAATTCGTTTTAAATGTTGTGTTTATTTTTGGTGGTGTCGGCAGTTTCAACCAGTGATGGTAAAGAAGGATGAGGATCAAAGGGAAAAGAAGAATTCAGGCAAAGCCAAAGGGATGACTAATGGTAGGGCTAATGAAAATCTTGATGCAGTAGGCAATGTTGAGTCGTCTTCTACCGCTGCCAGCCCACAAGCGCAAGGCAGTGCGTGAGTTAACATATTTGAAACAAAAAAAGTGAATTTAACGTGGGAAGTAGGAAACTATTAAGAGATTCATGAGTTCATTCTCCATTGTCCTTATTCCTTAACCTATGTATAGTGCCCAATCATTTCTATTTGTTTTATTGTATTTGTAAAGTATGCTTCGATTTGTGAAAGTGGCCGAATTTTGGCTTCTTGATTCTTCTGCTTCAGTTGCCCATATATAATATTATATATATATGGAGAAAGATGATATCATGAAACTAAAATTTTAAAAAGTTAAGACAACAAATAATTTAAATTTTACAGAACTCATAAAAATTTGAAATATGTGCATTCTGTCTAACGGCGTATGTCCTGTGAAGAAAGAAGTTGAGTCGGAGAGGGGGCAATCAGTTCCATCGTTCACTACCGAATCGCCATGAAGAATATCCGAAAACAATTGGTTGATGGAATTTCCTTTGGCCTACGTTTCACAGAGAGAGAGAGAGAGAGAGAGAGAGAGAGGAGAGTGTGCGTGTGCGTGTGTGTGTGTGTGTGTGTGAAGATGAAGATAAAAAAAAAAGAAAGAGATCGAAAGGAACAATGCAAGGGAAGTGCTGTGTGTGTGTAGTGGGTGCTAGTACCTTGATTCCGATGGCAATTGCAGTCTTGAGTTTGAAGAGTTGACCTAATCTCAAGGAAGCGTGTTTGTGGGTGTCATCTCTGAGAAAGATCAGAGGGACATTCCTCGACAAGGCCAAGCTTGGGAGATGCTTCGTAAGCCATTTTGGGTTGCAATCAGATGCCACCACCACTGCCTGAACCGCGGTTAACGTTACTCAGAACACAAAACAATCATTAAAAGTTCTCTAAACAAAAGTGGCATCATTATACGGTATGAAATGACACGAAGATGTTAAGAAGTGTGCAGTAAAAAAGAGTTTCTACAAAGTACCAAAAGTATAGAATAGAGAAAGGAGAGGAGAGCAACCCACCTGGAGGTGGAGGGAGTGGGAGGAGGAGAGCTTAGCAGTAGTAGGAGTACCAGTACCAGCGTCAGTACCAGTACCAGTACCAGTACCAGTACCAGTACCAGCCCCAGTACCAGTAAAAAGATGAGATTGAATTTGAGGCATTGGCGTCATACGTTCAAGTGCACGACTCACTTCATTCACTCCTATTGCGAATTGTTGCTGCCATTTTCACAAACACCCTCCCCCCCATCATTAATTGTTTATTCATTCATTCATTCATTCATTTCTTATTGTCCCTTCATTATTCCAATACATACTCGTCCTCTATTAAAAAACAATTTCCAAAAATAAAAAAAATAATAAAAAAAGTATGAAACACCTTGAACCATATGTTTTCAGGTAAGGCGTTCCCATCAAGAAGCCTCGCCGACTCTATCTCCCTGCATTCACAACAAACACCATCTTCTTCAAAACACCTCTATTATCTGTGTGTGGGTTATTATTACTATTATTAACATGACAAGCTCGGATGTTGATATGCATTTGATAAACAGAAACTAAATCTTTACCTATTTAATATTCCAGAGAATACAATTTGAAATAAAGAAAGAGAGAAAAGGGGACCTTTGAAGTGATTGGAGCAGACGATCAAGACGTTCACCTTCATAGTAACTGCGTGAATTCATTCCAATTCAAAAAAGAATAACAAAATCAGAGAGAGAAAAAAGAAGAAAGAAAAATAAATAGGGTTCATTAAAAAGAGATACAGAAGAAGAAGAAGAAGAAGAAGGAAGCGGCGTACTCTTTATTGTAATGGGGAAGAGAGTCAGTTAGCCTTTTGTTTTTGGAATAAGAAGCAGGTGGCACTGTTATTTCCATTTTTGTCTGTCTGTCTGTCTTTGTGTTCGACGAAAAGCCTCAATGAATGAGCTTCAGCTTCAGCTTCAGCTTTCCCTCTGGTTTTACGGCAGGCAGGCAGGCAAAAAGCCTTTTCATTCCAAGTACATTCCATTGGTTATGTCAAGGTTTTGAATGAATCTTTGAATGTTCAATTGCGGATTGTACTTATGGGCCCTCTCTTCGTTGTCCGCTTTCTTTATTAATGGGCCCCTCCTGGTGTTGTGGACTCCTCTCCTTCTGCTTCTAGTCCTGGGCCTCTCTCTCTCTCTCTCTCTCTCTCTCTCTCTCTCTCTGGGGTCCAACCAAATGCAATTTGGGCTGTTTTCACAATTTTTAAAGCCTTGGTGTGAGCGCTGTGGTTGTGGCTTGCTAAATGTAATGTCATGTCAACTCATGTGTGTTCGTTAAACAGCACTATAACATGACTCCGTATAAAATAAAACAAAAAAAACTCTATAATCCCTATCCTATATTTTATTTCTATTGAGTTATTATTACAACCCAATCCCCAAAAATTACAGCATTTTTGAGGTACATTTTGCTAAAATTACTTTATAGTGTACTTTTAAAATATATATATATATATTGTGGTAGCATAGTTATAATATGTACTTGTATGTGTATATGTAAATGTAAATCATGGGTGTTTGTAACATAATGGGGTTGACTCAATGAGTTTGGGTCACTACTAATGAGTAGTTTAGAAAATAAATAGAGAGTGCTCGCCTTGATCCGTGACATAAATTGAGTAGGTCCTACACTTCGCAACAAATACACTTGGTGCACATAATCATGCAGTACTTCTTCTCATGCATCCGCTTTTACCTAAGTCCGGTGTGTGCTTCCCTCTATTATCTATTTTTAATTCATTTCATTTCCTTTTTATTTTTCTTTTTCTTTTTCTTTTTTGAGGTGAGGGCTTGAAGTGACAGAGTTAGGATTTTCGTTTTTTTTTTTCCCTTAATTTTTGTTTAGAAATTCTGAATTTTTAAATTTCTAGCAGAGAGCCTATGTTTTAATTTGATCTAAATATATGTATCTTTCAGTAGGAGCAAAATTGATTTTCCTCAATTCTTATGGGACTAATTAAAGTATATAAAGATTTGAGGTGGTGATAAAATGGTTTTTCTAGATTTTATTTGGGGCTAGTTTCATGTAACTGTAATGTGGCTCCATCTATGTTTAAGTTATGTTTGCAATCACTTAATCATCTGTTTTATTTTTATTTTTATTTTTTCTGTGCGTGGTTAGGTCACGTATAAGATTGCTTTAATTATTAGAATTGATAACATATGCATGCATACAATTAATAATTTAAAATGTTTGGGGGTAGATTTAATGAATCATTATTTGGGGGGGGCGGGGGGCGCAGGGACAAGCACGGATATATTATCCAAAAATCTTGCGTAGATCTTAAGTTTAAGCAGCAAAAATAATTAAATAATAATTAATTAAAAAAAAAAGATTTCACATGCATGCAGTTAATGTTCCATCGGTCACGTAAAAACTGGCAAATCTCAAGTCACTTTTTCGAGTAATAAATCTTCTTTTTCTTTAAAAAAAAAAAAAAAAAAAAAAAAAAAACCTGCCATAATAAACCAAACATTGGAGGAGCATCAATTTTCACGAACTCTAACAAAATTTTGTTAGGAATCCATTAAGTAGATCTTACCCTTAAAAAAACAATTTATAAAAAGAAGAGACTCAAGAGCTTTACAAGTTTATTATTAATTTATAATATTTTTATGAGGGACAATTGATATCTAACAAATTTTTAATCGCTACAAAGGGTTGGTGAACTTATAATTACATGTTGTGTGAACTTATTAAATTTTTTATGCATGTTTTCCGATGATTTAGGGAGGGAGAGTTCATAGAAGAAGACTTAATATATATATATATATATATATATATTATATATATATATATATAGTGTGGACAATGAGATGGTGCTTTTAGGGAAAAACACTTGGAAATGTCAGTGTTGGTTTGTGTTTGGTGAGGAGTGAGGAGTAAGGAGGGCATTGGATACCCTTTACTCCTCTTTTTTTTTTTGGTCAAAATAAAAATAATAATGCCTTAATTTACGACCAACTACCATTCTTTTCTATCTCCTCTTCTCTTGCACTTTGTCCTCTTTTTAGACCATTTTTTTATGCCTTAGTTCATTATTATTATTTTTTTTTTGGGTTTTATCTTTCTATTAACTTTGTCTTCTACTCCATCATTAAATTAAATTAAATTAGTGCTAGCTATACAAAGGAAACTTGGCAGAAGTTGATTTCTTTGGTTGCTAAGACCAGTAAAAAGAAACAAACATATATAAGTATAGGGTTGGTATATACATATATAAAGCTCTAAAAATATAGAAAGCCTTAAAATGTAGTGAGTAGTGTTGTTGTTATACGTACTTACATATATATTATACAATAATATTGAAGGGCTAAGAATGAGAAATGGAAATTGAGTGATTGGATGGAATGGCTAAAAGTCTTGGTATGCGTTTGGTTTTCAATGTGAAATTAAGTTTTTTATTTTAATTTTTATCTTTTTTTTAAATCAATAACAATTATAATTAATTTTTAAAAAATCAATTAACTTTAATATAAAAATTTTATTTAAATCTTTATTCCAAATCGTATCATTAATACAAGGAAGGGGTCAAATAAGGTAATAGGAAACAAAGGGAGGATGTGGTCCCACCACCCCACATCCCCCCGGAGCCAATCTAGCAGCAATAGAGCCACGTTGACTAAATTATACAAGTGAAATCACGAGAATCTAAGCATATGTTTGGTATTAAGATTTAGATTGTAGTTTTAAGTTTGAATTGAATGAATTGTGTGTTTAGTGAGACGTTTGAATGGTTGGTAGAATTAAAAAGTGAAAAAATTTGAAATGTGTTTAAAAAAAATATCAATATGGAGCTTATTTCATTCGGCTCAAAATTTTATATAATTTTTTTAAAAAGTCAACTCATTTGGACTTGTATATGTAAAGTTATGAACTTTTAAAATCTGAGTTACAAAACTATGTAAATAATAAGAATGATATCGACTTTTCAAAAAAATAAAAAAATTGAATTCTAAATTGTGAAATAAACTGGAACACCAAACAATGGCTAAAATGCAGAATTGCCCATTGATTTAAATGCTGAATGACAGATAATGATCGGTTTGGATTAAAAACAAATCGAGATTAGTTGTGAAATTAGGAGTCTAGGAGGAGGAGTCAAGACTCAAGACTCAAGACTCAAGACTCGTTGTGTTGTTGGATTTTATGCTGTTTGTTTGGTTTCTGAAGACATTTAAATAAATATAAATTACTGGTGCCTGGTGGGGTGTTTTTCTTTTGGCTTCAGAGTTTAGAAGGTGTTTTGCTTGTCTTGTTTTTTGTGTAACGTTTATCATCAAAAAATAAATAAATAAAAGAATTTGGTGATGTTTATCTGGCTGCAGTTCACTCTGGAACCAATATAAAAACAAAAGTGGTGTGGTGTGTATTAAATTATCTCCCCATTTCTGAATGATGAACATTTTTGTGTGTCTATACATTGTATACACATAGGTCTGTTTTTTTTTTTTGTGTGATGTATTTAAATTGTCACTGTCCGATTTCATTCTGTACGGCTAATGAACTTTAGTCAACAAGAAACAAACAAAAAACAAGAACCAAAAAAGTTTTTTTTTTTTTTAGAATTTCTTTTCTTTTCTTTTTTTTTTTTAAGAGAGAGAAAGAAGAGCACGAGAAGAATGATGAGTAAAGAAGTGGAAAGAGTTTTACGGTTATTTCCTTTTTTTTTTTTTTTTTGGGTTTCAAAGTGATTTTATTTACCAATTATAAATGAAATGTAAAGATTGTCACTTGGTCACATGAGAGGGAGAGAGAGACGACAGAAAGAGTCACAGAGAGAGAGTGAGGCCCCATGCTGCTGAAGAAAACAAATTTCTTTTTACGTTTAAATTTAAATTTAATTAAATTATTTTTTTACCAATTTTTATTTTATTTTTACATCAATAAAATTTATAATTAATTTTTAAAAATTAATCAATATTAATTTAAAATTTTTATTTTCAACCACCAGACAAGGAATCAAACAAAACTTAATTATGTACTAAGTTAAGCTCCTTTCTCTCTCTCACTCTCTCATCTTTCTCTCTGTGTGTGTGTGTCCCAAGTTGTATAGGAAAAGGCAAAAAGGGTCGGACACTGTTGTGGTAGTAGGAACAACTTGAATTATATGGAGGACTTCTTTGAATTAATTAAAAAAAAAATTTTGGTTTAATTTTAAAATTTGTTTCTGGTTATCCTCGAATCTGAAGAATCAGATAGACCAGAGAAAGATGAAGATGAAGAAGGAGATGGAGATAGAGTGAAGAAGAAGGAGAAAGAGAGAAGGGGAAGAAACAACAACGAGTGTGGGGGGGAACCTAGGGAGTTGCTTATATTTTTGCGGCAGACAATCAATTATTTTGAGAGAGAGCGGGTGGTGGTTGGTCTTTCAATGACTTGACATTACTCTCTCTCTCCTCACCCTTTCTCTCACATATATATATATATATATTTTTCATGTGCCACATCTTTATATCATCCTATTAACCCAATCTGGACACCCCCCCCTTTTCTTTTCTTTTTCTTTTCTTTTTGTTTTTTGTTTTGTGGCTCAGACTGAGATTGAGACTCAGACTGAGAGGGAGATTCTTTGGTTTTTGATCAGCATCTTATTGTGTAGCAGAATTGAGATCTCAGCTTATTAAAAGGGAAATTAGGAAGGAAAGCGCCGTTTGTGCCACCCTGCCCCCCACAACTGGAAACATACAAAATAAAAAGTTTAAAAAAAAAAAAAAAAAAAAAAAAACCAGATTTCATTTCATTCATATGAGGAGATCATATCAGGTGAGTAACAAGAGTATCCCTTTCCTTCTTTGTGCGTATTTCTTTTTTTGCTTTAGTTTTTAATAGCAAATTCTTTGACACAGATTTTTTAAACTAGAATCATCTAGTGTCTAGTTAAATATATATATATATATATATATATATGAGAATAAAAGAGATGGTTTTAATTTTATGTGCAGCTGGTGGTGGTGGTGGTTCTGGTGGTTGTAATATTAGTGAGGGAGGGTGAGGCAGAGGAGGGTGTAGTTGGCAGCTGCGAAAATGCGGCGGCGGCGGCGAAGGCGATGGGCGAAGGAGAAAGAAGAAGAAGGCCACACAGTGTGAGCATAACAGAATTTGGGGCAGTAGGAGATGGGTAACTCTGAACACAAAAGCATTTCAGAACTCCATCTTCTATCTCAACTCCTTCGCAGACAAGGGTGGGGCAAAGCTTTTGTACCTCCTGGACGCTGGTTGACAGGAAGCTTCGATCTCATCAGCCATCTTACCCTCTGCTTACATCACGATGCTGTCATTCTCGCTTCCCAGGTATTTCTTTCCTCTTTCCTCTTTCCTTTTCCTTCCTTTCCTACTAAACGACATCTTCCTTCTTTTTTCTACCTACCCTTACACTACATAAACTCTTTTGCAGCATCCAAACTGACTCTAAACTCATATGATCATTTGGTTTTGTTGTTTTCTGCTATCTGTTGCGGCCATTACTTGTTTGACTGCTTCGCATTGTTATGCTATTTTATATTGAATTAGCTTCTTCTCCTCACGTCTTTCAGAACTCTGATGATTGGCCCATCACCGAGCCCCTACCTTCCTACGGCCAAGGTAGGGAGTTGCCTGGTCCAAGGCATCGGAGCCTCATTTCGGACGTAATTTGACCGATATTGTCATTACAGGTTGGTTCCTGATTCCTACTCATTGTCCATGTACCAAGCATTCCTATTGCATTTTCATTCCAACTTCTGCTCGTGCAGGCGATAACGGAACCATTGACGGCCAAGGCAGCATCTGGTGGGATTGGTTTGAGAACAAGACCCTGAACTATACCCGACCCCATTTGGTTGAGTTCATCAACTCAACCGGGATTGTCATCTCAAATTTGACCTTCACAAACTCACCCTTTTGGGCCATTCACCCTATCTATTGCAGGTTTCTTTCTCTCCACAATTTCTAAATTTTGAGTTTTTCTTCCTAGTTGTTGTATTTCTTCGAGTGTTCCAGTAATTTATTACAATTTAAAAATGAAAGTTAAGGAGAATAGTTGTCATTCTTTTTTCTCTCTCTTGGACCAACAGCCATGTTACTGTCCAGAATGTGAGAATCCTTGCACCTCCTGAGTCACCAAACACAGATGGGATTGACCCAGGTGTGTTTGTTTTAACCAAGAAGTTTCTACTCCTTAATTTCAACTACCAAGAGACCTTATCCATCAGAAATTGAGGTTTCTTTTCTTTTTTTTTTCTTTTTTTTCTTTTAATTCTTTAATGTCATATCCAGACTCTTGTGACAATGTTTGCATCGAAGATTGTTACATCAGCACCGGCGACGATCTTGTTGCCATCAAAAGTGGGTGGGACGAGTTTGGAATTTCTTATGGCCGTCCCAGCACCAACATTGAAATCCGCAGGCTTGTAGGAGCATCTGGCAGAGGCTCAGGGATCGCAATTGGGAGCGAGATGTCAGGAGGTGTGTCTGAAGTCCGTGCGGAAAACATCCAAGTTTTCAATTCTAGAACAGGTATCAGATTAAAGACATCACCTGGAAGAGGGGGTTATGTCAGAAATATCTATGTATCAGACATGAAGATGGTTGATGTAGGCACAGCTATAAGGTTCACCAGTCAGTTTGGAGAGCACCCAGATGAGTTTTATGACCCAACTGTGCTTCCTTTAATAGAGAGGATAACTATTAAGGATGTTGTGGGGGAGAACATTAAATTAGCAGGCGTTCTAGAGGGTTTAGAAGCCGACACTTTTCTGGACATCTGCTTCTTCAACATTACTCTCAACAATGTCACCTCGAACAAGTCCCCGTGGAACTGCTCTTACGTTCAAGGCTTTTCTGATTTAGTTTCCCCTGAAATTTGTGAGCCTCTCAAGGAGGGAATCTACCCTGTGCATTACTCGGATTGTTACCATCTATCCAATCACCTGTGGACTTCTTTGAGTAATCAAAATGGAGATGTGCAGCTGCTCTCTTGGTAAATTTGTGACCAAAAAAAAAAAAGAAAAGTCACCATCTTCTTTGAATTTTTCGAGTTTCAAGTTGAAAATTTGATTCTTGTCATTTCTTTAACATGGCGAACCACCAGTCCTATCTGAAGAATACAATGGCCCGACATAAAGTTGAGTGGAGTTTGCGAGTTTTCAGTTGCTAGTATTAGTACTGAGAGATGATTGTTTCTTGTAACTTCGTGTGCAGTGACAAATAATAGAGTGATATATCAAAATTTTGGAAATAGAAATGAGTTATTATATGCTTTAAGAACCCCCTTTGTCTCTTCATCTTTACAAATTTATTCATATTTTCTGGTGCTATGGAGTGAATAAATTTTATGGAGAGGAAAAAAAAAAGAACAAGGCTATGGATAGCGTTTCCATAGAAATAAATAATTCAGGATTACATGTATTAAAGTATGGAACAATCCACATTAGCCTATTGTTGCACGAGGAAATGTTACGTGCATGTATTGAATACTGATTGAGAGAATATATATATATATATATATATAAATATGTATGTATATTACTAAAGAATACACACAGCGGAACAAGGAAATCATTTCTCAAAGGCTGAGAATCCAAATAATCTCTTTCTATCTTGGGGAAGGTAGACTCCCATCCTCCTTTATAACAGAGCACAAAACCTGCCGTGAAATGTAGGTCTCAAGCTCCCTGGACACATCTGTCAATTTCAAGTCAAAGTTACTCCTGTACTTGTGCTGCGGTGATGACGCTACAATGCTGGAAATAGTGGCTGGAGGGCAAGAAAATCGCCTTCTCGGGCTAGAAATACTTCCTGGCGACCCTGCAAGCCTGCCATTATAAAGGAGAGGCGTTTCGCCAAATCCTGCATCGATTTCAGGCATATTTCTGTACGAGTTCATCAGCGGTCCACATTTTGTTTCCAATGGTAGTGGTTTCAAAGGATCCTGCTCCGTCATTGGCTTCTGTTTTACAATCCTCTCTCTTGCTTTCTCAGCTGCTCTTAGAGCTTTCTCTTTGCTCAACTTTATTAGTCTCCAGGGGTTGATGCTGACCCGGAAGCCTTGTTTGTTGGTTATTGTAGATGGCCTGGGATCTCCTTCAATTCGTATCGACAACTTTTTGGCATTCTGCGCAATCAAAATATGTCATTCATTTAGGCATGTTACAACACTTAATGGCCAAAAAAAAAAAAAGGTGAAACAGTGGCTGTTTCTACTTTTACCTGACTCTGTCCTTTTCCTCGGCATATAAACCGGGATACAAATCTGGGCTTTTCTGGCGAATCAAAATCGGTGCTGTCATCAGACGACAAGTCTGAATCGTCGAAAGGATCTAATTCCATAGATTGGTTCTCCTCCTTCATTGCCATGATATAGTCATATGTTCTTATTCCCTGCACCAACCATCCAATGACTATATATCGGGAAACCATGACCAAGAGTTTTTAGTTCCATTCCTTTTCTCTTATCGAGTACAGGTCTCTACCATCTACTCAAGCCAAAATCGCCAAAATGAAGGAAAACAACGAAACAGGATGAAAATGTTCATAGAAACCATAAAAGTTACCTTCCGTATGAGAATCACATGAAGAAAAAAAGTTGTCCAAGTGCAGCTGAACCATAAGTTGTCATCAACAGTAACAAAATCTGCAACATTTTAAATAAATAGTTTGAAACCCACAGTAAGTTTCAAAACTAGTCTTAAAAAATGATGTCAATGAGAAGCAGAGCAATTAGGAATCTGAACTTAACCGATATTGTGGCAAGAACCTCTCTCGGGAAGTTAACATAAAGCCGCCGCTCCAGCTCCTGCTCTATTCCACTTTTGTCCGTGAAGCAGCGGACAAATATGGCAATAGCAGTTCCTCCTTCCATGATTAGCTGTAGTTGTAGCAATGAAGTTATTGACAGCATAAAATGGTGAAGTTTCTGTTTGTACAGCTCAGTAATTGGTTTCCCAAGGCAGAAAGCAACTAACCATAAGCAATACAAAAATCATGAGAAGGATGAAGGTTGTGTAGTTCTTTTTTCCGACGCAATTGTTTAACCACTGGAGAGGGAAAAGAATTTTGCACTTTGAACTAGTCATATAAACTAAACTAGGAAGAATTAGAAAAGAATGGAAAGAAAAGGAGATTGGCGGGGCAAAAACAAACCCTGCAATGGTGATCGAATCCTTCAACACATCGGTTGCAGGTTCTGCAGTGCTTGCTATGTTTTCTGACCTGGAAGAGAGGAGGTATCAAATGAGTGTAGCATATAAGATGTGAGGTGTGAATATGGATGCACAATGGCTTGGGAAGAAGCTATACTATTATGGCACATTTGGAATTCTTTTTACGACCGTGGTGTTGTACTATTGGTATTGTTTTCTCACTTCGGGCATTATTAGCTTCTGGCGTTACAAGGCAATAGCTGGGCAGGTTGAGTTTCTCGTTTTCAAACTTGTACCGAGTTTAAAGCATATGGAAATTTATATATATCTTTGAAGTTAGCTGCCTACTAATAAGTTGAAACTGTTGTTCTCCTTTGCGAATTTGGTATGAGGGATGGAATTTTATGAGCCATTACAATGTTAGATACACTGTACTGGTATCAAACACCTGAAAAATGGATGAAAAAGAAAAGGAAAGGAAAACTGCAACTCTGATAAGCCTCATTGGATCCTTTCTTTTTGACATTTTCTACGTTTGATACAAATTCTTTTCCAGTTTATTCATACGAGGTACCTGTATGAATTGAAAACTGTAGGTTTTTGTTTTTGTCTTTTTCTTTTTCTTGTTACAATATCCCCATCTAAGTAGTCGAGCATGAAAATGTGCAATATAGTAGGGACACTTAGAAGTTAGAACAGGGGGCCAAATTGTCGTTCTTGTACATTGCATGTGACTGACTAATTTAGCTTTCCATAAATATTCAGCCAAAGAGTTAATGGAGATTAATCAAATCCTTATTACTAGTTAATAGTTTTCGATGAAATATACAAACGACGAAATGTGATTAGTAATGCACTCTTTCCCAATTCACTAACCAAATATTAGTTAATAAAATCCGAGAACACTTGCAAAGACCCCAATTATTCTAAAACCTACGGTTCACAGAAATATCATGTTTCAAACCCAGATTTCAACTAGGATATTATGTATCAAGGTTGATCTGTTTGGTGAAAAAATAAATAAAAATAAATAAATACAGTAGTACCTCAAAGTCGCAGAGGGGACAAAAGGAGATGTCGTCGTGATTTGGATTAGGAGTAGAGAGTACAGAAGCGTCATCCTTGAGAAGAAGCGGAAAAGGAAGAAATGGGTCAACGGAAGGATCGGAGGTGGAGAGATCCAGATACTTCCTCCTGATCAGCCTCCTCAGCATCTTCCTTTCCACTCTCCTGAACAATCTCACCACTATCTCACTCAATATTGCCCAGTAATTCAGCTTCATCTTCCTGCTTTTTGTTGGTTTATTCTTCTTCTTCTTATTCTTCCTAATCCCCGTTTTGTCGCTCGGGTCGATACCCGTGCACCTTATAAACAGCAACATAACTGAAAGGCACTGCAAAAACCCCCTCCCAAAAAAAAAAAAAAAAAATCAAATTTTGTTTTGTATTAGTTTTGAAAATTCAGATAATAAATAAATAAATAAATAAAAGGATTGGAGCTGGAATTTGGAGTTAAAACTGACCACGACGGAGAACAGAGTGGTGACGGTGATCTCTGCGGTTCTGTTGCCGAGGAAAAGCCCAAGGAAAGTGTAGAAGGCCACCACCAGGAAACTGTAAATCGCCATTCCCACCATCTGCGACAAATAATGGTGGATATATACATACATATAGTTAATTAAGGACCCTAAATGAAGAGATGAAAAACGTAAACCAAATCCCTAGTCTCTGAGAGAGAGAGAGAGACCTGTAAAGGGTGGAGAGGGCGTTGCCAGCCATGGCGTCTTCTGGGAATCATTTTTGGAGTCGAAAACGGAAGGAACTAAGTAGATTAGATTTCTTTTACTTTTACTGGTTGAGCTTTTTTGTATTTGTCATCTCCCAGCACCTACTCTCTCAAGCTTCAGCCCCCTAACGGTCGATTTTTTGTTCCTCCAATTTTAAATTTTGAATACCACCAGATCCAGTGCTAAGGCCCATTACCTGACATTCTGGGCCTCCTTTATACTTTTGGCCCATTTTGAAAGCCAGCCCAGAAGAAAATGTAAGTTTAGTGACATCAATTTCTTTATGAAATAATTACACAAAATCTATTTTGGTTATATGCAAATATGCCACAAATTTGACACCTCCTCCTTATGTTTATGCTCACCATAATATTAAAATAGATAATTTTGTCATTTTATAACATTAAAATTATCAATTTTATTATTAAAGTGTGTAAAATTATAAGAAGGTATTCAAAACATGACTCTCTACCTAATTTTCTCATCTATATTTTTAGGATCTCATTTAATATATGTTTTTTTTTAAAATATTGTGTAAATTTCCAATTGCAAAGAAACGTCCGCTTATATTTTGTACTTTTACTATTTTCAACATCATTTTACCTCATTATGATTCATTTTTTTCCCTTTTTTTAGTCATTATTGTATATTTATCTTAATGACTTCTTTATCATAATGATTGTTTGTTAATATGATTAGGTTTCTCATAAACCCTTTTTTATTATTATTATTATTATGATTAGGTTCTTTATGATAATTGAAAAATTATTATGATGATTTCTTTTTCTATTCTTATTGGTCTTGTTTTAATAGTTAGTTTCTAAAGTTTAAATGTGGTTTGAAATTACTGGTTTCTTTATGATAATTACTATCTCAATATGATCTATTTTAAAATATGATTTTTTTTTCTTTATGATATTACTATATTATTACGATGTTGTTTTTAGATTTTTAAAATGCTTCCTATTTCTTTACAATAACTATTTAAATTTTTTAATATATTCATTGTGATCTTTATCTTAATGATAATTATTTATTATAATGATTGTTCACATATCATACAATTTATATTTTCTTTGATAATTTTTTCTTATAAAATATCAGTAAAATGGTCAGGTTTTTTTTAATAAAAGATTTGCCTAGTCTGATTTATTTTGGAGATTTTTTTTTCTTCCTTTTTTAATTAGTTCTTAATTCTTTATTTTCAATTGTTAATAAAAGGGTAATGTGATATTTTATATGTATCAATTTAGACGTTCATGTAATTAAAAGAAAAAATTGACATGTTTTAAATAGAAATCTAAAACATGGAGGGGCGATTCTGTGAATATTCATTTCCCATTAACAATTTAATATGAAAATAGCTAGACCACGCAATAATTAGTTGCTTTACATAATTAAGTGGAAGCTTGCGAATGTAGTTTTGAGTAGAAAATCATATGATCATATATAGAATGTTTACAGATCAGTATTGAATGAATAACTGATAAGAACACAAGTACATGCATCAAAAGGCATTATGTAATACCCCTATTTATATTTTATCTATAGCAAATTAATTATAATTAGGGTCGTCTTATAATTAGGTCAATTCCTCCCTATATATATATACAATACTAATCATATTTACAAGGAAATGAAATAAAGAAAGAAACATCACTCTAATTAATTTATTAGATTATTGCTTAATTACTTTCCCCCTAATAATGCTCCCTGCAATTTCCTCATTAACTTACCTTCACCTTAGACTATTAAATTATTTTCAAATTGGAGCATCTATATATATATATATATATATATATATTGCCCTTGACTAATTCCAACTGTATTTTGTGAACAATTACTATACTATGCAGTTTAATTGGTCAAAATGTGGAAAAGTTGAGTCAATTCTCTACGTACCATGGCAGTGAATTTTATTTAATATGACAAATAATGAGGTACCAATGAACTTCCTTCTTCTCTTCTTCTCCCTCTGTGTGTGTGTGTGTATATATATATATGTGTGTGTGTGTGTGTTATGAGGTACAGCTTGCAGAAAATTATTAAGGCCATGTGAAGGGAAATCTACAAAGTCAATGATATCGCTTTAAATCATTTTGTAAATTATATCTCATCTAGAACTTTGAAAATTGGAGAGCTGCTGGCATTCAAATTAAGACCGCAAATATGTTTTAATTTTTATCATTCACGATTATGATTTAATAAGAATAATATTATAGATATCAATTTCAATATCATCTTTTTGAATATCAATTTATGTATCATATTTTTATTAACAAATATAATCAATTAATGTGATAATACTTTAAATACTTATTAATAAAATTACAATAATTCATATTTTATATAAATTAATACTTAAAAGTTAAGATTAAAATTAATGTTTTTAATGTTTTTATATGTACAATATGTATTTTTCATTAGAAAGTATATGTTGAAATCATTTTCAAATTATATATCACTTAATTAAAACATATAAATATTGATACATAATTCATGAGATTCAGATCTTTTTCATAAGGATAAGGCCGCTAGCTGTAATTTTCATCTCGTGGACTTTTGAAATCCCTCTCCCATTTCTCTCTCTTTCTCATTTTCAGCAAGTGGATCCATCACATGAATATATATATATATATATATATATATATATATCTATACATATCTATACATATATAAAAGAGTGCATAAAATTGCACTGTTCCTCGTTGGTAGCCAAAAACACACCGTTTGGTGTTTTTTTTTTTTTTTTTTCCTTTTGCTTTTTCATGGAAACCTTTTTTTTTTTTTTTTTCCTTCATGATCTTTATCTTTATTTTTTTTATTTTTTTCCTTTATGTGTTTTTTTTTCTTTTTAAAAAAAGTTTTGGTGTTTTTGTTTCTTTTTATTTTACTTTTTTCTTTTCAAGTTTTTTTTCTTCTAACCTTCTTCAACTTTGCTTTATCATCATCATCATCAATATCATTATTATCATTATCATTATTATTATTATAGTTGTTGTTATTGTTATTAATTTTTTCAAATTTTACTTGTCGTTTCTTAAATTTATGCTTATACATTTTCAGTAGAACTTTGTTTTTCCCTTTTTTTTTTTCTTTAATTTCTTTATTGAAAACTCAATATTTTATCACTTTCTCTCTTAAATATTTTTTCTAATCACTATCTCAACTTTTTCACTCAAAATTCTAATTTTCTTAACTATAATCAAATCTAATTGTGATAAGTTTTCTTACATGATCAAACTTGTTTTTTTTTTTTTAAGAGTTTTCGCGATGGATTAAAGGAGGTTCTCAACTTTCTACTTTATTACTTTGGATAATATTTATGTGATTATTTTACTTTTTTGGCATGAAAATTAATTTCCATTTCATTATATTTCCTTAACATTTAACAGAATAATAAATTTGATTGTAAAATATGCACTTTATTAGTGCGTTTTTGTTTTTTTGGAAAATCTGTTTAAGTGTTATTGTTGTTGGTTTTTTTTTTTTTTTTTTTTTATGAAACTATTTGGTTTTTATGTCATTTTTCCATATTTTGTTTTTCTGTCGTTAACTTTTTCTGATCCCTTTTCTACTTTATTTTACTTATATTTTATCATTTTTCTTAAATTTCTGGCTCGTCTTTTTTCAAAAATTTTTTTTTTATACTTCTTCCTTTAACTTTTTTATTTTCTTTCTTTCTTTTTTTTTTTCTCCTTATTAGAAGCTCAATGTCCCAAATTTTCTCTTAAAATCTGTTTTATATCAGATTTCTCATTAGTAACTTTAATATCCTTAATTGATTGTGGTCTGTCTTCAAAAACATATTATGATATTACTGTTATTTTAAATAATCATTTACAACAGAATGATATAAAATTTTGATTTTAGATAACATAATGTATACCGTAAATATTGTGAAATAACAAAATAATCAATATAATTATGTATTTTATGTAATAAATATTAAGTCATCATGATTTTATGATAAATTGTAATTTTTGAATTTAGATAATTATTATTGTATTTTGTTTTTAAATTTAATTTTTTATTTATTTATTTTTCATAACTTTGTTTATATTACACATTATAAAAACTACAATGACAGTTTTATACGTGCATTGCACGTATTTGATAACTAGTATATATATAAAAGAGTGCATAAGAATTGCACGGTTCATCCTTGGTAGTCAAGAACACACCATTTGGTGTTTTATTTTTTTTTTTTGCTTTTTCATGGAAAACCGTTTTTTTTTTCTTTTTGCTTTTTCATGCAAACCCGTTTATCTTCTTCTTCTTCTTCTTCTCTTCTCCCCCCACCCCCCCCCCCCCCCCCCCCCCCCCCCCGCGCTTTCCTTTTTGCTTTTTCATGGAAAACCTTTTTCTTTTTTCTTTTTTTTTCCCTTTATGTGTTTTTTTTCTTTTTAAAAAAACTTTTGGTGTTTTTGTTTTCTTTTAATTTTACTTTTTTCTTTTCAAGTTTTTTTTTTTTTTTCTAACCTTCTTCTACTTTGCTTTATCATCATCATCAGTATCATTATTATCATTATTATTATTATAGTTGTTGTTGCTGTTATTAATTTTTTCAAATTTTTACTTGTCTTTTCCTAAATTTATGTTTATACATTTTCAGTAGAACTTTGTTTTTCCTTTTCTTTTTTCTTTAATTTCTTTATTGAAAGCTCAATAATTTATCACTTTCTCTCTTAAATATTCTATTCTAATCACTATATCAATTTTTTCACTCAAAATTCTAATTTTCTTAATTATAATCAAACATAATTGTAATAAGTTTTCTTTTCTTCGTTACATGATTAAACTTGTTTTTTTTTTTTTAAAGAGTTTTCACGATAGATTAAAAGAGGCTCTCAACTTTCTATTTTATTACTTTGGATAATATTTATGTGATTATTTTACTTTTTTTGGCATGAAAATTAATTTCCATTTCATCATATTTCCTTAACATTTAACAAAATAATAAATTTGGTTGTAAAATATGTACCTTATTAGTACGTTTTTGTTTTTTTTTGGAAAAACTGTTTAAGTGTTGTTGTTGTTGGTTTTTTATTTTATTTTATTTTTTTTTATTTTATGAAACTATTTGGTTCTTCATGTCAGTTTTCCATATTTTGCTTTTCTGTCGTTAACTTTTTCTTATCCCCTTTCTACTTTGTTTTACTTATATTTCATCATTTTTCTTAAATTTCTGGCTTGTCTTTTTTCAATTTTTTTTTATACTTCTTCCTGAAACTTTTTTATTTTCTTTCTTTCTTTTTTTCTTCTTATTAGAAGCTCAACGTCCCAAATTTTCTCACTTAAAGTCTGTACTATATCATATTTCTCATTGGTAATTTTAATATCCTTAATTGATTGTGGTCTGTCTTCAAAAACATATTATGAGATTACTGTTGTTTTAAATAATTATTTACAATAGAATGATATAAAATTTTGATTTTAGATAACATAATATATACCGTAAATATTGTGTGTTTAATATAATAAATGTTAAGTGATCATGATTTTATGATGAAATGTAATTTTTGAATTTACATAATTATTATATTTTGTTTTTGAATTAATTTTTTTTTTATTTTTCATAACATTGTTTATATTACAAATTATAAAAACTCCAATTACAGCTTTATATGTGCAATGCACATATTTGATAACTAGTATATATAAGAAGTCTTTAATCCCGGGTGATATCCGACAGTGACATGACACGAAATTGCCATCAGCACATGTGCAGGTAGAGGATGAAATGGTTTTTAAATTATAAACGAGGACAGAATGGTAAAAGTGAGTCAATAAAAAAAGGCAAGAAATATATATATATATATATATATATATAAAATTTGGTTATGGATGTGCTGTTTAGATTAGAGGATAGAGATGTAAAGTTAGGAAAAATGGAATGTAAAACAGTACTTAAAGAATGTGAACTCAACTGTGGATGCATGGAATACAAACAAACATGATTAAAAAAACACAAAACATCATCAATCTAGTTCCTTGTCTGATGGCCTTGGCAAAACGAAGTTATGTCTTTATGAGACCTTCTCTGTTAGCATCTTCTCCCAAACCCTTGAGAAGAATTTTCACGGCATCTTCAATGGCTAATATGGTCTCTGGTTCTTCCTCAGAACACAGCTCACAACTACATTTTCAAGCTTAGCGCTGGAATGTCCCTCATCCAAAGCGCCCATTGAGACAACAAAAAATACACTAAAGAACATTGACCCACATCTGCAAATTCATATAGTACATTTCATGTTTGTTCTTTTTTTTTTTTTCCCTCCCAGTACTGTTGTTACTCAACACTTTCTTTTCTTATCCTTCTATATATATATATCAGATTGTGAATTTCACATATTTTTATCATTTTTTGGTCCTTTTAGCCCATGTTTGGTAAGGAGGAAAGAAAACAAGACGGAAACAAAAAAATAAAAGTAAAAGAAAGTAAGAGAGAGATAAAATATTTTACTTTTCCTTTACGTTGTTTGGTTTTATAATAGGAGTTGAAAGAAAAAAAAGTTGTATAATTATTATTTTCTTTAAATAAACATATTCTTTTACTTTAAGAGCAAATGTAAAAAAAATAATTTTAATAGTTATACAGTGGATTTTTGTTTTTGGAGGGATTAAATTTATAGATCCCATTGTACTTTTTTTCCATCCATTTTTCCTTTTTATTTTCTCTCTTTCCTACCAGACAAGTCAATCTAATATTTTCTATCAAATAATCCCTTCACCCACTTCCTCCCTTCCACTTTTCCACCATACCAAACACAGCAGTATTATTGTGGGTTTCCACTTGCTTGTTGATTTCAAGATTGGTTTCCATGGAACGACATTAAAACCTGAAACGACAAAAATATGAAAACTACATACGAGGGAACAACAATAAGGCATTTTTTCCCCATGTCTTTTGTCGTTTGCACTTTTTTTTTTTCTTTGGGGATAACTGTCGTCTTTTAATTACTGTTGTCTAAAACCTAAAACGACAGAAATATGAAAAATACATATGAGGGAAACCACAACAATAAAGCCATTTTAATTTAAATAATGATAATAATAATAACAACAACAACAACAACAACAACAACAAAGCCATTTTTTAAAATGATTGTACCTTTTTTTTTTCCCTGCAAAGTGCGAACTGTCGTTTTTCTAATTAGTGCGCATTTCTGAGGTTTATCATGACGTTCACCTTTTCGTCGTGCTTAAATTTTGCCATCGTTTGACTTCAAATGTCAACTTTTTTTTTTTTTTTGGGCGAGAACTTTGAATATCAACTTCGAATAATGTTATCAATTTTCTATATTGGGTCCCTTTAGAATATTGCTCTCGTTTTGTACTTGTACGTTCACTTCATGGTTCCTTGTCTATTTCCCGTTTTCATTTTAGTTGCTCCAATTTAAAATGCCGTTGCTCATATTTTGTTATGTTTATTACTGCCGTTCCATTTTGTTGATGTCCGTAAGTATTGTCGTTTTCATAGTACGATGCTCGTTTTTTAATTATTGTGTTTTGTCCTCTTAAAATAAGTTGTTTTCTTTTCTTTCATTTTTTTTTGCCGTTTCATGTTTCTAATGTTGTTCCATTTTTGGTGAGGTTCGTTTATAATCATTGTTTTCAGTATTGTTGCCGTTTTTAATCTTTTTTTTTTTCAATTAAATTTGGTTGTCCTCTTCAAGACCCATTGTCGTTTACCTTTTTTTTTGTCGTATTTATGTATGGCGTTGTTTTTTCTTTTGTTGTCTAACATGTTTTAAATCGTTTTTCAGTCTTATTATGGTTTTAATATTTAGTGCGGTATTTTATACTATATATATAAGATGTTTGTCGTTTTAGGTGTTTATTGTCGTTTTTCTTGGTTTTAAATTTGATTGTTCTCTTGTTTTGAAAATTAGTTTATACTGAGTTGGCGTTCCTAAACTTTTATTGTGGTTTTTGGTTATGTTCGTCATTTTAAAAATTAACAAAACAGATGAAATGGCACAAATAATATGAATATAACAAGCATATACATAGAAAACTGAACTCTAATAACAACCTCGTTCAACTAAGGAAGTCGGCAGAATGTGCTTAAATAAGGCGCTGAATATGATACTTAAATATTTTCTGGGAACTTTGATTATATATATATATATATATATATATATATATATAGTAGTAGCAGTACTGCAAGTCTGCAACGACATCCCATACGTACTCACGACCTAGTAATGTAAAAGTCACTACTTATCTATATAGAAAAATGTTTAGGGCATAACTCTAATTCTAATTTTTGAGTATTATTATATATGATATATAAATTATCATTTTTTTTATTGATAAATGTTTAAAGTATTGTCATATCAATTAGTTGTATCTATCAATACAAATATAACACGTAAATTAATATTTAAAAAATTGATATTAGAATTGGTGTCCCGCACTACTCATATATATATATATACACAAACATATATAGAGGCTGTAGCCAGAGGAAAGACCACTTCTAGAGATGTTAATAAGCTGACATTCGGTCAGTAGACTTCTATATCAATTTAAAGAAACTATAGACACGACATAGGAAACAATAAAGTTCTCTTTTTAATTTTAGTTAGATTGGAATTAAAATTACCAATGTCAATTCAAAGCACTAACTAGCTAGCTAGCTCGATTAATTTTAAAAAATAAAAGTCGCGATCGTTCCATTGGACAAACCAGCATCTACATTTATATATAGTGCTTTTACACAGAGCAGACACTAATCTATACACAGAATCGTTATTGGGTTAGTGGCGAGTGGATTGCGAGATCGACGACATTTGTAGTCAACAATTCAATATAACTATATTTCATATTTATATTATTTAGAATCTCCGTCAAAGTCAAACTATGTATACATACACATGTTGCCATCGCATCCAGCCTAACTCTCCCATAAATTGGACTTTTTTAAACTATAAGATATTAATTTTATTGAATTCTATACACATGCTATAATTTTGGATAATGCAAATCATTGCTGGTCCTATGTCATACACATTTAACTGTTTCTATAAAAGACCAAGAGGGTCGATATTCCCGAAAGAAGTTAGCTCATTGGTCCTCCTTTCAGCAGGAAAATTAAACAAAAAAAGATTAAAATTATTTTTAAAAAAGAAAAGAAAAGGAAAAAAAAAAACCCGAGAAGGAAGCCAAGTCATAAGCTTGACTTCTGACCTTTTCTGTGGCATCTCGGTCAACCAGCGGAGCATGCCCTCATTCGTCAGGTCATCGTGCATGTCCTTTTCATTACATATTTATATATATGGATAATTAATATATATATATATATATATGTTATGTTATGTTATGTATGTACATATAATAGCCAACTATATATATAGATAGCCAAAGGAAACATATACGAAATCAATCAATGATGGTACAGAAAATGGCATCAAAAATATGTGTGTGTGTGTGTGTTTATATAACTATTTTGTGCAGCTTCAGCTTTGGCGTAGCATGGGGAGCCAGATCCTCAGCCCCAGCAATCTCCAGACTGATCTCCCAACAACTCTTCAACACCATCTTCCTCCATATGGACGACTCCGCCTGCCCTGCCAACCACTTCTACACCTACGACGCCTTCATCTCCGCCACCAGATGCTTCCCCAGATTCGCCTCCGTCGGGAATCTCGCCACCCGCAAGCGCGAGATCGCCGCCTTTCTCGCCCAGATCTCCCACGAGACCACCGGTGGTTGGGCCACCGCCCCTGATGGTCCCTACGCTTGGGGCCTCTGTTTCAAGGAGGAGGTTAGCCCACAGAGCAACTACTGCGACTCCTCTGACACCCAGTGGCCCTGCTCCCCCGGCAAGTCCTACAAGGGCCGCGGCCCCATCCAGCTCTCCTGGAACTACAACTACGGCCCCGCCGGCGAGGCCCTTGGCTTCGACGGCCTCGGCTCCCCTGAGGTCGTCTCCAACAACTCCGTCATCGCCTTCAAGACCGCCATTTGGTTCTGGATGACCCCTCGGTCCCCCAAGCCCTCTTGCCACGACGTCATGGTTGGCGCCTACGTTCCAACCCCGGATGACGTGGCTGCCAACCGCACGGCCGGTTATGGACTCGTCACCAACATTATCAACGGTGGTCTCGAGTGCGGGATTCCCAACGATGCACGTGTCAACGATCGGATTGGTTACTTCCGAAGATATGCCGGCCTCTTTAATGTTGACACCGGTCCTAATTTAGATTGTCAAAATCAAAAACCCTTTTAATTGATCATATTGTTATTTTGTTAGCTTTTGAATTCAAACATTTCCGGAAGCAGTTTTCCTACTTAGCAGTCAAGAACTGTTTTGATAAATAAACCAATGTTGTGAGTCCCTTGTTACTTCAGTTGTTTTCGGTTTGTGATGATCTTAATTATTCTACTTAACCTGGATTCAATCAGCCAAATAAATAAAAAGAACTACCTTGTATTTTCTTTTTAATTATGTCATTTAATTTCCACTGTTTGTCAACTGCTTGCATTCATTTGTGATCATCCGACTTTTTCTTCGTGTTATAAGAATAGAATATATGTGTATATATATTGATGGAGTGGTTATCAACCAATACGAAAGGGTCAATGGAGAAAAGGGCAAAGGGTAGTTCTTTAACAAGAAACCCGCACAAAAACGGGGGAACAATTCCTTTTTCATGAATATATGTAAATCGCAATATAATCTTTATATCTTTATATTTATATTTATATTTCATAGAAGAAGATGGAGAATGACATTTTATTTTATGTTGTCTTGCATTTTGGCATATGTTACCGTCCTTTAGTTTAGTGGATCGTTTTATCTCTATTCTACAATTGGACATATAGAAAGTTCACAGGCCAGTGCTAATCAAAGTTTTTAAGGTGGAGAGTTAAAACAGGACTTCTAAGTATTTGTACCTTTGAATTCTTTTGTGGTTTTAAACTTTTGTTCTTATTTATTTTCTTCAACAATTCAATCTCTAAGGGGCTATTTGGAACAGTCATTTGAAGTTGGAATTTTTCCTCTCCCCCCACCCCCTTCCCCCCAAAAGTTGTTTGTTTCACCATCTCATTTTTAAAAAATGAGATGTTCTTGTGTCAAAATACTCACAACGATAAAAAGAATAAAATAAAATATATATTGCATTTTATTTTTTCCATACACATTTAAAATTTTTACGTTATTTCTTATATGACAGTTTATTTCAATTTACACTCTAACCAAATATGCGTTTTCAAACATTCACTCATTTTTAATTATATATATAAAAAAAAAAACCTCCAAAGCTCCAACTTCAATTGGTGTTGCAAACGGGTTCTTAATATTAAAAAGAATAAAAATTTACTCCAAACTTTTATATAAGTTACATTTTAGGAAAATTTATGAATAATTCAGTGACTACATGATCAAACAACATCGGGGGCAAAAGTTTAAAACTTCAATAAATTTTAATTCCATCCAAAAATTTAGGTCATTAACCATTGGAGTTAACTATTACTATTGTCTCTTAGAAAAAAAAGTTATTGATATTATGTAAGATTTAAGGATATAATTGCAAATAAAAATATTTTAGTGCCTATATGGGGAGGTTTTAGAAACCCCAAAATCTTTTTTGTCTTTAATTTTAAAAGTCTATAACTTTATTATTTCAGGTTCAAATAAAATGATTTTAAAAAAATTACATAGAATTTTCAAGAGAAATGAAACTAGATTTATAATGATATTTTTTCCTAATAAATTTCAAATTTTTACATTTTTTTCACTCTAAATATATATTTTTTTAACTAAACACATTTTTAAAACTTATCTCAACTCCAATTTAAATATTTCCAAAACTCTGTTTATGATACCTCTCCAAAACTGGCCTTAAAAAACTTAAGTACTAAAACCCAAAAATTACGAATAAAACAAATAGCTAAAACCCAAAAAGAATAAAACAAATTACATATAAAATTGCCTCTATCTAATCCACCAACTACCGTTTTTGAGTCTCCTCTAGCTCATTAGTCTTCAACTACGTACTAACTAGGCCACATTAGATTAAAAAATAATAATAATAATAATAAAACTATTTGGAGGCTACAGGTCGGTCAGGTTATATTTATTTGTGAGTGGCACGGCTCTTCTTGCTTGAAAATTTGTGAACTGAGCAGCGAGAATACAATAATATGTATTATCAATTTCGGTTATTAAAATAATTCAAGTTTTTATGTCAGATGCTTTATGCTTTATGTTATATGTAAAATTTATTCAAAATTTTGTTATATCTAAAATCACTAATAAAATTATCCTACTTCTCAAAATAAATAAATAAAATTATACTATGTCAAACTCACCTATATTTGATTTTAGACCAAGTGATATTTACGTGCAGGCCCAAAATTTATATTCCCTTGGGGAAGAAGTTAGTCATTTCTCTTTTTTCTACCTAAATCTTCACATATATTGCAAACCTGCATGTTTTCAGTTGGGTATTCTTTTTGAACTTGTAAATATGAATTCAAATGTCAATTGTCAAAAAAAAAAAAAAAAAAAAAACTTTTACACACCTGAAGCTAATACAGAGATTAGATCAAACAATGGAGATGCTGTTAAAGAAAAAAAAAAAAAAGGAAAAAAAGTAAAAGAAAAAGAAGTCAGAGAGATTTTCGTGTTTCAGAAATTCATACTTCAGAAATTCAAAATCATGTACGATAATTTATCCATTTGGTTCTTGAATTGTTTAATTCCTGTCATTTGATCTTAGAATTCTTAATTTCACTATAATTGTGATCTTTCCGCCAATGGATATTTAAAAGTTGATGATTCTTGGCACGTGAGCATCACACATGCTTCAATATATATATATATATATATATAATATACAATTCATAATCATTTCAAACGGTTGACCACAACTTACGACTAAAAGGACGTTCATTTGAATTTCATAATCGTATGTGGCATACATATTAAAAAGACTTAAACTATTCCGACAATTCCTTGACCGAAAATACACAACCAGAATTAAAAACAAATATATGCCGAACAAAAAAACTCAAAATGATCGTGTATTACAAACCAAGTCTTGATACTTTCTCATTTGGCCTCGCAGTCTTGATAGTTGATACTATTAACCAAGTCTTGAAAATCTTGGACCACTACTCACAGTACCTAAGAGATTTTTCTGGTTCCAAAATTCCACTCCAAAACCCACCACTGTCTCCCAAAACGTTTTCCCTCAATTTCTTTCATAGCTTCTTTTCCCTCCATTTCGAATAAACCTATGTCATTTTCACTCATTTACCCTTTTAATATATAGCACGCGTGATACTCACGTGCCAGGAACCGTTAGATTTGAAACGTCCGTTGGCAAAAGGACCATAATTGTAGTGAATTTCAAAGTTGAAGGACTTAATTAGTGACGAAAATTAAACAACTCAAGAACCGGATGAACAAATTAAACTGTACTTTCTGAACGGACCCAGACAAAAACACCACCGCCCTATATCTAGTCTCTAGCCCACCTTCAAAAGCGTCGCCGTATACAGAAACAAGAGACAGAACAACATTGTATGCTCTTTTTTATTTTATTTTCATTTTATTAATCAGCTCTCTCTCTCTCTCTCTCTATATATATATTTTAATATATATATATATATATATATATGTAGCCGCAGGAGCAGGATGAACTCCAATCCCAAATTCAGACTCCTAAACTCTGTTACAGCTTTGTTAGATAATTAAATTAGCAAAGAAATGGAGATTATGAGGCAACCACCGAAACATGTTCTGTTGTAAACAACACAGTCAATCGTATTAAACAGACAAAAAGTTTTTTATGGCAATTTTGGCATCATGGAAATGGATCATGTACAATGATGATGATGATATGGCATAATTGTATTGGTGTTGTAAGCAAATTATAGGAGTTGGAGTCCAGTACAACGCTAACCCACAAACTAACTCAGATATATCAGATCAGGCAAAAAAAAAAGAAAAAAAAAAAGGAGAAGCTGGATTTGTAGCCTTGAATCAAAATCAGCATGGGCATGCCCTTGATATCTTTAATCTCTTGACCGCTGACAAGAACATCCTGCAAAATATATATATGTAGATACATTATTTTAATTTGATGCACCACTAAATCAAAACAAATTGAACTGATTGGTGAAAGATAAGCATAAATATATATATATATATATATATATATAGATGCATCTACATGAAATTAAAAAAAAAAAAAAGAAAGGGGAGAAAGTAGAAGAAAGAGATCACATACTCCCAAGGAACATCACCAACCATCAACCAATCCCCTTCCTCGTCTTCATAGGTTAGTACATGATGATGAAAGTCCTCGCACGTGTCTGCATCCACCTCCGCACCCCCTGCATGCAGAGTCATGCGTCCAATTAATTTCATCATCATCCTTATTATTCGTTTCTATGTATAGGTATATATATATATATATATATATATAATTATTCATGAATTATATATAAGTAAGTTTGGTAAGTAGGTATAGGACTATAGGAGTAGTATTATGGAGCTTACAAAGAATGTTAGTGTGGAACATATGGTCAAGAGTGGCAATCAAGTCGGGATAGCCATGGTGGGCCAATATGTCAAGCTTTCTGCCAATGGGATGCCCTTCCATGTATACCTTCACGTACAGCTTACTCCCAATTCTCTCTTCATTATTATTATTCCCATTGCAGTGGTAGTACTGCTCATGATGATCACTACTACTTCCACCTTCTCCCACGTCTGCCGTTGGATTCGTCGATGATGCCCAAATCTCATGACCTGATGATGATGATGCTTGCAGTTGATCCCTACATATATATATATATATATATATATGTATCATAAAATTATTGGTCAACTAATAAATCAAAATTAAGTATTCAAAACCAATAAAGAGGCAACAAAAAAAAAAAAAAAAGAGTTTTTTAAAAAAAAAAAAAAAAAAAAAAAGAGGAGGGGGAACCTTGGAATATTAGAAATAATGGAATGGTGGTGCAGGTTAATGAAGTGACGTTGGTGAGAGGGAGAAATGCTGAGTCCCAGCTTAAGATCAGTGCTGAGATCTGTGTTGAAGAAGCGACTACTACTAGTACTGTTGTTGTAATTACTAGTACTGCTACTCATACTCATCTGATCATGATGACCGATTGACGACGACGATGCCGATGAAGATGTAGAAGCACCTCTCCCTGATCTTCCCATTTTTATTATTATTATTTTTTTCGGTTTAGAAACAAGTTTTCTTTTTCATCTCATCTACTCATCTCTCACGACCTCAAGGCTTTAGTACAAGTTGAGGGCTTTTACCTTTTAGGAGGAGAGGGGGATTTAGAGACAAAGGCAAAAGCCAAATCTGAATTTTTGTTCCTTGTTTGGGAGGCACGCTCTTGACATTACTGGCTTCCCTCTGAAATGTTGTCGGCCCAACCGACATTTACACGTGTTTACACCACCCTTCCCCCCCCCCCCCCCCCCTTTTTTTTCCCCTTAATCTCTAGACACCAATAAAGCTCATTGTTTATGTTTTCCTGTTGTTTATTTATTGGACTTGTGTAACTTGGGATGCAATTATATGCTATTATTTTTGTGGGTGGTGTGTGCGTGTATGTGTGAAAGAAAATCATATACATAATTACAACATATATATATATATATATATAGATATGTAGATGGGTGCGTAGTATAATGATTTGGTGTAGAGATTTGGCTGCTCATGACTTGAATCTTTTTTGGATGGGGGGTGTCAAAAAAGAGCTTTTAACCTTTTTGTAGATCATTGTATCAAACGACAAATATTAAACAAAAAGTGAAGCGGCGCCCGATGGTAGCTGCTGCCGCTGATACTACTACTTTTGAAAAGCAGCACCAACAACATTACTATTCTTTGATTTGAATTTCAAACATGCACTATATTTGCACTATTGTTTGATCTCTCTCTCTTTCCTGTCATTACAATCTCACAAATAATTATTAGTATTACTACAAATTTAGAGACGTGTATTGGCATCGGGTATGTAATTAATGGTATGAATAATTTGATTTGGACAAAAGCGTGGGAGGTATTGGCAGCAGAGGTCGAGGAATATTGAATGAATGTAGACAATATTTAGTTTGTATATATATATATATATATATATAAATATATATAAACATAAAAATATCTATAAGAATACATGCATGTAGAGGAGGCATAGCCTTAATTAATATGTGACTTGAGGGTACAAAAGCATCGATGCGTGTGGACACATTTTACATGGGAGTGGGGGAAGCAGGAACAAAAGTAATTAAAACAGAGGTTGCCACATGTCTAATGATAATAGACTTTATAAAAATAGATTTCCATATCAACGTTCAAAAATGCAAAATGCATTATTATTTTCGTGTTTGCGCATGCACGGGGGTCTCCTTGGAATTTTCAGTTACCACCCCCCCCCCCCCCCCCCCCCCCCTCTCCTCCTCCTATTCTTCTTCTTCTTATATAACCCGTTATTAAATATAATTTACATGTAGCCATATATATATATATATATATATTATCCTCACATACTCACTCATATACACAATTTCCGTGTCTCTCTCTCCTTTTTTTTTTTTTTTTTTTTTTTTTTTTTTTTTCTGGAACATAACATCCACACACATGTTCCTTTTTATAGAGGGGGAAAAAACATATATTGTCTAATGGAATATTCATAGATGGAGAGAGAGAGATGAATGCTTGCCTGGCACTGGCGTTCACTTTATAAATTGGAGTTGGATCGTTTTATTCAAATTTTTTTTTTAATATCAAGAAATGATATATAAATAATAATATCATGTCACATTATTTTAAAAATATTTGAAATATTTTGTAGTTTTATTAAATGATTAAGCAAAATAAAACAGGTTAAACACACCACCATTTGAGATATTAAAATAAAAGGAAACATGGGGGTGTGGATCCTTAATCCTTATGAATTTACATAGGGACATTGTTGTGCCTCCATTTTCAATAGTGGTTGCAAATGTTGTAAAACATGTATTCTCTTCGTCACTCGCTCAACTCCTGTCGTGGAGACAAACAAACAAGGTTAATAATAATTATGGACGCAAATCAAAACTATAAGTGCCTTCAGAATCTCTTTATTTTGAAACTCTTGCTCCACCCCACGTGTACATTGCCTTGCCTCTCTCCTCCTATTATTATTATTATTATTATTATTATTTTCCTCTCTCTCTCTCAATTTCCATTCCATTCCATTACTAATGAGAAATTGTCGTGTCTATGTTATTCTTATTCTTATTATTAATAATCTAAAAAGGGAGGGGGGGGCAACAAAATCTAGCTTAGAACTAAAGAAATGGAAAATGGACCAGGAGCGACGAGTAAGGAAAGCAAGATTTTGAATGTAAATATATTTATAGAAAGGTGAGAGAGTGAAAAAGGAAAAGAAGATGTTCCCCACCTTCCCTCCCCTACTCTACCAATTGCTAACAATTGCCATGATGGTCATATATGCACCCAAAGACATTATCCTCTGTTTTCCTGTCTCCAATAAAAATCATGTTTTTCTTAATGCTACATCCCGTACAGTCTCTTTTCTCTCTTTCTAATTCTCTGTGCGTCTGTCAAGTGTCATCCTCAATGCAAAATTGTTTTCTCTTCTCTTCAACAATTACCCCAAGTTTTTATTTTTTATTTATTTTTATTTATTTTAAGCATATATGTATTCTTATGACCACTGCATGAATAATGATAATGTCACCACACACATAACAATTGACATATGATATATTATAATAAAAACACTATCACTCTGCTATATATGTTTACACATTTGGAGTTTTCTATAGAAAAGCCCCTTATACATATATGTATTTTCTTTTTTTGGGGCCCAAAACACTGCTATACATATATTTTGTACGTACACACACACACACACACACACATATATATATATATATATATAACAGTCGGTGCACTGATTTAAATGTGGCTGTGGTGGTTTCACCAAGCAACGTGTACACAACATCCCCCCAAACTCCTACTCTCTCTCTCTTTTTTTTTTTTGTTTTTTTTGGGGGTCTCCTTGTCCCAGCAGTGCTTGCTAGTTGCTATATGCTTCTAGCCTTCAGTCCCGGCTGAATTCATCCCTTTTTCTTCTTTTTAACCAAAAAAAGGAAAAAGAAAAAGAACAATAATTGGTCAAAGTGAGATCTGCTTTTTTATCATCCCACATATAAACGCATGTCCGCATGATCTGACCCTACAACACTAGCGTCTAGACTTGAAGACTCTTTTCACTCTCTCTCTCTCTCTCTCTCTCCATATATATATATATATATATATATATATTAGCCCATTCATCTCCAACTTTAGGCACTGATTTGCGGCAATCTTGTTCTTTTTTTGTTTCCCTCTCAGCCAGCCAGCCCGCCCTCAGCCCCTTCCCCCAACAGAACTTCGCTGTCTTTTCGAAGTCTGCTTGCGTCGTTTCTTTGTTTCGACGGGAATGAGTGAGGAAGAAGCTTCTATTCTATATATACATATGTATATATATGTATTAACAACCAGTACACAATACACCCCCTAATGTTGGCCGTAATTAACTCTGACGTTTCTACCTCTTTTTTGTCTCTCCTCTTCTATTTTATCTACTCTAATTCCCTTCCCCCTCCCCTCCCCTAAAAGTAAAAGTAAAAACCTCTTTCCTTCGGCGCCTACCTAGTACTGCTACTAACTGCCTCTTTCCAAACAATACACCCCCTTGTCTCTTCAACTACTGCCACCCCGCGTGATCATAACTCATTCCATCAAAACGTTTTATCCCAAAAATAAAAAAATAAAAAAATTGCTCAATTTTAACAATTTATTTAATTTTCTCCCTTCATTTAATTTCCGATTTCTGCTTGGATCATTGATTGAAATTGATTGATTTTTTAAACATTATTTATAATTTTTATTGATTTTTCAGGAAAAAAAAAATCCAGTAAAAAAAAAATAATCGGAGATGAAACGAAGAAACAAACGGAACCTAATATTTTAAAGAGCTAGTCACCAAATATATAATATATATATATATATACAGGAATAGTTTTAGATTCGGTACCTAATAGTTATCCGACGATATGAACTTCAGTTACTGGGAATGTAAATTCAGGAGAAGAAAATGTAAAATATGGGGAATTTACGTTCACTTTAGCTACTTTTTCTTATGCATGAATTCACATTCCTATAACTAAAATTCACATTACCGGATATTATGAGGTACCGGATGTAAGACTTTGTGTGTGTGTGTGTGTGTGCATAATTTTAAAGAGCTACTACCACTGTTTCCGTTTCGGCATGTCCTCAAGTTTACACATATTTGGACTTGTCGCCCCCCTCCCAAATTTTCCAACATTTTAGGTTTCTGTGGAGGTTTGCTTAATCGTTAAATTAGTCTTCAAAAGGAATTGTCAGCAACATCTCTAAATCACCGTCAGGTTAACACAAATAAGAATCTAAACCCAGTAGAATCTACAACTGCCAAAAAATGTGACGGCCTAAAAAGTATCACAAAACATTCATTTGTATGAATACTGCGACAGAAAACTTGCCACCTCAGCTGCAACCTCGTAAGCACCCTCAACGCATCGGCCCAAGGCGACACCTGAAACGTAGTTGCCACCCAGAAACAGCCCTTGCAATCCTGTATCCCTTAGAACAGCTCTGGCCGCATCAAGAGTATCCAGATGACCGATCAAGAATTGTGGAATGGCTTGTGGCCACACTTTGACGCCCAATGCAAGCGGATCCTTTGCATTTGGTCTTACCAGGACTTTCCTCAAGTCCCTATCAACAGCTTCCACAAGTTCACCTTCCGTCTGTCAACAAATAAATGACCCTTACAGAAAATATTTTATACAGTCGACAAAGTAATCGAAGGCCGCAGATAATATGATCCTTTCAAGCATATCTATACATGCAACACCGAACAAAGTTATTCCTGTTAGATCCCATCTCCAAACTGGAAATTACTACAATAAGTGGTCAATTTTCCAAATTACAGGATAAGAGGCATCTCGTCAAGAGCTTAACTAATTTGTTATGTCCTTGACTAACATTTTTTTCCATATAATACCGCCTGGACAAATTGTTAAAAGCAGTAATCTCAATATGTTGTTTCTTCAATATATCACAAGGCCAATTGTCAAGTTCCCCTAAATATGATGAAATGCCTTCTTTCAAATCACGATCAAATCTCATTTCAGAATTTACTTTACCTTGGACAAAATCCCAGGGTTGGTGGCCCCTCCAATGTAGTTTAAAAGCAGTACCCTTCCAGCAGGTGCCCGGTTAGGAAAGAGAGATGAGCTGTATATAGTTCCTGAAAAAATCCGATAAAATCTAAAGCTAACTTTGACAGAAATGAAGTACTTAGCATAAAGCATGAATTCACAGCACAACTACAGTTACTAAAACCATGGAACATTCACCTAAAGTTTCAACCCCCTGGCTGCGCGGATGCAATTGACCAAAACCCTTAAGTTCACCATCTATCAAGCATTCCGTCCGAATTGCATCCTTCGGATATGAAACAGTCACAGATGCCACTGGTGGGTAATAAAATTTGGACAGTGAATCTGCGGCAGTCGCCTGCAAAAAACAAAATAAGAGGGAAGCAAAATGATTGGATATATCATCCCTGAACTGACGAATACAAACTAGATAGAAAATTTCACCCAAATGTCCAAAGGAAAAAAAAAATCCAGGAAAAAATAATGCTCAGGAAAGAAACATACAGAGAGAGGACGCAGTAAACTACTTGCAACGTAGGAAGGAACAGTCAAGATAACACTTTTACTCAGTATTGAAACCGATCCTTCTGGCGTTTCATATGTCAAATTGTACTGTCCATTATCCAACTTACTAATACCAGAAAGCTTCCAAGATAGTTTCACTTTGCTACCCAAACTGCCCAAAAAAAAAAAAAAAAAAAAAACAATGCATCATAAGAATACAACGTAAGTTGGAATAGCGAATCACTAAACAAAAGGAACATACCTTGTAGAAATTGCGTTTGGCAACATAGCAAGTCCTTTCCTGAAAGAGCCAACTGTTTGGCCCTTTGGTTTTGGCAGACGCCTACAACATGAATAAAATTAGGGCTCTGAAATTGAACTTTGTAAACATTACAGTGAGCAAGATACTAAAACGCTTGAACGGAGATGCAAAATATGTGCGTACGGATCTCGAGGCGGCATGGGAACTTGATTTCTCTCCTGCATTGCTTTAAAAGTGCCACCAATGATACTTCCTCCATTTTGCTCAAGCTTCCAAACTTTCCCAAAAGCTGCTTTCATGCTTAATTTTGAAGGATCACCAGCATAGACACCTGGACATGACAAGATTGTCCAATCAACAACGTAGCCATAGTGAAATTTTTATGATTTACTGTCACCATACTAACAACACAAAATTCGGAAAAAATAATAAAAATATACAAAAGCAGAAAATGGTATGAAATGTGGAGTCAGGACCTGAACAAAAAGGCTCAATCAAACGTTCAAAGACCTCATCGCCGAGATTACGGCGGACAAACTCCTCAACTGATTCCTCGCGTCCCTGTCACCTTTGTCAAGGTTGCTGAGAAATGAGAAATCTTGAAGCATAAAAGAAAAGAGAGAATAGTGTTAAAAAAAAAAAAAAAGAGAGCGGGGGAAAGGTGACAAACTGGAGGAGGAGGAGGAGGAGGGCGAATGCCAAGGGCACCAAAACCAGCCCTGAGTTTGCCGGGGAAGCTCATCAGGTCAAAGAAAGGCAAATCGGTGGGTTTGGAAGGAACGGGTCTCAGCTTCCCCTTCCACAAGACAAACCTAGGTGCATTTGGATCCCCTAACACCAGCTCGTCTTTCAATCCGCTATCCACCTAATTACCAGACCGAAATAATATCTCAGATTGAAGATAGATATATGTGTAATTAATTAGAAGAGACGAGTACATACGGCCATGGTGAGCATGGGATCAGAGGGTTGGAAACTGTTGGGGCCCTCCTCCCAAAGATAGCCGTCTCTTTGGACGGTGGTGATGTTGCCGCCGACTCGAGAGCCGGCCTCGGTGACGAGGAGATTAGGAGCGACGCCGGCGTGCTTGGTGGAGAGGGCTTGAGCGATGCAGAGGCCGCTGATGCCGGCGCCCACGATTACGGTGTCGGAGACGGAGGAGGGATCGCCGTCGAGGAGGTTGGGCTGAGAACCGAGCCTGTCAGCGACGGAGCATCGGAATTTGGGAGAACGGAGAGGAGGTTTCTTAGTGGAAAGAGGGAAAGGGGGGCGTACAAAGCAGCAAGAGGGACGGAGGTCAATGCCTGCAAATGCAATGGCCATGGAGGTGGCAGTCGACATGCTCATTGCTCGCTCCTCCTACAATCCAAACTTCTCCACCCACCACCCAGTATCCAAAATCCAAAATCCAAAAAACAAAAACAGACTGAGGATGATATTTTTATTTTTCTTATCCTTTGGATTCTCCAATCCCCACTCTTATCACTACTCATTCATTCACTGCCCAGCAAAGCCCCCCAAAAACCAAAAAAAAAAAAAAAAAAAAAAAAAAAAAATCTCTCTCCTCTCTCACTACGAGACTCGAGAGTTGTGATCACCTACTCTCTGTTCTGATTTCGCTTCCGTGAGCCTTTCTTTCGTTACTCATCATCTCCTTCCCCCTTCCCAACTTCCAAACTTTTTACTTCCATTTGGACCTTTCTACCCCTTTAATCTCCCTTCCTTTTTTTACTTTTACCTTCATGGTGAGATTACTCGTTTAAAATGTATAATATGTTTTTCTTATGGCTGAAAAACAATATTATGAAGTTTCTTTTTGCTAAATAATACTATTATGAAGTTGTTTATCCACGTTAATATTTTTTTTTAAAATGGAGATGAACGGAAAAGGCTACAGGGGCAATATGGTACTATCATCTCAAATTAAAACGTATGCGCACTGCGCACACCGGAGTACAGTAGAAGCCTTTAGTTCGTTTCGAGAAAAAGCAAGTTTCCATAAGCTTCTTATTTCGCGCCCTTTTTTTCCCCCTTCGATTTCCAATTTGATTCAGGTTCAGCAAAATTTCCATTTCGAAAACCCTCCACTCTTCTCTCTCTCTCTCTCTCTCTCTCTAAGATTTTTGTTCCGCCAAAGGAACGGAGCTCATTCATCATCTCCGTCGTATTGCTGGTAAGTAATTTCCTTCATCTTTCTTTTCCCAATCTTTTTTTTTTTTTTTAATAATTTGTTTCGATTTTGGTTCGGATTCTTTCGGTTATTTTCGGAGATCTTATTGTAAAATTTCTGTCAATCTTGACCTGCTTCAATTGTCTCCATGATCCCCCCCCCCCCCCCACCCCCCCCCCCTTCTTTCTTTCTTTTTTTTTTTTTTTTTTTAAATTTTAATTTCTCGTAGATTTTCTGATCATTCTCAGATCTAGAGCCTGAAACCATGGCAGATTGTGAGTTCCACGAATTCACATTGTGGACTACTTTTTTTTGTCTTTACCAATTTCGCTTCGAAGTTCAAACTCCAGGAGTAAATTTCTTATTCTCATGAAGGAAAATAGTTCATGGTTATCAGGGCAGGATTTCATCCATATTTGATTTGTTTATTTTCAGTTTTCTTTTTTTGCCTAGTCGTTTATGAAGTTCCAATTACGAAATTTTTCTCCAAAATTCATGTTGGTAAACAGTTTATTAGCATCGTCCCAATGATAATTAGGTTGGGGTTGGTTGCCGAAAAAATTGAATTGAATGTTTGAAGTTTCTTTTTTTTTTTTTGTTTTTTTTTTTTAAATGTTTGAAGTTTGTGCTTCATTTTCTGATTTATATCCTTGTTGTCGTTTCTTTTTCTGTAATCAAATTGACTACAATATTGCTGGTTTTAACCCCTTTTTTCTCACTTAGGAAACAATTTAATTATAGCTTCTTAACTACTTTTATTTCTGATCTTTTTGTTGAGTTACATTTGATTTGATTTGATTTTTCTTTTTTGAAAAAAAAATTTCTTCCTACTCTTCAGGTTAACTCTGCCATTGAGGTATTGATGGTATCGTTTGCCTAACATCATCGCAAGGATGCAGGTTAACACACAACAATTGCAAGATGTAAGTAGGAACAATTTTTCAATCTCGTAGCTATTAAGTGAACTTGTGATATTTATCTTTTTCATTCCAAGTGTCTAATTGACGTAATATGCTTTCATCAGCTTATAGGTATTTGCTTTTGTTACCAGTTATGTTAGATAAGTTATAAGCATGCATTCAGACTGTCATAATTGTATTGAATTGGTGATAGAATTCTAGATACCTGCAATATTCTTTTAGAAACAAGAACATCTTTGCCTTTGTCTTTTCCCCTCTTTCTGTCGTTGTTATTTATCATTTTTTTCTTTATTTTTCCGTTGTTTGAGCTTGTCTAACCTCAACCAAACATTATCGCATTATTGGGAACACAATGACGTGTGAGAGTAGAAGTTGAATTTCCAGCTTCACAACCATTAAGGCTTGATTTGCAATTTTACTTCAAGTTTTGACATTACTGGATATTATTTCAGGATCGAGCAAGCCATTTCCGGAGTTTTGGAAGTATTAATCATCCATCTAACCAGTTCAGAAAGATGTCAATTGGAGTTATGGTAGATTCAATACCAAAGAAAACATCTAATGCTTCAAAGGAAAGTGACATTGGCAGGCTAAATGCTGAAAAGGTAGAGAACGCGAGCCATTCAGCACAAAGAAAAGGCAAGATCATAGAAGTGACAGCAACTAATAAGACAAAACCAACTGAAGCAACCAAGGCGGTTAACTCGCCATGGATTTCGACCAGACAAAAGGCAACCTCATCAGCGGTCATTCCTTTTCCAGGACAAATTCCTGATTTACCAGCCAGTGGGAGACCATGCAAACTTGGCGGAGCCAAGGATGCATCAGCACATTCACTACACCTTTCCACGAAGGATACCTCTGTTTTACAGTCAGATGATGATGTTAGCCGGGATAAGTTTATAGGGGTCTCCTATGAAAGGAAAGGAAGGAAGGACGGATCAAGAGAGAGCGTGCAGGAATTCACCTTTTCAACAGTGCAGGATGTCCCGAGGTCAGATGAACAAGTTTTCAAAGACAAAATCAATACAACAGAAAATGGAAGAACTGAAGCTCTGAGGCTGAAACTCCAGGAGATACTGGGCACTGTTCCATCACCTAAGTTAGGTGCCAATACTCCAGAGCCAGATAAAGAATTTGATCAGATGGGTGGGGCAGCTGTGAAGCCTAGACGGAGTTCTGATATGAAAGACAAGCCATTTGATCAGATGGCCGATATTGATCATTATTCTAAGTATTCAACTCGTGAGTTTGGTGCCAATACTTCAAAGACAGAAAAAATTTTTGATCAGATTGGAGATGCATTTTTCAAGCTTAAACAGGGTTCTGATAAGCAAGAGGAGAAATTTGATCAGATGGGTGGTGATAAACCATACAAGCTTAGACAGAACTCGGATACAATAGAAACTGATTCTGACTCTCCTGATAATAGAGTTAGGAGACCTGTGACTCGTTCTTTGACTCGGAAGAGGGCTCCAACCAAGGCGCAAAAGAAAACTACAAAGAGTGTTAAGCTCTTCGGTTACAAACTGAAGTGCAGAGACAAGAACATCCACTTTTGTAAAGGAGAAGTTCCCACAAGTCTGCATGCTACTGTCAGCGGTAATTCCCCTAAGTCTACACAACAGAAGTATGGTAACAAGACTTCCAGAGTTGAACCACGAAGGTTATTTCATTTTCACAAAAGGGATCTAGCAGATAAGATTCAAAAAGTCACTCATGGGAGTGAAAAACCACTACATGCTCAAAGAACATCTTCATTTTCCAATAAAATGAGAGATCATCTTGGGCTGGAGAAGGAAATTTCAAAAAGGAATTCTCACAAGATACCACTGACAAACAACAGAGATGATCAGTACGTGGATTTTGACACTTCAGAAAATATAAACCAACAAGAAAAAATTGGCAGGCCATCTTTGAGTCAACAGGAACACATTGGTAGCCCACTTGTAAGGAATGCTGTAAACCTACAAGATCAACAAGATGACGTTGATACCCTGCTCGTGAGGAACAATGTCAACATACAAGATCTCCCAAGTCCGACTCTAGGAATTAATACACCTGCTTCAAGTTCTTCCCTTAGCTCAATGCTTAAAAAAACAGACCAAATGGGAGAAATTTGTGGTTTCAAGGCTCTGCAAAGAAAAAAATCAGGCTGTGATGACGATGCACAAGTAAACTTTTCTGTATCCTTGGTTAATTTTGATGATCCTATGATATGTCTGTAGTGGTCCTCTCTATAAATTGGATTTGGGGTCTTATTGAACTTCAGGATGCTGCAATGAAGCTTAAGGATTCTCTGACTGGAAAAGCATCGCCTGACAGAGAAGAGAACAACTCAGAAACTCAAGACTCTGAAGATGCAGAAACTACTCTCTCTGAGCCATCGTCGGATGATAGGCACTCAGAGAGTTTTGAAGAAGCTTCACCCTCGTGTGATGAGTATGACCGTATGTTTTCTTCCAGATGCGTATTTCAATTTCATGATAATAAATTCACATAAATTTTCTACTTTCATTAGCTATTTCTATAAGATGGATTCGGGTTGGGTTACATTTAAAAGTTTAGCCTGTTAGGTTCTCAACCTTACCTTATTTGTGCTAAAATGCAAAGAAGAGCATGAGAAGCTAGAATATAACAAATCTGGTAGCCCTCTATGTCGTCTTTTTTCTTTTGTTGACCTTTGATAAGTTTTACTATGGTACTGCCAGCGTAGCCTAGCTTGTCATTGCTTTTAACCATAAATATTGAACTGTAATGGATATACAAAGTTTGCTTTAACTTTATAAGAAGTAATGCACTATGGTGCTAGAAGATCGAATCCCTAAGTTCATGCTAGTGATAAGAGCTATTAGTGAAAAGTAATAACATGCTTATATGAAGCTTAAACAGCAGTTGAATTTGGACAACAACCTCATAATAATGCCTAGACTTAGAAATGTGAAACCAGTTCTTATCCTGTGCAGGTTGCGGAAAAAATGACACGTTGTTTATGGAAACAAGTGCTCCTAAGAAAATGAACTTCATTCCTCCTCCAGCTAAAAGGCTCCGCAGCCATGACTTCAATGTTCAATTTAGTCGTATCAATAACATATCACTCTCTATTGAAGGCAAAACTTCTCTAATATCTGTTTTATAATTCTGTTTTCCTTATTTCCATGTCACATGTTATCAATTTTCGAAAACATTCATCGTAAAAGCATTAAAGTCTCGTCTCTGCACAAATTGGCAGGGAATGGAGACAGTAATTGGATAGCAGAATCTTCAGAGCACAACCAAGGGGATGGACTAACTAGGTTTTACCTTCTTTTCTTCTTTCCCATTTGGATCTGGAATACCAAGTAATTTTTATTTTTAACGTTCTGTTTATGCTTTTTGGTGTTTCACTTGGAAAGGGTGCTTGAACTGTTCGCATTGGAATTGGAAAAACTTAAAAACAAAATTAAATCCATGACTAGCAAGAAGTCCTCTGAAATTCTGATGTCTGTTGCCAAAGATGTACAACTGAAATTGCAGAATGTCGAGTCTCAAATTCAAACAGATATGTAAGTGTGATTTCAACAGTGTCTTCATAACCAAATTACAATGAAAATGGTAATAATAATTTCTGCTTTACGCTCTTCATGATATTTCAGGGGGAAACTTAAAAACCTCAGTACACTAAAACGAAAAAGGATGGAAATCAGGTTCGAAGGTAATATAGTTTTTCAGCCTAGTTTCTCCTCGTTTCCACAATAAGTTTGCGTGATATTTCTGCTTATGGATGATCTAACAATTTACTGACACAAGATCAGCTGTAGACGCTCTCCATTGGCTCCTTAAAATAATATTCATGATAGATAGGCGACTATCACTTTATGAAGTCAAAATGCTACAAATCCTGATGAATTTTTCATGATTCATAAGTTGAATGACAAATGTTACTTATGTAATTGTCAAGGAATGAAGCAGAAAAAATGACTATGCATTAACTGATTTTATTTATCTTTCTACAATCAATGGCCAAAGCTAACCAAGACAAATAATGCCATGTCTCTGAAGAAGCACAATTTAGATAATGAACCTCTGAGTGTGTTTTGCTCTTTTTGAAGCTTAACAACCAGGTATTTAGTTATTTAATCTCCATATTGTGCAGAGCAACAAGAAAAATTGCAATTGATTTACGAAACGTTCAAGGAACAGGTTAATCAACATCTGCTGGATTGCAAAAGCATGTTTGAAAGGTTGGAGGCAGACCAGTTGGAGTTTAAAGGAACCCTGGAAAAGCGAAGTGAGTCAACTTTCGTTGCTTCTTCTTTCTTTGGTTGTGTTACATTATATAAACATTTGCACGTACGATACATACATAGACCCCTAGGTAAATCTATGTCTAAGTATATACGTAAGGAAGCTAAAACATGGTTATACAAGGAAAGCCAAGAGTCACCATAATCAGATGATTCATATAATTATTGATGGTAGTTTTGTCCATTAAGTGCAGGAGGGAAACTAGAGATGTCAAATTAGTACTACTTTACTAGCCCTTGACGTCAAAATATAATAGAGATTGATGGTTTGAAATTCTAGAAATCTGGATAGTTTTGTCCCGAAAGTCTATTACCGGTTTATGTTACTAGAATCTTGTAGCAAGTCTTTGTTTAGTTAGCATTATTATTATTTTAAACTACAATTTACGATAGTGGAATATATAGTCAGTGATTCTACTGCTTGCATTACTAAATTCTATCATGCAGTCAATAAATTATGTGCATTGTTGTATGCGAATCTAGCATTCTTGGTAACGAAAGAGAGAAAAATAAAATATTACACAGAAGTTGTGTATGCTCTACTTAATACTGGTATTCTTTTATTTACAGAAACATCACATCAAAAGCTTCTCTTGCAAGCGGAAGGGACAGTAGAGACCTTACTAAAGGATGCCCAAAGGAAAATTACGGCAACACATGAGGCAAGTTTGTGACTTATGTTAACGTGAAAAAGGTTTTAAAACGTCCGAGTTTCCTTGGTAGAGCCTTGCTCACAAGAGAAGTTTTGGAATGAGATTCTCTTTCACCTTGTACGATATTCAATCAAAGTTTTCTCATGGTCCCGCAAAAGTCATGCATTTCAACAATTTTCTTAAGTATAATAATATAGCGCTAGAGATTCTGCAAGTTGAAACTCATATTTGATGTAGCTCTGAGACAATGCAGCATATATATATATATATATATATATATATAAATGGGCAGTGTGTAATTTTCTGTTGTGAAACTAATTTTGTGCAGTTGGCGCGGGGGAAGATGCTTCAGTTGAAACAAATTCTAGGTTTGTGTTTGAAGGAGGGTGTTCTGAGTTGACATAAAACAAATTCTAGATTGTGGGGGGCTTGGCTTAAAGCAAAGCATGACTTTTATTTCTCTTTTGACTGCTGTATTAGCCTCACCTGCTCTGAGCATATTATCTTCTTTCTTCTGGCTCTTATTGATTTTGGTATTGAGTAGTTGTGAGGACATGGGAATTTGGTCTTTTACAATTTGGAATCTTATTGTTCTAATGATGTTTGATTACTTGGATCATATGCATTTGCTTTTGCTTTTGCTTTGTCTGTCTGGAAGCAAGCAGTGCATCTTGATTTATTTTTCTTTTCTTTTCTTTTTTTTATGTACTATCATTATTATAATGAGGAATGATTATCTTTGGATAGAGTAGTAGTTTATTATTATTATTATTATTTTAATTTTGCCGAAAGGGGTAGGATTTTTTTTTCTTTTTTTTTTTGGGGGGGGGGGGGGGGGGGGGGTTCAAATATATATGGATAAAGCGTCCAAAGGCACAGGGGGTTGGGGCCGGGGTTAGATGGAGAGGACCATTAAATAGTTCACTTTTAGGTGGGTGAGGACTTAAGGGGGTATAATATATGTCATATGAGCATCTGGATCGACCTCATTTGAAATTGAAGCGAAAAATGGATGGTTGGTACAGGGAGTGACTACGTAGGAGAATATTATTTCTGTGGATTCAAATAAAATGCAACGTCTCCGGGTTGTCATTTGTACATTTGGATGGCAGTTAACTGTCGCTCATATAAATTTTGATTTTGTCTTTATTAAAAAGAGGAATATATTATGCAACTGCACTTCCTTTACCGTAATTAATAATTAGTAATTAAATTATTATTAAAATTATTATGATAGGAGAAAGAAAAGAAAAGAATAAAAAATTTGGTGCAATTAGGCTTGGCAAGTGGCTACCGCACGGATTAGGAAATCCCAGTCGTTTTCATTAAAGAGATGAGGGTTGGGGGGGCTGGGGATGGGAAATCCAGCTCGAGTCGTTGTCTATTTGGTTGAATATTTGTTGGTTTTTGTGTGTTTGGTATTGGGGAGGGGAGTAAAAAAGAAGTAAAACTACTTTACATTATCATGTTATGTTATGTACATGGTGGTGGGGATATATATATATATATATATATGTATATATATAAGAGAAGAGAGACAGGAAAACGCAGGATCAGGTGAATGACACGGGAGAAGCACGTGAAGACCAAGCTTTTTTCTTAGAGATGTCTGGGCCTACAATAAAAGAAATGAATGTCCACCCAAACAACAAAGACCGTGGTGTTGAACCACTCGGAAGAATTCCCCCACACACACACACACACCATTCCCACCCCTCCCCACGCTCACGTGAGCCCCACGCCCACGTGATTGTCCTTCCCTTTCGTATTTACTCTTTTCTTTTTCAGTGGGATCCATTCTTTTTCTCATTATTAAACATTCATTCAATTACAATAATAATTATGCCCAAAACTGTTTCAAAGTACCAATCATCCAACCCAATAGCCATGCACTCCACGTGGCAATCTCTCTCTCTCTCTCTCTCTCTCTCTCTCTCTATTATTATAACAAATAAGCAGCTCCATCCTACGCCTTCTCTCTCATGTACCCCTTACCAATCTCTTGGACAGAGCTTTTTTTTTTTTTTTTTTTTTTTTTTTTTTCAACTTCAAATTATGATATTTGGACCACCAATAGATGGTGCAAGAGTGTGATATAATATATACACATAATTTTTTTTTTCATTTTCTTATCGAACGCATTCAAGATTCAATATTCTTTAGCGTCATTTTAGAATTTCACTCGGCTAACGAGTTATACAACATAAGAGGTATTATGGAGGGGTGAAAACTAAGTATAATTTTGAACTAAAACTAGTGGATATGAGAATTTCACAATAACAATGGAAAGATTGGCTATATTTGTACCTCTTAAATTTATTAGAGTAAAGTCTAAATAACACGAAAATTCAATACTTACCAATTTTTTCCAGATTCAACAACCACAAAATAAAATGTATGCTCATTAAAATATTTGACAAAAAAGAAATGAGAAATGTTTGAGGCTAGGACAAAGGGAAAAGTAAAACTCAAGATTTTGTTTTTAAGAAATAATGTGGAGAGATTTTTCATTTATTTCAAGTAGTATTTCTATTTATAAATAATGTTGGGTTATAATATATATATATAAATGAGTTTAATGGAATCTTATTATACGGTAAAATTATGATATTATAATTTAGTAGGGAGTATTTATAGATTTAATGGATGAAAATAGAATTACTCGAAGGAAAAAAGGTGAGGGGGCAAATGACATAACTGTCCAATTAAAATGACCAACGAATTCATTTTGCAATTAAAAACTAAGGGCTAGTTTAGCTCGTGCATATATATATATATATATATATATATATATTATAATCTTTAAGTTTTCATGTGCATTTAAAATAGGGGGGAAAAGTAAAAGGAAAGAAAAGACAAGTAAATGGGACCTGCAACCTCTCTAAAAAAATGGTCCCAAGAATTAGCCGAATTAAGAAGTTAAAGTAAAGGTGTGGTCCATGCATTGAAAATTTGGATACATGCAGAGAGCTATAAACCACAAGATTATAAAGATGAAGTAATAATTATTAGTGTAGAGAGACGAGAGGTTTGATTGAGCAGGTGTGGTATCCGCATGGATTTGGTTCCTAAAATATTTGTGTGTAATACAATAAGGGTATGGCAAAGCCAACCAAGGAATCTGTCCTGGACATGACTTGACTAAGACAGATGCTGTTTGGCCTCTTTTCTCTCTTTTCCACAACAAATTTCAGCCAATTTTTTTTATATATTGTATTTACATAAATATGCATACATACATATCTGATATCTGTTTCTACTCCAGCTGAGCTGTCTAGGATTTGGATGAGGCTATAAATAGAGTCCCCATTTCTATAATGTGGAATATCCAGAGAGAGAGAGAGAGAGAGGGAGAGAATCCTTACACATCTACTTGGGTCTTGTTGTCTTTCTTACCATCTCGTTTGAGTCTTATTATGCAAAAGCTGTACCATAAGGGATCATGAACAAAACTTGCTTTAATCTCGAATCCTCCATGTAATATTTTATCTTTACTTTGTTTTCGTTTTAATATCAAGTTTGTATACATAATCACATATATTGAGAAATGGGTGATGAAAATATGTACTGATGATAAATGCATATATTGAAATATATATATATATATATATATATATACATATATACATACATGTCTGTGTGTGCAGGAAGGCGGATGGGTTAGCAGCGGAGCCGGTTTGGGAGAAGGCCGACGAGATTGTGAAGCGACGTCCCTCCCATATCATCAACAACGCCCCCTTCAACGACCACTCTTCCACTTCTTCACCTATGGATCTCTATCATCAGCAGCAGCATCCGTACCCGTACGTGATTTCAGACTACGACTACTCTAAAAAAAGTAGTAATCATCAGATGCTTCCCACAGATTCCCACATTGTTCCAGACAACGATTATGTTGATTATATTGATCATGATGATGATGAGCAGCTGCAGCAGCAGCAGCATGGTGAACACGAGTTTTTAATGGGGAATTATATGATGAGTACCGGTTCTAATCATGATCAGAAAACCCCCGAGTCCACCTCGACCAAGGTTATTAGATCATCATCATCAACCCCTTCCCATCATCACCATCATCACCATCATCACCATCATCATCATCATCATCATCAGGATGTAAATTCAAGGGAGAAGATGGCATATTGTGATGATGAATTATGTAAATGTGAGAAAATGATCGAAAGGACTACTAGTTCTTGTACCAAGACTAGGACGGCTAGTACTAGTAGGAGGGCTGCAGGTTTGCTCGACTTCATCAAAACCACCAGCCAACTCTCAAGAGCTCGTGAAGATCATGATGGAATTCCGCCGCCCGCGGTGGTTGGCCCAGCTCCTGTCACTTCTACTCCTGATCATCACAACCATCCATCATTACTACTACTAGTCCCTACTAATGATGATGATCATGATATCGGTGATCATCCCTTATTGCCTCATGAATATTCTACTCCTAAACAACTGATCTCCCCATCAAATTCAAAAGCTCCTGCTACCACCACTACTAGTACTAGTAGAACTAGAACTGCCAAGAGAAAACTAGGAGCTCATCTACTGGACGAAGCACTGGTTCCATCCTTTTCGGTGTGCTCCAATGATGTTCCTTGTGTTTCTGCTGCTGCTGCTGCTGCTGCTGCTGCTGCTGCTGCTGCTGCGAGGACAACAACATCCTATGATCATGATCATGATCATGATGACGACGACGATCACTACACCTCTCAAGACGACTCCGAATGTCCATCTAAAGTAACTACTACCATTCTCCTCTCTCTTCTTTCTTCGCTTTCTCTACTTCCTACCTACAGCTCGATATTTTTGGTGCTGCACCGTCACATGCAAATGCATCAAGTAAAAGTGTCATTTAGAATAATTCATGAAATTCAAAACTCCACTGCAGAGCGTTGAAGTTGAAGTTGAAGAACAACCCCAATTACGCCCTCCTCCAACTTATAAAGCACCACCTAGAGTTTCCGAGAGAAAAGGCCGTACTACCACTGTCCATAATTTGTCTGAAATGGTCAGTTTTAATTAATACCCATTAATTTTAAACCCTAACAAAAAAAAAAAAAAAAAAAAGAATTTAATGATTACTAACAAGTTACTAACATATTATCATCAGAGGCGAAGAGATAAGATCAACAAGAAGATGCGCACGCTGCAAGCGCTCATCCCCAACTGCAACAAGGTATTTTATGAGCACTTGCCTTGAATTATCAGCTATGATCTATCTATCTATCTCTACAAAAAATTTATCAGAAATATCGAGTGCGACTTCAAGAGGTTTTTGTTTTTTGTTTTTGTTTTTTTTATGAGTTGCTTAATTCTCTTCACATGTGCGCTTCTGAAAGGTAAACAAAGCTTCAATACTGGACGAGGCCATCACTTATATGAAGACACTTCAGCTTCAGTTACGGGTACAAACACCGCTATCTTTCGTTTGTTTATTGAAAATGGCAAATATTAGGAAAGTGGCTGCTTAATGGTGGTATGTCTTGAATTAATTTACTACGATTTCTCATAACATTAAAAATTATTGTTGTCTTTGTAAAGCAGATGATGTCGATGGGAACGGCGGTAATGCCTCCAAATCCATTGATGTTAGGCACCGGAGCTCCACCACATTTGAGAACCACATTTGCTCTGCCACATCCCACATTTCACATGCTTGGCTTCCCTCCTCCACCTCCGGTTGCTCCATTTGTTCCTTTGAATATAGCGCTTTCCCTACCACTTGTACCACCATCCATCTCACTATCCTTATCCAGTTCCAGGAACTCAAACCCCACTCACCATAAACGTGATCGCCGTACCAAATATTCTTGAAGGACAAACTCAGTTTTCACTCCCATACCACCACAATCCAATGCTGCTACAGCACACACAAACCATTGCCCAGACAAAGGCTTCACTCAAGTGGGACTATGGATCAGGTGCATCTAAAAAGACATTCAATCCTCCCCAACAACTCAAAACGACATCGTAGCAAATGGAACCATTCTTATTTCCTACAGAAATCTTAAGCTCTACCTTCAAGAAGAAGTTGCAGCACAGGTAAAATCCCATCTCTAATTAACAACTTTCACAAGCACACAGCATTTTAGTATCTGATGCGTAATTTGGTTCTCTTTTCAAGGGCATTTCTCATTGTCTCTTCAATTAAAAATTATACTAATAATAAAAAATAAAAAAAATAATAAAAAAAAAGTGCCACTCCCAAAACTTGCTGATACATACAGCTGCGCCATTAGTTCCACACAGTTACGGATACACAGTGCACTTACGAATGACCAAAAGTAGATGTGTCATATATCATCCCCGAATAACAACTTCCTAAGTATATACACAACACAAAAGGCACGTCCGGAACCATTCAAGACATTATATACAAGGCCACACAACTGAAAATAATGTGATTCTGCGGTCTAAGAATTTTTAGCTAAGCCGCTTCAAGCTCAAGATTTTTTGTTCCTTTGTCAGGAATGTTCTGACCTGCTGCTGTATTTGACATGCCATCTGCGACTTTGAGATTTGAGAAAGCCTCATTCAATGATTCGGTGGAGTCCAAAGCCTCTGTTTCTGTGGCCGCAGCATAAGCCTCGCCTTCAGGAATCAGTGGCTGAGCATTGTTTCCACTTCTGATTTCCAGCTCTAATTTCTTGAACTCCTCTTCAATGTCTTCATCGTCAACAAATGTATACGAAGGAGGTGATTCTGTGGGTAGCCAAAACTAGAATTTAGATTACAGGAGCATAATTTGTAGTGGGAAAAAAAAAGAAAAAAAAAAAAAGAAGGGGGGGGGGGGGGGGGGGGGGAGTGAATTTTACCTAGAGCAGTTTCTACTTGCTTTTGTAAATCAATGCTGTCCTCGAGTTCTTGTAAAGTGCGTTCGACTTCTTTCACACTGATTTTATTTTCCTTAATTGCTTGAGCTCCGATTTGGAGGGCTTCAGAAACCTGCCGACAAGCCAAATAGGCAGCTTATTCAAAATTTTCCTTACTGAAAACTAAGGTAACTTCTTGCAAATTTTTTTTTTTTTACCAAATCCAACGCATCAAAATCAGTACATTATAGAGTTAAGAGTTACAAGATTTAAGTAACTGAATTTCATAAAACTGACCCTTTAAGCACGTAAATTTAGGCTTTAGAGTGCAGTGGAAGGAAATTAAAAAAAAAAAAAGAGAAGAAAAAAAAAAAAAAAAAAAGAACCGCACTCATGCTAAAAAGTTTGTACCTTGCTAGTGGATTCGGCATTGGCAATGAGATGGAGCACTTGCTCAACTCGATTAAAAAGGGAAGTACATTTGTCCCTGCTCTCAGTAGCCAATTTGAATGCCCTCATATGCCTCAACGCCACATTCTTGTTTCCAGAAGCCAAAGAGGCCAGGGCTGACTTCTTTGACCTGTTGACACGAGAGGAAAGGAGAGAATGCATTCAATTTCAAGGAAAAAAAAAAAAAAAAAAAAAAAGGAATACAGTCAATGACATTGAGAATTACAAAGAGAGACCAGAGACCTTCATTAAATCCCAAAAAAAAAAAAAAAAAAGAAAGAAAGAAACCTTAAAAACTAATTATAATAAGGCCAACCAGCAGTCTATCCGTTGTGTAAGAAGACATGGTTCACCTTTCACAACGTTTGTCAATGACAGAGAGTTGGTGGTCGAGTGTTTCAGTAGTCCAAATCAAGTGAAGGACATCGTAATCCAAACTTGAAGCGTTAGAAACAGGGGAAGCTGAAAGGGAGACTTTAACACCCTGGAAAAGCCCAAAAAAAGCACAATGATATCGACATAGATAGTAATGAAGAGGGAAAGGGAGGAGGTGAAGAGACCTGAATGTGAAGGTGGTGAGAGGGGGTGTGGAGAGAGAGAAAACGAGCTTTGGATTGGGATGACAAATAACTCAAAATAGCAGAAGCGGATGCGGATGACCCTCCGCAGAGGTGTTGAAATCTGGAGAAGGTGACGATGGAAGAATTGTCTTCGGATAAAAGCTGGAGCAGTTGACCTGCTTTCTCCTTCAACACGGGCATTACCAAATAAACAACATCACCGTCATCATCAGAACAAGTAGTGGTAGAATAAGAAGTAAAGAGAAAGTTGGAGAGTTTTCGGAAAAGCAGAGAGAGGCGGCCAGTCCTAGGGTCCAGCAGCTGGTGAGGCCGTACGAGGTTGCCTTCCTCCTCGTACATCAAGAGAAACACACGGGGAAGGCAGAGAGGGGTGAGGCCTCCTCGGTTGAAGCAGTTGTTGATGAGAGAAGAAGGTCGGAGGAACATAATTCCGAAACGGAGACAGATGCTCAGAATCAAATCGCGCCAGAACAGGAACACTGGATTCCAATCGCCCCTTTGGCCGCTGAAATCCTTAAAACGAGCCCTCCACGCTCTTCCTCCTCCTCCTTCTTCTTCTTCATCACCCACCAATTGGTTCGCAACTACATATTCTCTCACCTCTCTCCAATCCACTTCTTCTTCTTCCTCTTCCATTTGCCCGATGCCCCTTCCTCCTCCCTCCTCAAATCAAATCAAATCAATTCCCCCCAATAAAGAAAGAAAAAAAAAAAAAAAAAAAAAAAAAACTACTTTTGCCAATAATAAGGATTCCACTTCTTTGTCTCTCTCTCTCTCTCTCTCTCTCTCATCTTACTGGGCTTTCCAGCCCAATGTTTTTGTTAAACATTTTCCCCCTCCATTTACCAATATTACGACATAAATTCTCTCTTGCTGATAAATATATCACAAAATTTTGTATTTAATTTTGTATTTAATTTTATATTATATTGATTTAGAGATTACATTTTGTATATAATGGTTTATAAATTGGAAAATAGTAAGAAATGGCATATTTCATTAATGATAATGAAATTTATAGTAGATTTTTTATAACATGATAGATTATAGCATATCTTAATTTTTCTTTTTTAAAATACGTTCTGACTTTTCCAATTTTACCCCCTTTCTCTTTCTCTCTCTCTCTCTCTCTCTCACAGAGAATAATACAACACCATCATTGTTAGACTGGAGGATGTCGCGCCGGTAAAAGTCGTGACGGTGGCCGAGAGTTTGTCTCAATTCCGTGGGCGGAGGTCCCTGTTTCTCTCTCCATTGTATCTGTCTCTCTTTCTTTACAGGAAGTTGCCATCACCGGAGAGGACCCGAGCCCAAGGCGTCACCGTCACTGGAGAGGTCGACTCGGACGGTGGAAGATAGATTAGGGCAAGGAGATTGCCGGAAAGGAGATCGCGTCTTCCTCTTGCGACCTATAGTTTTCGCGATGTCCGGCGAAGGGAGGCCGGAGATCCAGTGTTCGCTTTATTTTCTATTCCGCCTCTAAAAAATGATATTTCCCTCGTTATCCCTTAAAAATTAGTGTCATTCCCCGAAACCAAGTACTAGCAAAGCAAGCCCACGCAAAGCCCAAACCCATCGTTCGTGTCTTGAGGCCTTTGACAATATTACTTCCTTTCCTTGTACATGATAACGATAGAACCACTGTGAGCAACGCGGTCTCCATTCTCCAATCACTGATCGCCAATCAAATATAATTTCCTAAATTAACTTTACTTAATTAGAGTCATATTCTTTGTATCGTTTCGACGAATGAATGAAATTACACAACTACACCCAACTTTATTTCTTCTCCTCTCCGGTGGCTTTTCAGTCAAAAAGTTTTTGCTACATTCAAATGGATCTCCACCACCTTAATAATGGACTACAGAAGCTTTTTTTTTTTTCTTTTTCTTCCTCCTTTTATAAAAACTTCTATTTTCCCTAAAAAAAAAAAAAAAAAAAAAAAAATTTTTGTTTGACCATCCAGAACAGATGATGCATATCTTGCCTCGTAATTTAAACTGGAAACTCTAATAGTTATTATTATTATTATTATTTATACATATACGTGTCCAATAATTAAAGTTGACACAACAACCTTCTTTATTGTTTCTTAAAAAAAAAAAAAAAAAACTTCTTTATTGATTGATTTGTATGACTCGATTATTAGTCATTGAACTTAGCTACGTGCATATATCAATTTAATATCTCTCAATCAAGCGCAGATCAATTCGCATGCAAAGTCTGAAAACACCAAATAATTAGGCTACTTCAGACTCGAGCAAAGTAAATAAAGCCACCAAATGAATAATGAAAGGCGAAAATATCATTTTACAATGAATAATGAAAGCAAACAACATGTTTTAAAAATATTTGAAGCAACTAGTGAAAATTTATTGGATAATTATTTAATTTTTATAAATATATTATTTATATAATAAATTTACTATTTACTGTAATTGATTTTTTTCTTATAAAATAATTAAAAGAAAAATATATATTTTAGTCTAGAGGTCAATAGTAAGCTCATATAATTAAGAGAAATTATAGCATATAACATATTTTATAGGTATTTTTAAAAAATTTTAATAGTTTTTTTGAAGATGATAAAATTATAGTGGGTAAATCCTTGGATTTGTTATAATTAATCTTTAGATTTAACATATGTGTAGATAAACAATAATGTAGGCTATTACGACGGCATGGGCGCCATATAAAAGGTGGGGTCATCAGCCTCAGCTTCTCCTCCAACTTTAGTGTGAGACCGTTATTCCATAAGTCATGACGTGTAGCAAAATCTTATTATCTTTTACTTCTTTCCATCGGAAAAAAAAAAAAAAAAAGAAGAAAAAGGGAGGAAAAAAAAATATAAAGACAAACAATATAGTATTGATACGATATTTCCATATACCATATTGAAGCAATCATTAAAATAAAAACATTTATGAAACAAAGGGTTTGTAAAGAGGAAAAAAAAAAACTTTTTAAAAGTTAAATAAAACTAGACTTAAAAAGTTTTTACGGGGTATCTGAAATTAGAAAATTATATATAAGAGCCGTGCAAAAAAGAAAAAGAAAAAGAATAAAAATAGGGCAATAAAAATTTGAAGAAGTTATTAAGGAACCCCCTTGAACTCGGGAGATGGGGGACCCTTTCACCACATAAGTGGTACCGTACCGTCCTAGTGTTAAACAATTCTCTTTTCTCTTTTCTATTTTTTTAAATGGGTATTATGTGTCGTAGCAATGCAATATTAAAGAAATATGATTAGATATAATTTGTTAAAGAAAATATATAATTGATAATTACACATTATTATTACTATTATACATTATTCTTAGCTTGTGTTTGAAAGCAAAAATTTTAAATTGAAATTGATTTATTTTTTAAAAATTAATTATAATATTATTGTTTTTTTTTTTTTTTTTAAAATAAGGCAAAAAAATGGTGATTGAAAAATTTAGATCTAAAGCTCGCAAGAAAGACCACGAAAAAAGGAGAGGGAAAGGGGTCATGTGATATAATGTGGTGGAAGGAAAACGCGGACAGATGTCGCGGTGGCAGCGGAAGGGAGAGAGGTGGGGAATAGAAGTTCAAAACGCGCTTCATAAGTACGTCACCTCAAAACCAAACATTATCATTGTTTATTTATTTTTAATTATAATTTGTCCTCAAAAGAGTTTTTTTGTTGGGCGAATTCTGATGAATCCACGTGTATTAGACTATAGTGCATACACTACGCCAATCTCATCTCAATGGTTTGGTTCCTATTTCCCTAATACACACTTATATGATCATGATTCAGGAATGAAGATGATCTTTCTCTCACACACTCAAACACTTAGATAATAATCAGAGCGAAAAAAAAAAAAAAAAAAAAAAACTTGATACACTACCATCTTTCAAACATAACTTACAATTTGATTTGTATTATATTATACTAATTAAATGATTTAAATGTAACATTTTTCAACATTTGTATTTTATATCATACGAGACTACAAATATATGTGTCACAAGGCACTTTCATAAGATGAATCATGAGAATTTATTAAGGTGAGTGCATTATCCAATTTTCCTTTTCTCCTTTTCGTAATGGAGGGGCCAGGGGGTTCGAAATTTGATAATGAGTCGGTAGTAGTAGTTGTAGTAGTACTAGTAGTCCAGGAGCACTTTTACTTTGCCTTGCTACTCCCTATTTGTAGACCGACAAGAAAGGGCTAAAATTAAAAAAAGAAAAAAAAAAAGAAAGAAAAAGAAAAAGCGATGAGGGGTAAGCTGAGGAAAATAGCTAGAAACATGACACATGTAAGTGTAAAATCAATCAATATTATAAAATTGATTTTGATTTAAAGTCATAAAAAGGAAACAAAAGTAGGTGTGAAGCTATAAATAGGGGAAAAGCAAGCTGGTTGGGATGAAATAATTATATAATTAAAATAAAAACGTCGAAAAATGTTATATATATATATATATATATATATATACTATATTTATATATATCAGATAAGCTTTAACCTTATCATGAAAGTGAGCAGAAAACGACCGATTCAGAAATCTCCAAACGCCACTCGCTCACACAAGTCACAGGCTCTCCCTCCTCGCACTGTAAAACTCATTAAACACCTTTTTTTTTTTTTTTAATTAACATTTTTTTCTCTCTACTCATCTTCTACGCGACTTTCCCAACACTTTTGAGACTTTTGTGACTTTTGTTTTGCTTTGCTCTGCTCTGCTCTACTGGAGAACATTTCTTCTTCTTCTTCTTTGGCCGCCCTTTCTTAATAAAATAAATAACGACATACAGAAACTGCAACTACAACTGCAGAGCATGGCTTCAGATGAGAGCATGAGCATGACCGTCCGATCTTGTATTTCTATGCAATTAGAACCAGAAGAAGACGAGTTTGATCACGACGACGATATCATGGAGGGAGGTGATTACTATCAAGCCCACCACAAGTACTTCTCTAGGCTCTCTGTCTGCAACACCTCTACTTCTCTTCACGACGACGTCCAACCACCTGCTGCAACCAACCTCGACTTCTACGATGAACATCGACACCCCACTACTGATGCCGCCATGTACCACATGATGTCCGGCCTGTCCCTTCAAAGCTTTGACGCCGACGCCGACGCCGACGTCGACGATGACTCCTCTGACGCCTTCAAACCTACCACCAAAACACTCCACCATCCTCACATGTTGGGACGTCTTGTGACCTCCGACTCCGACCAAGATTCAGGCGCTGTTTGTCACTCCCTTCCTGCGACTCCACCCAGTCTGCGATCGAGGAATCACCGGCGTACAGCAGACCATGGAAAAGAGGACAACGAGGCTGCTGCTGCTGCCGCTGATCGTTCGCGGCGGAGGAAGCGGCGGCGTAGGAGTAGGAGAATGATCATGAGGGATGGAGCGTTCTGGAAGAAGTTTCAAGAAGAGGAGAGAGTAGTAATAGGAGGAGGCGACGACGATGATGATGGAGATGGACACGACAATAACATTAACTACAACAAGAACTGCACTAGTACTGGAGGAGAGAGTCAGAGCGAGTCATCATCAGTTACAGCGCCGGCGGTGATGATAACGAGGCCAAAGGGAGGGAAGAGGCCGCTGCGCATGGATTTGGACGAAGTGAAGGCTTGTAGAGAGCTTGGCTTTGAATTGGAGACGCCACTGCCTTTACCACTTCCATTGCATACCGTTTCTAATCTCTCCGCTGACACTTCCACCACTAGCGGCGGCAATTCCCCGGTTCACTGGCGCATCTCCAGCCCAGGTTGGTTCTTAGTTAAACTTTCATTTTAAAAATGGTCTTCTTTGGTAAGAGCTAAAGAATATAATACCAAATACTATAATTTGTGCAACTTAATAGAAGGTACGTAAGGAAAATGGAGACCAAAGGCGGAGCCTTTTCTTTTTTTGGACTCTGTTGTTTGATATATGAATACCCTTTTTTTTTTCTATTATAATCACTCCTACTCCTACAAAAAAATTACTAAACTCTAGATTATGTACTGATTCTCCCACCTCAAAATTAATGGATCACCTTCCATTTTCCCCTCCTATCAACACAAGACCTAATCCTCCCTCCTATCTACTCATCATGCCTCTTCCTCATCATAAAGTATCTAGTTGTCTGATTATTTATTTATTATTATTTTTTAAAATATGTTGTGTTCGTTGGTGTCCCAACTCTAGCTGATGTATGAACTTTGAAACTGATTATGAACTTCAGGCGACAATCCACGAGACGTCAAGGCTCGCCTCAAGGTTTGGGCACAGGCCGTGGCACTCGCATCCACATCTCGACATGCCAGTTGACACTTAAACCTATCGGCGTTTTTTTTTTGTTTTTGTTTAACAAAACCTGTTCGTTCCCATGTAATCTACCAGCTCTGTTTTTTGAAGTCTATTATGCGATGCCTTGAAGAATGAAAGGGAAATCATCAGTTTCTCTCAATTTTTCTTTGGCTGAGACTAGTTGTTTATTTTTACTTTTCTTATACGATGTAAATACTACAATATTTAAAACACATACAGAACAGGACTTGTGTTTAAAATCATTTCGTTGCTTAGAGCATTCAGTGAGAGGAAGCAGCATGTGATTCGCTCTCTCGTGCGTTCGTGCCCTTTTTTTTTTTTTTTTTTTTTTGTGTTGTTTCTCTGTGTGATTTCAGTAATTAACGCCATGCATTGATAGTCAAGAGTGTTAAATATATATATATATATATATATATATAATTATATAAGAATCAAGTTTCATACAGAAAACCAAAACCGTATGATGCAATCGAAACATATTACAGCCATCGACACAACGACAACGAGTAGAAGATTTAGGCGGGGAAAGGTTAACCTTGTGGAGTGAGAATAGTATGTCGTGAAAGCTGGAACCTCACTGCAGAGTAAAAATCTTTAATTTTAGCCTCTCACAAGTTGCAAATTTTGAAAATGGAGAGAGAAGGGTGATAGTTAAAATGGGGGATAGAAAGCCTAAGAAATTAGAAAAGAGATTTGGGGAGCTTATATTGTTTGGACTAACAGAGTTAGCAGGGTGAAAGTTAACCTTGTGGATTCAGAAGAGTACGTCATGGAAGATGAATCGTCACTGCAGAGAAGAGCCAAAAAAAAAAAAAAAAAAAAAACCTTCAGATGAATCGTCGCTAGTTAGAGAAGGGCTAACTAAAGGGGTAAGAAACTTGAAAGAGACTGTGATGAATCCTGGAATTATTTCAACAAACAGACTATGGAGGGCAAGTGTTAACCTTGTGGGCTGAGAGTCGGAGTATGTCACGGACGACGAATCCTTGCTGCAGTGTAAAGTAAGATTTTAATTTTCACACTAGTTTTGTAGGAATGATTTTAGCAAAGTTTTCTCTCACACTTTTCTATCCAACTATGGAGAGATTAAAAAAGTGGGGCCTTACATGAGTTTCCATATCTCCCCTATTTTCCTCTCCCTTCCAAATCACTCTTAGCTAACTTAGTTTCTCATTTTCCACTCTAAAATCCCTCCACCTTTCTGTTTTCCCTCTTTAACTTTTCATCCTTACAAAACATTTAGTCAATCAATCTATCACAAGGTCACCAACAGATAAGGTCACCAACAGCTTGTATTGCTTGAGCTAATTCACAAAAATATCGGTCACAGGCGCTTTTATCCTATTGTAACCTAAGTTCTACTAGTCTACTGGAAGAACATAAAGAAATGCACGTTGCAGCAAGCACTGAACATTTATTTAGATAGTGATAGTTACAGTTTCCTGAATTGATATTGATAATTGGAGAAAGAAGAACAAGTGAAATCCTATTGAGAAGTAAATGGTAATTTCCGACTCACTTGAACACAAGATTGTGGCATGTGTTGTCACAAGGATAAGCACAATCAATAGCTTTAACCCCTACTCTATCAAAGTACCAGTCTCCAACAGAAACTGCAATTGCCTGCAAATTAATATTAAAATTAGATTCGTTAATGCAAGATACATTCCAATGCTATCATTTAAAATAAATAAATAAATAAATAAAATGATTGGGGAATTTACAGCTCTTTGTTTTATTCTATCAAGATTTTTACTTGATTCTCGAATTTTTTGAAATAGGGTTTGTATCTAATCAGTATGAATGTATGATCCTTCAAGCATCAACAAGTTTGAGATGAACACTTGAAGTGATATGTGGTTTGTTCTTGTGTACAAATTACATCATTCGTCTTTTGATGTAGTAGAAAATTTTCTACCACTTCCGAGACTTTCATCTAATATCAATTGCATTGCTAATCTTATACTTAGTCTTATCATGTGATGAAACACCTTTCGCCATTTTCTCTTGTACCCAACTTTACTGCACACTGCGCTCTGTCCATATGCTTAAGCACTTTTATTTAAGGTCTGGACTAGAGGTTTCATATGATATGGCGAATTAGAAAATCCATGCTATCGGTGGTTAGAAAAGAAGAGGTAATTAGGTAGGGACGTGCCTTGTTTCCAATAACAGGAGAATCATCAGCAAACCATGTATCTTGTGTCTCGGACTGGCAGTGGGCAAAACAGGAATTTATGAACAAACCATTCTGACTGGATGCTGAGAAATCTTTAATGGCATTGAGCATTTGATTTCTGAAGTCTGCTTCATAGGAAAGAGCAAAGACAGACTATCACATAGCCGAGCCAATATTCATAATGGATGGCATGTGTTAAGGGAAAGTCAAAAGATAACAGAAAAGCCGGCAATAAGAAGAATCACCTTGAAGAAACTGGATTTGGGATGAATTACATTGTGCGTGATTCAATTTACAAGCTTTCCATGAGCCATGAGGATCAGCGGATGAAGGAGCTAAACTAGCATGGAGCTGTTGAAAACAAATACAGTTAGATGTCCAGCACGAGTTATGAAGGCATATGATGTTCATCTTGATAAAAATAAAAAAAAATAAGTAAACATCAAAGTTCAATAATTGCCATTCAAGTAAAGAGTCAACTCAGCTGGGTAGTATATGTTACATCTTGGAAAGTGAAGTTAAAAATCATCCCAGAAGATGAATAGTAAGAATAAACGATAACAATACACATGCATAGTCCTATGAGGAGGGATATTAAAATAATTACTGTAATGACCTGTGGCAATACAAATAGGATAAAATGTAAGACTTGAGAAGTGCAAAGATAAATGAAATGGGAAGTTTACCTGCCAAGTATCATATGCTGCATTTAAAAGAAACAATGGGGTTTTGACATTTGCAACCAAATTTTGAGGGAAGAAGCACTGAGAGAGAGAGAGAGAGAGAGGGACGTAGGATTATTAAAGGTCTGAAATGTTTTGCAATGAAAAATGAATCGAGTATGAGAAAGAAGAAAAGCAAGAAGATCACCGAGGTCGAATCCAGGTGGTTTGTACAAGTTGGCGGTAGATTCTTATCCAGTTGCTGTGGGTTCATAAGAATGGTCATCAAAATATGAAAAAGGACTTGGGCAAGCATAAAATAAGTAGAAGCCATAAAAAAATTGTCTTTATGTATATGCGATGGTGTTACTTTGAGTGGAGAGTGGAGAGTGTACCTGCAAGGAAACGACGCCGGCAAACAAATTCCTGAGGGTGTGGCCACCAGAGACATCAGTTCTGCATTAGATGAGATATAGTTTTGAAGAAAGAGATAAGTTGGGGTTGGTATTCGTAGAATCAATCATAATAATGATTAATAGTAATAATAACAGTGATACGACAATACTAGAGTAGAAAAAGAGAATGAGAAAGAAGGATTACGCGTCAAGGAAGAAGCCAGCATCACTGAAGCATTTGACTTTGGTAGAATGGGGAAACAACTCCCCAAACTCATCACAATGTATAATGGAGGCCAGACCCCCGGCAGAACATCCAGAGAGAAGAGCCTGAATTTTGTTATTATTAACAATTATGAATATGAATATGTAGATTTAGATTTATTAAAGCAAGTAAAAGACGAGAAATGGAAGGAAAGGAAAAGCTGACCTGTTGGGCATTGTTCATGCCAATAGAGAGCAAGTGTTGCATGGCAGCTGACCAGATTCGTTGTCCTCTGAAATTGAGTTGTGCATCCTGCTAACCCCACCCCATACCATTCATATATACCCTCCTCATTACAACATCAAAATGACTATATTTCCGTGTTTGTTTGTTTGTTATAATCCGTTTTTACATTTGCATTTTAAGTAAATAAGATATTATGTTTGTTTAATTCTCTCTCTCTCTCTCTCTCTCTCTCTCTCTATTTCTCTCATGTGAGGACTCAGAGTAAAAAGGTCTAAAAAAGAGAGTGAAAAAGGGAAGGAAGAGTAACCTGATTGTAAGAGTCACCGGTAAATGAAGCGCCATCGCAGTAACGTAGCTTGACCCTGTTCCAGTTGAAGAAATCTGCAAAAAACCAAATGCCATACTTTATATAAAAAATATATATATATATATATATTAATAAAAAATGGAAAATAAAAATGTAAAAGAGAGGAGGAGAAAGAGAAAAGGATAAATAAGAAAAAAAGAAAAAGTAAAGGAGGAAGAAAAGGACCAGGGTTTAGTAGAGGATCGTTGGAAAGAATGCCAGTGAAGGGGAGCAGTTTCTCCATGAAATGGGAAGAACCACGGCGAGTGGTCTTGCGGAAAACACAGCTGCGAATGGAATTACACCAACCGCCACCCTCCAAGTGAATGATCCAGCTGTTCTCACCCGACCCATGCCCTCCGTCCATGTGGTACCCAGGCACCGTTCCGTCCAAACACACTGCCCTCCCACCACCACCACCACCACCACCATTACATTTTCATCAAAATTCAAATAAACCTCCTTACTCTATACATCCTCCTTTTACTTATTTATTAACTAACACTAGTATCCAAAACAACAACCAACAAAATAAATAAATAAATAAAAACCAATAAGTATAATTACCAGCTCCGGTGGAAGCGGCAGAGGAGATGAGAGTGAGTGGGACCATGAGAGGTTGAGGTTGTGAATCTTGTCGTTGAAAGTAGTACTCATCATTCTCTAACATCTTCCACATTGATCCGTTTCCTTCTTTCTCCGCCGCTTCCGCTTCCGCTGCCACTGCCACTGCCACCACCACTACCACCACCAACATCGCCGCCACTTTCATCTTAATTTTCACCTTCATCATTTCTTCCACTTCTTCTTTTGTCTTTACTTCTGCTTTTTACTCTCTTAACTCATGTTAAATGTAGGATATCCTCTTTGTTCATTTTCTATCTTTCTTTCTTTCTTTCTTTATTTATTTATTATTATAATGCATAACCAAGGGATGACACACAATGATGCTCTCATTAGTTGAGAGCTTCTGTTGCCACTCTCCCTCAGCCTCTTCCCTTCCTTTTTGACCTTTTATTTTTATTTTCTTTATTTATTTATTCTACTTTATTTTCGTGGTCTTTTTTAAAATTTTTTTTTATTTTTTTTATTTTTAAACACGACAAAACGGACACTCTGCAGGCTGGCTTCTCTTCATACAATTTTTTTCTTTAAAAAAAAGAAAAAGAAAAAAACTAAACACATATTATTATAGTAAAACATTACGACGTCGCAGTAAAATCAGGAAAGTCGAAGCGTGTTTTCCGCTCTCGTTTTTGTAAAAAGATAAAATAAACAAATAAAAAAAAAAAAGACTATTTTGTCCAAACACAACATGACACGACACATCACAGCCCATACCACGCCGGCACGCTTCTCCTTTCTTTCTTTCTTTCTTTCTTTCTTTCTTTTTACTCTTTTTCTAGCAGATTTTTTATTTTTTTTTTATTTTTATAATTATACTCTATGAAACGAGGGGAAAAAAAAAAAAAAGAAAAGAAAAGAAAAGAGAAGAAGAGAAGAGAAGAGAAATGAGGGCATTCGGCATTGGCAATAAGGGGCTTACAGCTGTTTCGATAGAGAGAGCGTTGGTGAGCACTGAATATTCAACACCTTTTCATTCATGCATTCATATTCATACCATTAAACAATATTAATATTAATATTAATATTTCATAATATATAATAATTGGGCCTGCAGCTGTCGGAGTCGCAATGCCTTCTTTTTCTTACTTTGTCAAACACCTTTTTAATTATATATAATTATACCCATCTCATCTCAGGACTAGGACTAACACTGACCATATTTATTAAAGTAATTAACAATTTATTTTTTCCGATAAACTTGAAAGTAATTAACAATTTATCCCTTCTTCTTTCTTTTCTTTTTAAATCCTAATCCATCCAATTCGTGTTCATATACACATATATACTCATAATTATGCATGGGGTTTGGGAATTGGTAAGGGGTTTGGAGATGACTGACACGCCGTCACTGTTTACATAAAGATTATCATATATATATATATATATTACAGTTTGAGGTCATGCATTTCTTTCTTTCTTTCTTTTTTTTTCCCCCTTTTTTCGTTTGATATAGCGTGCTATATAATGGCCACCGTCAAAAATGGATTTCTCCACTTTTTCTTTTTTCCAATTTGCAAATTACTAATATCCTTACTTTTCTCTTCTTCTTCTTCTTCTTCTTTTTTTTTTTTTTTTTTTTTTTTTTTTTTTTTCCCATTCTCCAACTAGTTATTTGTTATTTAGTACTTTGCAGCATCTTCCTGCTTTTTGTCTCTACATTCCATACAAATCTAACCGTTTTGTTTTATTCCCAATATTCAACTTCCAAGTTAAATAAATTGAAGAAAAATTTCCTTATTTAAAATTTTAAACAGAATCATGTACTTTGAGAATGAGATGACTTTTGCATGTATAAAAATACTTTTCCTTTTTTAAAACAAAAAATTGTTTGAAATGAAAAGAAATAGTATTAAAAATAATACATTGGATTAGAATTTTAAAATAGTTTTTCTTTTGCAAAATTGAAAAAAACACTCTTTTACTATATTTTTTTTTCTCCATTTTTGAAAATGGACATGCTAAACAAATAGCGGTAACACAAAACGGACCACGTTTCATTACAATAAATGCCCTACTCCTCTCTCCCCCCCCCCCCCCCCAAAAAAAAAAAAACAAAAACAAAAACAAACCAACTCAAATTTCATGGAAAATAAAATAGGATATAAATAATGAAGCATTGGAATGTTCGTTAAATACCTCAAAATGAGAACCATCACCAAACTCCAATTTGGAATTGGGACATACCTTTTGGATGTGGACTTCGCATTTGTAGCATCCACCAATTATTGGGCTGCTATTTAAATCAATAACCCCCCTTTCCCTTTTTGTTTATATGCTCTTTTATGGGGGTTTTTTTTTTTTTTTTTTTTTTTTTTGGGATATAACCTTCTCTATCAAGAAATGGAGCCACTTGACGGCATCTCATCACCTTCTTCACCAAACTGATATTGCTCATACATCCTGAGTAATAATTCCCTACACGGTACCACAGCCCCAAGCTTTATACATGCCAAAAATGCCCCTGAAAGCTTGCGATGAAGACTGTAAACTTCATCCGGTGGCGGCGTCAGCCTGTGCTTCAGCATTGTCGCCCCAAGGTTTGAAATGCTTTGTGTTATATTGGTGGAGCGGAAGTCGTATCCACCGAGTCTTGAGAAAGGCAACCCCACAACAAAACCAGCTTGAACATGAGCCTCTAACATTATCTCCGACTCCATCCCTGTCAGGAATCCAAGTCTCTGAGACATCTCAATGACCGCCGCTCTGTCTCCATTTGCACATGCAAGAACCTGATCAAAGATGCATCGGAACTTCAGATGAATACAATAATGATGTATGCATCGGAATACATGCATTTCAATACATGCACAATACCTGGACGCTTAATTTAGCAACAAAAAATAGCCAAACATAACCGATTTAAACCAGGTGTTTGATAACTCAAGTCAATGACATTTACACGTTGGAGGAAATTTAAAAAACAAGGTTAAACATTAGGCAAGCGGGCAACTAGACTTCACCATTCTTAAATAGTCATCAACAAAACGTTTTGGGTAATCACGAACTGCTCCAAAGTCGATGAGATTGATTGTCTTTGTGGCCTCATCATACAAGAAATTACTCCAGTTAGGATCAGTCTGCATCATATCAAACACAATACAAGCAACGGAAGTTGAGAGCTAAAGCAAAGAAGAACCAAAACATCACTCTGGTCATAACTTTCAAACTACAGAACATGCCTGCATGAACCGAAAGACAAATAACTCCATCAAAGTGAGTTCTAGCAGCTTCTTGCCCACATAGTTACGAGTTTCCTGGCATAACAATGCCACTTTATCGATGGGAATCCCTGTATCAATATAGAATTAATCTTGTCAACAGAGTTGTAAAAATGAAGTTCAATTCGGCACAACGATGAACCAAAATCTGATTGGATCATTTTTAGAACAAAACCTATCGTAAGAAGATGATCATTTTAACTCGTTTTTTAAAACGAAAATCCCCAGAGGACAACTTTCATAATTTGAACATGAGGCATAGAAGAAATATCATTTCCCTGATTTCACTATAGCAAATGCTAAGTTAACATTGATAGAAATTCACTTAAATTGGGTTATACTCTTCTATTCAATTCATATCATTTCCTCCTGAATTTGGCAGTTTATTCAAAATAATAATTATTTTAAATACCAATGATTAATGCATGTAAGTTGGCATTCAACTCAAAGCTTGCTTCCATCAGATCCAAAACATTTAAACCGTAGTTGATCGAAACCCCAATTAGTAGTGAATCGAAATTAATCACTGAAGGTGTTGCAGCCATTTGAAGCAACAATGTGGCCAAAGGCCAAGGATTTTGGTTTCCTAGTTCCTACAACAGCTTGTGACCTTTAAGGAATCAAACATGATAAGTCCGCCAAAAGGAGAAACCTACTTTAAAGAGTCAATTTCATAAATGCCTTTCCATCACAATAAAAATATTGTAAGTTGTTTCTTTCGATTAAAAAAGAAGAAGAAGAAGAAGACAGTCCTTAATATCATCATGTCACACAAATCTCGTAATCTAAGCTATAAAACAATAAAGCAACATAATAACAATAGTATGCCCACCTGAAATTAGCTCTGTAGTTAAAACTCTTTTGCTCGAAATATCATCTACAAGCAACGGGACATAAAAACCTTGTGTGTTGGATAGTAGGTCTCGGAATCGTTTTTGATTTGCCGCCTCCAACTCATAGTCACATTCCCGAGATAATTCTTCTTTTGCTACCTAATAAAGAGACAGTGAAAAACACAAGGCACATTCTCAGTCAACAGTTGGATGCTGATTGTGTTATGAGAAGTTGGATGAATGTCGTCATTGAGTTGTTTGCGAGGCAGAGATAGTAATGCATACCTTCATTGCTCGATCAAGGTAGAGCCCTTTTGGAATTAAGTTTGTATAATCTAAGAGAAGCTTCACATTCTCAATATCACTTTCAATGCTATCTGCAACACCGGGGTACTGAATTTTCATTGCAACATCCATACCATCCTTTGTGACAGCTCGGTGCACCTAAACCGAATATTTAAAAAAAAAAAAAAAAAAAAAAAAAAAAAAAAAAAAAAAAGAAGTTGTGGGGTGGGGGCCAAGTGATTGTTAGCTCAATATGCATTTGATTAATGATAGTGAATACTGAAAAGTCCTGTCTATGGGTGATATTGTACATTGGTAAATTAGGAATTCCCATCTGTCTAAATTATTGGTTAGTGGCAGTCGTGTATAACTTGTATTTCTATTAATCATAAGCATAATCTAATTGAACGGAAAGTAAAATAAGAATAAGAAGAAATGGAAGGGAATGAAGAAGACCTGGCCGATACTAGCAGCAGCGATGGGTTGATAATCAAAGCTAAGCAAGGAAGAGGACCAATGGGGTCCTAATTCTGATTCCAAAACTTGATTAAGCTGCCTTCTTGGCATCACATCTGCGCCTTGACGAACTATATCCAGAGCAGCCAGGATCTACAGCACCAACAACAACAGCAGCAGCAGAGATGAAGATGAAGAAGATGAATTTATTTATTTATTTATTATTATTATTTTTTTTTTTTTGAGAGAAGAAGGGAGAGGGTTAAAAAAAAAAAAAAAAGAGTACCGGAGGAGGAACGAGAGATTCGTCCTGAATACTCAACATCTGACCGATTTTGAGGGCGGCTCCGCGCATTCGACAGAGGGCAAGAGCCAATCGCTGGGCGTTTTGGGGAGACAAGAAAGGGGAAGAAATGGGGTGATGATCCGAAGAAGAAGACGTAGTTCCGAAAACAAGCCTCTTGGCGGACTCCTGAAGAGTTCCCCAGGCGAGGCCTGCTCCTAGGCCTGCGAAACCCAACGCTCTCGTGAATGGAGTCGACGGAACTCGTCTCTCCCTCGGCCTGCGCCGACTTCCATTCTCATTCCTAAAGTTAATCTTACCTGTATCATTATCATTCGCATTGTCATTGTCATTGTCTTTGTCTTTGTCTTTGTCTTTATCAGGAGGAGGAGGAGGAGGAGGAGTTTGAGTTTGAGTTTGAGTTTCAGGTTCATGATTCTGGTGTTGATGATTTTGAGGTTGATTCTGGTCTTGTTCAGGTGGAGGTTGAGGTTGAGGTTGAGGTTGATTTTGATTTTGATTTTGAAGATCATCAGGAAATGGAATACGAGGAATAGGATTACAAGGGTTAGGGTTGGGGTGGTTGGTGAAGCGGTGGAGGGAGCCTCTGGTAAGGCCGGAGAGGTCGGTGGCTGATATTAATGCTTTGTAAAGGAAAGACTGCAGATTTGGATTTGGATTTGGAGAAGAGCGTCTCGCTAATTCCTTTGCAATCAGAGTCACCCCTTTCACCACCCTCCTTACCTCCTTCATCGCCTCCTTCATTCTTCTTCTTCAAACTCAAAATCAACACCGCCTTTTTCTTGTTTTTGTTTTCAAAATATTACACGAAGTGTTTTCGTTTTTCTTCTTTTTCTTTCCACCTCCTCCTCCATCTAATCTATCCCCCCCCCTCAAAAACTTCAAATCTCTCCTCTTACTCTTCTTCTTTCTGTCGTGTCTTCTTCTCTTTCTTTCATAAATTTCACTTCTCCTCCCTCAACTTTAGTGTTCTTGTAATTTTATTCTCTATATTTTGAAAACTAGCAAATATACTTCATAAAAATGTTTATTATTTTTACTCTTTTCATCATTTAAATAGATGAAATTACAACAACTAAAGTGTATTTTAATACAAACAAACTTTATTTTTACCTTTTTAAACTTTATTATTTTTGTAACTTTACCCCTCAAACTTTGACAATTGGTGTTTAAATCCCTCAAAATTTATGCAGCTAACAAGAACGTCTCTTTAATTTTAAACTATTAGCAAAAATATCATCTTTTTCATACTTTAACTATAAAAGACTTAAGAAAAACTTTTATTTTTTTTTATCTCCTTAATTTCAGTACATTTGTTACTTTATCTTTAAATATTTAAAATTTAGTGCTTAAACTATTAACAAAATCGTTTATATTTCATCAACTTAAAATTAATGTGATACTAGTATAATAAAATGTTAATTTATATTAAAATTTTTATAATTAGAAAAATAACCATTAAAATCTATCAAAATTTAAGGGATATAAATATACAACTCATTTTTCTTTTCATTTCTATTCAATAAATATATACACGCTTGCGTCCTAATTTATTAGGATGATGAATGTAGTCAAACATTCAATTTTTTCATTATGAACAAATCTTATGAACACACTCATTTTTCTTTTCATTTCTATTCAATAAATATATACACGCTTACGTCCTAATTTATTATGATGATGAATGTAGTCAAACATATATGTCTATTTTTGTGTTTTCTGTGTGGTCTATTGCCATATTTTGTAGTTTCTAATTGTCAAATCTAAAAGATTTTAGATAGATAAAAAAAAAAAGATAGTGATAGTAAATTCATTATTGTATCAATCAAACTGATCCATACGAAAGCAGAAGAAATTTTGAAATGGCCGATGATTTATTTGTTGTGAAGCTCGACTCAATTTTGTCTCCCTTATACGCCAATGGGAATTTTTTTTTTGAATATTGAAAAAATTTATCATTTTTTTTTTTTTTTGATGAATTAAAGTGTTTAGAGTTATTTTCACAAATAGCCCATGAATCACAGTCCTAGTCTTAACTCGAAATTTTCAATTATTATGAAAACGACCCTTATATCAATATTTCGTAAAATAAAAATAAAAAATAAAATAAAAACTCAATTGGAAATTGAACACATTAGATCACTTGAGCGTTGATTAAGGCAAAAATTTTTATTAGGATATAAATAGTACATTGTTTGTAACAAAACTGCAAGTGTACGGTGATAAGTTTATATAGAAAATCGTCATCAGGGATTGTAATTGAACTCTTACTAAGTACTATAATTAGAATAACCCGAATTTTATCTAGAAAATTCAATTCACAAGAATGAAAGCAAAACAAACCTAAAAGAACAAAATGATAATTAAAACAATTTGGAAAATTAATTGAGAACAAATCAATATAAGAAGAGTCTAAATGTTCAATTTTACCTAGCCATCAACTATGTATTTTCATGCTAATATATTACTAATTAATTATTTTTCCTAGTTTATAAGCAAAATAATCCTAATTTATTCAACTCCCTCTCTCCAGTGCCGAGTAAAAATATTCCTAAAGTGCAATTTCGATATCACTATAGAAACCGAAAAATTAAGAATTCATTATAATCTAAGATTCTTTCTATTTGACTTCAAAGGAATTGTAGAGCTCCCAAACTCTATAAATCCTTTGTTGTATTATTCTTTAACGATATTTAAAATTTCCTCTCCCGAGTACCAAATTCTAAGTAAAAATCATCCAACTTATGGCCAATAAATTAGAAACATGAAAAACGAGATAACACAAATAAACTAAATGAAAAAACCTCTCAAAATAAATTGACAATGAAAACATAGTATCTACCGTAAGCTACATCTCTCTTCTAGAAAAAATAAAATTAGTTCATAATGAAATTTAAAGAAACACTAAACATGTTCGTAAACATCGAAAGAAAAGAAAAAGACCTAGAATGCGAAGTTGAATAAAGCTTCTCCGTCTCTGGAATTCACAGTCTTCTTCTCCATACTCTTGATTCTCTCTCTAAGTTTCTCAAAACACTGTCAAAAGGTTTGCTTTCTTTAGTTCCTAACACGTCCTTTTATAGGCTTTGATAAAAACTGAACAACTTGGGGTACATGATATTTAGGAATTGGAAACTAGCCGATTGGACTAGCATTCCTTTTTCTTCACTTTCCCGCCTCAAAAGCTTCAATTTCCATTTTTTCCTTTAAAAAAAAAAAACAAAAAAACAAAAAAACAAAAGAAAATGAGAAACAAAAACACATAAAAATATCTAAAAGTAGTAAGTTACCAAGTCAAAAACATTCAATAAGTAAAAAACGAATCTATCATACATCTAAAATAACTCTACAATGTTGTCAATTTTTTTTCATTAAAATTCAATTTGCACTATATATTTTGATTAAAATATACATTTTTTTTTCTCTAAAATATCTCGATTGAGGCACAATTTCATTTTAAAAAATATTTAATTATGACTTTATCTATAAAATAAGGTTCATGTAATGAGAATGTGTTTATGCCTAATTTTTTTTTTTTTACAGAATATTGACAGAGGGATTGTTGAGGTAATGATATAAAAATTCAAAAAAATATGATGTGTAAAGTTAAAAGTAAAAAACCAACATAAAATAAGGTATATAATTCGGAGACTATTTATAAAATTAATCATTATATTTCTTATAACGAATTGTTTATTACATACATTTTAATATTTTTATGAGATCTCCAATTACAATGTTTATTGTAGTGATCTAGCCCAGTAAAAGACCTGGCTTTATAAAACAAATAAACTATATCAATTAATTGTTTCTTAACCAACATATTTCACGTATTTATATTCACTACTCACTCAATGGCCAACATGTCGTTTTGTGCATCGACGACAACTAGTTCCGAAATGAGAAACGGTCTGTCTCTGGTTATAGGGTTGTGCATGGCTGGGTTTTGTGGGTAACGGGGGATGGATGGTGGGCGGTTTGGAAGACAAGAAATTTTAAAAAATCCAACCCAAAACTATATCCTCTTTTTTTCCTACACTTTTTTTTTTCAATTGTGTGATAATACGTATAGATATTTTAATGTAAATCTTAGTACATCATACAAATTTTTCAAAAGTACTTTATTTTACATTTTAGTTTTTTTATATGTTCTTAGATGTTAAAAAAAAAAAAATTTGGTTATAGGTTCACAAGTTATTTATTTAATTTTTTCCCTTTTGCAAAAGTAGAATGTCGTTAAACTAAATGGTCAAAGTCATTAAATTAAATAAACAACAACACAGAGTCAACACAAAAGTCATAAAAATGTCTAAAGGTTTCCTTCAAATTAAAGATTTATCAAATAAAAAGGTTGGTAAAAAAAACAAAGTCTAAGATGCTTGGCTTTCTCCCTCTTTGGACAGTCGTCGATGTTAGTGTGCAGAGAGTTCTAGAGGTTGAGAATTAATTGAGAGTTGTGGGTGAGATTGAAAAAGAGAAAGAGGGAGAGTCGAAAGGTCAACACACAGTTAAACATCTTTGAGTATGAGCAATAAAAAGATGTTGAAAATCATGAATATTATGAAACTTCGAAATTGTAATTGAAAGGTCATACATGAAATTAAAACAAAAAATCATGAGTCATGAGTTTTAAGTAGACTCTTCCAACTACATATAGAAGTTTTAAAGGAAAGATGTATAAAAAAAAGTTTAAAACATATATATATATATATATATATATATATAGGCGGTACCCGAACAATGAAGTTTTCAAAACCGTCCGCGTACGCTAACAAGGCAGGCGGTTTGAAAAACTACTCAAGAAAAAGCGGGTGATGACATGGCCCTGTTTTGATGGGCGAAATAGGACGGTGCAGTTAGTTTGGACGGTTTAGTGGGTTTTATGTACAGCCCTAGGTGATAACGGAATTTTAAAGGAACTACGACGAAAGCTTTTTCAGTGAAATGAGCACAATGATCAACTAACTTTATGTGGGAGTGAAATATTTGATTATATACAAACGAGAACATGATTATGAGAGCAAAACGACGTGTTTCCGTGCAAGAAGGAGAATACAAAACAATAAAGTAAGAATAAAATAAATAATCTGAGTTGGATCAAATGAGAAAAATATGAAATGATTATTGAGACAATCTAAATAAGAGACAAGAATTTACTTTAAAAAGAGAGAGAGACCAAAAATTAGAGTAAAGGAGAAAATAGCCTTAGAATGATTTAAGAAAGAAATAATTGCATAAAAAAATATATTTTCAGAGTCTCATTTTAAAATATGTATGTTTTTTTTATAATATTAAGTAAATGTCCATTTCTAAAAAAAAAAAAACTACTTGTAGTTTCTATTTTGTCCTTTTATTATATTTAACTTCATTTTCCTTTATTTATTGCATCTTTTTTCTTAATGATTAGTTCTTTATTATAGTACTTATTAGTATAATTAAGGTTTTTTAATGAACATATTTCTTAAGTACGATTTAGATTTCTTAAAAACCTATTTTTTTAGTATGATTTAAATTCTTTATGATAATTGTAACGTTATTATGATAATTTATTTATTATTATTGGTATTATTTTAATAGTTAGTTTGTAAAGTTTGAATGTGTGATGAAATTGTTTATTTCTTTATGATAAGTATTATATCATTATGATATTTTTTTAAATGTGTCATGCTTTTTTTTTTCTTTATGATATTACTATATCATTATGATGTCTTTTTCTTTATGATGATTATTATATCATTATGATTTTTTTAAGGTTTTAAAGTGTTTCATATTTCTTTACAATATCTATTTAATTTTTTAAATGTTTGTTGTGAATTTTATTTTAATGACCAATAATTTATTATAATAAATGTTTTTCATGTGTCATATAATTAATATCAGTTATGGTTCTTTTTTCTTTATAACAAAGCAAGTAATATGGTTTTTTTTTTTCCTTTTTATAAAAGATTTGTTTAGTTTTACTTTTTTTTCGAGATGTTTTATTTTCTTTTTTTAATCAATTCTTAATTTGTTTAGTTTCAATTCTTGATAAAAGGATAATATAGTATTTATAAGTATCAATTTAGACATTCATATAAATAAAAGAAAAAAAATAAATATTTTTTAAATCATAGTCTTTAATTTAGATATTTATGTAAATAATCCTTTAAGAAATAATCATGATGGCAACTGATACAATAAGATAAATAAACACAATTGATCCATTAAAGACAAACGGTTGTAATTAGACCAAAGGGTCATCTCCCAAGCATTCGCTCGTCTATGAATAGAGAAGAGAGTGGCGGGAGAAAAGTGTGTTTTTATTTATTTTTCCAACCAGATATTATGTCATTTCAATTTTGAAATTTCCTTAGATTGAATCTAACTTAAGCACTTCCATATGTTCCAATAGTTAAGATGCGGAGACCAACGAGTAAAAAAAAAATAAAAATAAAAATAAAAATAAATGAAGCATTTTATCCGTCGATTAGGACCCACACATAAAATAGTCTTGACACTACATATTATGACAGCTTGATCCTACGAGAGCATGAAAAAAGTAAGTTTCACTTTGAACTTGTTTGGGGTGTAAGTTTAAACTTACATCCATCAACTCAATTTTTGTCTTTTTTTGAAAATTTTTTTTGTCTTTTCTGAAAAAGTCAATAAAAATTACTATTTAAACTTATCAATTTCAACTCAAACTTACACACCAAACACCTCCTTTGTTTTTACTTGGACCATAATTCCTAAATACTCCGGATAACAGATTAAAGGACAACCAGCTTATTGGTGATTTGTTGGTATTTAGAAAAAAACAGAAAGGGGTAAAAAGGGAAAAGAAAGATTGACAAAAAGTGCACGAGGCACCTAGTACTATATAATAGACAAGGAACACAAGACGACATGTTGTTGAACCAAAACAACAAAACAAAAGTTTACAAATTAACATGATGCGCCGTTTGTTAGACTAAAAAGACCGAATTTGATTTTGATTTTGATTTTCGTTTTTAAAAAGATGATACGTAGCTTTATGACTTGGACGACTTTTGTCATTGCAACAACGTATCATTTAAAAGGAATAGCAACAGACGACAAGCTATATGTTACATCTCGACTCGAAGAAAAAAAAAAAAAAAAACCACGAAACGGGAAATGCCTCTCGCTTTTGTGTTTAAATATTCACTAGTAGATTTTTTTTTTATTTTAAGAAATATTCACTAATTCAACCAACATGCGATACTATGAATGAATTGAATACCATCAAACACCTTTCAATAATTAAAAAAGTAATAAGTTAATTTTGATTTTAAGTTTTTGAATTTATTTTAAGAAAACTAAACTTGCATTTGATTGGACAACTTAAGTTATCTATTATTTTCTTTTTTGTCTTTTTTTTTTTAAATGTCAACTCAATTTCAATATTTTCAGCTTCAAATATAACTAAATGAATTCAAACTTTAAAATTCCATAACTTTTTTATTCCATATTCAAATGAGATGAGTTTTTAAAATTAAATAGAATTTTGAGACGAATAAAACAAGACCCTTATAGATAATATTTTTTTTAAACACATTTCAAATTTGAAAAGTATAAAATTTGAGAGAGAGGGCATATTTGCAACCACGGATTACAGCTTTTAACTATAATTATGATTTCGTTGATTAAGTGTATCTGCCAAAAAAGTGTAAAGGAATAAAATAATTAGATTATATATATATATATATTTTCACGTTATATCGCATACACGATCATGGATCAATGTCCAGAAGTTTCGGGTGGGTTTAATTTGGTGGCACATTAATAATAACAAAGACAGCACTTTCTAGAGTTTAATGATAAGCAAATGCGCATAGTCACGTGTAGCAACCAGGAATCAGATTCCTGTTTTCATGCGTGCAATATCATCTCCCATTTAGTTTGGTTTGACATCTCTATACACATACACACACACATATATACACACATATATACACATATATAAAATATTATTTGTAACCATTGTACTATATCATTAGCCAGAAACTAGGCAAGTGCAAAAATTAATAAATTGGGGAAAGATGTGCATGTATTAATTGCAATTGGGCAGTATCTTTTTTTCTTGTAGACATAGTCGATACGGATATATAGTCTGCATGGCACGTCATCCAAATATTCGTTGAGATTTAAGATTAGATTTGGAAGAATAAAAGAATAAGGAATGATCATATTCGTAGTTTGTTCTACTGTTGGTGGTACATATATGCTTACAAACATATGTAGTTGGGATTCGTTGAATCAAGTTCCCTCACCTTTATTTATTCATTTATTAATTGTTAATTATTATTATTATTATTATTTTTCGACAAAAGTGACTCACTCACTTGGTGAGAGAGAAATACAAGAAAGTGTTTTTTGTTCCCTGGTTAGTTACTATAACTAGCAGTGGTGCCTGCCTATTTGCAATTGCCCATACACGGCATTTACCTAAATGATATGATGCAAAACGTTTACAAATTTCATAACACACACACACACATATATATATATATATATAAAGAGTTGCTGGGTGGGAGCTGATGACGCACCCATTAATTCATTCCCCTTTTTCATAGATATATAAACATCAATTATTATTTATATCAATGTGCATGCGAGAGAAAGAGAGAGGCTTCCCGGAAAAGCTAACAATGAAAAACTTTATGGAAATCGATTCAAAAAAAGAAAAAAAAAAAGAAAACATGAGATGAGAGTCACAGTCAGAGAGAGACACAATCAGAGTCGGAGAGTTTAGAGAGAACTGCAAGCAAACCAAAAGCAAAGCAAGCAGCATGCATCATGCATCATGCCGCACATTCCAAAATCCACCAAAAAAAAAAAAAAAAAAAAAATCCATCCAGGTTGGTTTTTTTTTTTTGCTTTTCTTTAATTACGTATCATCCTTGTGTATATATATATATGCTGCTGCAGCCTGCTCCTATACATGAAGTATGCAAATATTGTATACTTAATTACTCTCTCTTTAATTTAACTCAGGAGCCTAATTTCTTCCCACTTAATTTCCCAGTACTTTCAGGTATTCTATGTCATCTCTCTCTTTACTTCTTTCTTAATACTCATTTGATTGATTTTTTGCTAATTGCTATCAAATTTCATCCTCATATATATATATATATATATGTTTTACAAGCTTTCCAGTTTTCTTATTCAATTGTGACAAATATAATGGACGTTCTTCTTGGGAGGTCATCTTCTTCATCCAAATACGAGTGCTTGCTTTTTGGTACCATCACTTATCCCTTTTAATTTCATTTTACAATACAATTACCTTCAAAAAAAAAAAAAAAAAAAAAAACGAGAGAGAGAGAGAAGAAGAAGAAAAAGCAGTTAATTTGAAGTTTTATTTTGCAGATATGGATGATACTCTTTATCCCTTGAGCTCCGGTCTCAACTTGGCCTGCCGCAAGAATATTGAAGGTCAACTAATTTATAACATGCTCTCTCTCTCTCTCTCTATGAAACTTCTCTTAACTAAAACCAAATGTATTTATATATAGCCACACATTTCACTCACTGGACATTGATGATGTGATTAATCATATAATAACAAAAATAAAAATAAAAATAATAATAATAATATGGATATAAATATAATTTAATTTTGTAGAGTTCATGCTGCATCAGTTGCATATCGATGAAAGTGAAGTTCCTAGGATGTGCCTTGATTTATACCGGGAGTATGGGACTACCATGGCCGGTCTTAAGGTGAAATAATCAAGTGATCGACACACTCCCTCCCAAGTTCTTAATTACTACGTATATGGACATATCCTTCATTCTTATATAAATATCTTTTGATCATTCAGGCACTTGGTTATGAATTCGACAACGACGAGTTTCATGCGTTCGTCCATGGAAGATTACCCTATGATGCGCTCAAGCCTGACCCACTGCTAAGGAACCTCCTATTGTCCATGCCCCAGCGCAAAATAGTATGTCAGACTTTGCCACTTCATTCTCTAAGTTTTATATCTGATGATCAGTACCTAATTTAATTGCTATAGTTGGGATCTGGTTTTGCTAGAAGCTGCTAAATGTAATTATTTTTTTTAATCGGTGGTTTCAGATCTTCACCAATGCTGATAAAGCCCATGCAACTCAAGTTCTCAACCGGATGGGACTAGAAGACTGTTTTGAAGGCGTCATATGTTTTGAAACTCTTAACCCACCAAACACACCTCTTGATTGTGCGGATGCCCCGGAGGCCAACCCTACTAGTTTACCACACTCCACTCCCTCCAAAATTCTCTGCAAACCCTCTATAGAAGCAATCCACGCTGCCATTCGGATTGCCTGTGTTGACCCCAAGAAAACAGTAAGACAAAATTATGCGCGATTATGTTTTTTTTTTTTTTTTTTTAATTGCATAAACAGGAAAAGATGGATGATTTTAACTACCAATAAAAACTCTTGCTTCCTTTCCCCCCAGATCTTCTTCGATGACAGTGCTCGAAACATTGCCAGCGGAAAAGCGGCAGGACTTCACACAGTTATTGTAAGAGCTATATATGCAATAATATGATTACACACTATATATATATATATATATATTAAACGTGATGCAGGCAGGAATCAAGATTGGAATCTGGTGTTTGTAAGAAAGATGGGAGTGGTTATTTGAAGTTCAATTCCATATTCCAGTCGGGATTAAATTAAGCATGTAAAAGTGATGTTAAAACTAATCAAATATACCGGAATAAATTAAGCCTATTAAAAATGATGATAAAAACAAATGGTGGTGGTAATTTTTATTTTATTTTATTTTTGTTTTGTAGAAAGTGAATTGTGAGAGAAACAAATCAGAGTAATCTACTAATTTTTGGGAATGGTGATGGGCAGGTGGGAAGCTCAGTAGTGGTGGCTGGGGCAGATCACGCCTTAAGGAGCATCCACAACATCAAAGAAGCACTTGCTGAAATATGGGAAGGTGACGCGGAAGAAGCCAAACAAGGAGTACTGGTGGAGCAAGTCATCCAGTCCACTGCGGTTGAAACTGCAGTCCTTGCATAATTAAGAACCCCAAATATATATATATATATATATATATATAAATATATGCAAATTTATGTTGTTTATGAATTACGATATACAACTTCCAAGGCTGCATGCATGCCATATAATATTTTAATAGCGAAATAAAAGTGAATGTATTGTAGAGTCCTTCTTTCCTTGCCTTATCTCATTAATTTTACAATTGATTCTTGACTACTTTACAAAAAATCAACCAATTATATACTTCTTCAAGAAGTATTGACATGAGCTAGCTGGAGTCTATGATGAAGCAACAAATATACACGGCAGCACACAGCCAAGTTAGTTGGCCAATAAGAAGCAAGCAATTACACACGAACCTCATTCAACCAATCAAAAACAAGAATATGAGTCAAAAAAAGTTACAAAGGAATGATCATGGAGTTACATCATTCAACCAATTAAAAGCATTGAAGAATCCAAGTTACGATGTAGGCGGCAAAAAAGAGGTGAAAGGCACCGACAACCGCCAATTGAAGGCTATAAATACCAACAGAGCAACAGCTATATATATATATATATATATGGAACTTGTTTTCGTTAATATCTCCATCACTTTGTATTAATTCTAGCAGCAGCTAAAACACACACACACACTCACGGCTTATAGAGCCTTGCATTTTACATTTTACATTTTGTCCTTTTATTATCTCAGTTTAAAAGAAATCCAAACAAACTGCATCTGTATATATATATATATATATATATATATATATATATATATGTAACTGAGTTGAGAGCAATTGCGCTTCTTTACATCCATCACTGACTTTTTCATAAAAATAAGAGCCTCCATCTTTAGGCTCCAGCTAACTAAGTTATATCATTAGGGTGTGTCGTAGGATTTTCCTCGCATATTGTTTCAAGCTCACACATACATTTCTTCTAATAAATCCTTATGAAAACTGCAGTGATAACAACAGAATTGGCTTAAAAATGCCAAATGGGAGCGTGTGAGTTAGTAAAGCAGATTATATTATGTACTATAGTGCACTCCGAGGTTGTAATTGCTTATTCTTTCAAATATAGACGCAAAAAATTTGAATTGGGGGTGGGGGGAAGAAAAAAAGATCCAAAAAGCAAATTCTTCAAACGATACAAACATCGCAGTTCTAGTTGCAAATGAGACGTTATACACAAACTAATGCGCTCAATTCTCTGGTATTAGCATGCCTTAAGGTTGAGGCGTTGAGCTATGTATTATTACTTTACCCTATAACTATATATTTGACAAAGTTTGTATAGGGAACAGTTTCGAAGCCCTTTTTTTTTTTTTCTAATTTTTTTTAACAAAGCTATTAGAATAGTTTATAATATGTTTTTGACCTGACTATTGACGTTAATTATGAATGCACTAATTAAAGTCACCAAGAGGCAAGAGTACGACTCCAAGGCAAAGTCATGTAACAATCAACTAAAACAAATACCAGTCTACAAGTTTCTTGTCACTCCGTAATTATCTGAATAGGAGTATATTGATGGGTGCATTAATGAATCACAGTGTTGCATCATTGTGAAAGTCTTTGCGGTTGATTAAATTGTCCCCTCCATTTGTTTTCATTAATTTTTCCATCCTTTTTAATGTCAAAATACCACCTGATCTTTACATTTGTATCAAATTACCTCATCTATCTATTTTTTTTTGTACCACTGAATATAATTACCTAATAATTATTTTTAGAATGTCTTTTTTTACCCCATCTATCTTATTTTTAGAGTAGGTAAGAAAAATTATTAGCATAAAAAATAAATTTTTTTTTACCTAATCTAAAGAAGTTAATAATTATTAGTTAATTGTACAATGTTAGAAAAATAATATAAGATAAATGAGATGATTTGACACAAATGTAAAGATAATAGAGCATTTTGACATTAAAAATGACCGAAAAACCAATAAAAACAAATGAAGATGACAATTTGACACACATGTTAAACTTCAAGAGTTACAATATGTACATTTCATAGGTCAAGAGATATTGACACTAGTGAGATAATTTAGATGAAACTTATGAAATTTTTCCTTTTTTGTTTTGTTTAATTGTTTAACTCTTTTGCTAAAATAAAATGAAATAAAAAAATGTTTCTTTTATTTTTTCTTTTTTTGGATTACCATTTTCTTAACACATACAATTTTTTAAAAAAAAATAATTCTTAACAAATACATTACCATTTTGTCATTCCCCCAGGAAATCGGAGATGGATAGTGGATATTGGGTTAGTTTGGAACAAAACAAAGTAAAAACAAATTAAAGTAAAAGCAAAAAAAAAAAAAAAAAAAAAAAAAAAAACAAATCACGTGACGATGTGTGATAAATAAAGACAACATGTGCTTATTATGTATTGCATTAAGGTTTTTTGCTTGATTCTCTTTATTCAACACGTGCTTTTTTGACCCTTCTAGACCTAAAAAAAAAATAGTTGGTCATGGTTCTTGGTACTGTTGAGATATATAGGTTTCTCATGTATATTATATATAACTTCCCTTTTCGTATTTTGCTAATATTCTTCACACTCTGGCACGACCAAGTATTTTAAGCCCTTTTATCTGCTCCTTGGTATCCTTACAAAAACAATGGGATACATGAATTTTAGAAAATAATTTTGTGTAAATATATGTCCTAACAATACTAAAAGAGCAGGTTTTCTCCTTTACACTGTTCATGAAAGTCATCCAAAACGACTGCGTTGGTTTGTCATTTTCTTTGTCTTTGTTGAATTTTTGTTTTCATAATATTGATTCTTTTTCTTATTCATTTGGATTATATAGATTATATATTCCTAAAAACGCCTTATATAAGCCTCCTGTAAACACCGCTTGCTTTTCATTTGTTGTTTTTTTTCCTGTTTATTTTTATTTTATTTTACTACTCTTTTTTTTTTTTTTCCTTTACCGGTTTTTTTTTTTTTTTTTAATCCTTTCTTTCAAAAAGCATATTTCAATTAGATTTTTTCATCCCCCAACGTGAAGGGTTAAACTTAATTCACAACATACTCTACTTTTTGTTTTTGTTTTTTTTTTTTTTTTTTTTAAGGGAGAAGGATACATGCTCGGCTAAAATAGTTTAAATGGTTACAACTGTTCATTTTAATGCTCTATTGTAACGTATCATGTACTATTATTGTAACACCGCACAAAAAAATGGTGTCTATTTTATGAAATGTTATTATCATTCGTAATCTATTTATCTTTCAATTGCAATTGTTCAAGACAATACATGAACAGTTTTACAACGCGTATAACGTATAAGTGTGTTTGTGTGTTGTTTAGTTCTTAATCATTCAAAACAACTGTGGGAAAATCATATTTTGGTTGTGAAATTCTTAGTATTATTAGGAAGTAACTAAACTTCTTTGCGCAATCACTCTCTTAAGTAATCGATATGCATTAATATATATATATATATATATATATATGTTATAAGTATTCGTTTCTCTATCTGAGGCACAAATACACCTACACAAACATCTTTGTTTTTATATTTCTCTCATGCACACAAGCACGTAAAGGATCTTAAAACATGTGTGTAAAGAATTGGATGAAGAAATTGATATTTTCTTACTAAAAATGTGGTTGTTGTTGTTTTGCTCTTCCGCGGCGAAAATATGAGATGCTTATTATAAGTTCTATTTATCGGATAACTCACTACAAATTAAAGTTAGTTATTTATTTTTTTATTTTAAAAATAAGTATCTCCCATTAATATCATTTCTTTACAAAGATATCCTTACTGTTGTTGTTGTTTTTTTTCCCCCTAAATTGTTAATTTATACTATTAAGATACCCTAAAAACATATTTTATCCAAGGAAAATTATTTAGAAAAAACGTTTTCAATATATTTTTTTAGAATTTTTCAAAATTAATTGTTTTATATTAAGACTTAAAAATGCATGAAATATTTTTCTCAAACGGGTATTATGTTATATCGTGAGTGTAAAATTGAAGACAACAAACTTACAATTGAATATTTAAATTTCTACATATCTAAACCTTAGATTTAACATATCTCCCGCTCCATTTATGCTTTTGTTATATTACTACTAATTTTGTGAACTTTAGAAACATGCCTTAAGGCTATATTTTGTGTATATGTGAGTCATGTATATTGTGGTGATGATTTTATAATTTTGATGAAATTTTTTTTTTTCGGATTTACAAATGTTGGACATTTTCAGGTTTTATGATTAGTTTTCAAAACTGTTTTTAAGGGTATAAACGAACTCCGTTTTTAACAAATTTGGTATTGTTAGAAAGTTTTGGATGTCTACTTTCTTTTGAAACTAGCAACATGGCATTTGGAAACCTATGTGAATTTTATAATTTTCCAATGGGACAGAGGTGTGACTGTCAATTTTTACAAAGTTTTGTGATAAGAATTAAAAACTGTTTTCGTTAGAAGTTATTTCATTCTTTCGAAAGGTATGTCAAATCTTATTTTGTTTTTTCTATATCATCATGTCACAAACCTTGACGTTTTAAATAGTTTATATAACAAACCTTGACGATATTATGGACAGTTAATGTTATTTTTCATATCTAATCATTTCATCTAAATATTTAGATATGTTGTCTAATATATTGATTCTAATATACTGTATTATCATATTTTTTTTTATCAGGTTTTCATTATTTTTTAATCTTACATAATTCAGAAACAAAACATATATTACTTTGCTACCAAAACAAATATTGTCTTAATATAACATAAATAGTTATCTATCTCTTTTTTGATACTATTAAAATTAGATACTCTTTTAAGAATTAAAAAAAATATTTAATAGAAACTAATCTTTTGAACTTTTAGATTCGTACATATATATTGAGCGAAACATTTGAGAGTTTCTATGCAAACTAATTCCAGGGAAATAAATGGAAACTTATTGCTTTCCATTCACACACACACGTATACATGTTGTTGTGCTATTCGCAAATTGCATACATGCAGGGACTTGCCAATCAAACTGCTGTAGGATCTCAATGGCTGCTGTTTTCTGTCCTTCTAGCCTCAAACTGTTGAGCGAATTCCAACAACGTGCACTGAATCGAAAAGGAAAAGTAAAACATGCACCGAATTCTGACAACAAAAAATTGAAAAGGCACTTATTATTGACACATATATGGCTCTTTTAACAGTATCATTACAATCGGTGGAAAACTCCAATCGATTGAGATCAAGAGACCTATAATAAAAAGGTCACCACCAACACCGCGTACAAATAACTCTAGCGGAATGAACTTACATCCAATACGAGATCGTGGGGATACCACCTCCATTATAACAAAATAGAAACAAAAATATAGTGAAAAAATGCAACACTTACACGATGGAAATATCATTGCTTGTATTTCAAACAAGCAACTATCACAGATAGGAAAAAAAACCCCAACTCCATAGATAATACCTCCGCTAGTAAGCCAAACAACACGATCAAAGATATCAAAACGCATCTCCTCTGGCCACGAAGCCATCTCGCCATCAAAGTCATCAAACGTGGAGTCCAAAAGCATTTTCTCTAAGGCCGAGAGTACAGTGACCAACTAAGAGGCAGCGCTGGACTCTGACCCTAAAGGAGAATTATGAACGGTGCAAACCCTAATGATAGAGACAGGGAGAAGGAGAGGGAGAGAGAGAGAGAATTAATATTCAATTTCTTGGTTATGTAAACAGTTAGCTAATTAATGAAAACATCTCAGTGAAAACATCAGGCTTTTCCAGACCCACCCCAGGCTTGGTTCCATAACCATAACTTTAACCATACCCTTTCCCAAAACTAAAAGAATGACCAAAGCCCTTTCCCACCACCACCACCACCGGCCCCACCACCGCCCCCACCACCGCCACCGCCAGCTCCCCACCCCGGAAAACCATCGAAAAACCACTCCGGCTTCTTCACTAGTTCCCCGCCCTTCTTGTCCTCAACCAGCTTCCTTCCTTCACACCCACGTCCCACTAAAACGACAACCAAAGCAACCCACAAAAACTCCAACTTTCCCGCCATTTTATATATGAATCTCAAATATATTACTACAACAGTTCGGCGGCGTGATTTTGCTTTAGCCGGTGAGTACAAAATCTGAAACGATTGTCTGAGAACACGCCGTGGTCCAGTTGGTGACAGGAAAAGAAGAGCAACTCCGGGGAGAGGGGTTTGTGAATTGTGAGGAGCTAGGTTGGCTGTCATTCTAAGTATTCGTCTTCTTCTCCTTCTCACCTTCGATTTTGTTCCTCGACAATTGCTACTTCATTATGCCAGCGTTTTATTGATCACCAATTCACCCATGCATGAACGTGACTTCATGTAGCATATGGATCCTTATACTGCTTGTCGTTTTATTTTTCAAAATTTTTAGACAACAATGAATATATCTATATATATATATATATATGCGCATATGTGTCGAAGTCCCCCACCAAAGCTCAGATATACATCTACACATACATATATGTATATATATTACGTATGCATCAAATCTTTTGTTTCAAGTACTATATATATATATATTTATGTATACATGTATGTTTACATAACAAACCTCCCAAAAAGGCTTCAGACCTCTCCCACCGTACTCCCTCTCTTTCTACCCCCGTCTCTATTTCTTTTTCAGAAACCCAAAAGCACCAACAACTCCATTCTCTCTCTCTACCCGGTCCCTCTCTCTAGAAGACAACCGAAAAGAAAGAAAGCTTTAATTAGTTTCCTCTGTCCTCTCACACTCGGTCTCTCTATCCACTTCAAGCTCAGGATGGGAGTTTCATATCATTTCAATGGACGGGTCTGCATATTAAGGTTAGGAAGTCCTTAAAAATTATTAAAGAATTTTGAATCTTTGAATACACACACACACACACGCATATTTTTAGCATGCCGTGGGTTGTTGAAAGCTTGTTTTCTCTTTTCATAATAATTAAATAAGTAAATATAGCAATCTCATGGTTTTGAAATTTGATTTACAACCGCATGTATTTTGGAATTATTTTTGAGAAAATAGATTTGGATTTTTACGATCAAATTGGATTCCGTATGAATTTTAATTGGTTTAATCATTTGGGATAATTTAAAAATAATTTCAATCGCAATCCAACATTCTACTTTGTGTCTAAAACTAACTTCTTAATAACGAGTTATGGTCGTCTCAACATTTGCTCCATTTTCCAAAGCCAATAGCCTTCTCCGACGAGTAAAAATTAGCTCGGCTCAAAATTTCTAGAACTTTGGATCTTTAAAACATGCTTTAAATAGCATCCCAGTCTACTTTATCTCAAAAACCGACTTCTAGATTGTGTTTTGATGTCCTATCAATATTTGCTCTGTTTTCCAAAGGCTATAGCTTTCTACGCCTAGCCAAAATTTTACTAGCTCAAAATTTAATGTATTTGGGATAATTTAAAAATGCTTATAATTGCAATCCAATGGTCTACTACATGTCTAAAACTGAATTCTTAATAACGTATTATGGTTGTCTCAATATTTGCTCCAATTTCCAAATCCTGACGATAAAAATGGGTCGGGCTAAAATTTTTTAGAACTTCGGATCATTAAAACATGTTTTTAATAGCAATCCAACGGTCTACTTTGTCTCTAAAACCAAATTCTAGATTATGTTTCAACGTCTTCTTAATATTTGCTTTGTTTTCCAAAGACTATAGCCTTCTCTGTCTAGCCAAAATTGGTATGGCTCAAAATTTCATGAATTTGCGATTATTTAAAAATACTTTTAATAGCAATTCACAATTTGCTTCGTGTGTAAAACCGACTTCTTAATAACTAGTTGTGGTCGTCTCACTATTTGCACCATTTGAAAGCCTATAGCCTTCTCCAACGAGTAAATATTTGTCCGGCTCAAAATTTCTAGAACTTTAGATCATTAAAACATGCTTTTTTATAGCAATCCAATGGTCTACGTCATGTCTAAAACCGAATTCTAGAATATGATTTAACGTCTTCTCAATATTTTCTTTGTTTTCCAAAGGCTATAGCCTTCTCCGTCGAGCCAAAATTGGTCCGATTCAAAATTTCAAGTTTTTGAGATAATTTAAAAATGCAATTAGCAAAAATTCAACGATCTAGTTCGTGTCTAAAACCAGCTTTTTAATCATGAGTTATAGTCGTCACAACATTTGCTCTATTTGCTAAAGCCTGTAGCCTTCTCCGTTAAGTAAAAATTGGTCCAACTTAAAATTTCTAGAACTTTGGATAATTAAAACATTCTTTAAATAGCATTTTAATGATCTACTTCGCGTCGAAAACCGACTTCTAGATTATGATTCGACATCTTTTGAATAGTTGCTCCATTTTCCAAAGGCCATAGCCTTCTCTAACGAGCCAATTTTGTTCCGGCTCAAAATTTCATGCATTTGGGATAATTTAATAATGCTTTTAATAGATATCCAACGCCTTACTTCGTGTCTAAAACTGACTTCTTAATAATGAGTTATGGTCCTCTCGACATTTGCTCCATTTTCCAAAGCTTATAGGCTTTTCCGACGAGTAAAAATATGTTCGGCTCAAAATTTCCAAAATTTTAGATCATTAAAACATGATTCAAATAGCATTCCAACGGTTGTACTTCGTGTCTAGAACCAAGACCTCAAGCAAAGCCGATCTGAGGAATTTGAAAAGGATCTGACCAAAAAAGCCACAGCCGTCAGTGGAGATTCCCTACTACGTACATTAAAAGTTAGCCATTCAGTAGCCGGAGGCCAATCTCGAAGAATTAAGTGGAAACCCACATCTTGTTGAATATCCAGATTGACTGCATTAATTTGTTGCAAGCTTTTGTGCGACATGATTGCCCTCCCGATAGATGTGTGAAACACTACATTGGGCTTTTTTCCTGCCATAATTAAGAGTACGGTTCTATCTCTCCAGCCACTGCCATGCAACGTTTCTGCTCTTGATTGGAGTAAATCAAATCAAGTAAGTGGAATCGCATTCAAACCAGATTTGAGGCCCATATAAATATAAATTGACTTTGCAAATTTGATAGTAGTGATTACACAAAAGTGACTCAGCTTCAATGCCAGCAAGCGGTTTTGCAAAGCAAATCCCCACGTTTAACTTTTTTTTTTTTTTTTTTTTTTTTTTTTTTTTTTTTTTATCTATCTATCTAGCTAGGGGGAGGATGACACTTACAATAGCACTAGGAAGGAGTTAGGGATCTTGAAAATTATCTTCAGAGCCATCATGAGGTCTATCAAAGAATTATTCATATTAAATCCATTGAGTTTGCTTCGTGGATATAGTTCCTTGGCAATAACGCTTAATTAGATGCATTCCAGGAATCTTTTCTTCAGATATCACCACATTCATTGTTTTCCCATGGATAACACCATATATAAATCAGTAAATAATACATCTCCTTGCCCATCCGCATTCTGAAGGTCGAATCTATAAGAAGCTTTTAGTTGCTGGATTTATCAAGATGAGCATAAAAACTATTATCAATCTTTTTTTTTTTTTTTTTTTCGTCGATCTCCCAACTTTCAAGTTCAAATAGTTGCAATGATTATGCTTTTTTCCCCCCTACGAAGTGGAGATTACTAAATAGACACATTATTTATTTCAAAGAATTAATTTGGCTTTATGTGAGGAATTAATAGGATAGTTGGCAATACGATTAGAGATAACTTATGATATGGTGCAATCATGCATATCTAAAACAAAAAGAAAAGAAAATAAAAACATATATATCTAGGTGGTATTTATTTAAATTTAGAAGCAGCAAATTCATTTTGAAAACAACAACCAATATTTGGTTTCTGGTATCAGACGACTTTGAAAACAATACCGGAGCCGTGGCTCATACAAAATGGAAATTGCACGTCATCAAATGAAGGGATGCATACCTACGGGATTATGAAAAGACGACATGGGAACAACACAGACTTGAAGAAAAGGATACATAAATATATATATATATATATATATATATAATTGCAATTCAGCAACATCCTCTTTTTGATCCGAGGCAAAGGTGGCCAGTCATGTGCCAACTTTCGCCTCCATCAGCATGTGCATAGGGGCATGTCGGAGTGTAGCTTTTGTCTGAAAGCTGCAGGTTCCATTTTGCTTTCGGGTTCGTAGTTGAGAAGGCTGTCCAACTCGCCGTTGAATACTCATATCTACTATGTGTGATGCGAGTGAAATTCTTCACATTCTCATTCTTTTTTATGTCTTTTGGGTCAATGTCGACGGAGAAGATATCCCCATAAGGCCTCACAGAGTGCACAAAGAGAGGCAAAGAGACGGGATCGGCAGAAACTGCAGCAAGATCCGCAGTCACAACGATGCTCTTTCCATCTGGACTGAAGAAGGGATGGTTCACATGCCCTGCAATATTATCTCCACTTGCCAGCACTCTTACCACCACATTCGGATCGTTCCACTTCACCAGGTACACTGCAAAGTATCCTGGGTCAAGACCATTGTCATCAGGTGGGCTGCCCTCAGGCTTGTCGCGCGTTGACGAGAATACTATCCAATCTTCCTTTGGAGACCATTGGCAATGTGTGTCTGTCCACTCTCCCTTTGTTAGCCTTCTTGTTGGCTCGTCGCTATCTCCATAATCTCCTAGGTTTGCATCCTCCATTATGTACAGATTCTTGTATCTTTTTTCATGCCCAGGATAATCTCTTGTAGATCGAAATACTAATTTCGTCCCTGTTATTTTTTTTTATATTTTATTTATTTCAACCCATCCCGCGTACAAATTGTTAGTATTATATTTATCTATATATATATACACTTTATAATAACAATAAAGCGTCTTTAATTTGTCATTCAAAAGCTAGCACAAAATTATTATAATGAACAATTCTTAGTTGCTAAATACTTGCTCATTCATGTTTGGTGAAACCATATATAAGAATTTCTATTTCCGGAAACCATTAAGATAACAAAACAGTTTAAGTAGTTGCTAGCTCCTACCAAAATTCTTGAGCGACACACATGTACAATTATATGTACATATACAAACAAATAAAAGAATATTTTGGTATAAATTTGGAAAGAAATCAGAAGGAACTAGATGCATGTAGGAATGAAGTCTAATATATATATATATATATATATATATATATTACGTACGTACCGTCTGGATTGGATGATGGGAAGGCATTATTGGCTACGTTTGTGATGGTTTTACGTTGCTGTAGACCTTTGGACACGTTTTTGATGGCGCATATATGCAATGATTCCTTAGCGCTAAAAGCAGGTCCGACGCATACATACAGAGTATCCTTATCTGGATTTTGGTTCCAAACTGGCGAGAAGAAGTTGTTGACCTTCGTCTGCATACATTTATATAGTTTAATTGTACTCATGAGTCATCCTGATCAGCTATATGTGAGTATACATATGTAGATATATATTGCGGCTATATGGATGTGGACAATTAAAATAAACACGAAATGTTTGTACTAACTAATTAATCTTGCTAAAAATAGTAATAAATTATTGGTTACCGAGTGGACAACACGCAAGCCTTTGTCATCGGCAACCCAAACAGCCTTGAACTCATTGTCAACGAATGCAAGCTTGGAGCCGTCTGATGAAAATGTTGGAAACACTCCTGACACCCTAAATGCTCCAACTTCCGGATACGGAGACCCGAGCTTGTGGAACTGTCTTGGGATATCGTCTCCACTCTATCATAGATATGTGCATATATATATATATATATATATATAGCTCACAATCAGTAATCTACATATATATATATGTGTGTGTGTGTATGTATATATATATGTAATATGTTAAAAATGGGTATAATTACATACGTACCTCGATGGTGTCACTCTTGCAACGATGGTAACCGATGCGCTTATAATTTCCACCAACATCAGGTATGACAAAGGGATTGTAGTGGTCAGCCTGTGGTCTGGTGTTTTGAGTGAGTTTTATGGCCGGTCTTAGGTTTTTTCCGCTAGGTGAATACTCAAATATCTCAATGTGTCGATACTCTTCTATCCCACGTTGTTTATACTTTATTATATTATTTATGTCAGCTCGCTGACGGATAGTAGCCACTGCCACTTTGGTGTCGCTGATGGCTGCCGGAGTACGCGCATCAATTTCGTCCGCCTTAGGATCGTCCGGGAGCACACGAGGGGTGTCAGTTGTGACAAGGGGGTTTTTTGATGCGAGACTTTTACTAATGTCAGCTCTGTACACACCCCATAATTTCTCACGAACCTCACGGTGAAAAAATATGACTTTGTCACTTCCCCATGTCGGCCACCCACCATTCTTTACAACCAACTTGCGTTCCAACGGCTCCTGATCTTCTTCTACTTTCATCACAAAAATATCAGTCTTTAGATTCTCGATCTCTCCATCCCAACCACCTTTCTTTTCCTCAAATGAAGCAACCGCTATCATCTTTCCGGACGGTGACACGGCGGGGCTTAAATCAGCTACCCCTGTTTGATATATACATATATTTATGCTCAACTACTCGATTAATTAATTGCATAATTATAACCAGCGTATTTCCGTTTCTTCCACCTCTTACTTCAAATTTTACAACCGATGTATTTTTGTAGGGACAAATGTCAATGAGAGACAGCGCAAGTAAACAAAATCTGACTCAACAAAAAAAAAAAAAAAAAAAAAAATACTGTGTTTACTGAGTATGGTGGGAGCTTCGTAGAGGATTATACCATAATTATCAGACGGTTAGGGAGCTATAAGATGTGTAACTAGTGGTTGTTAGTAGTTAGACTTTCTGTTAGTTAGTTAGTAACAAATTCTATGGAAGCTTGTAAATAAAAGGGGGGGGGGGGGGGGGGGGGGGGGGGGGATTGGGGAGTGAAGGAAAATCAGGAGAATTGTGAGAGTTGGTGGATCTCTCGAATATCTGCCCCTGTTCTTGTAAAACCAGTTCATTTTCGATAACAGATCATTATCTTATATTTTCAATTAAATAGGTAAAGGGTACCTGGAGGAGTGAGGCGTTCTGTTTTTCCGGTGATAAGATGAGTCTTATAAACGGCAGTCCAGGGCTGACGACGATGAGGAGAGGGGTCTCTGGTGGTGACGTAGATGAGATAATCACCGGCAAAGCAACCACTGTCTTCCAGGCGAACACCTTGGAATTCGGATGTCCCGAAAACATCAGCCAAACTGAACACTTTGGCTTTGGGGTCGTTGGTGAAGCGGAGAGCAATGTGAAGCGTTTCGAGCTGGACATCGCCTCTTTCGGAGACGAAAATCAAGCCCGACAGACGACCTGAATCGACATCGGCTTCTTTGTAAATACTAAATACAGGGCGCTTGAGAAGTTTCTTGAGAGCCGCCGGTGGAATGACCTGGGCGTTTGTAATTGTAAGAGTGTCTGTCGTCGTCAGAAGTCATGTACAGAAGCTCATCTTGCTTGGACTTTGGGGGAGGGTCCATTGGGCATGAGTATATGTCCAGCGCCACCGGTGGCCTATATGTTGCGAAGAACGCTATGCTCCCTCTCTTCTCTGATGATGATGATCCCATTTTTTTTTTTTTCCTTTTTTTTTTGTTTTTTTGTTTTTTTGGGTAGTAATTAAAGTACGAAGAGTACTACACTCTAGTTAGCTAGTTACAAGTGATGATCAGCAAATAAGATAAAGCTGATGGATGGAACTTGGAAGTGTGTAGTTGCTTGTTGGGGGTTATTTACTATATATATATATTCAAAAAAATGTGATGTGTAAAATAAAAAATTAGAGATCAACATAAGACCTGATGTATAATTTAAAAGTTGTTTATAAAAATAACCCTAAAATTAACATTGCTAGCACAAAGAAAACACTAAAACTCATGAGCTAATACCAATTAATTAAGAGAAGAAACTCATTTGTCCCTATGGCTACTAAGAAACATACATGTGGCACATTATCAATTACTTTCAGAACTATTCAAGGATAATATCTTGGCAAATATATTACTTAGGTCGAGATTAGCACCTATTACTATTTTCTAACATGCTAGAAATTCTTTTTAATAATAAAAACACTAGAAACTTGTACATGATCTCTTATATTTAACATTTAATTCTTATGCACTATATTATATAATAGTATTTTGTTTTCAATGATTAATGAATATGTATATCATATTGAAATTACAATCAATGAATAATTATTGTGATTTTCTATTACACTACGAGACGTAACTTTCATTAATGATGAAAAAATGTATTGTTTTTGTTTCAAAATTAGTTCAGGCTAATTAATATTGATTTTTATTTTTTATTTTCACATTTTGTAAAGTTTCAACTAAAATTATAAGCTTTTCATGGAGTCTTCATATTTTTCGAGATATCTATCGATATCAACATTTTTGTTGACCTTATCTGTAAAATCAAAATCTCAACAATTCTGTCAATATCAACATTTTTGTCTTTCATTATTAATGATGTTGACGTCTTATAATAAACATTCTCAAATTATTAATATTAATAATGATATTAATATATAATACATAGACAAAAGACTTTTGAAAGTCTTTCTAAATAATTAAGGAGTTACATGATAGGAATAATTTCTTGTTATTGATAAGTAAAGACACATTCCAAGTAGATCAAAAACTGACAAATGACTTCGGTATACGAAAAACAACAAATGCAATAAAGTATTTGTTTACAGTAGATATTTTTTCTCAAAAAAAAAAAAAAAAAATTGTAGCTGACACAAGAGACTACACTTCAACTGATACCAAATTAATATACCAAAAAAAAAAAAAAAAAAAACTGATACCAAATGAAGAATTTCCATACATATATCAATATATAATATATACATATATCAATATATAATATATATATATATATATATATATATTAGTATAGTGAAGTCTATTCTCAGGGATAAAAAAAAAAAAAAAAAGATAATGATAAAAACTACTAATGATAAAAAAAAGAGTCGACTTCGCGTATATAGTACGAACCATTGATCAATATTAATTTGGCCACACGTCACGCTGGCTATATAATAAAAGTGTCCTTTTTAAAAAAAAAAAAAAATCTTTTTGCTTTTTAGTTATAATAAAGTCTTTGTTAAATAGAGTTAAATTCTTGTTGTTTGATGTAACAATGAAGACGCTTATTGTCAAGCTGCTCAGAAACCGACAAGTGAATTCGGTATGCCAAAACAATTAATGAATTAATAAAAGTAATTATATTTATTATCTAGATCTTAAAATTAATGGTAATTTTCATAAATAATCTCTAATATACAAGTCACATTAACTAAATTTTTTTTACTGCTACACAAATGATCCTTAATTATGTCAATATTTCATCAAAAACTGAAGGAAAATTGAACATATACAGATCACCTCTTAATTAAGATAAAAATCATAATCAAATACTTTCTAGGAGGGAAACTACCTTCAAAATATATTTTATAAAAGTATAGTTTGCTAATTAATATCTTTGATAAAGGTATAATATATATATTTTTAAAAAAGTATTTAATTTTGATTTTACCTACATATGCCGTTTGTGTTTAGAACATATTCAATTATTGTCCCTTCTTTTTTTTTTTTTTTTTTTTTGAAGATTATTAATAGGACCGACCTTGCCATAACAGTGAAAAATTCAAAGAAATGTGATGTGTAAAATAAAAAATTAGAGACCAACATAAGACCTAATATAATTCAAAAGTTGTTTATAAAAATAACCCTAAAATTAACGTTGCTAGCACAAAGAAAACGCTAAAACTCATGAGTTGATACCAATTAATATGGAGTAGAAACTCGTTTGTGCCCATGGCTACTACCTCAACTGGACAACGCAAATCTATACTCATGAGTTTTGATTCCATGCATGAGCTTAGGAACTGAGTAAAATTTATACGTTTATGATCTTCCTTGTGATTCTCGAATGAGATTTAGTTTAGAAGTACAAAATCAAGATAGTTTCTTTAATATATATTGATATATCCTCTACCACAAATTATGGGTTAACATTTGGAAGTTGAGACTAAGAAACATGCATGTGAGACATTATCAATTGCTTTCAGAACTATTCAAAGGTAATATTTTAGCAAATATATTACTTAGATCGAGATTAGTACCTATTACTATTTTCTAACATGCTAGAAATTCTTTTAATAATAAAAACACTAGAAACTTGTACGTGATCTCTTATATTTGACATTTAATTCTTATGTACTATATTATATAATAGTATTTTGTTTCTAATGATTAATGAATATGTATGTTATATTGAAATTACAATAAATGAATAATTACTGTGATTTTCTATTACATTATGCAACATAACTTTCACTAAAAATGAAAAATGTATTGTTTTTATTTCAAAATTAGTCCAGATTAAGTAATAATGAATTTTTTTTTTTTTCACACATTTTGTAAAGTTTCAACTAAAATTATAAGCTTTTCATTGAGTCTTTATATTTTCCGGGACATCCGTCAATGTTAATGTTTTCATTGACCTTATCCGTAAAAGTAAAATCTCAACAATTCTGTCAATAGTGACATTTTTATCTTTGATTATTGATGATGATGACGTCTTATATTGAAGATTCTCAAAATAATAATAATAATAATAATGATAATAATAATACATAGACAAAAGAATTTTGAAAGTCTTTGTTAATAATTAAGGAGGTACATGATAGGAATAATTTATTGTTATTGATAAGTAAAGACACATGCCAAGTTGCTCAAAAACTGACAAATGAGTTCGGTATGCCAAACACAACAAAAGCAATTAAGCTTGTGTTTGGTGAATTAACCTAACTAAAATTTAACTCAAATTTTTCATTTTAATTTTTGTTTTTGTTCTTTTTTTTTTTTTTTTTGAAAAGTCAATAAAGTTTATAATTATTTTTAAAAAAGTGAAGTCAACTCAAACTGAAAAATTTTATCTCATCTCAAACTCAACTCATTCATTTACTGTAGATATATTTTCTATATAAAAAAAAATTAATGTGGCTGACAAAAGAGACTAGACTACAACTGATACCAAATTAATATACCAAAAAAAAAAAAAAAATGATACCAAACCAAGAACTTCTATTCATATATCAAAATATATATATATATATATATATGTATATATATATTAGTATAGTCAAGTCTATTCTCAGGGATAAAAAAAAAAAGATATTGATAAAAACTACAAATGATAAAAAGAAAAGGGTGTTTGGTGTTTGAGTTTGAGTTAAGATTTTTAAGTTTCAATAGTAATTTTTATTGACTTTTTCAGAAAAGATAAAAAACTTTTTCAGAAAAAGACAAAAATTGAATTGAAAAATTTGAGTTTGGGTTTGTGAACCAAACAAACCCGAAGAGTCGACGACGCGTATGTAGTACGAACCATTGATCAATATTAATTTGGCCACACGTCACGCTGGCTATATAATAAAAGTGTCCTTTAAAAAAAAATCTTTTTGCTTTTTAGATATAATAAAGTCTTTGTTAAATAGATTTAAATTCTTGTTGTTTGATGTAACAATGAAGACACTTATTGTCAAGCTGCCCCGAAACCGACGAGTGAGTTTGGTATGCCAAAACAATTAATGAATTAATAAAAGTAATTATATTTGTTACCTAGATCATAAAATTAATGGTAATTTTCATAAATAATCTCTAATATATGAGTCACATTAACTAAATTTTTTTTACTGCTAGGCAAATGATCCTTAATTATGTTAATATTTCATTAGAAACTGAATAAAAATTGAACATATACAGATCACCTCTTTAATTAAGATAAAAATTGTAATCGAATACTTTCTAGGAGGGAAACTACCTTCAAAATATATTTTATAAAAGTATAGTTTGCTAATTAATATCTTTGATAAAGGTACAATATTTTTTTTTTTACAGAAATAAGTATTTAATTTTGATTTTACCTACATATGCCGTTTGTGTTTAGAACATATTCAACTATTGTCCCTTCTTTTTTTTATTTTATTTTTTTATTATAGATTATTAATAGGACAACCTTGACGTAACAGTAAAAAAATTCAAAGAAATGTGATGTGTAAAATAAAAAATTAGAGACCAACATAAGACCTGATATAATTCAAAAGTTGTTTATAAAAATAACCCTAAAATTAACGTTGCTAGCACAAAGAAAACGCTAAAACTCATGAGCTGATACCAATTAATGAGGAGTAGAAACTCGTTTGTGCCCATGGCTACTACCTCAACTGGACAACTCAAATCTATACTCATGAGTTTTGATTCCATGCATGAGCTTAGGAATTGAGTAAAATTTGTACGTTTATGATCTTCCTTGTGGTTCTCGAATGAGATCTAGTTTAGAAGTACAAAATCAAGATAGTTTCTTTAATATATATTGATATATCCTCTACCACAAATTATGGGTTAACATTTGGATGTTGAGACTAAGAAACATACATGTAAGACATTATCAATTGCCTTCAAAACTATTCAAAGGTAATAATTTAGCAAATATATTACTTAGTTCGAGATTAGTACCTATTACTATTTTCTAACATGCTAGAAATTCTTTTTAATAATAAAAACACTAGAAACTTGTACGTGATCTCTTATATTTGACATTTAATTCTTATGTACTATATTATATAATAGTATTTTGTTTCTAATGATTAATGAATATGTATATCATATTGAAATTACAATAAATGAATAATTACTGTGATTTTTCTATTACACTATTGGACATAACTTTCATTAATGATGAAAAATGTATTGTTTTTGTTCAAAATTAGTTCAGATTAAGTTATATTGAATTTTTTTTTTTTTCACATTTTGTAAAGTTTCAAATAAAATTATAAGCTTTTCATTGAGTCTTTATATTTTCTGGGATATCCGTAAATGTCAATATTTTCATTGACCTTATCCATAAAATCAAAATCTCAACAATTCTATCAATATTGACATTTTTATCTTTGATTATTGATCATGATGACGTCTTATAATAAACATTCTGAAAATATTAATAATAATAATGATAATTATAATACATAGACAAAAGACTTTTAAAAGTCTTTGTTAATAATTAAGGAGTTACATGATAGGAATAATTTATTGTTATTGATAAGTAAAGACACATGCCAAGTTGCTCAAAAACTGACAAATGAGTTCGGTATGCCAAAAACAACAAAAGCAATTAAGCCTATGTTTGGTGAATCAACTTAATTCAAATTTTTTATCTTAATTTTTGTTTTTGTTTTTGTTTTTGTTTTTGTTTTTTTTTTCTTGAAAAGTCAATAAAGTTTATAATTATTTTTAAAAAAGTGAAGTCAACTCAAACTGAAAAATTTCATCTCATCTCAAACCCAACTCATTCATTTACTGTAGATATATTTTCTATATAAAAAAAAAAAATGTGGCTGACAAAAGAGACTAGACTACAACTGATACCAAATTAATATACAAAAAAATAAAAAATAAAAAAACTGATAGCAAATGAAGAACTTCTATTCATATATGAAAATAAATATATATATATATTTTTACTGTTACGAAATGATCTTTAATTATGTCAATATTTCATCAGAAACTGAACGAAAATTAAACATGTACAGATCACCTCTTTAATTAAGATAAAAATCATAATCAAATACTTTCTAGGAGGGAAACTACCTTCAAAATATATTTATAAAAGTATAGTTTGCTAATTAATATCTTTGATAAAGGTACAATATATATATATATTTTTAAAAAGTATTTAATTTTAATTTTTCCTACATATGCCGTTTGTGTTTAGAACATATTCAATTATCTTCCCTTTTTTTTTTTTTTTTTTTTGTAGATTATTAACAGGACCGACCTTGACATAACAGTTAAAAAATTCAAAGAAATGTGATGGGTAAAATAAAAAATTAGAGACCAACATAAGACCTGATATAATTGAAAAGTTGTTTATAAAAATAACCCTAAAATTAACATTGCTAGCACAAAGAAAACAGTAAAACTCATGAGATGATACCAATTAATGAAGAGAAGAAACTCGTTTGTGCCCATGTCTACTTCCTCAACTGGACAACTCAAATCTATACTCATGAGTTTTGATTCCATGCATGAGCTTAGGAAGTGAGTAAAGTTTGTACGTTTAGGATCCTCCTTGTAATTCTCGAATGAGATCTAGTTTAGAAGCACAAAATCAAGATAGTTTCTTTAATATATATTGATATATCCTCTACCACAAATTATGGATTAACAAGTGGAAGTTGAGACTAAGAAACACACATGTGGGACATTATCAATTACTTTCGGAATTATTCAAAGGTAATATTTTGACAAATATATTACTTAGATCGAGATTAGCACCTATTACTATTTTCCAACATGCGAAATTCTTTTTAATAATAAAAACACTAGAAACTTGTATGTGATCTCTTATATTTGACATTTAATTTTTATGTACTATATTATATAATAGTATTTTGTTTCTAATGATTAATGAATATGTATATTATATTGACATTACAATAAATGAATAATTACATAAATTTCTATTACACTACGTGACATAACTTTCATTAATGATGAAAAATGAATTGTTTTTGTTTCAAAATTAGTTCAGGCTAAGTAATATTGAATTTGTTTTTTCACATTTTGTAAAGTTTCAACTAAAATTATAAGCTTTTAATTGAGTCTTCATATTTTCCAGAATATTCGTCGATATCAATATTTTCGTTGAACTTATCCATAAAATCAAAATCTCAACAATTCTGTTAATATCAACATTTTTATTTTTGATTATTGAGGATGATGACGTCTTATAATAAAGATTCTCAAAATATTATTAATAATAATGATAATAATAATACATAGACAAAAGACTTTTGAAAGTCTTTGTTTATAATTAAGGAGTTACAAGACAAGAATAATTTCTTGTTATTTATAAGTAAAGACACATGCCAAGTAGCTCAAAAACTGACAAATGAGTTCGGTATGCGAAAAACAACAAAAGCAATTAAGTATTTGTTTACGGTAGATATTTTTTCTATAAAAAAAAAATTAATGTGGCTGACAAAAAAGACTAGATTACAACTGATACCAAATTAAAATACAAAAAAAAAAAAAAAAAAAAAAAAAAACTGATACCAAATGAAGAACTTCTATTCATATATCAAAAAAAAAAAAAAATATATATATATATATATAAATATATATTAGTATAGTCAAGTCTATTCTCAGGGATGAGGCTTGGGATATAATTGTATATTAAATATGAAATTATAAAACTCGGCAGGTAGTTCATCTCTAATTCTATCTATCCTTTAATTGCAAGAAAGAAAATAAATATAGATATAAAATAAATAATTGAAAAACAAAAAATAGTCAACTCATTGGTCGACATGGTCACTGCCTCAGCTGTTTTAGCGCCAAAAAAAAAAAAAAAAAAGGGTCAGGACAACTAAAAAATTGTATTTTTTCTTATTTGTCCTAATCCTTGGTGTCGATCTGGCACTACTACTCTCGTCCTTATTTCTTATTACTATTACTATTATTGTTATTATTATTATTATTATTTGGGGTGAAAAGGAGATAAATAAAGAGAAAAGGCACCAACCAACCAAAACCCCAAATCAACCGCGTTTTTTATTTTCATTTCTATACGATGACAATATTAAACAATACTTTACATAATGTATGTTATCTCCTTTTCCTTGGAAACATCATAGAAATAGGTATACTGATAGCAGTAAGGTGATCAAACTCGATCATCTTTTATTAATGTCCAGATCTCATGATCAATTTACATATATATATATATATATATTTATGTATTACGTTACCGTATACATACAATATATTCTACTTTAAAGAGTCATTAACTGCACTATCTATGATAACTTTGATCCAATCCAGTAGTAAAGAGTTTTGCTCTTATACATCAATAGTTAAGGATCCTCAGACCCTTTTGGAATACCAAAGGTATGTAGAATCAAAAAATTCGTCAAAGAATTTTGTGTTGTAGTATTGATCAGAATCCTTAGTATATGCTTTGTGAAAATACAACTCAAAAATAAAAATAAGGGCATGGTGTATATTTATTGATTTATTCTTAAAAATCAGAACATATATATGATCTTTCACATAGTCTAGAAAAAAAAAAATAAAAATAAAAGGAAAAGAAAACATACATAGCATAGAACTAATTGTAGAAAATATTCTTGATATCAAATAACAATTTATACAAGTTGAAACAACTCTACGAAAGTAAAGGGTTACGACAATAATTAAATAAATCAACATCAGAGTGTTTACATTTGTATTTTGAGATTTATTTATGAGTGTTTTGGGAGAAGAAATTGGCGTTTTTGCAGCTTTGAAGGGATCTCAAATACAGCAAAGAATTAAGACGAGTGGTGTTCCTCGAGCAAGTACATCAAGTTGATTTTGCACGGTGGTGATAAAATTAAAGAGGAAATCTTTATTTGTTTTGTTTAAATGATTCGAGTGGTGTTTGTAATCGTTTTGGTGTTTGTAGTCGAGTGTACCCTATGAGGTGGGTTATTACTAAAATGATGTTAAATTTTCAGTGTTCTTTTGATTTTAATATTTTAATTCATACAGCGATGATTAAAAGGAATAAATTAATTAAAACAGATCTAATTGTTATACGTTCTTAATATTGTATGATTTGCATCATCCGTTTGAGTACAAAATAGGTCAACATTAATTAGATTAACCATGTGACTGTGATGCCCTCTGATATTATCTTTAGCCATTTGTCAGCAAGATCGCTGGGCATCTTAAATTAATATATTGGCAAAGTTCAAGACTAATTAGTTTTAAAAATCAAAATATAATAATTAAAGACATTTGTAAAGTCTTTGTTAAATATACTTAATTTCTTTTTGTTTTTTGATAAATAAAGACACCTATCAAATTGCCCAAAAACCGACAAGCGGGTTCGGTACGTGTAAAATTACAGAAGCATCTATACACGAAGATAGAACCGCGGAGGGAAAAAAAAATACAGTAAAGCAAACAAAGAAGAAAGAAATAACTAATTATTGATTTATTCTAAGTCATTATAATAGGTGACATCCAAATGAAAGTTAAGTGAGTTACCCAATCAAGTTTACTGATTTTCTCTAGAGGTTTGAGGGGATTTTTTTTTTTTTTCAATAGAGTAAACACCAAGATGCATTAAATCAAACCAGTTACAAAGTTTTTTTTTTTTTTTTTTTTTTTTCAAGACCCGCTCCCGAATATTGGACTAATTATGTGACTATCACAGATTAACAAAGTTTTTTTCATTCTAATTATAGATACTGATGCTCCATCACTCACCTAGATTTTTTAATTTCATTTAAAATTTCCTTATGTCTGAAGCCATTTAGGGATCATGATTTAGGGTCTGTTAGTTTAGTTGGCTCACTTGAGTTAGAAATTAGAGTTATTTTGATTCGAGTTGAGTTAAGTTTTGAAATTGTGCATTTTATTAAAGATGAATTATTCAAAATTAAAAAAAAAATATAAGCATCCATTTGGTTTTATGGTTGGAGTTGAAATTTTTAAGTTGGAGTTGGTTAACTTTTTAAAAACTAGTTATAATTTTTATTTACTTTTCAGAAAAAGACAAAAACTGAGATGAAAAATTTGACTTTTCATATATGTTTTTTTGTCTTTTTTTGAAAAGTGAACAAAAATTATAACTAATTTTTGAAAAGTCAATTAATTTCAATCTAAAAATTTAATTCCAGATGCAAAAAGACTATTCAGAATTCAGTTGTTTTCTTCTCTCTATTTATATCGGAGCTGGTTGAAATTATATTATTGGAGAGAAGCAAGGAAGGAAAGTAGAGCAAACTCGATTAATTAGTAGAATAATTATCAGATCCAATTTGTTGGCAAAAATGACCTACGACGACGACGAGCCGATTGTTGCACTCGTAGATGACTCAGGTAATGTACATGTATGTGTGTGATTCTTATTATATATATATATATATATATAGTTTATTCCTTGTAATTCAATCTTCCTTTTATGTATGTAAATATGTAAATATGTAAACATTTATATATATATATATATAAATAAATATAAAAATAAAAAAGAAGTGCGTATTTTTGCAGAGGATAAACCAGAAGCATTCGAAGCGGGAAAAACACAGGTGACAATCACGAACAAGCCGGAAGCACCACTTAAAGAAACAGAATTGAAGGTGCTGCTGGAGCTGACCGGTTCAGGAGACAACGAAGACAAAGCCCCTGTCGATCTTGTTACAGTCTTAGATGTCAGCGGCAGCATGGCGGAGAAAGAAGACAAGATTGGAAAACTGAAAATAGCAATGCAATTCCTCATCCAGAAACTTAGCCCCATCGACCGTTTGTCCGTCGTAGCCTTCTCCAAGGACTCCTCGAGGTTGTTCCCGTTGCGCCAGATCACTAATGAATCTCAGCTAGACATTATTGAGAAGGTCAAGGCTTTAAAAGCCCACGGCGCAACCAACATGGCAGCTGGCCTTCAAATGGGCATAAACGTGCTCAAAGACCGCCGTCTTAGTAACAGGCGTGTGGGTGCCATCATGCTTATGTCTGACGGTGAACAATCCCTCCGATACGGTGATGCTCGTCAGGTTCCCGTTGATAGCTTCGCAGTCTACACTTTCGGTTTTGGCTCTGATGCAAAACCTGAGGTACGTAATCGTATGTAATATTGCAAAAACTGAATAATAATTTTTTATCAATGTGGATTAATTGGTTCGATTTATATATGTATGTATATGTATATGGATATTATTATAGGTGCTGAAAGAAATTTCAGAGAAGAGCAAGGGAGGAACGTTCTCAGATGTTCGAAACCTGAACGACTTGGGCAAAGCATTCTCACAGTGTTTGGGTGGGCTTCTGACGGTGATTGTTCAAGACCTGAATCTGACCCTCACACAGGTCAATGAAGAATCGAAGATCGACATCAACAATGTGACCGCCGGAAACTATCAAAAAACTGAGAAAGACGGCTCCGTAAATATTTCGTTTGGCGAACTCTACAACAGTGAGGTACGCATGGCGTTGGTGAACCTTCTTCTCCTCGAAGCTGATTGTGAGAAGAGCCCCGATGTTCTCCATGTCAATTACTCGTACAGGTGGGTGGCTGGCTGGTACCAAGTTTAAATCCTGCAGTTAAATTATAAGCAATCACCAATATTCATTTAGTATTACACTCACAAATAAAATAAAATAATAATAAAACGTTCGTTTTGGCCATTTTAACGTGATTAATCCTGATCATAAATATGTTTATATATGTATATGCTCCTGCAGAGGTAAGGGGAAACGACCATTTGTAGCCCCTCCTATGACCGCGACAGTAACCCGCAGCAAGACAGCCACGGATAAAGAGATACCGAAGTTGATAATTGAGGAGAACCGTCTCAAGACTTTGAATAGTGTAAAAGAAGCAAGGGCGTTGGCCGACAACAAGGAGCTGGAGAGAGCAAAGGGCAAGGTGGACGAAGCCAAAAAGTCGCTTGAGGGTGTCAAGGACGTTGATGATCCTAAAAAGGTAATCAAGACACTTATGTATGACCTGGAACAGCTCTCGGGCTTCATGAAATCACAAGAAGAATACGACGAAAAAGGGCGTCCTTATGCGATGTCTTTTGAGACTTCCCATGAACGCCAGCGTTATGCTGCAAGAGGTGATGTAGATGCGGTGAGAGCTTTTGCAACTCCACGTATGGACGCATACCTTGAGCAAGCCAAGGAGTTTGAAAAGGATCCGACCAAGCCACCACCGTCCGCGGCGGAAGATGTGAAACAAGAACGTGCTGAAAATCCACTTGCTCCGATCGCTGGACCTCTCAGCCACTATATTACTGTAGCCATTCAGGCTCTCAAATCCATTGACGACATACTCAAAAGCAGCACCAACGTCAAACGTACTTGATCAATATATATAATAATTAATGTTGCATTATACATTTAGCATCCATCGCCGCCTCCTTTAATTTCAGTTTTCATTTTGCTTTTTGCAACTACCTACTTCTACTTCAAATCAATAAATTTAATCACCATCTCTCTCTCTCTATAGATAGGGATGTGTGATCTGTTGCCTATATATACATTATACATGTATCATGGTGCCCATGTATTAATGTAATATTGCGTGTTTAATTTTTTTGTGTTTCGTTTTCGCATTCCTTAAATTTCGATATAATGGGTTAATTCGATTTATACAACCTCTTGTCTCATTAATCTCACTTATTAATCTTCAGATTCCATTTTTGTCAAATAACTCTTTCTAACTAAAAGGAAAAAAGTGCTATATATATATATATATATATATAAACAAATAGACAAGTTCGAGTAATCCTATTGTATTTGTACCCAAAAAGAAAAGGCCATTTATCCACTGTACAGTTATTCATGGCAGAGTTCACATGAAATTAATACAATACTAAAAAAATATTCGTTATCATTATGAGCAATACTAGCTTGTCGACAAACTCATTCAGTCACTTAATAATTTAGTTGCATATGTATTAGCTTTGCTTCTCAAAGGCTAGCAGCCTTCTCTGTCTTACAAACATTGATTCGGCTAAAAAAATCTCGTACATTTGGGACCATTAAAAAAAACAAAAAAAATTTTAATGGTCTACTTCATGTCTAAAATCGACTTCTAAATAATGAGTTATTGTCTTCTCAACATTTGCTCTATTTCAAAAGGTCATAGCCTTCCGTCGACTCAAAATTAGTCCGGCTCAAAATTTCTTACATTTAAGATAATTAATCGATGCTTTCTATAGAATCCGAAAGGTCTACTTGGTGTCTAAAACCAATTTTTAGATAATGAGTCATGGTCTTCTCAACATTCGCTCCGTTTTCCAAAGGCTATAGCTTTTTTTGTCGAGTCAAAATTGGTACAACTCAAAATTTATTTAATTTGGAATAATTAAAAGATGCTTCCAAACTCATTTCAACAGTCTATTTTGTGTCTACGACTGACTGATGAATAATTAGTTATGGTCGTCTCAATATTTGCTTCATTTCCAAAGGCCATTGCCTTATTCGTTGAGTCAAAATTGGTCCGGCTTAAAAAAATTATTGCATTTAGGATTACTAAAAGATGCTTTCAATAACATTCTAACTGTATACTTGGCGTTTGAAACTGATTTCCGAATAATGAGTTATGGTCGTCTCAATAGTCCCTCTGTTTTTCAAAGTCTATAGTCTTCTCTGTCGGGAAAAAATTGATCCGGCTTAAAATTTTTTTACCTATGGGATCATTAAAAGATGCTTAAATAGCATTCCAATGGTTTACGAATAGTGAGTTATGCTTGTTTTTACATTCGCTCCATTTTTTCAAAGACTATAACATTCTCCGTCGAGTAAAAAATTGATCCAGCTCAAAATTTCTTGTATTTGGGATCATTAAATGATTACTTTTAATAGCATTTCAGTGGTACTTAACTTCATGTCTTAAACTATCTTTCGAATAACGAGTTATAGTTGTCTTTATATTTGCTCCGTTTTCTAAAGAAGGATATATATATATATTTTATAAGATGGTACAAGAGTCACTTTTTGAAACCTTAAAAAAAATCTAATTAAATGTTTTTGAATCCATAACCACCGAACAAATCCCTTTGGATCCATACCCATCTCAAAAAGCCCTTTCAATTCACGAATCATGTTTTCATCTCCTTTGAAACCAATCTGTTGAAACTCAAACCCCATTAAAATTTTGCAGTACACCCACGTCTTAACCGCTTAATTTGCAATGAAGCTTATCTTAGCCACTTGCATCAGATTACCTCCGTTAACCACCGCAGTGTCATCAACAAATGAAGCTCATCTAGGGATGAGCCTGGCTTGTGAAGCTTCTGAAACTGAAGCCCGTACTGTAAATCTCATGTAAATTTGAGCCAGGTATGTGAAGCTTCTGGAAATCAATATGGTTGTTTTCAAAGTTTTGAAGGCAAGTTGGTAGGCACTAACTTGGGGGAGTGTGTTGGAATTTGGTGATTTTTAGAACTTTGGATCATGAAAACATGTCCTAAAGAGCACTCCAACTGTCCACTTTATGTCAAAAAATGCCTTCCGGATTGTGATTTATCGTATTCTCAACATTTGTTTCGTTTTTCGAAGGCTATAGCTTTCTCTGTAGAGTCAAAATTAGCCTGGCTCAAAATTTCATGAAACTTGGATATTTTAAAAATGCTTTTAATTGCAATCCAATGGTCTACTTCGTGTCTAAAACCGACTTCTTTGTAATGTATTGTGGTCGTATCAACATTTGCACCATTTTCTAAAGCCTATAGCCTTATCCTATAAGTAAAAATTGGTCCGGCTAAAAATTTCTATAACTTTGGATCATTAAAAAAGGCATTAAATAGCAGTCCAACGGTCCATTTCGTGTAAAAAAAAAAAAAAAAAGCCTTTTGGACGGTGATTTATAGTATTCTCCATATTTGCTCCATTTATAGCATTCTCTGTCAAGCCAAAATTTGGTCCGGCTCAAAATTTCATGTAATTTGGATAGTTTAAAAATGCCTCTAATCGTAATCCAACGGTCTACCTCGTGTCTAAAACCGGCTACTTCATAACGAATTTAGGTCGTACTAACATTTCATCATTTTCTAAAGCCTATAGCCTTATCATTTAAGTAAAAATTGGTCCGGTTAAAAATTTCTAGAACTTTGGATCATTAAAACATGCTTTAAATAGCATTCTAACGGTCTACTTAATATCTAAAACCTACTTCTAAAGTCTAATTTAATGTGTTCTCAATAGTTACTTCATTTTCCAAAGGCATATAGCCTTCTCCGTTGACCTAAAATTAGTCTGGTAAATAATTTTATACAATTTGGAGTAATTAAAAATGATTTTAATAACAATCCAACGGTGTACTTCGTCTCTAAAACCGACATTATAATAACGAGTTATGGTCGTATCAACATTTACTCCAATTTTCAAAGCCTATAGCCTTCTCTGTTGAGAGAAAATTGGTTCGTATCAAAATTTCTAGAACTTTGAATCATGAAAACATGCTTTAAGTAACATTCCAACGGTTCACTTCATGTCAAAAAAGGCCTTTTGGATGGTGATTTATGGTATTCTCAATATTTGCTTCATTTTTTCGAAGGCTATAGCCTTCTCCGTCAAGCCAAAATTGGTCCGGCTCAAAATTTCATGCAATTTGGATAGTTTAAAAAGGCCTCTAATCGTAATCCAACGGTCTACTTTGTGTCTAAAACATGCTACTTCATAACGAATTTTGGTTGTACTAATATTTCTCCATTTTCTAAAGCCTATAGCCTTATCATTTAAGTAAAAATTGGTCCGGTTAAAAATTTCTAGAATTCTGGATCATTAAAACATGTTTTAAATAACCTTCTAACGGTCCACTTCATATCAAAAACCGACTTCTAAAGTCTAATTTAATGTGTTCTCAATAGTTACTTCATTTTCCAAATGCTACAGCCTTCTCCGTTGAACCAAAATTAGTTTGTCAAATAATTTTATACAATTTGGACTAATTAAAAATGATTTTAATAGCAATCTAACGTTCTACTTCGTGTCTAAAACCGACATTGTAATAATGAGTTATGGTCGTATCAATATTTGCTCCAATTTCCAAAGTCTATAGCCTTCTCTGTCGAGAGAAAATTGGTCCGGATCAAAATTTTTTGAACTTTGGATCGTGAAAACATGCTCTAAAGAGCACTCCAACGGTCCACTTCGTGTCAAAAAACGCCTTCCAGATTGTGATTTATGTTATTCTCAATTTTGTTTCATTTTTCGAAGGCTATAGCTTTCTCTGTAGAGTCAAAATTAGCCTGGCTCAAAATTTCATGAAACTTGGATATTTTAAAAATGCTTTTAATTGCAATCCAATGGTCTACTTCGTGTCTAAAACCGACTTCTTTGTAACGTATTATGGTCGTATCAACATTTGCACCATTTTCTAAAGCCTATAGCCTTATCCTATAAGTAAAAATTGGTTCGGCTAAAAATTTCTATAACTTTGGATCATTAAAAAAGGCATTAAATAGCAGTCCAACGGTCCATTTCGTGTAAAAAAAAAAAAAAAAGCCTTTTGGATGGTGATTTATAGTATTCTCAATATTTGCTCCATTTTTCGAAGGCTATAGCATTCTCCGTCAAGCCAAAATTTGGTCCGGCTCAAAATTTCATGGAATTTGGATAGTGTAAAAATGCTTCTAATCGAAATCCAACGGTTTGCTTCGTGTCTAAAACCGGCTACTTCATAACGAATTTAGGTCGTACTAACATTTCGTCATTTTCTAAAGCCTATAGCCTTATCATTTAAGTAAAAATTGATCCGGCTAAAAATTTCTAGAACTTTGGATCATTAAAACATGCTTTAAATAGCATTCTAACGGTCTACTTAATATCTAAAACCTACTTCTAAAGTCTAATTTAATGTGTTCTCAATAGTTACTTCATTTTCCAAAGGCATATAGCCTTCTCCGTTGACCTAAAATTGGTCTGGTAAATAATTTTATATAATTTGGAGTAATTAAAAATGATTTTAATAACAATCCAACGGTCTACTTCGTCTCTAAAACCGACATTATAATAACGAGTTATGGTCGTATCAACATTTACTCCAATTTTTAAAGCCTATAGCCTTCTTTGTTAAGAGAAAATTGGTTCATATCAAAATTTCTAGAACTTTGAATCATGAAAACATGCTTTAAGTAACATTCCAACAACGGTCCACTTCGTGTCAAAAAAAGCCTTTTGGATGGTGATTTATGGTATTCTCATTATTTGGTCCATTTTTCGAAGGCTATAGCCTTTTCCGTCAAGCCAAAATTGGTCCGACTCAAAATTTCATGCAATTTGGATATTTTAAAAATGCCTCTAATTGAAATCCGTTGGTCTACTTCGTGTTTAAAACCGGCTACTTCATAACAAATTTTGGTCGTATTAACATTTTTTCATTTTCTAAAGCCTACAGCCTTATGATTTAAGTAAAAATTGGTCAGACAAAAAATTTCAAGAACTTTGGATCATTAAAACTTGCTTTAAATAGCATTCTAACGGTCTACTTCTTATCTAAAACCGACTTCTAAAGTCTAATTTAATATGTTCTAAATAGTTACTTCATTTTCCGAAGGCATATAGCCTTCTCCGTTTAACTAAAATTGGTTTGGCAAATAATTTTATATAATTTGGACTAATTAAAAATGATTTAAATAACAATCTAACGGTCTACTTCGTGTCTAAAACCGACATTGTAATAACGAGTTATGGTTGCATCAACATTTGCTCCAATTTTCAAAGCCTATAGCCTTCGATGTTGAGAGAAAATTGGTCCGGATCAAAATTTCTAGAACTTTGAATCATGAAAACATGCTTTCAGTAACATTCCAAGGGTCCACTTCGTGTCAAAAAAAGCCTTTTGGATGGTGATTTATGGTATTCTCATTAATTGGTCCATTTTTCGAAGGCTATAGCCTTCTCCGTGAAGCCAAAATTGGTCCAGCTCAAAATGTCATGCAATTTGGATGGTTTAAATACACCTCTAATCGTAATCCAACGATCTACTTCCTGTCTAAAACCGGCTACTTCATAACGAATTTTGGTCGTAAAAACATTTCGTCATTTTCTAAAGCCTATAGTCTTATCATTTAAGTAAAAACTGGTCCGGTTAAAAATTTCTAGAACTTCGGATCATTAAAACATGCTTTAAATAGCATTCTAACGATCTAATTCATATCTAAAACCGACTTCTAAAGTCTAATTTAATGTGTTATCAATATTTACTTCATTTCTCAAAGGCTATAAGTGTTCTCAGTTGACCCAAAATTAGTCTGGCAAATAATTTTATAAAATTTGGACTAATTAAAAATGATTTTAATAGCAATCCAACGGTCTACTTTGTGTCTAAAATCGATATTGTAATAACGAGTTATGGTCGTATCAACATTTGCTCCAATTTTCAAAGCCTATAGCCTTCTCTGTTGAGAGAAAATTGGTCCGAATCAAAATTTCTAGAACTTTGATTCATGAAAACATGCATTAAGTACCATTCGAACGGTCCACTTCGTGTCAAAAAAAACCTTTTGGATGGTGATATATGTTATTCTCAATATTTGGTCCAGTTTTCGAAGGATATAGCCTTTTCCGTCAAGTCAAAATTGGTCCGGCTCAAAATTTCATTCAATTTGGATAGTTTAAAAAAGTCTTTAATCGTAATCCAACGGGTCTACTTCATGTCAAAAACCGGCTACTTCATAACGAATTTTGATCGTACTAATAATGTAACGACCCACCTTACGTAAGCCGTTACCATACTTACTTACTTGATATCATACGAAAAATTGGAACTAAATTTTTTTTTTTAACAAACGATATATAAATTGAATTTGGAAATCCTCTCATTCTTTACTTACATATCTATCAATACATAAACTTATTTGCTTATCATAGTACAGAAGTCTGGTACTTAAGTACAACATATTTAAAATAATTATAACGTAGTTTAACAAAATGCGTAGCAGTTCCCAATCCCACAGTTTCACAGCTTAGCATTGCCACACTCCACCGTCTTGTATCATGTACAGCCATAAGTTTGCTTACCTACAGCATAAACGTAAGTTATGAGCTTTCGCTCAACAAGTACAACTACTAATTCGCAAAACATTTCATAATAACATAATGCATGAATCATTTATGCTTTCATTATGCTTTCAGAAGTTAGCATACTTTTTGGGCCCTTACATAACATAAGTGTACGTACCGTGGCGCGCTGCCATGGAGTGGTTGGGGCGGCCTGCCCTGTCCAACTCAAACCATGGACCAAACCCGACCTAGTGTGGATCGATACGACACAAGGCAAATTGCTTGCCCCCATACTTGAGAACTTTTCTTTAACATGTTCTTGCCTTAAACATAGTGGAAAATCAATTCATACTTGAAACCGTTTCATACTTATAAATAGTTTCTTACTCGAAACTGAATTCTTATTCTTACCGAGTGACTTATCATTAATGAACATGCTTCATGATAACAAAACATACATCATATGCACATCAACAAAAACTTGAAATCATACAAGCAGTAAAACATTTTCCGTTTATGCTGCAGGCGGAGTCGTACTTACCAGTTATACTAAATCCCGAATTTAGTGGTCCACCTAAATAGGTTGCTTTCCTATTTTCAAAGAAAATCATAGGATAAGAATCATCCTACCACAGTATCATAAGTAACCCTAGTTACTAACTTATCATGTTACAATGGTACCTGCTCGGTTACCACTAGTAACCTTAGATCTATAACATAATACAAACTTTAAAACTTAGCTTCCTTTTTAAACTATAATAAAACCCTTGAATTCTGAAAACTGTGCTTGGAATCAATTCATAGTTTTGGCCTTTTTCTTACAAATTTGTTCCAAATTTGAAAAAGTTTTCTTTATGAAAGTTGTAGATCTTGATGGTTCCTACAACTTTTGTTTTTAACTCCAAACTCAATTCTATCTCTAACCTGCTTGTTCCTTCCTTTGAAAAATTTTCGACCATATTTACTAACCATAAAATTGGTCTCGGGTTTTTGTCAAAACGAAGGTCTTAGAAGCCTTATTTTTAAAAAAAGTCTATGCTTGCCTCTAGGATTTTCCCTTCTCTACAACTTTGTAGTTTTGACTTTTTCAAGATTCGGCCACTAAAAACCTCAAAATTTGGTTTTCAAATTACTGCTCAGTTTTAACCCGAAACTGGCAGTTTTCATTAGGGTTGGTTTTTATGTAAACTTACGTGCACGCTACCTCGAATGGTTAAAACCGTGAGCTTACATCAAGCATACAGAGCATCATATAACAATTTCATAAGTATACCTTCAGTTCTTATATCTTTTACTTTGTGTAACCCAAAAATGGTAACTCATACCACAATAGGGTTCTTAGGGTTTTTCAAAAACCCTAATTATAACATACAACTCATGCTCATACATATCAAACATACACTTAAATCTTAATTAAAACTTGAATGAAGAACTAGAGGATAAAAAGATTTACCTCAAGTTCCACGGATGTAGATGTAGACTAGGGTTCGAGATTTTCCTTGCACTATTCCAACACCAAAAACCGAAATCTCTCTCTCTCTCTCTCTCTCTCTCTCTCTCTCTCTCTTTCTTAGGTTCGGCTCTTAAGGGGAGGAACTAAAGAGTGAGCTATTTCTTTAAGTCCACAAAACCTTTACAACTGAAACCACCTTCACCTATTTATAGGTGAAAACAACTTACTTCTAAAATTGCTAAGTAGTCCTTAAAAGCAAACTATTTGCTCATGACCCCTATGTGGTGGCCGGCCAAGCTTGCTTAAAGGCTAGGCTAGGCTTACTCCTCAAAGCTAGGAGAATAAGGTGTCCTCTCCTTGTGAGGCCAGCCATGTGTTGGGGCATATTGCTCATTCCTAGTTCACCAAGTAAGGCAAGCTAAGAGACTTACTCATCAAGGCTAAAAATGTAAGTGTCATCTTCATGGAGTGGCCGGCCTTAGGTGGTGAGTGATGAGTGCTCTAGCTAGCCAAATGAGCAAGGCTAGGAGCTTGCTCATCCAAGCTAGATCATGAGGTGTCCAATGCTCATGGTGGCCGGTCCTTAGGTGTTGAGTTGTGGGAGTTCTAGCTAGCCAAATAAGCAAGGCTAGGAGTTTGCTCATCCAAGCTAGAACATGAGGTGTCTTACCCCCATGGTGGCCGGTCATAGCGTGCTTTGTTGTCAATGCCTTAGCTAGCCAAATGAGCAAGGCTAGGAGGCTTGCTCACCCAAGCTAGTTCATAAGGTGTCTTACCCTCATGGTGGCCGGCCCTAGGTGATACCAATTGGCAAGCTTTTGCTTGATGATGCATCACACATAGCCAAGTAAGCAAAGCTACTTTGCTTACTTAGCAAAGCTATGTTATGAGGTGTCAAGCTTTCAAAGCAACACCTATTTACACATTTGCCTACAAATCCTTAAGAGTACAAATTTTAATTGTATACTACATGAGGTGGCCAGCCATGATACACCAAATGAAGAACTTATTAGTTAAATCACAAACAAAGCCAACAAGGCAAGATTAAAGTGCTTAATCACTAATCCTATAGCATGATGTGTCAAATTTTAATGACACTCAAATTTTTATAAATTGCAAATAGATCCTTAAGAGCAAAAATACCTGCTCATAAAACCACAAGGTGGCCGGTTCTAGTAAGTCCATGTGGAAGCACATGGTTGGTCAAATTTGAGTCCTCCAACCCTAACTCATCCTCTTGGTTTCCAACTAGGTTAACTAAGCTTTGTAATTGACCATTGGCTTAGTTGCACTTGGAAACTTAACTAGAAAAATTCATAGTTCCAAAAATTTACATATTTATCTATAATCCCATAATTTTCCAAAATTACACGTTGGCCCCTAAAAACAAAATTTTTTGCACTTTAGTCCTTATGAGGTGGCCGGCTAAAATGAAACTACTAGACATTCTATTCTTGCTTAATCATCCTTTTAAAGACTTTCTTAATCTCTAAAAATTAAGAATCATGAATTTTTCTTAAAATTACATATTGACCCTCAATCATAAAATATTTACATTTTGGTCCCTACGAAGTGACCGGCTGTGAAAGTGACACTTGTTGTCTTATCAAAGACGAGGTGTCATCCTAATCATATCTTAAATTATTATGGTCAAACCTTGACCGTCATAATTTGTGAACCCTAAAAAGGTTTCAAACTTGCGTAAGTAAATTATCGAATCTTTTAACAAAGAATTCAATAGTCACGGAAATAATTTGATACAATTTGGTCTAATTAAAAATGATTATAATAACAATCGAACGGTCTACTTCGTGTCTAAAATCGACAGTGATATAACGAGTTATGGTCGTATCAACAATTGCTCCAATTTTCAAAGCCTATAACCTTCTATGTTGAGAGAAAATTGGTCCGGATCAAAATTTCTAGAACTTTGATTCGTGAAAACATGCTATAAGTAACATTCGAACGGTCCATTTCGTGTCAAAAAAAGCTCTGTGGATGGTGATTTATGGTATTCTCAATATTTGGTCCAGTTGTGGAAGGATATAGCCTTCTCTGTCAAGCCAAAATTAGTCTGGCTCAAAATTTCATGCAATTTGGACAGTTTAAAAATGTCTCTAACCGTAATCCAACGGTCTACTTTGTGTCTAAAACTGGCTACTTCATAACGAATTTTGGTCGTACTAACATTTCGTTATTTTCTAAAGCCTATAGCCTTATCATTTAAGTAAAAACTGGTCCGTTTAAAAATTTCTAGAACTGTGGATCATTAAAACATGCTTTAAATAGCATTCGAACGGTCTACTTCATATCTAAAATCGACTTCTAAAGTCTAATTTAATGTGTTCTCAATTGTTACTTTTTTTTCCACGGGCTATAGCCTTGTCTATTGACCCAAAATTAGTCTGGCAAATAATTTTATATAATTTGACTAATTAAAAATGATTTTAATAGCAATCCAACGGTCTACTTCGTATCAAAAACCGACATTGTAATAACGAGTTATGGTCGTATCAATATTTACTCTAATTTTTAAAGCCTATAGCCTTCTCTGTTGAGAGAAAATTGGTCCGGATCAAAATTTTTAGAACTTTGAATCATGAAAACATGCTTTAAGTAACATTCCAACGGTCCACTTCGTGTCAAAAAAAGCCTTTTGGATGGTGATTTATGGTATTATCAATATTTGGTCCATTTTTCGAAGGCTATAACCTTCTCCCTCATGCCAAAATTGGTCCGGCTCAAAATTTCAAGCAATTTGGATAGTTTAAAAATACCTCTAATCGTAATCCAACGGTCTACTTCGTGACTAAAACTGGCAACTTCATAATGAATTTTGGTCGTACTAACTTATCGCAATATTCTAAAGCCTATAGGCTTATCATTTAAGTAAAAGTTGGTCCGGCAAAAAATTTCTAGAACTTTGGATCATTAAAACATGCTTTAAATAACATTCTAACGGGCTACTTCGTATCTAAAACCGACTTCTAAAGTCTAATTTAATGTGTTCTCAATAGTTACTTCATTTTCCAAAGGCATATAGCCTTCTCCGTTGACCTAAAACTGGTCTGGCAAATAATTTTTTATAATTTGGAATAATTAAAAGAGATTTTAATAACAATCTAACGGTATACTTCGTGTCTAAATCCGACATTGTAATAACAAGTTATGGTCGTATCAATATTTGCTCCAATTTTTAAAGCCTATATAGCCTTCTCTGTTAAGAGAAAATTGGTTCGGATCAAAATTTCTAAAACTTTGAATCATGAAAACATACTTTAAGTAACATTCCAACGGTCCCTAAAGCCTATGGCCTAATCATTTTAGTAAAAACTGGTACGGTTAAAAATTTCTAGAATTATGGATCATTAAAATATGCTTTAAATAGTATTGTAACGGTCTACTTCATATCTAAAACCGACTTCTAAAGTCTAATTTAATGTGTTCTCAATAGTTACTTTATTTTCCAAAGGCTATAGCCTTCTCCGTAGACCCAAAATTAGTCTGGCAAATAATTTTATACAATTTGGACTAATTAAAACGGAATTTAATAGCAATCCAACGGTCTACTTCGTGTCTAAAACCGACATTGCAATTACGAGTTATGGTCGTATCAAAATTTTCTCCAATTTTCGAAGCCTACAGCCTTCTCTGTTGAGAGAGAATTAGTTCGGATCAAAATTTTTTAGAACTTTGAATCATGAAAACATGCTTTAAGTAACATTCCAACGGTCCACTTTGTGTCAAAAAAAGTCTTTTGGATGGTAATTTATGGTATTCTCATTATTTGGTCCATTTTTCGATGGCTATAGCCTTCTCCGTCAAGCCAAAATTGGTCCGGCTCAAAATTTTATACAATTTGGAAAGTTTAAAAATGCATGTAATTGTAATCTAACGGTCTACTTCGTGTCTAAAACCGGCTACTTTATAACGAATTTTGGTCGTATTAACATTTCGCCATTTTCTAAAGCCTATAGCCTTATCATTTAAGTAAAAATTGATCCGGCTAAAAATATCTAGAACTTTGTATTATTAAAATATGATTTAAAAAGTATTCTAACGGTCTACTTCATATCTAAAACCGACTACTAAAGTCTAATTAAATGTGTTCTCAATATTTACTTCATTTCTCAAAGGCTATAGCCTTCTCCGTTGACCCAAAATTAGTCTGGCATATAATTTTATACAATTTGGACTAATTAAAAATGAATTTTCGTGTCAAATACCGACATTGTAATTACTAGTTATGGTCGTATCAACATTTGCTCCAATTTTCAAAGCCCATAGCCTTCTCTGTTGAGAGAAAGTTGGTTCGGATCAAAATTTTTTAGAACTTTTAATCATGAAAACATGCTTTAAGTAACATTCCAACGGTCCACTTCGTGTCAAAAAAAGACTTTTGGATGGTAATTTTTGGTATTCTCATTATTTGGTCCATTTTTCGAAGGCTATAGCCTTCTCCGTCAAGCCAAAATTGGTCCGGCTCAAAATTTTATGCAATTTGGATTGTTTAAAAATGCATCTAATCGTAATCTAACGGTCTACTTCTTGACTAAAACTGGCAACTTCATAATGAATTTTGGTCGTACTAACATATCGCAATATTCTAAAGCATATAGCCTAATCATTTAAGTAAAAATTGGTCCGGCTACAATTTATTGAACTTGGGATCATTAAAACATTCTATAAATAGCATTCTAACGGTCTACTTCATATCTAAACCGACTTCTAAAGTCTAATATAATGTGTTCTCAATAGTTACTTCATTTTCCAAAGGCATATAGCCTTCTCTGTTGACCTAAAATTGGTTTGGCAAATAATTTTATACAATTTGGACTAATTAAAATTAATTTTAATAAAAATCTAACGGTCTACTTCGTGTCTAAAACTGACATCGTAATAACGAGTTATGGCCGTATCAACATTTGCTCTAATTGTCAAAGCCTATAGTCTTCTCCGTCGAGAGAAATTTTGTCTGGATCAAAATTTCTAGAAATTTGGATCATGAAAACGTGCTCTAAAGAGCAATCTAATGGTCCACTTCTTGTCGAAAAACGCCTTCCATATTGTGATTTATGGTATTCTCAATATTTGTTTCGTTTTTCGAAGGCTATAGCCTTCTCTGTCGAGTTAAAATTGGCACAGCTCAATATTTCATGCAACCTGGATATTTTAAAGATGCTTTTAATTGCAATCCAATGGTCTATTTCGTATTTAAAACCGACTTCTTTGTAACGTATTATGGTCGTATCAATATTTACACCATTTTCTGAAGCCTATAGCCTTGTCTTTTAAGTAAAATTGGTCCGGCTAAAAATATCTACAACTTTTGATCATTAAAACATTCTTTAAATAGCTGTCCAATGGTCCACTTCGTGTCAAAAAAAGCCATTTAGATAGTGATTTATGGTATTCTCAATATTAGCTCCAATTTTCGAAGGCTATAGCCTTCTCCGTAAAGTCAAAATTGGTCCGGCTTAAAATTTCATGAAATTTGGATAGTTTAAAAACGCATCTAATTATAATCTAACGGTTTACTTCGGGTCTAAAACCGGCTACTTCATAACGAATTTTGGTCGTATTAACATTTGTCCATTTTCTAAAACCTATAGCCTTATCATTTGAGTAAAAATTGATCCGGTTAAAAACTTCAAGAACTTTGGATCATTAAAACATGCTTTAAATAGCATTCTAACGGTCTACTTCATATCTAAAACTGACTTCTAAAGTCTAATTTAAAGTGTTCTCAACAGTTAATTCATTTTCCAAAGGCATATAGCCTTCTCCGTTGACCTAAAATTGGTCTGGAAAATAATTTTATACAATTGGGACTAATTAAAAATGATTTTAATAACAATCTAACGGTCTACTTCGTGTCTAAAACCGACATTGTAACAACGAGTTATTGTCGTATCAACATTTGTTCCAATTTTTAAAGCATATAGCCTTCTCTGTTGAGAGAAAATTGGTCCGGATCAAAATTTCTAGAACTTTGAATCATGAAATCATGCTTTAAGTAACATTCCAACGGTCCACTTCGTGTCAAAAAAAAGCCTTTTGGATGGTGATTTATGGTATTCTCATTATTTGGTCCATTTTTCGAAGGTTATAGCCTTCTCTGTCAAGCCAAAATTGGCCCGGCTCAAAATTTCATGCAATTTGGAAAGTTTAAAAATGCCTCTAATTGTAATCCAGCAGTCTACTTTATGTCTAAAACCGGCTACCTCATAACGAATTTTGGTCGTACTAACATTTCACCATTTTCTAAAGCCTATTGCCTTATCATTTAAGTAAAAATTGTTCCGGCTAAAAATTTATAGAACTTTGGACCCTTAAAACATGCTTTAAATAGCATTCTAACGGTCTACTTCATATCTAAAATCGACTTCTAAAGTCTAATTTAATGTGTTCTCAATAATTACTTCATTTTCCAAAGGCATATAGCCTTCTCCGTTGACCTAAAATTGTTCTGGCAAATAATTTTATACAATTTGGGCTAATTAAAAATGATTTTAAAAACAATCTAACGGTCTACTTCGTGTCTAAAACCGACATTGTAACAACGAGTTATTGTCATATCAACATTTGCTCCAATTTTTAAAGCATATAGCCTTCTCTGTTGAGAGAAAATTGGTCCGGATCAAAATTTCTAGAACTTTGAATCATGAAATCATGCTTTAAGTAACATTCCAATAGTCCACTTCGTGTCAAAAAAAGCCTTTTGGATGGTGATTTATGGTATTCTCATTATTTGGTCCATTTTTCGAAGGCTATAGCCTTCTCTGTCAAGCCAAAATTGGCCCGGCTCAAAATTTCATGCAATTTGGAAAGTTTAAAAATGCCTCTAATCGTAATCCAGCAGTCTACTTTATGTCTAAAACCGGCTACCTCATAACAAATTTTGGTCGTACTAACATTTCGCCATTTTCTAAAGCCTATTGCCTTATCATTTAAGTAAAAGTTGTTCCGGCTAAAAATTTATAGAACATTGGACCCTTAAAACATGCTTTAAATAGCATTCTAACGGTCTACTTCATATCTAAAACCGACTTCTAAAGTCTAATTTAATGTGTTCTCAATAATTACTTCATTTTCCAAAGACATATAGCCTTTTCTGTTGACCTAAAATTGGTCTGGCAAATAATTTTATACAATTTGGACTAATTAAAAATGAATTTCTTAACAATCTAACGGTCTACTTCGTGTCTAAAACCGACATTGTAATAACAAGTTATGGTCGTATCAACATTTGCTCCAATTTTTAAAGCCTATAGCCTCTTCTGTTGAGAGAAAATTGGTCCGGATCAAAATTTCTAGAACTTTGAATTGTGGAATCATGATTTAAGTAACATTCCAACGGTCCACTTCGTGTCAAAAAAAGCCTTTTGGATGATGATTTATGGTATTCTCATTATTTGGTCCATTTTTCGAAGGCTATAACCTTCTCCATCAAGCCAAAATTGTTCCGGCAGAAAATTTCATGCAATTTGGAAAGTGAAAAAATGCCTCTAATCGTAATCCAACAGTCTACTTTGTGTCTAAAACCGGCTACTTCATAACGAATTTTGGTCGTACTAACATTTCGCTATTTTCTAAAGCCTATAGCCTTATCATTTTAGTAATAATTGTTCCGGCTAAAAATTTATAGAACTTTGGATCCTTAAAGCATGCTTTAAATAGTATTCTAATGGTCTACTTCATATCTAAAACCGACTTCTAAAGTCTAATTTAATGTGTTCTCAATAGTTACTTCATTTTCCAAAGGCATATAACCTTCTCCGTTGACCTAAAATTGGTCTGGCAAATAATTTTAGACTATTTGGACTAATTAAAAATGTTTTTAATAACAACCTAACGGTCTACTTCGTGTCTAAAACCGACATTGTAATAACGAGTTGTGGTCATATCAACATTTGCTCCAATTTCCAATGTCTATAGCCTTCTCTGACGAGAGAAAATTGGTCCGGATCAAAATTTTTAGAAATTTGGATCATGAAAACATGCTCTAAAGATCACTCCAACAGTCCACTTCGCGCCGAAAAACGCCTTCCGGATTGTGATTTATGGTATTCTCAATATTTGTTTCGTTTTTCGAAGGCTGTAGCCTTCTCTGTCGAGTCAAAATTGGCCCGGCTCAATATTTCATGCAACTTGGATATTTTAAAGATGCTTTTAATTGCAATCCAATGGTCTACTTCGTGTTTAAAACCGACTTCTTTGTAACGTATTATGGTCGTATCAACATTTACACCATTTTCTGAAGCCCATAGCCTTGTCTTTTAAGTAAAAATTGGTCCGGCTAAAAATTTCTACAACTTTTGATCATTAAAACATGTTTTAAATAGCAGTCCAACGGTACACTTTATGTCAAAAAAAGCCATTTGGATGGTGATTTATGGTATTTTCAATATTTGCTCCAATTTTCGAAGGCTATATAGCCTTCTCTGTCAAGTCAAAATTGTTCCGGCTAAAAATTTCCTACAATTTGGATAGTTTTAAAATGCATCTAATCATAATCTAATGGTCTACTTCATGTCTAAAGCCGGCTACTTTATAACGAATTTTGTTCGTATTAACATTTCTCCATTTTCTGAAACCTATATCCTTATCATTTAAGTAAAAATTTATCCAGCTCAAAATTTTATGCAATTTGGAAACTTTAAAAATGGCTTTAATCGTAATCTAACGGTCTACTTCGTGTCTCAAACCGGCTAATTCATAACGAATTTTGGTTTATTAACATTTCTCCATTTTCTAAAACCTATAGCCTTATCATTTAAGTGAAAATTAATCCAGCTAAAAATTTCTAGAACTTTGGATCATTAAAGCATGCTTTAAATAGCATTCTAACGGTCTACTTCATATCTAAAATCGACTTCTAAATTCTAATTTAATGTGTTCTCAATAGTTACTTCATTTTACAAAGGCATATAGCCTTCTCCGTTGACCTAAAATTGTTCTGGCAAATAATTTTATACAATTTAGACTAATTAAAAATGATTTTAATAACAATCTAACGGTCTACTTTGTGTCTAAAACTGACATTTTAATAACGAGTTATGGTTGTATCAACATTTGCTCCAATTTTCAAAGCCTATAGCCTTCTCTGTTGAGAGAAATTTTGTCCAGACCAAAATTTCTATAAATTTGAATCATGAAATCATGCTTTCAGTAAAATTCCAACGGTCCACTTTGTGTCAAAAAACGCCCTCCGTATTGGGATTTATGGTATTCTCAATATTTGTTTCGTTTTTCGAAGGCTATAGCTTTCTTTGTCGAGACAAAATTGGCCCAGCTCAAAATTTCATGTAATTTGGATATTTTTAAAAATTTTTTAATTGCAGTCCAAAACGAATTTTAAAAATGCGTCTAACCGTAATCTAACGGTCTACTTCGTGTCTAAGACCGGCTACTTCATAACGAATTTTGGTCGTATTAACATTTCTCCATTTTCTAAATCTTATAGCCTTATCATTTAAGTGAAAATTGATTCGGCTAAAAATTTCTAGAACTTTGGATCACAAAAACATGTTTTAAATAACATTCTAACGGTCTAATTCATATCTAAAACCGACTTCTAAAGTTTAATTTAATGTGTTCTCAATAGTTATTTCATTTTCCAAAGACATATTGCCTTCTCCGTTGACCTAAAATTTGTCTGGCAAATAATTTTATAAAATTTGGACTAAGTAAAAATGATTTTAATAACAATCTAACGGTCTACTTCGTGTCTAAAACCGATATTGTAATAACGAGTTATGGTCGTATCAACATTTGCTCCAATTTTCAAAGCCTATAGCCTTCTCTGTTGAGAGAAAATTGGTCCGGATCAAAATTTCTAGAACTTTGAATCATGAAATCATGCTTTTAGTAACATTCCAAAGGTCCACTTCGTGTCAAAAAACGACTTCTGGATTGGGATTTATGGTTTTCTCAATATTTGTTTCGTTTTACGAAGGATATAGCTTTCTCCGTCGAGCCAAAATTGGCCCGGCTTAAAATTTCATGTAACTTGGATTTTTTAAAATGTTTTTAATTGCAATCCAATGGTCTACTTCATATCTAAAACCGACTTCTTTGTAACGTATAATGGATGTATCAACATTTGCACCATTTTCTAAAGTCTATTGCCATATCCCATAAGAAAAAATTGGTCTGGCTAAAAATTTCTAGAACTTTGGCTCGTAAAAACATGCTTTAAATAGCATATTAACGGTCTACTAAATATCTAAAACCGACTTTTAAAGTCTAATTTAATGTGTTCTCAATTGTTATTTCATTTTCCAATGACATATAGCCTTCTCCGTTGACCTAAAATTTGTCTGGCAAATAATTTTATACAATTTGGACTAAGTAAAAATGATTTTAATAACAATCTAACGGTCTACTTCGTGTCTAAAACCGATATTGTAATAACGAGTTATGGTCGTATCAACATTTGCTCCAATTTTCAAAGCCTATATAGCCTTCTCTGTTGAGAGAAAATTGGTCCGGATCAAAATTACTAGAACTTTGAATCAGGAAATCATGCTTTAAGTAACATTCCAACGGTCCACTTTGTGTCAAAAAATGCCTTCCGGATTGGGATTTATGGTATTCTCAATATTTGTTTCGTTTTTCGAAGGCTATAGCTTTCTCCGTCGAGCCAAAATTGGCCCGGCTCAAAATTTCATGTAACTTGGATATTTTAAAAATGTTTTTAATTGCAATCCAATGCTCTACGTCATATCTAAAATCGACTTCTATGTAACAAATTATGGTTGTATCAACTTTTGCACCATTTTCTAAAGCCTATAGCCTTATCCTATAAGTAAAAATTGGTCTGGCTAAAAATTTCTAGAATTTTGGAACATAAAAGAATGCTTTAAATAGCATTCTAACGGTCTACTTTATATCTAAAACTGACTTCTAAAGTCTAATTTAAAGTGTTCTCAAAAGTTACTTCATTTTCCAAAGACATATATCCCTCTCCGTTGACCTAAAATTGGTCTGGCAAATAATTTTATACAATTTGGACTAAGTAAAAATGATTTTAATAACAATCTAACGGTCTACTTCGTGTCTAACACCGATATTGTAATAACGAGTTATGGTTGTATCAACATATGCTCCAATTTTCAAAGCCTATAGCCTTCTCTGTTGAGAGAAAATTGGTCCGGATCAAAATTTCTAGAACTTTGAATCATGAAATCATGCTTTAAGTAACATTCGAACGGTCCACTTCGTGTCAAAAAACGCCTTCCGAATTGGGATTTATGGTATTCGCAATATTTGTTTCGTTTTTCGGAGGATATAGCTTTCTCCATCGAGCCAAAATTGGCTCGGCTCAAAATATCATTTAACTTGGATATTTTAAAAATGTTTTTAATTACAATCCAAGACGAATTTTAAAAATGCATCTAATCGTAATCTATCGGTCTAGTTCATGTTTAAATCTTGCTACTTTATAACGAATTTTGGTCGTATTAACATTTCTCCATTTTCTAAAACCTATAGCCTTATGATTTAAGTGAAAATTGATTCCGCTAAAAATTTCTAGAACTTTGGATCATTAAAACATGCTTTAAATAGCATTCTAACGGTCTACTTCATATCTAAAATCGACTTATCTAAAACCGACTTCTTTGTAACAAATTATGGTTGTATCAACTTTTGCACCATTTTCTAAAGCCTATAGCCTTATCCTATAAGTAAAAATTGGTGTGGCTAAAAATTTCTAGAACTTTGGAACATAAAAACATGCTTTAAATAGCATTCTAACGGTCTACTTTATATCTAAAACTGACTACTAAAGTCTAATTTAAAGTGTTCTCAAAAGTTACTTCATTTTCCAAAGACATATATCCTTCTCCGTTGACCTAAAATTGGTTTGGCAAATAATTTTATACAATTTGGACTAAGTAAAAATGATTTTAATAACAATCTAACGGTCTACTTCGTGTCTAAAACCGATATTGTAATAACGTGTTATGGTCGTATCAACATTTGCTATAATTTTCAAAGCTTATAGCCTTCTCTGTTGAGAGAAAATTGGTTCGGATCAAAATTTCTAGAACGTTGAATCAGGAAATCATGCTTTAAGTAACATTCCAACGGTCCAATTCGTGTCAAAAAATGCCTTCCGAATCGGGATTTATGGTATTCGCAATATTTGTTTCGTTTTTCGAAGGCTATAGCTTTCTCCATCGAGCCAAAATTGGCTCGGCTCAAAATTTCATGTAACTTGGATATTTTAAAAATGTTTTTAATTGCAATCCAAGACGAATTTTAAAAATGCATCTAATCGTAATCTATCGGTCTAGTTCATGTCTAAAACCTGCTACTTTATAACGAATTTTGGTCCTATTAACATTTCTCCATTTTCTAAAACCTATAGCCTTATGATTTAAGTGAAAATTGACTCGGCTAAAAATTTCTAGAACTTTGGATCATTAAAACATGTTTTAAATAGCATTCTAACGGTCTACTTCATATCTAAAACCGACTTATCTAAAACAGACTTCTTTGTAACATATTATGGTTGTATCAACATTTGCACCATTTTCTAAAGCCTATAGCCTTATCCTATAAGTAAAAATTGGTCCGACGAAAAATTTCTGGAACTGTGGATTATAAAAACATGCTTTAAATAGCATTCTAACGGTCTACTTTATATCTAAAACTGACATCGAAAGTCTAATTTAAAGTGTTCTCAAAAGTTACTTCATTTTCCAAAGACATATTTCCTTCTCCGTTGACCTAAAATTGGTTTGGCAAATAATTTAATACGATTTGGACTAAGTAAAAATGATTTTAATAACAATCTAACGGTCTACTTCGTGTCTAAAACCGATATTGTAATAACGAGTTATGGTCGTATCAACATTTGCTCCAATTTTTAAAGCCAATAGCCTTCTTTGTTGAGAGAAAATTGTTCCGGATCAAAATTTCTAGAACTTTGAATCATGAAATCATGCTTTAAGTAACATTCCAACGGTCCATTCTCGTGTCAAAAAACGCCTTCCGAAATGGGATTTATGGTATTCTCAATATTTGTTTCGTTTTACGAAGGCTATAGCTTTCTGCGTCGAGCCAAAATTGGCGCGGCTTAAAATTTCATGTAACTTGGATATTATAAAAATGTTTTTAATTGAAATCCAAAGGTCTACATCATATCTAAAACCGACTTCTTTGTAACGTATTATGGTTGTATCAACATTTGCACCATTTTCTAAAGCCTATAGCCTTCTCCTATAACTAAAAATTGTTCCGGCTAAAAATTTCTAGAACTTTGGATCATAAAAATATGCTTTAAATGGCATTCTAACGGTCTACATCATATCTAAAACCGACTTCTAAAGTATAATATAATGTGTTCTCAATAGTTATTTCATTTTCCAAAGTCATATAGCCTTCTCCGTTGACCTAAAATTTGTTTGGCAAATAATTTTATACAACATGGACTAAGTATAAATGGTTTAGGGTTTAGGGTTTAGGGTTAGGGGTTTAGGGTTTAGGGTTTAGGGTTTAGGGTACAGGGTTTAGGGTTTAGGGTACAGGGTTTAGGGTAGAGGGTTTAGGGTATAGGGTTTAGGGTTTAGGGTATAGGTTTAGGGTATAGCGTTTAGGGTTTAGGGTCTAGGGTTTAGGGTCTAGGGTCTAGGGTTTACGGGTCTAGGGTCTAGGGTCTAGGGTCTAGGGTCTAGGTCTAGGGTCTGGGTCTAGGGTCTAGGGTCTGGGTTTTAGGGTTTTAGGGTCTAGGGTCTAGGGCTAGGGTCTGGAGTCTCGGGTCTCGGGTCTGGGGTCTGGGGTCTGGGGTCTGGGGTCTGGGGTCTGGGGCCTGGGGGTCGGGGTTTAAGGGTTTAAGGGTTTAGGGTTTAGGGGTTAGGGTTAGGGTTAGGGTTTAGGGTTTAGGGTTAGGGGTTAGGGTTAGGGTTTAGGGTTTAGGGTTTAGGGTTTAGGGTTTATGGTTTAGGGTTTTAGGGTTTAGGGGTTTAGGGTTTTAGGGGTTTCGGGTTTCGGGTTTAGGGTTTCGGGTTTAGGGGTTTCGGGTTTAGGGTTTAGGGTTTAGGGTTAGGGTTTAGGGGTTTAAGGGTTTTAGGGTTTAGGGTTTAGGGGTTAGGGTAGGGTTTAAGGGTTTAGGGTTTAAGGTTTAGGGTTTAGGGTTTAGGGTTTAGGGTTTAGGGTTTAGGGTTTAGGGTTTAGGGTTTAGGGTTAGGGTTAGGGTTTATGGTTTAGGGTTAGGGTTTTACGGGTTAGGGTTTAGGGTTAGGGTTTAGGGTTTTAAGGGTTTAGGGTTTAGGGTTTAGGGTTTAGGGTTTA